>CM053792.1:204120252-204805252 GCA_028749045.1 Cupressus sempervirens
TGCAAAAAAAACTAGGAGCGATTTAATTAAAATTTAAAATAGTTTACAAAACATTTATTTTTGTATATTGGCTTCTTATCTCCCATTTCAATCTGATAAAAATCTATTTGAAACTTCCAAGAACTAATAGTCATGAATTGCAACACCATATGGCTTCTGCAAGGCATTACAAAACTCTCCTCCAAATTCCAACTTCCAAAAACTCTTTCTTACCAAATCTGTAATGATCACCTCGAAAAATCCACTAACAAATACTAAGAGAAAAAAACTCAATCCAAAAACTTCAAAAGTAAAGAAGACTAGAAGAAAATAGTATCATCCCCCTTAGCAAGCAACTCAAAAAAAGACTTAAATGTATAGTAAATATAAATTTTGGGGATAATAGAGTTAAAAAGATTATAGTACTCCAATAAGCATTCAAGGTGTTAGGCCCCAAAATATGATATAATAGAAAAACAATAAAACACAATCAAAACTTTATAGTCCCTTCTTCATCAAGATTTGTTACATAAATAAGGTAGTCATATAGCAAATCAACTACTATAAAATAACTACCACAACTGACATATCTAACTTGCCTTTTTAACCTTAATGACTAATACATTAACTTCTCCCCACACTTTCTTAATCAGAAAGGGTTATCTTGAAATTGGAGAGTATTTTGAATTCATTAATCATCTTTTTGAAATCATGTTACTATGGCATGATTGAAAATGTTTTTGAACTTGTAAGGTTTCAAACTTTACATTGAGTGATTTGGGGAGTGTGTCTTGATTGTTTGCACTTCTCTTTCTCTTGTGTGCTTTTATTTTGCATCATGGGTTCTCCTAGGTTTCCACTTTTTTACGCCACATAATTATGCTACATGGAAAATTAGAGCATGGAGTAAAATCATGGAAAAAGGTTTAATTGATTATGTTGATGGAACCATGGTTGCACCATCTGATCTGATAAACTAAATGAATGGAATCATAACAATAAGGTTGTTATTGGTACTTTGAGGAAGTATGTACATGAAGATCTTATCTTCTATATTGATAATTGTAAAATAGCAAAGGAAGCATGGGATAAGTTTTCTAGCTTGTATGCAAAAGTAGACAAAGCTAAGGGTTTTGAACTTGATGAAAATCTGATGTCATTAGATCCAAAGGATTTTGACACAATTCAAGACTATATCACCAAAGCACATGAGCGAAGGTTAATGGTTAAGGATTATGGAATTACCATATAGGATGAAAAATTGATCTATAATTGAGGTGGCGCTGGCGGTGATGCAGAGGTCACCAGAAATAATGCTGGAGCGAGGGTCAAATAAATAGAATCCGATGGGAGATGCAAATGTCGTTGGTGCTAGAGGTAAGCGGGTCATCAGAGGAGGAAACCCGGCGGGTGCGAAGTGTGAGACTTTACTCCCATATGCACCTCGCCGTGGGTTTTTTGTGTTTTAAAAACTACGCGCCATGAGGGTTTAAAACAATGAGGTCGTTGTGTGTTTAGAATGTGGTCAACCGAAAATATGTGTTGCGGTAGACTAGGGAATGTAAATGCCATCGGTGATGTTGTAAACCGCTAATTAAAATGGAATATTGCAAAATTTCAGAGAATATTCCACAACACGGAGCAAGATTTGACCACCTAATTCCTGCAAAAAGAAATTCTCTGCAGGCCTAATAGGCCAAAAAATAATTCAAAAAAAAGAAAAAATAATTGCAAAGACTAAGATAAAATAGGCAGATCTGAAAATTAAATTCAGAGATCTAAAATGACCATACCAAAATCTATAAATCGAGCGTTCAGGTGCCGGTTTGCAAAAAAAAATTGCCTCAATTTTGACTATTGCCCAACATAGGCAAATTTATAGTCAAAATTTACCGAATCGAAACTCCGGACGCAATGGTGAGGTCCACTTTGGCTCTAGGTGCTCCCAATAGATGTGGATACTCTGGATTTGAATCATGGTCCTCCGAGAGTTGAAGCGAAAAATGGTCTCTAATGGCTATGAAATGACACTTCTATGGCTCTAATACTATGTAAGAATTTGGTATAGCTATGATACCATGAAGAATTTTCCTTAGGCAAAATAACGCTAAGATCAAGAAGCACAAGACTAGCACAATATGGACCAAATAATGTATGATCATAACAATATGAGAATGAATATCTAATTATCTGATATCTAATTATTCAATAATTGATAATTGATGTTGTACAAGTACACTAAAAGTGTCTGTATATAAAAGCCTCTAGAATGCTTCTAGAATGACTAGGAGTTAGCAATATGATAAGCTTCACAACTAAGCACATGTCCACCAAGAGTGGATTATCCTCCACTGAACACAGGAGTTTGTGTGATGATGAGAGGATAAGCCTACATAGGTGTGTCATATAAAATTATGTTGTAGACACCATGTGCTTAATTAAGAGTGTGAACAACTATGTTGTCTACATGACAACTCAGTTGATTATGCAAACTCCAATGTTGTAGACACCATGTACTAAAATAGAGTTGCTAACTCTTGTATTAACCATGAAGGAAAATCCGTAGGTAAGCGTGCTCACGCTAGAGTAGTAATAGGATGGGTGACCACCCGGGAGGTCCTGGTGCTTCACCCCTGTGAGCATCACCTAGATCCAATGAGTGCTAAGTGTTCCATTTATTCTCATGAGAGATGGATTTATGTTGAATCACTACTCATGAAATATGGGTCAATGAGTTTGACTCAAAATTACACAGTTAAATCCTGATAGCAATATCACAATTTGACTTGCTGTGGAAACTATCTCTTACTTATCAACTCTTGTATTCTCAACATGACAACTCATATGAGTACGCATACTCCTAGGTGTCTAACCTAATAAATAATAAAATAATGCATTTATCCGAAATAAACTTAAGTAAAGTGTAAATAATAAATATTTACACTAACACCTGTTGCCCATTGATGGACCTTAAATTTTATAACGAGCCTATTACTTTGATAGGTTTCACTTTGGGACTTATTTTGTCCATTTTGAATTAGAACACTTTGGTGCATAATCACTGAAAAATAGCACACATTGGGCACAATAAAATAACACACATTGGGTGTTGTAAACTTCTTTTATCCATATTACAATTTGACAATAGCACATATTGGGTGCAATAAAATAACAGTGTTGTGAACTTGTTATAATTTTCTAATAGCACGCATTTCCTGTGTAATGGACTTGTTTTGTCCATTTCTTTGAAAATGGTATACATTGAATTGTTGTAATCATCACTCTCTTGAACTTGAATGGTATACATCAAATTGTTGTAATTTCCACTCACTTGAACTTGAATCTGAAATGAATTTTCATAATTGCTACTCACTTGAACTTGAATCTAAAATGAATTTTTATAATTGCCCCTTACTTGAACTTGAATCTGAAATTGTCACTCGCATAACTAGACTTTGGCATATACATTATATTACTTCCCTTGACAGGTGAGAGGGAATAATATTAACAACATGATTTCAATTTATTGGATAGGAGGTCACATATTTATCTTCATAGGTCAAATAGGTAGACTGCATTAGCACAGATCAATATCCTCCATTACTCATTTTAAGATACTTTTTTAATTGATACTTTTGAATCCTTGTTGTTGATTCCTTTTCTACCTTGCACATTTTGAAGCCAACATCTATTAGAAAGGTTTAATAAAATAAAATATTTCTTCTTCTAAACGTCTCTTACTTATTTAACTAGAATAACTACCCTAACTTTTGAGAGAAATAATAACCATCATCTTTTGCAACTATCATCAGCAAACAGAGAAGAAATGCATACCTCTTCTTTCAAGAACGGGATGCAATAAAGAAACTATACCTATTCTATGTTCCTAAGGGATCACCGACAAGAAGATAATAAACCATGTATCCAATGCATCAAGACGTACCAGGCACATGAAGATACTCTATTTTCCTTCTCTATAATTGTAGTTTTACTTTCAAGGCTATGAACTTATTAAATTTCTGAGTTCTCGATACTAGATTGTTCCTTAGATAAAATTATATTTGAACCCAAGTAAATAATGGTGTTAAATGTGAGTAATGAGAATTGACCCATTACTAGTCATCAATAGCCTTTCCTTCATATTCTTCATATGAAGGTTTTCAACATGGAATGACTTTCTCCACAAAGTCGTATCCTTAAGAAATGTGCCTCCAATTTTCTTTTGATACCAGTTATAGTTCTATGTTTTCAGCATCATATCTCACTCTTTCCTTTACATTTAGCCTCTTATTTCTTCAACATAACTAGCAAAACATGAATCCACCTTCTAAAAAAATGTGTAAACTTACAAAGGCAATGAAATCATTAAGGAAAAGGAAGTGACATTATGGGGAAAGCAGCCGCTCATAGGCAGTGTATAAATTGGCATTGCAAGGATCCAACTGTTCTGGTGTTCTATATGTTGCAAAACTCAATCCTCTTTAACCGGTGAATACATACAAAACCATTCCCACAAACATCACATGAATCTGCAGTTTCCTCATGTCAAATGATGCTATCCTTATGCCTCTTCAAATCCAGAGTTCTTCTTGTACTGGGCTGCAAATAGATTTATTTTTTAAACTATCATCTGTGGCTCAATCACATGTAACTGACACAATAAATTTTGAAAATATTCATTATGTTGTAATGAACAATGGCCTGCCCTGATACCACTTTAGGCTCCAAAATCTGATATAATAGAAAAAAGATCAGAACATAATCAAAACTTTATTGTCCCTTCTTCATGGAGGATTACATAAATAAGGTAGTCATATAGCAATTCAACTGCTATAAAATAACTACCACAACTGAAATATCTAACCTAACTCTTTAACCCTTATGATTAAATACATTAACACAAGGGAAGAAGGTTACACACATTAAAGTCCGAAAAGTAAGCTGGGGTTCCCTCCACGTAGATGCCCCTGCAACAAATGTATACCATAATTAGACTTCAATGTGTTCAAAACAATAAAAATGCCAAATAGTGATAATGAAGGTTTGTGTGGCTATTATCATAATGGAAGCACAGTGATAAGTAAGGCCCTTTGAGACCTTATAAGATCTATGACAATCCACATAGTCTCAGTAATTCATCACAAACAAATTGAAATCAGTTAGATTTAAATAAATGTGTCCATTCACAAATTAATTGGCTATCTCACCAAACAAAATGATGTAAAGCAACATCGCACACATCTAGCCATAAATGAGATAAAATCTACATCACCTTAATAAAATTACATATGAATTTAATCTTCAAACGGTTAACTTGACATAGGCAAAAGATAATGTAATTAATTCAAATGATAGAATAATACAAACGATAAGAATAACTGTGAGCCCTCCTCCCATATTTCGTACTGATCAATCACCTTTCCATTTACTTGAAATATTTCTCACCCTCTGTTCTTTACCCTTTCCCCACCTTGTCTTCCAGCTTTTGTTTGGCACACATGCAAGTTTTCTGAAAACAATTCAAGGAAAAGTCCATGTCAAAAGCAGGCCCTTAAAAGGTATTCAAACAATGTACATAACCAATTATTTGCATTGCAGTTATATATTTACTTTTACGAAGTCAACAGTATGGTTTAGATTGCCAATACTCAAAGTAGAAAAAGCTTTCTAAAAGCTATAAATGAAACCTCGTTTCTTCATTATTACTGCATTTCTCATCCAGTGATACAGCACATCTATCTTTCAAATTTTTCCATTTAGCATCATCCATTCTCTCTACGAGAACATTGCTCCTGCTTATAATGATGAAAACGATTCACATCTCTCACAACAATTTCTCTAGCAACAGTCTCAGATAAATTTCATCGCAGCATGGCAATCCGTATGTACTTGAAGGTTCTTAACAACCGTACTAGTTAAGCTGGGGGCATATTTGACAAACCAAATGAAATTGCCAAATTTTCACAGTGATGTCTGAGAAATAATTCCTTCCTCTTCTTCCACATCATTAAGTAAATGTCTCAAATCTAGAAAATAGCCTGCTGCCTTTACCTCAACCCAATTCCTCCAACTTTGAATAGATATGCTGTGTCTGTCAATGTGGTCCGTCTCTGGCAGTCAATGACAGAAAAAGCATGTACCATTTTGTGGTTTTCAATCCAACTATTTATCCAGGAATCTTTATAATCCCTCTATCTTTCATCAATCTCCTTCCCATTTGAACTTCACACTATTTGCCCACATCTGCACAGAAACTTGAGGCAACATACGTCATAGCATTTTGAGGATCCAAATAAAAAAGCAGCATTGATATAAATACTCCCGAGCCTATATTCATATGTGGTCTACAGGCACCAAGAAAACACATTCACACACCCACCACAGTTTTAATTGACATCAAAATGATAAAATTTTAGGTGTCTTCAAGATACCCAGCACGGACAAGAAGGTCAACCATGCATGCATAATAATCAACTGTAGGAATAATGCAATAAGGCTTACTCATGTGGTTGTAGTACTTGCAGGCTTGCACCCCTTATCCACTAAACCTGCGTAGCTACATGGATGTAGAACCCAAGCAAAAAGTTACAATGTTAGGATACAGTATATAGTCCATAGTCCTTCATTGATTCACAGATTTTGAGAGAATTCTTGCAAAATCCATTTTATGCCTATCCTGCAATCATGATGTTCCATTAGACCACATTCCTTTGAGGTATTTTTTGAAAAAGATGACGTGCCTTACGTATACTTCCACATTTTGCATGCATGCTGACAAAACCCCCCTTTTCCATTACATTTGATGAATGTCCATACCCTGTTCCAAAGCTCCCATTTCAGCACAGAGAGGGAGGGAAGATGCTGGCAAAGGCTGTGGAATTTGTCTTTATACTTGCCAACTTTAGCTGCCCGAAAGTTTCTAATGCCTTTTCAACAAATCTATTCTATGCATGCCCTGCAGCCATGGCATTACTTGAGACCACATTTCTCTGAGGCATTTGTCAAACAGTGCACATACCTTTCCATGCTTCCATATTTTGCATACATGTTCATCAGAGCAGTTGCAACTAAAACATCTGACGAAATTCCTCTATCCTTTATGCTTTGGTGAATGTCCATACCCCATTCCAAAACTCCAATTTCAGTACAGGCTGGAAGTACACTTGCAAATGTGAACTGATCAGGTTGGAAATCTGTTTGTTGCATATTGTGAAACACTGCGACTACCTCGTGAGGGTACTCATGTCTTCTGTATGCTGCAATAATCATATTCCCTGAGATGCTGTCCCATTCTTTCATGGGGTCAAAAACTTTTCGGGCATCAACCATATTTTCACTCTTGGCATACATGTAGATAAGCTTATTGTGAAAAGCCATGCATGCAGTGATTGCAAATCGCCTAAGAGTAATGAAAGGTTGTACTTTTTTCCCTTGTGACACCGTGTTCTTGACAATACAGCCCTGCAATGATTGAAGATGTGTAGAGTAGTGTTCAGGAGGGTTTTGTGTAGTAAGCAGAATGCGCAGCCTCTCCTTCAACATAATGCTATGAGGTTTAGTGGTAGATTGCACTCGGACTTTTTCAATTATAATTTGGGTGAGACATGTGGAAAATGCTCAGCATTATTCAGTCTATGCCTACCACAATGACATTGCCAGTGATAAGCGAATATTTGAATTTACAGGATTTTAGTGTCCTTTCAAAAGCAAGTTTCAAAGGGGAACAAAAGCCCTTGAAGGCGATTTGTCGTTGAGGGCCTGCTTTCAAAATCCAACAAACATACAGAACTATGGTAACGTGTCCAGTATAATCAAAACCTCACAACCCTCATAAAAGAATGTTGGTGTAATTCGTAGATGATTCTCACAGTTTCACTCATTATTATCATCTAAAAAATATTTCTAACACCAGAAGGAATTGAAGCGCTTTTTATAACTCAATCCACTATAAAATTCGCCATGGAAGGAGAAGGAAGCTACTTCTCTGTGTAAATAAGCTAAGCTAAACATGAAAGGTCTCTTCCTTCCATAGGAAAAACTCAGGCCTTTACTAATTTATAAAGTACTCATATGCTTATCCTCAAGCTAATTTCTCCAGCTTTGTTTAGATATGCTATGTCTGTTGATGTGATCTGTCTCCTACAGAAAAAGCATGTACCATTTTATGTCCTTCAATCCAACTACATCCAGGGATCTTTTTAATCCCTCTATCTTTCATCAATCTTCTTACCATTTGAACCTCACACCACCTACCCATATCTGCATATATGTTGGAGAGAAGAACATAAGTTGCAGCATTTTGAGGATCCAAATCAAAAAGCAGCATCGCTGTAAATACTCCCAGGCCTATATTCATATGTGATCTGCAGGCACCAAGAAAACACATCCACACACCCACCACAGGTTTAATTGGCATCTTAATGATAAACTTTAAGGTGTCCTGAAGATATCCGGCACGGGCAAGAAGGTCAACCATACATCCATAATGATCCGCTGTGGGGATAATGCTGTAAGGGTTACTCATGTGGTTAAAGTACTTGCAGCCCTCATCCACTAAACCTGCATAGTTGCATGCACATAGGACACAAGCAAAAGTTACAATGTTAGGATATATTCCATAGCACTCCATCAATTGGAAGATTTTGAGAGCATCCTTGCAAAATCCATTTTGTGCATATCCTGCTATCATGGCATTCCATGAGACCACATTTCTTTGAGGCATTTTGTCAAAAAGTTGGCGTGCCTTGTATATACTTCCACATTTTGCATACATGTCTATGAGAGCATTTGCAATCATAATTTCTGACAGAACCCCCCTTTCCATTATGTGTTGATGAATGTTCATACCCTGTTGCAAAGCTCCCATTTTGGCACAAGTAGGAAGGATGCTGGCGAAGGTCGTAGAATCCGGCTTTACACCTATCAATAGCATTTGCTTGAAAGTTTCTAAAGCCTTTTCAAAAAGTCCATTTTGTCCATATGCTGCAATCATGGCATTCCATGAGATCACATTTCTTTGAGGCATCTTTTCAAATAGTTTATGTGCCCTGTCTGTGCTTCCACATTTTGCATACATGTCTAACAGGGCAGTTGTAACTACAACATCTAAATTAATTCCTTCATCCTTTATGCTTCGATGGATGTCCATACCCTGTTCCAAAGCTCCCATCTTAGCACATGCAGGGAGGATGCTGGCATAAGTTGTGGAATTAGGCATTACACCTGCTAGTTGCATTTGCTTGAAAGTTTCTAAGGCCTTTTCGGCAAATCCATTTTGTGCATATCCAGCAATCATCGCAGTCCACGAGAACACATTTCTTTGAGGCATTCTGTCAAACATTTCTTGTGCCTTGTTTACGCTTCCACATTTTGCATACATGTCTACCAGGGAAGTTGCAACCACAACATCTGACAAAAGTCCTCTATCCTTAATACTTTTATGGATGTACATACCCTGTTCCAAAGCTCCCATTTTAGCACAGAGGGGTAGGATGCCGCCAAAGGTTGTTGAATTTGGTTCCAAACCTGCCAATTTCATCTGCCTGAAGGTTTTTAAAGCCTCTTCAACAAATCCATTCTGTGCATATCCTGTAATCATGGCATTCCATGAGACTACATTTCTTTTAGGCATTTTGTCAAACAGTTCACGTGCTTTGTCTATGCTTCCACATTTTGCATACATGTCTACGAGGGCAGTTGCAACTACAACATCTGACAAAATTTCTTTATCCTTTATGCTTTGATGGATGTTCATACCCTGTTCCAAATCTCCGATTTCGGCACAGGCTGGAAGTACGCTGGCAAATGTAAAATGATCAGGTTGGAGAACTGTTTGTTGCATATTCTGAAACAGTGTGACTGCCTCGTGAGGGAACCCATGTCTTCTGTACCCTGCGATAATTGTATTCCATGAGCTTCTGTCTCGTTTTTTCATGTGGTCAAAAACTTTACGGGCATCAACCAAACTTTCACACTTGACATACATGTAGATAAGCTTATTATGAAAAGGTATGCGTGTAGTAAATGCAAATAGCCCATGAGCAATGAAAGAGTGTACTTTTTTGCCTTGTGGAAGCGTGTTCTTGAGTATATAGGTTTGCAATGACTGAAGATGCGTAGTGTAGTCTTCAGGGGGCTTGTATATAGCGAGCACAATGTGCCGCCTCTCCTTCAACATAATGCTACAAGATTAAGTGGCCGATCGCAATGACATTTTATAAATTGTAATTGGGGTGTGAAAAGTGAAAAATGTTGAGCATTATTCATCTACGTCTACCACAAAGACATTGCCATTGAAAAGCCAGGGAGTATTTTAACTTAGAGGTTTTCAACGCCCTTTGGAAAGCAAGTTTCAAGCTTTCAGAACCAAACAAACATACAGGAGGACGGTAACGTTTCCAGTATTCTCAAAATTCCATGGCCCTCTTAAAAATTGTTGGTGAAATTAATACATGATACAGTTTCAGTCGTCGTTATTGTCATTAAAAAATGTTTCCGACAATTTTTTTACTCAATCCATAATGAAAGTCTCCATGGCAGGAAAAGAAAACTAATTCTGTATAAATGGGCTGAGCTTTACATTAGGATTCTCAGCAGCCATTGAAAAAAATCGAACCTATGCTAATTTACAAAGAACAACCATGCGTATCGTATGACAATTTTGGATTCAGTTGTATGAGTTTTTGCATAATGATTGAGAGAGACAAAGTTAGTGGTGGAAAGGAGCATTTTTCCTACAAGAAAAGATTAAGACATTCTAACTATTCAGAAGATGGAGTAAATTTTAGAGATGAAGTTTTAAAATAAAAATAAAAGAAAAAGATATATGGAAAAAAAACCATAAGAAATAAAGAAGGGGAGGAAATTAATCTATAAGAATTTAGTGAGAAATTAGGAGGAAATAAAAATAGAACTAAAAGAATATGTAGAGTGTCCCTCTATGGTTTAGGGTGAACTCTGGTGATCTTCATATAGTAGATCTTAAGGTCCACTCTCATCTACTAATATATGTGGTTGGGCTCACTCTGCCTAAAACAAAGAAGTGATATGTAAATAAAATGAAAAAGAAGAGTTAAAAATTTAAGAAAATAATTGTCATTGTTATAATATTAAAATAAAAAATATTTGTTAAATTTTTTAATTAAGTTGATAGGTTTTATGTAGGAACTTTGTTTTTAGAAGTAATTTTTTCTTGTCAGTTGTCTTTTCTTTATTTTTTAAAAAATAGCATACTAATTCAGAAATAGCAAGTTAATCTTTTTAAAAAGAAGATAAATTAGATTTTTGAATTGATTTAGTTTTTAGTTTTTAAAATCATTTTAGTCTATTTTTTAAATTGGTTTAGTTCTTAGCTTCTTAAATAAATTCATAGTGTTGTGTGTGTGTGTGTGTGTGTGTGTGTGTGTGTGTGTGTGTGTGTGTGTGTGTCAAGAGTAATTGTTCTTGAGTTGCCTACTTTCATATAATCTTAACTTCAATACTAGATGTCCGAATTGGAAATCTATTTTTCGTCAAATGTACCATCACTTCATCTCCAACTTCAAAGATTTATGTCTTCTCTTCTTATATGTGTTTTCCTTATATCCTTTATTACTGTCATTCAGGTTACTCACTTCTTCATGCAAATTCTTCATAAAGCCCACAAATTTTTCTGCTTCAGTATTATTCCTTACTTTAGTATCTGATTTCCTCTAAGACTCGTGTCATTCACAATCTCAAAAGGTGTCTTCCTAGTACCTCTGTTCAATTAACTGTGATATGCAAATTATGTTTGTTCCAAAACCAAGTCCCAATTAGAAGGTTAATCTCCACTCAAGCATCTCAATGAGTTACCCAAACTTCTATTCACAACTTCAGTTTTCTCATCTATCTGTGGATGAAATGTAGAACTAAACTTAAGCTCAGTAGTCAACTTCTTCCAAAGTGTCCTCCAAAGATGCTAGTAAACTTAGTATCTTTCTCAGAAATAATAGTGTTAAGCAATTTGTGTAGTGTCACAAGGTCTCTCAAAAATAAATATTCTATATATACTACATGTGATGTCTTCTTACAATGTATGAAATGTTTTGTCATCAAAAATATGTCAACTACCACAAAGATAGAATCATTACTTTTCTAAGTTCTAGGTAATCCAAGAACAAAGTCCATATTGATATCTTCCCAAGGCTTACTAGGAACAAGCAAAAGTGTATGCAAACCAACATTGTGACTAGTTCCTTTAGCTACTTGACAAATTCTACAAGTCTTCACCATTTTTTGAACATCCTTATACAACTGTGGCCAAAAGTATCTCTTTGAAATCAACTTCACTAACTTATCAATCCCAAAATGTCTTACAAGTCCACCACTATGATTCTCCTTAATAATATTATAGATTGCATAGATCCTCTTGGTACGCATAACCAAATTCCTCTAAAAAACATATCTTCCTAAATGAAATAATCAACCCGCTTATCTTGCTTCTTTATATGTGATTCTTACAAAATTTCCAAGGTTCTACAAAATCGAGGTTTATTTCACGCAAGTTCTTCAAATCCAATTACTTCAACCTTCATCTCTGTCAACAAACTTCTTCTTCTACTTAATGCATTTTCTACCTTATTTGACTATCCACCTTTATGCTTCAACACAAAAAAAAAGTTTTTTATGTACTCAACCCACTTCATACGTTTGTGATTCAAATTATTCTAACTTCACAAATATTGTAAAGCTTTATGATCAGTGTATAATACATTTTCTGTAGGCATCAATTAATGTCTCAATTTCTTCATTCTTGAATTATTCCATAGATCTCTTGATCATAGACTAAATATTTTCTCTTAACATCATTCAACTTCTCACAATATAAAGTTATAGGCTTACCTTCTTGGCTCAAAACAACTTTGATTGAATTCCCACTAGCATCACAATCAACTTGAAAAACCTTATTAAAATTAGCTAAAAAAAGCACATGTAATTTTGTGACCTTTTATTTCAATATTTTAAAGCTTTTTTTTCTCCGTGCTTCCATCTGAATTCCTTTTTTATCACCTCTCATTGTCTTTTTTATAGCATTACATACTAAACTGAAATTTCTAATAAACTTCCTATAAAAACTTGTTAAGCCATGAAATGATCTAACTTCTCCAACATTCTCAAATGTAGGCCAATCAAGAATAGATTTTACTTTTTCAGAATCCATCTTCAACCCATCAGTAGAAATCACAAAACCAATGTACACAATCTCCTCTTTCATAAATGAACATTTATTTAAGTTTGTCAACAGCTTTTCCTCTTTCATCCTCTGCAACATTTGTCTAATTGCATTATGTGTTCCTCTTTAATCTTATTGTAGATTAGTATGTCATCAAGATATACAATCACAAATTTACCCAATAATTTATTTAGAGACCAGTATGTCATCAAGATACACAATCACAAATTTACCCAATAATTTATTTAGATACTTCATTCATCAATTCATACAAGTATTGAGTGCATTAGTTAAACCGAAAGACATAACCAACCATTCATACAAACCTTCATTAGCTTTCCATTCATCCCCTTCTCTAATTGTATTTTGATGATACCCACTTTTCAAATTAGTCTTTGTAAAATATTTTTCTCCACTCAAATGATCCATATATCCATTCTAGGCAAAGGAAACCTATACTTCACTATTATTATGTTTATAGCTCTAGAATTAGTGTACATTCTCTATTCTCCATTATTTTTAGATGCTAATACAATAGATACTACACAAGGACCCAAAATTTTGTTGGTCAAACCTTTCTCAAGAAATTATGGTACTTGTTTATTCAATTTTTCATTCTTTGCAGGTGTTAATCTATGTAGTGCTTTATTAGGAAAACTAGCTCTAGGAATCAAATCTATACAGTGAATAATACTTCTTATAGGGGGTTGTCCATTAGGTACATTGTCTAAAATAATGTCTTGAAATTTAGTCAACAAGGATCTAGCTTCAAGTGCATGCTTGAGTTCATTTTGTTTCTCAATCTTCCTAGGAATCTTAGAAAAGAAAACATTTTGTTTCATCATGTCTTTCACAAACTGGTTTCCTTTAACCAAGAAGAGTCTAACTATACTACAATGATGTTCCTTAGGTTTCTCTATCAAAGGAAACAATACTTGTTTCTTCTCATTAGTCCATTTAGTATACCAGTTCAATTTACCATCATGCAAAGCTTGTCTTCCATACTACCAAGGCCTTCCCAAAAGAATGTGACGACAATCCATAGGCATGATATTACACAACTTTATCAAAGTGATTTCCAATCTTGAATTTCACAAGGCATTGTTTACTTACTAGTTACTTGTTTTCATCCTTGATCCAGAAAATGTGATATGGATTACATTTGCTTCAATCTATGTAACTTCAACTTAGATACCAATTCCGCATATGCCTAGTTATCAAAATTACCAGTGTTAATTATCACTTTACAACATTTTCCTTCAACCATACATTTGGTCTTGAAATACTTTTCCTCGAAACAAGTTCTTCATTCATTTGTTCATCTGACAAGATTCTTCTAATCATCAGATTATCAACTTTTTCAGGTTCGTTTGGTGCATCTTGATAGCTTATTCCTAAATCAAAGAATTTATGCTACTACTTTGTGTCATCTTGCCAAAAATTATACATTCAAAGGCTCTATGACCTTCTTCTCCACACTTTAAAAAGTACCATTAAACCAAGACCTATCTTCTCTCTTATCAATACTGTTACTCCTAGAGTAACCAGAATAATTATCTCCACTCTAGTTACCTCTTTCTTTGCTAGCATTATCTTCTTGTCATTCTTATTTGTTTTTGTTATGTGATACATTATCAAATCTGTTACTTTATTTCTAAGATCTATCTCTACTTCACTAAAATCTTCCACCTCTTGTCCTTTTTCTATGCTCTTGCTTCTTTGCCAATTTTGTTAGATTGTGGTGACTGATCAGGAAAGTACTGTACATACTTCATAAATAGTGGGGTTCGGGGCATCGCCCTGAAAAAAAAAAAATTTTGGAAGTAGCCGACATGGTAGCCGACATATTATGGCCGACATATGGCCGACATGTTATAACCCTAAATCGGTTTAATACTTGTATAAAAAGGGCTTAGGGTTGGGTATTTTTTATGTGTGGTGATACGAAATTGGTTCTTGCGGCGGTATTGAGCTGTAAGGGATTACGGATTGTAATCAGGTTGTAATCACTGGATTGTAATAAGATCGGACTTGCTGTTTGGTGGACGTAGCCCAAGGATTGGGTGAACCACGTTAAATCTTGGTGCCTTGTGTTCATTTCTGTGTGTTCTATTTTTTTTGTTATTGGTTATATTTGCATGTAGTTTTTATTTCTGTCTGTGGTTTATCCTAACAAATTTCTCTTTAGCCTTCAAGGCATACAAGTATGCTTCTTCAACACTTTTCTATTTTTAAAAAAATTATCTCATCTTGAATAGAAGTTCTCAAACCATTTAGATATATGGAAAGCTTTTTAACCTCATCATCAACATGCCTAGATCTAATGTATAACTTATATAATTCTTCATTATAATCTTTCATGTAGAAATATCTTTCTGCCTTGAATTTTGAATTCTTCTAGACAAATTAAATTGATAATTAGTAGGAAGGAATTTATTTTTCAATGTATCGACCATCTTCATCCAAGTCTTGATCTTTTCTTTTCCTCTTCTTTGTCTATCAATTTGCAAGTGTTCCCACCAAAGAAAGCATGTCCCCTTACTATATTTTATTATCACCTTCTTATCCTTCGAGATACTTTCATAATAAAAATACGTTTCAATCTCAAAGATCCAATCCAACAAGGCATCAATATCAAGCTTTCCAAAGTAAATTGAAATTTCAAAATTAGGTCTTCAATTTTCTATAGTCGGTCTTAAAAAGTATGTACTCATCTTGTTCTTCCTCAGGCTTAGGATTAGGTGTTGTTGCTTCGTTTTCATCACTAACATCAAGATGTACTCCTCTTCTCTAGGTTGTTTCGACAACTTCAAGTCTAGATGTAATTTGTATCAACATGTTCATTATAGCATTATCTACATTTCCTCTACCTCAAACCATTTTGATAATAGTTCGTACAAGAATCATAACCCTCTACAAGTTATAGGTCAGAAACTAGATCTACTACACTATAACCAATCCAATTAAGATTCTCCACAATCCCAAACTTTGCAAGGAGAGAAACCTTCACTCTAATACCACCTGATGCAAGGTAGGGGGGTTTAAAACAACTCCCAAGCTACCCTTGCTCGAGTTGCATACAAAAGACAACACAATATTAGATAAACCACAAGGAATTATATTGAATTTAATGTAGATGTGTTGAGACAACCTTCTTGCAACATGTCAAACATAAGACCTACTTGGTTGCAATCATATACATTCAATTTACAATATTTGAGTGTAGAAGCTCATGCTTATAGAGCCAAACTTATCATATCTTTCTTCTACAATTTTTTATGCTCTCTAATCTAATCCTAGATCCTAAATTATCTAGCCAACAAGACCACTATTACAAAATATAGGTTCTACCCTAAGGAGAAATTAGAGACCAAGCAACTATGCAAAATAAAATCTACAGGGACAAGGATATGTCCACATGTGATCCAAGAAGACATTCCCAAGGCCATAAAAGTCTTGATGACATGTAACCTTGTAGAAGCCAAACCCATATTTTACTAGTATGCCAAGAAATAAGCACACCTCGAGAAAAGAGAAGGATAACTCCCATATATGATAGAATTAACTTTTGCAAACATAAGATAAGGATCAATGATAGGTCCATATTAAAGAGATAACTACATGAAAAGAAAGAAAACAAACAACATGGGCCATTCCAAGAACAAATAACAAGAAATCATTTTGGTTGATGCAAGATTTCAAAAGTACAAGCAAGGTGCTCCTCCATCAAATATGGTATATTTCCTTATCACAAAGTATCTTACTTTGGAGGGATGTTTAAATGTTAGCTAGTATTACCACTTTCCTATTTTAAACAATTTTTGCTACCATGATCTTATTTTCATTCCTTTTTTTCTCCTTCAAGATTTAGAAACCTTAGTTATAGAAGTCTATAAAGGAGGAGTCTTGGCAAAAATGATGTCATTCTTCATCAAGGCTTAATCTTATACTTGTATATTTTTTGTTGTTCACCTTTCCCTCCTCATAATATCATTATCTATGGTGCTCCTTCTAACATAGATGTTTATACTTACCCATTTGTTGTTGTTCTACCAATCCTACTCCATAGGAATCCCATGTGGCTACCCCTTTTCGTTGGTAAGAAAAACAAGAACACCCATGTTTAGGTTAGTTCTAAGGAAAATCCTAAATTAGACATCCCTATAGACCTTCAAGACTCAAATGTGGAAATTGGTAGAGGTCATAGGTGCTCTCATAGGAAATCATCGAATCTAAGACAAAAGCAGATGATAGATTAAAAAAAATTAGTGTTGACGAGGAAGATACAATTTTTTGATCTAAAGATAGTGCTAAAATTAAGGCTAGTAGACCAAGTAAAAAACAGAAGACAGTGAGGAGTAGATAAATTGAAGTAGAAGATGAGATATTTGAGTCCAAAAGTGATAATGCCAACCTAGAGGTGGATACCATCCCCAACAACAAGGTCTCTAAGCATGTGTCTATTAGCTTCAAAACATTTATTTTTTATTTCACTGCCCCTAAGGACTTTAAAGACCTCAAAGATGCTTCTCCTCTGATAACAACTTCCCCTATGGTCTAAAGGATGAATTTTCTTCTCTTAGGACTAGGTAGAAGGAAGAAGTTGGGTCTCAGTTCCATGAAAGTCCATGGATTGAGATCATGCTCTTTTAGAAACGGGTACCCATTTTTAAAAAATGAGCACCCATATTAGGCTTGGGTATCCAATCCCAAATTTTAGAAATGGGAACCCATTTTTAAAAAATTAGGTACCCAATTTTCATTTTTTTAAAATAGGTACTTATTTTCGAAAAAAAATCTTTTTTTTAAAAATAGGTACCCATTTTTTTAAAGTAAAAATGGATACCCATTTCTAAAAAAAAAAAAAATTAAATATTTTTTGGAGGATTTTAAATGTTGCTTTTAATTTTTTTAAACAAGCACCCATTTTTTGAATTTCAAATAATGAGTGCCTATTTCT
Organism: Cupressus sempervirens; assembly: GCA_028749045.1. Taxonomy (NCBI): domain Eukaryota; kingdom Viridiplantae; phylum Streptophyta; class Pinopsida; order Cupressales; family Cupressaceae; genus Cupressus; species Cupressus sempervirens. The sequence goes on from CM053792.1 coordinate 204,138,384, forward strand.
TACAACATGAGGCAAGATTTTTTTTTTCCTACCTCTAATTTTGGTTCAGGATAGGCTTGGTGAGAACAAGCCTATGCCTTGACCTCTCAAGATTTGGATAAGGCATTGAACTAATAAATTCATGCCCTGCCATATTTTTTAGGCCTTCCCAATCAAATTTTTTTAACAAAAAACCAATTAGATCTCTCACTGTCCTGATTTTAGAAATATAAATTTTATACTGTTATGATTTTATTTACTATTTTTGCATTAATTTTTAATCAAAGGTGGTACTTAAATATAAAATAGCGAGGTTCAATAAAACTTTAATAAGTTTTTATTTTATGATTTTTCTTAAATTAATTTATATGTCGTCAATCTATAAACAATTCTTTTGAAGTTTTTTTTTTTTTTGAAAAAAGTGAATTTTTTATCAAAGTATAGTGTCCATACATGAGAGGTTTTAAAATTTACCTTTATAGCCAATTAAAAATTGATAATAAAAAAATTATTCAATGAAAATTATTATCATCAATCTTTGGTGTGTTAGGTAACTTTTTTTAAAAGGATTTATAAAAATTCATTTATTTATGTCAAATTACGGTGTTCGTACATGAGTGTGGTATGGTCCTAAAACAAGCATTTTGAAAATGTGTTTTTAAAGATCCATATCAAAAAAAGATATATCATATGGGTACACAAATAAATTACATATCCAAAAAGTATATTTCAAACACTACAATTTCTATTTCTAATTTATTTTTATATTCAATGTCTAATTGCATCAAATTCTGACATCAACTGACAAGAAATTTCAAAAATAGGAAAAACACTTCCACTTTTTGCCCAAAGGTGAGGCCCAACTTCTTGCACTGACTTGACTATCACTTCCCCTTGTGTTTCTGCTAAGAAGGGGAAGAAAAATTTAGATATTTTCCTAACCCTCCTTGTGTGCTTTATTAGGATATTGTGAAGGCTAAATTCAACTTCCAAAATTATGGCTTCCTTGTGGAGGATATGAAAAGTTTTAAGATGAAGGCGAATAATCTAAATGAAATGCTCACTAATTTGGATGAAAGCATCTCTACCCTAGAGGAATTTCATGTTAAAGTGATGCACTCAACTACCACTATGTTGTAACTCCTCCATGAGGAGATGGAGAAGGACCTAGAAGACCACGGTGAAGGTAGCTCCAAGAGGCTATATAGATTCCTAGTAGATGGTTGGCTATGAGTCTTACTCTCAAAACCCATAAAAACCACCACTAAAAAGAAATGAGTTATTTTATATTTAATGTTCCTCATTAGTTTTGTCATTAATGTTCTAGAGTACTTCCCATGTCTGGTAATAAACATTTTGTTAGTTTTTCAATCTTTCAAAATCATCATATAAGTAGTATGTTTAACGCCCTACCAGGGAACCCAAAAGAAATTAACCTAAAGTTTCACTAAGTTTGTCAAAAAATTTTTTAAGATAATAACTAACAAAAATGGATAAAATATAGCAGAATCAATTACTCACAAACATACAACCATCCAAAACATATTACATCTCTTAAGGGTCCTATGACATCGATGTAGGGCCCATTTGTCGTTGCACCAAAAGCCATGACTGTTAGTGAACATGGAACACCACATAATTAACCACCCATGGGCAGGGGAGCGCGTCGCATCACCCAACAATCTCCCCCTCGACGCGCATACCAGGTGCTTACGCGGGTCGGGAAGGCACCGGGGAGATTTGAACCCATGATCAAGCCAAAACCAGGCTCTGATACCAATTGTAGGGCCCATTTGTTGTTGCACCAAAAGCCATGACTGTTAGTGAACATGGAACACCACATAATTAACCACCCGTGGGCAGGGGAGCGCGTCGCATCACCCAACAATCGAAGCACATTTAAGTTTAATTAATATTAAATATAACACATAACCAAAATCCACATCATGGAATAATCATAAGTACAAATCCATTTAAATAAATATACAATTACATAAGCTACCACTTTTGGCATAACCAAAATGCATAATCATCCACTATACAAGTCACACGTATGAAACACTCAAAGAATATACAACATATATAAAATGCATCATCTCATAAGATCTATGACAAATCAAGTACAATATAATAGGATATAACCATCCAACAAAATTATAAGATCAGAAAGAAAAGATTGGTTGCATAAGCACATCCAGCAACAACATCCAATGGACATATCTTAATGGTATAAAAAAAATGTACTACCACCCAACCTCGTGGAACCTAAATGGCCCACTCCCATCGCATTGAGGAGATAAACTCAAGTCCCATACAGATATCAAAACACAAGTCATAACCAACATCTAGGTCAAGGAAACACCTAAAAGCAAATTATCTCAAAGGGTATCAAGACACAAGTATCATCTAATCCCAGAGGCAACAAAGACACATAGGAGATCTACTATGTAAGTGGGCAAGTGTCATTGCATGAGCCAACTCTAAGGTTACCCGGGCAGTCTCTCAGGACTTTAGCCCCCTAGTGACTTTATGTGGCACCAATATCTTATTAATTTATTTTAAACCCATTTAATGAAATGTTATTACTTATTAAAACAACCTACAATGGGTTACCTAGGCAGCCACTTAGGGCTCTGACCTCCATTGTAAGCCACTTTCCAACATGACATACATATAACCTACCCTAAGCTCAACAAAAGCAGAAGGTCTTATACGATCATAAACCATACATCAGTTCTTGAACAAGCAACTGGAAAGTACTAAATTATCACTAATCAAAATCACAGATTTCACCAATACAATCATCCTAACCAGACTAATCCAAAATCAAGTACACATATACCAAACCATGACATAACATGACATCACCAAAAATAAATCATATAATCATCTCAATCCTATAAAAGCAACTAGGAAGCAATCCAAAGATAATTGATCGAAGACTCAAAGGTTACACTAGAAAAGTCACACCATTCACTTCAGTTCTACACAAGAGAAACTAGAAAGAAATAATAACCAACAAATCAAACTCATCAAAGAAGACGTGTGACTACATCACATTGGTCAGGTATAAAAGATCGGATACATAACATCATCATAGATCAAACTCCCCAAGCCTCTAGTAAACATCCTAACTGGTCAAAGCACTAAGTCAAACCCGAAACCCTCAGTAGTAAACCACACATCACATAAAGTACATGCAAAAGTAACTTCTATAATGCATTAGGTTTTGAGAATGCAAAAGTTTAATTTCCACTATGATTCCAAGTTTTCATTTTTTATTTCAAGTATTACAGATTCACTAAAATGCTCGAGTCCACACGAGTCTCAACACTCAACAATTCATAAAAAGTTATTTAAACATTGTTTCATAGTTCAATTCTTTATCAAAATACAAGATTCAATAAACAAACACATTACAGTTTTCATCTTTTTAATGTATTATATTTGTTAAGGGTTTTTGAGTTTACAAAATCTCAAAAGGACTTAACAATTCATATAGAAGTCATGTAAATATAAAATCCTCATTTTGTATAAAAAAGAACCATCAATTTAACAACATCAATATCCATAAAAATTCTCTAATTAAAAATATCATTATATTTTCCTAATTTTATGGATGACCTTATAACCACACTTTCAATAATAAAATATTGGAAGACCTCAATAAAATATTATTAAAATTAAATCAATAATTATTAAAGATAATAATAATTTATTTATTAATAAAATAACTTATATTAAATTATTAATAAAATAATAATTTATCTAATAATTTAAAAATAATATTATTATTAAATTACATTTAATACTTAATAATTACTAAAATTTAACATATTTAAAATATTTAATAAATTTAACAATTAAAATTAAAATTATTATAAAAACAAATTTTAAATAAAATAAAATTACTAACAACGTTTATAACCCACCAACTTTAATGGCATGTTGTCAACAATAGCACTAGCTACAATGACAACCTTGGTTGCCTATGTTGTTGACGATAGCCTTGGTTGCCTTCATAGCCAGTAGTTGACATAGGGAGGAAGGGGGATGGGGAAGGTGGTTGCCTCTGTTCCCGAATGCATTTTTCTATAAAAAATTGTTTTAATAAAAACAATAAAAACTACACCCTGTGTGAAATTGAACATTTTAAAATCAATTATTCTCACTCTTTAAATTTTGTTCATAGTTTATTATTATTATTATTATTATTATTATTATATATATAAACAAAACTCCTTCATAAATCTGATGGTAGAGATAAATACACCCAATTGAGTTTGTAAAAGAAAATTATGATTTCTTTCCAAACCCTCATCCCTATTTAAAATACCATTCTCTAAAGATTTACAAAAATGAGGGTTTCAAAATCATCAATTTGCTTATCGAGGTTTCTGAAAACAAAGAACAATCAAATTCATACACAAGGGTTTTAATCTTCATTTGTTTACAAACGATTTGGAAATGAAAAACAATATAATCACAACAAGGGTTTTAGATTCATTCATATACATAGGTTTCTCAAACGAAGCACAAACAAATACTCAAACAAGGTTTCCAGAATTAAATCACAGATAAATCAATAATGAAAGTCAATTTTTTCAAACAAGGGTTTCAACCCAAATTGAAATTATGAAAATAATTTAATTTATGCTCGGAGAAGTCAGATATTTTCAATGCAAGAACTACTGCACAAAATTCACAAGATCCTACCTAGATTTGATGCTAAGCAATGAACACACAAAACAAACAAGAATATTCCTTCTCTTTCAAAAACCCTCTTCTCGGGGATCGATTCCTCCAAACCTATGTGTGGAGAAATGAGCTTTGATTTCCTAATAAAGAGTTTTTCCCCAAATCAGGGCTTTGATTGTGCAATCACGTGAAACCCCTTTTTCCTTTATTATTTTTATTATATTTTAATTTCATGTGCAAGCTTTTTGCATTAAAATAAAATAACTTTATTAAATCAATTCCTTTCTTTCTTTAATTAAATCACGAGATGCTTTAATAATATATTTATTAATTTAACTAATAATATTATTTAGAGTTTATTATTAAAAAAAACTCCTAAATAATTATCATTAAATTAAATAAATATAAATACGTCAAAATTAGAACTTTAATAAAATCTTTTAAATTGAATTCTTTTATTTAATTAATTTCTTAATTAATTAAATATAATTAAATATTGAATTCTCTTTACAAAATTTCAATTAAATTATCTTTTAATATGGTTTAATTACAACTAAAAATCACAACAGACCCACAAGACTAAATACAACAACTCAACTGAAGACAAAGAACATAATCAAACTCTAGGGTCAAAATCACGAATTCATGTCACTTGACAAATTCAAATGAGTAAACAACTCATATACTTGTCCTATTTTCTAAAACAATTCACTTAGGTTAGGATTTGGACTCAAGAATTATCTCCCCACTTATACCATTGAGATATCATGATAGGGTACGTTCATCCTAGCAATTCAGGGAAGTCAATACCTGATACTTGTAATCTACATAAAATCCATGCATGTACATTCTCATATATATTCTAAACTAAACAGACAATGACAAAAAGTGGTGCATCGTGTAGACCCCGACTAGCAAGTGACTATGACTCCCTCCCTCAACCACATTAGGAACATCAATCATAAAGTCAAACAGACAAGTACACCATACACATGCAAGTATGGGGCAAGTAATCATAGAACTCCATACAATTCATTCATCTAACTAACATCACGAGATAACTGAAAATCACTAAATGAACATACATGTATCATCATTGAAATAATCACAAACACATGAAATAACTAAGTAACTCAACACATATATCAACTGAATATGAAATACATTTAATCTAGTTTAGTAACCAAGTACTGGTAATCATAAACATAAACATAAAACAGGCCTAAAAGAATTCGACAATACAATTAGAAAAGTCAACTAGGGGTAGGCATTACAGTTTTGTTGTTAATGTTGTTGTTGTTGTGTGGTACTAAACATTTTTTTAGTTTTTCAATCTTTCAAAATTATTGTATAACTATATGTTTATTCTCTTTAGTAGTTTGATAAATCATAAGACTCTCAGTTTAGACCATGGTTTTACTTAGAATAATTACTTTAATCTATTATTAATGGATAGATGGGATGAGTTTTTAATGTTGAGAAAGGGGATTGATTGAGGTTGTGTTGTTATTGGTCTCTGATGTTTATTTGTTGTTAGAGGCTTTGCCTCATATTTGTACTGATGGGTCAACCCCTACTTTTGGATGCTTTTTAATATAAAAACTAATTGTTTGTTACCGAAATTCATTGTTGATGTTAAATCTATGGTAGACTCATTGTAATTGTAATTTTTTATGAACATGTCATTTTTCTACTAAATATACTAATAAATAATATAATTTTATTTAAATTTGGTTTCCTTATGCCATTTATTTATCATGTATATAAAGTTTATCTATGTTTGTGCTTAGGTAAATGTGTTTGTAGCATCAAGTCATTCTTGGTTCACTTTTTTTTTGGTAAATTTCAATGTTCAAAATAGGTTAGAAAGTCTTTCGTCTACAACAATTTACAAAGAGATTTTTGAAAAGCTTTCGCATAAGAACTATCATCATGTAAAAAATTTGTTAGGACTAGAATGTAACAGAGTAAAAAGACATGACAAATATAAACAAAATTCTATATTATCTAAATTTAAATAATGAGAACTAATAAATCAAGAATTTTAACCATAGATAAGCCAATACAAACATGTTCCTTTTGAATTATGTAGCATCATAAAATCTAAAGAATTGCATTACGGGAAGGGTGGGAATCATGTTAGACTTAGGCTTTGTTGTAGTAAACACCCTTCAAATATAATTACTATTAGAGAAATCAATTTTTTGTTACAACTTTACATGCACATTCTCAATGTGTAAAAAAACTTGCACAATTTTATCTATAACAATGTATTCCAATAATTTTTTGACAAGAAAACCAAGTATTTTAAAATCTTAGGAACAATCTAGAAAGATGTACTACATTTCCCCACAATGGAAAATGGGAGTTGGAGTATTTTATTTTATTTATCTTGCCCATGACAAGTAGTGTCAAATGCACACCATTTAAAAAGTATTAAGTAATCATTATCCTTGCATTGAAATCTATCCAATTTATCTTTTTTGTCCTCTATCTTCTAGCCTATCAAGAAACTAGAGAAAATGTTAATATTTTTAAATTTCTATTTTCTCATTGGCTAGCAGTTTTTGTCCAAATTTTTTAATTAAAAAATGCTAAAATCCCTAGAAAAATGAGTGTCAACTATATATGAAGTAAAAATATTAATCTTTACCTATTAGACAATGACTAACAATCATGCCAAAAAGAAGGTTACCCCACCACTATGTCTTGCCTAGTAATATGGTAAATGTAGGGATGTCATGTGGTGAGCAGAAGAGTTCAAGCAATGCTCATGATATAAAAATGAATAAATGAAAACATTACAAACATGAGTCACATAATGTGATAAATTTAGTAATCACTAAAAACAATGTCTTAATAAGTAATAAACATTACTATAAGTTTAACATTGGTTAGTATCATTTTAAATGATAATTAAATTAAACTTAATAACATTATATACTACCTTCTATCATAATTGACTAAGATAATGCACTACTAATTAGTTAATTAACTAATTGCTAATACTTGACCCTTTCAATAGTTTTCAAGGTGATATAAAATCTCTCACACACAAAAGAAAAATTAATAATAGGATCTACTGAATTAAATACTAAAATAGTGGCATGGCTAAATAACGATAATAATAGTTAATGATGTTGCATCAAACCTTATTAATAACATAGAGAATATTTTAAATATTTTCTTAGAGCTAAAGAATTCAAACCCTGATTCATGAAACATAACACAACATTAGGGAAGAACACTACAAGTATAAGGAGGAGCTAATGGAAGGTCACTATCAATCGCTTGGGAGATATATGGTGACATAGTGGTAGTTAGACATGAAGCATGAGGGGAGGTGTTATTTGGAGAAATAAGGAGGAACATTGACTAGAAAGATAAGGAGGAGATGAAGTAGAGTGACAAGGGGATACAAAAGAATAAAGGGGCAAAGTGAAACAATAAGGACCCAAAGGTATAAGGTGAGAATATAGAGTGAAAGCTATCTACACAAAACAAAATTAAGAAGTGTTAAGGTTTCAACACTATCACATGGGAATGGGGTCCTCCAATTATGGCTTCACCAGTTCAAAGTTCTAGGAAAAAGTGTTCACTGATTTTTAAAATGAATTTAAAAAGGTATTTAAAAAAAAAATGATTTCAAGAAAAAAAAAAATGATTTCAAGAAAAAAAAAAAATGTATTCTCTATTTGAATCGAACAACTCACTTTCTATTGCTAGGGACCTAGCTTGATTGACAAGAACTTCCAAAGGTAAAGCCCAAGGTCTTGAGGTCTAGTCTTTCCTAGTACACGTGGTACTACCAACATCACTGATCACATTAACAAGTTTACCTAGTGCACTGTAGTTTACAAGAGGTGTTACTCTCAATCCCCGTTGTCTAGAAAAAACCACATGCATCGAACACAACTAAACTTGTGCCATGCTGCATCAGGCTCGCTCCTGATTGCTTCGTAAGCCGTTCGATCAAGACAATTCCCATCCAACGGTCAAACAAGATGCCAGATCAACACACAAATGCTTCCCTGTCTGAACCGAAAAGCACGATGGAAATTGATTTAGCAGTGAACTTGTGAGTCCGTGGCCCACCCGCACGTGGAATATGCCTTGCCACGTGTAATGTCCATTCGATCCTATTGTCTTCCTTTATTCTTTGCGTACAAACATTTTCCTTGCTTTTTTTAACAGCAAACTTGGTTGGAACACGTGGTGATGTACAAGACAAGTAATGAACATCATCAGCTTTCATTCCTATTTAGAGAAATTGTACCATTAAATTAGATGTGATTATTTAAACGAGTATATTTTCATATAGCTTAACTATTTCTAAACTACAAGTGATTATTTTAAGAATATACTTTTGAATTAGAAGATAGTCTTTTGGATGCCTAAAATTATTTTTAAATGTAATCAATATTATTTGAGTTATATATATTTGTATATTGGTTAACTTCTAAATTAGAAGTGATTATTTTAAAAATATATTTTTAAATTAAAAGTTTTTTTATTAATTTATTTCAATTTAAGATTGTATGCAATTTTTAAAAGTCATTTTCAAATGTAATCAATAATACCAATATAATTTGAGTTATATATTAAAGATTTGTTGTAAATATTATTATATTAGTGAAATTATTTGCAATATAAAGTAATTTAATAATATAATAGAATATTATAGTTTCATAATCATGTTGGAGATAAAAAAAAATTAGTCTTCCTAAAGGCTACATTTTATAATGATGATTATTCACAATTTAAATTAGGTGACTTCAAAATATAAATAAATGGAAATAATATTGAAAATATGGATCCACTCTAAATTATATTATATAACACATTATTTAAACATTCACTTGCCTACATCACATATTTAATTTCCTTATGAATACTAAAATATATTTAACCACTTTTATATGGTCCAATCTTTCCAATAGTCCTCTTATTGTTATGATTTAATTTTACAATTTAAAACTTCAAAATATTCAAGACTTGATTTGTTTTTAAGTTAAAACAAATAAAAATGACTTTACTCTTTTTTGAAAAAAATTAAAAAAATCTTGAATGAGGTACACAAGAAAGAGCAACAAATATGTTGCAAGAGAAGAAAGAAAATCACCAGTTCACTACTAGAGCCAACAAAATGCTTCCTAAAGCACTATAAAGATTAAAAAACAACATTACATAATAATAATCTTTAATCACGAACAAGAAGCATGAACATCAACATCAAGCTTTGAACTTCAATAACCATTGCAATTGCCTAGAGCACATAGTGTCTTTCTCGTGAAGTTGAAGAACTTGATATTTGATTGCATCCAACAACTTACTAGCTCTCACATGTTCCTTGGGTACACCCTACAAGTACGAGCATAAATACACAATTTGAAATATAATATCAAAATAAAACTTAAACATTTGCACTTCATCATGAATAATTTGTTTTGAAAAAATTGTCAAACAATGACTTTTCCATATATGAAGTAAAATAATATGTCTCTTTGAGTCAGCCACAACTCTTATATAAGAATTTATGTAATATAGAAGCAGAGATAGGACTCACAAAAGAACAAATAGTCAACAATTGGTATCAAATGAATACTACAGGTTACATTGTGTTGCATGTAAGTTGTGCCAATGATGTTAGGAACAACTCTGAGGGAGAAGATGATAATGAAGAAGAAAATGAAGGTAATCAAGACAGATGATGTGTTAGGTGTATTCAAATGGGAACTTCTCTTGCAAATGGGACCATTATGTACTACGGTACTCAATGAATTAAATTTGCTCGGAAGGCGTGAATTTGACATAAACAACAATTGGGACCATATTGGAGAAATTGTACTAGAGATATGTTTAGTAATTAGAGTCATTTTGAAATTTAATATAGTTGACTTAAGTACATATACATTATCTCTTTGAAATGATAGTTCATCATTTCCTCTATATGATAAAAATAATTAAATTCTAAACTCTCCAAAAATATAGTTTTCTTTTCAATAAAATAATAAAAATTGATTTAATAATGTTTTTTCATATGATAATAATAATATGATTCAAAGATAATAATTATGATCTAAAGATAATAATTATGAATCTAGAATGAGAGGTAACGTATAACAAGAGTTGTTATGCAAGAATTAAGATTGAAAAGAAATTTGCTTTGACGACTTTGATAAAATGTTAGCTATATGTGCATCATAATTTTATGATTTTTATAAATAGTAATAATAAGTGTTAATATAAATGTAAGCTATATTATATGTTAACATAATATAATGTATTAAATGTAAACAATTTTTAAAATATTAGAAATTTTTAGCTTTTTATTGTATTAGTATTTTTAATTTCTATTTAAAGATTAATATTATAAAAATTTAAGAAGAAATTACATGTCTTAAATTATTCATTTATTCACATCTTTTGCAATTGATATTTTTAGTAAATATACATAGTTCATTCATAAACTATTTAATACAAAAATTAGTTATTGTTTGATAATGTCAAACAAAAACTTATCAACCTATAGTGAGCTTTTCAATCAAAGAAATTACTGGATAAATGAAATATTTTTTAGGATAGGATCAAGGATAGGGAAAAAAAGAATTATTCTAAGAAGAAGAGTTTATTGATCTATGAATGAGTTAGATCTGGAAAATCAAATGGCCTTCAACTTTTCAATTTTGGGGAGGATCATAGTATAAGAGATGATTGAACCACTTGTCTAATAGTGGGAATGACAATTTGTTGAAGAGGGGTTTATTGATCTATGAATGAGTTGGAGCTGGTAAATGAAATTGTCATAAAATTTTCAATTTTGGGGAAAATCATTGTAGAAGAGATGGTTGAACTACTTGTCTAATAGTGAGAAAGACAATTTGTATAGGTCATCAAGATGTGTTTTTTTCCTATTGAGTTTTTTCATCTTATTCACCATTGTAACTATATGGACCATTTTGAAAAAGTAGCCAGAGATAACTTTTTCTTGGTTGACTATGTATGGCTCACCATTATAAATATATGGGTCATGTTGGAAGAGGAGAAGCAAAGACAAATAACTATTTACAATTACTTTGTAAGGGAATTGTTTTCCACAAAATTTTATGACATAATATATTGCTATAATCTAGAGGCAAGAGCATCATCAAAAGTATAAATGACTATTGGCTTAACCCTTGCACTTGCCAAATGTGTAAGTGCTAGTTATATTCCATTTACATTCATGAGTGGTAATCTTAAATAAATTGGTTACATTTAACATAATATTTTATTTTTTATTGATTCTCTATTTGTTTTGCATCCACACTTCTTACTAGTTCCTTTCATAACTCTTCGGAGTGCAATCTTGTTGGTAGGGAGACATGTTTTTGCACAAGGCATAAGGCACAAGCCACATCTTTTGAAAACTTGCTACCTTGTCAACTCAATTAATATTATCTTCTTTTATTAGGACATTTTAAATCTTTCTTTTGATTTAAAATATATCTTTATTGTAATTCATTTTCTTCTTTTAAGAATTATTTTATGTTAACATTAAAATTTATTTTAATTATTTGAATTTATTTGTAAAATTAAAAATAATAATTTAAATTTATTATAAATAATTAAATTTAGAATTATTTATCTTATTAAAAATTATAGAATAATTATATTTTGAATTAAAACTCTACATAAGATATAGAAATATTTTATTTTGTATTTTAATTTTTTCCAATTCATCTTCTTCTTATGATTTTTTTTTTATGATTAAAAGAAAATTCTCAAATTTTATTAATTTCATAAAACACTTACATTGTTTTACCCCATTCAAATTACAGGCACTAGGGGGAAAAGAACAAGGAAGAAAGCTCCTAGTGTAGCCTTGGACCAAAGTCTTGCATACAGAGGGAGGAAAATGATGGACCTCTAGTACATTTTTGAAAGGGCATACCCTCTGTTTACAATGGCCAATTAGATGGTAGGTGTGGCATGCCATCATTTACATTTGCCTTATAGTGAGGGCTTTGGGTAGGCATACCTACCCTTACATTAAGTAAAAAGAACCAAAGAAGTAAGTTGGAAATTTAAGTGTACATGTGTTGGATAAAGATGGATATAATGCTTCCCATTTGTGGACCAAACTTTAACTAGTTGTGGCCTTGCAATCACAATGAATAGAACAACCAAGCACACCAAATTAAGGGGTGTGGGGGGGTGGCGGGGTGGGGGTGGTTAGATGGTTCCACCTTCCTCTAAGATATTGAAATACTTAATCAATCCTTGTTGTGAGAACATGTCTAATGAAATGTTACTCAGATGGCTATAGAAATGCTCTAAGATGATAAAGCTAAGAAAGGATATAAATATGGATAATTTCCAAGTTAGCCTTGAGTTTCAAAAAGATATAATAACCTTGTTTTTGGTTAGAGGCTTACTTGCCAAATTTGGTAAAAGCGATGTGAGCCTGCAGTTTTGAGCTAAGAATTGCAAACCCACACACCTTATCCCAGCACTTGAAAAGAAACCCAATCTGAGATAGGAAAACCCAAAATAGAGAAAACAAGAATGAATGCTCAAGTTGTTGACTTGTATAAGGTCCTTCAAAATTTTATGAAGCTCTTGTGCTTGACAGTCAATTTAACAACCCTAGTAATCAAGATTGAACACCATACTACCACTAGTACACTTGGGGGTCATTTTTGATCTAAAATTTCAATGGCAAAACAACTTGGCTTGTCAAATTCATTTAAAAAAATCTTCCTGATAACGTCAAAATTTTGACGACAGTTAAGTTTTCTGTCAAAATATCGATGACAATTAAGTTTATCGTCAAAATTTTGACATTGTTAGGGATATAAAAAAGAAAAGAAAAGTTAAAATTCATTTATTCATGCAATAAAGTGTGGGCAGGAGGCTTCAGAGGTGTAACAAAGATCTTTTCAATGTCGTTCAAGGTAAGGGTTCATGGATTAACTCGCATTCTCATCCTCTTTTGTGTGGAACTTGCTTTCAAGGTAAGGGTTCATGGATTAACTTTCATTCTTGTCCTCTTCTATTTGGAACTTGCTTTCAAGGTAAGGGTTCATGGATTAACTTTCATTTCCACTAGATACATTACCATAATCATTTTTTTGGCACTTACTTTTAGTCTGACAGGAGGAAAGGGTAGTTGCCTAGCTAAAAATGGCCTGTGGCATATTCCTCTACTCTATTGTCTTTTTTACAATAATTGCACCAATCTACACTACAAACATTAGGCTTCTCTAGTTTTGACCCAAAGCTCTATGTCAATTTACCTCCTCGTTATACTTTGTTTCTCACTACACAGGCTTTCTTAGCCTTGTCTCATCCCATACTGTTAGAGAAAAAAGTTTATTTTATTTTATTAATTAAATTATCTTTTCTCCCTTCTTAAGATTTCTCTTTATGCACCTTTTTCATTCTCTATTGAATAATTAATTAGTAATTATTGAAAAACTTTTACCTTTTATGATACCCTTTGTAACTTTTTAGGTTACCCTTTCGGGTTTCAATCTCCTTTTATAAGGATTGATATTTTGTATAATCTACATCTTTTCTTTATCTGAGAATACAATTTGCATATTTTCAGAGCAAACCCTTGCCTCCTCTTGTCTTTTTCTTCTTTGTGACAAGTTTTCTACATGCAAGTATTTGAGGGCTTCATGGAATTGTTTGCATATTTGCTCAAATAGTTCATGGTATTAGAGCTAGATCTATTGTAGCTTGTTTAGTACTTGGAGAAAAAGAAGAACGAGGGTTTGACAGATCAGATCTAGAGTTTTTTCGGGTATTTCTTAAGAAAATAGGAGGGTCGTTGATTTTCAGAGCGGCTTGAGACGGATGGTTTTAGAAGGCATCAAAACCCCTATTTCCATATAAAGTTCATCCATTTTGGACAACGTTGATCTGGGAGGCCAATTTTTTTTTGCCTAGAAGGTTGTATGGCTCCTACATGCACTCCAAGATAGGTTTTTACAAAAAAGATACAAAATTTTGGTTTTTTTGCTGACGTGATTAAAAAAAATGGCTGGTGGTCACCAAAATTGCTAATGGTTATGGTAACTACCAGTGTTAACTACTAGTGGTCCCACAGACCGTTGTGGCTCCTATAACCCTCAGTGATTACCGTTGGTTGTTGCCTCTTGGTTGGCTGCCGCCACTAGCAAAGCCAACCTCACTTGCCATTGCTGCCAATGGATCTGCCCTCCTTCCACGAAAGCTCTGCTCCACTTAAGTGTGTTGAGAAGTTTTATTTTTATTTTAAAATAATAATAATAATTTTGCATTTCTAGGGACCCTGTTGGTTTTTTCACCATAACTTGAGCATATAGAGGTCTTTTTTCAATCTAAAAAAAGTAATGGAAAGTTGGTTATGAGACAAAGACAATGGTGTATGAATTTTCTAGTTTTGGTGCAGTTTTGTTGCCTGTTTGGATAGTTAAAGCCAAATGTTTAGTTTTTCACTCCAAAGCGTATATCTTGAGCATCCCAACTTTGTTTTTTGAAAACATTATATTTTTGGAAAGTTGGTTCAGTATTCTTTCCAAAAATTCTAGTTTTTCTTCTTGATTTTGCTCCAAGCTCTTTCTATTATAGTTTTTTCTTTATTGAACTACGATGGATATCTTGGGTGTTTCAGGTCCAGGGATCATTTTCGTGACATGGGATTTCTTCTTTTGGGTTGTATTATCTGTTGTAATAGCTCTTTTCCCTTTTTGATCATTATTGAAATCATTTGTAAGCATGTTTATGCAAATGCACTGAGATAAAGTGTCACTCCTTGCATTTTAAGGATCTTTCTCATCATTGTGACTTACTATACTTACACTATATAATAAAGTGCCATGGGGGGATAGTTGTTTGCCTTTTAGTGCCCTCTTCCTTTTTCAAGTGAGTGTCCCTTCCACAACATTAAACCCATGATGTGTCAATGACACATGCCTTTATAGATGTTTGTATCTCTTTCTCACTCTTGATGTTCTTGGTTCTTTCTATTTTGAAGGAGTTATTGGCCCACTTTCCCAGTCGCCTATCACCTCACCCTTGTCTGCATTAGGGGAGGTTCTTCTTTTGTTTCTCATGCTTCCTTGGTTTGATGGAGTGAGCTATGTATTCAAATTTTGTTCCTATGTACTAAGAAGATGAAGTGGCTGGGTACCTATGCATTTCGGTGAGATGGATCATTTACCATATAGACAGTCTTCCTTTTGTTCCCCTTTGGTTGCAACCTTCCATGTTCAATTGATCAACTCTCCAGGATTTGCTGTTTCATGCCATTTGTATCTTTGAGTTCAACTATTTTCCTTTATGTGCCTCTTGATTCGACATTGATTATAGTCTTCTCTATTTGATCAGGTTCTATTTCAGTGGAGGTTCTTCATAGTAGCAGTTACTTTTGATAGAGCTTTGCAACTTCTACATGCTTCAATGGTTTTCTTCATGATTTCTATTTGTTTCTATTTTTTGGAACAATCCTCTAATTAGAGTCTTCTATAATTCTTCACTAGGTTTTCATCCATCTCTTTTTGGAGTAGAGTTTTTCCCACTTGGTTTTCTTTATTTCTCCATTTCATAGAGATTTGGTTGTGATTGGGTACCTCATCAAGCCTTGTTGTTAGGACCCAAGTTTGCTTTTAGCATTGCATTGTAGTTTCCTTGCTCTTTCTACTTTGTTTGTAACTGCATTGTTGCTCATCTTAAGGGGGGGTGTTAGAGAATAATGTTAATTTAATTTAATCAAATAAATTACCTTTTCTCCCTTCTTAAGATTTCTCTTTATGCACATTTTGCATTCTCTATTTAATAATTAATTTGTAATTATTAAATAGCTTTTACCTTTTAGGTTATCCTTTGTAACTTTTTAGGTTACCCTTTTGGGTTTTGATCTCCTTTTATAAGGATTGATCTTTTGTAATAATCTACATCTTTTCTTTATCTAAGAATACAATTTGCATATTTTCAAAGCAAACCCTTGCCTCCTCTTGTCTTTTTCTTCTCTGTGATAGGTTTTCTACATGCAGGTATTCAAAGGCTTCGTGGATTTGATTTGTGTATTTTCTCAAAACCTTCCCAAAAAAAAAAGTCTTTGATTTTCTTGGTAAGTATTTTGGACATGTAGGAGATGATGTGGGTGTTCATTCTTTATCAGATTTTGTCACAAAGCTAGATAATTTTTTAACAGGCATTAAAAACCTTTGGAATGTATTGAGCAGGAAAGATATTAAAAGTGTGGGTGAAGAGCTTGATGTCCATACCCTTCTGCCATTACTAGAGGTTCTCATTATCCTCAACTCACGCTTTAGAGAAGTTTATTACTGGGATAATTGCTGGATAATGAGGTATTTTTGAGCAGGGATAACTTTATGAAACCTCCCTTTGGAAAAACATACAAAATTTTGGCAAATCAAATATTAGTTCAAGGGAAAAAAAAAATCTATTGGCAAATTTGTTTTTTTAAGTAGGAAATAAATTAATTTTACTAGCGATTTTTTTACAAATATTTGAAAATTCTATAAAATCCTGGTGAATATTTTATTTTTGAAGAAAATTGCAAATAGAACTACATATACATAGAAACTATATTTTTTATAATAATAATAATTATTATTATTATGGAGCCTAATTAATTATCAACCTTGAGAACTAAATTTAGCCCATTGTTATGATTATAGTTTCACTCTAAATTATTGAATGGTGGATTTGCGAAACACCCCTATTATTTATAATTGTGGATGATCCTGAACCAATGGCCTAAATCTTATTTTAGGCCAAAATTTTAAAATGATACCAAGTTTTAAAGAAAGTCCTTGAAATAAAGACATGTGTCAACTAATCAAATCTATTTTGAGTAAAAGTGAGAAAAGATAAGAAGTTTCATTGAAAGTCTTTGGAATAGAGAAATATGCCAAATTTATGTAGTTAACCTATAACCTAACTTAAATTTTTACCAAATATTGGAAAATATGACCATTGATTAGAACAAGTCTTGGAAATTGTAGGTTAGAATGTTTAATTTACCACATGGAAAAGTTAGATTTCATTGGCAAAATCATCACTAAAATTTAAATACTTATGTATTATTATTGATGATTGACCTAAGGATGGGACCCAATTTTTGTAAAGTGTAGGTGACATGGCCAGCCCAAAAGTGTAATAAAATTAGCCAAATTTGGGGTCCCCAATGAGTGAGATTAGCCAATTGGTGAATATTAGTCACTAAAGTTATCCTTGTTTTTGAGATTTCTATGCTTCTATCTTCTAAAATGTATAAGAGTTAATATTATATCCATAAATTTATAATCATTCATAACCACTTTTTTCTTTAAACAATTACCTGACAACCCTTGTTATTCATATTTTATTTCATTCAGTTAGTTGGTAGACTGTCACACCCATGAATATCTTTTATTTAGTAACTTGATAAAATTGCACACCTTCAATGAATCAATAAGTCAATTAATCCTAACTTTCACAACTAACTATTAAGCTATTAAACACTTTCAACCACAATTATTTAATGGTTAGTCACAACAAGCACACACTATTAAAAATATTAAGTAAACCTTTCCATCCTAAATATTTTAAACATTAAAATTGAATATATTTCTAAAACCCAAACCATTGGAACTATAGTAGCAAGTTTAGAACATGTTTAAGGCCATGAAGCTCTTTAGCTATTTGTTTGGGGCTTGCTAACATGCCATTACTCCATCTTACTAACTGAATATGGTCTACTAGACCAGCTGGTGGCTAGTAAATCAAAAATTACCAAATATGGTCTACTAGACCAGTAGGTGGCTAGCAAATCAACAATTAGGATGACACATGATTTCATGGAATTATGCAAATTTGGAGTTATTTTAGAAGACAAAGGTTTCTCTAAACAAGTTCAATGTATGTTGTATCAGAACACCCACCAACTAAAATATGAATGGAAGATCTTCTAGCTAAGTTGTTAGTCCTTATATGGGTTTGGTTACATGTGTAGGGATATGGTATGGTGGTTCACTAATGGTTTTGTCCCATGTTCCATCAGACTTGATCATGGTTATACAAATATTTATAAAGATTCTAGCCATGTGTAAACACAATTAATCATAATATAATAAACAAATACAACCGCAAAATAGTACTAAAGGATGACAGTCTAATGATAAGAGCCAAGGAATTAAAATGGTTTATAATGTTATATCTTCTAGTAATATAAGATAATAGATAGTAGGATAATAAAAGAAAATTAGTCACACTAATGCTTCATCTCCATCTACAAAAATAGCTAATCCTCATAGCCTTACCAACAAATAAAGCAATTGTGGCTAGTTATGATAAGTATCACTCCCTTCCTCATAAGATACAAGACATGCTTTCATTCACACAATTTTTGGGTATCAAATCAAATGTAAAAAGTAAACAAAAATCTAAATATAGGAATGCATCATTGGGAGAAGTGAATAATTAATTGTGCAAGAAGAAGGAAAGGAAAAGGGTCTCTTTTTTACAAATTGTGAGCTACAACTCATCAAAATCAATGTAAAAATTAATCATCATGTGGTATGACTAAAGAAGGGAAAAAACCTTGGATCAAGAGGAGACACATAGTACATCATTGAGACTTCACATTGATCACAAAATGGATCAAATTACAATCATGGTGTAGCCCATTACAGATGTTGAAAATGTGTAACCAAGGTATGACATTTGTTATAATTTTTGTAAAAATAGTTTTGAACATAAGGTAGCATCCATTTCACATGAACTCAATAACATGGTTGAGTCTTCCTATATTCGTACTCAAGTTGATAGTGGTGAACATGAGATATATATTGTGGACTTAAGGCATAAAGGTCATGATTTTGTTCATCACACTATCGAAGATGTTAAAAGGACACAAGATATGTGTATGGGTGGTTACAAAAAGTTGAGAAGGCCAAATTGTTTATTGCCCAAGCAAGACAACACTTACAAGAGATCTAAGAAGGCTATTTTTAGATGTTTTAATTTTTAATTTTTATATAATGAATCTATCATTGTAAGTAATGGGTTTTACAATTCATCCTTTCATAAGAATTTTGACTATAGGGAGCTATATGTCTTTGCAAACTAGCATCTTAAAACATCTTAGGTGGCTTCATCTCTTGCATTATCTCTACTTACTTGCCCTCAAAATAGGTACTAAAAGCAGGTGGGTGTTCTAAAAATAAAAAGTAAAAAATTCATCACCATCCTATACCCCTTGTACACAACAAAAAGTAGGGTTTTCCACCATGGAGATTAGGAACGAGACTTCATTTTAGTTAAAGCCCTAGGCACATATTACGGTAACTAGTAGACACAAATAAATCAAAAGTAATTCAAGCTTAACCTACATGCCTCAAAGTAATTAGCACATTTTCTAGGAAGCCAAAAAAAAAAACTTTTCATAACATAAGCATGTACCTACTATAAAATTGCAAAGAGATGTCAAAATTGTACTTGTCTGCACACATTTTTCCACCAAAATTGCTTTCTTATTGATTCAAATCCATACATATCAACTCCAACCCTTTCCTAGGTTGAGGAACATTAATTTATAGTCTATATCTCTTGACCTTACATATTCATTCATACTTGTTCAATCAAAACAAAACTCTGACTATTGACCTTCCAAATTTGGAAAATAAGTTTCTCAGCATGACAATTTTTTGTCAAATTTTGCAACTTTTCTATATTTCTAATCAAATGCCTTCCAAGGTGATAAAATTTCCTAAGTAGATGTATGTATGTGTGTATGTATATGTATGTATGTATGTATATGTATGTATGTATGTATATAGAGAGATCTTTTGGATTGTGGAGATCAATGGAGATCTAGGATTTTGTTGTGTGTCCTTGTGATTGTTGTATATGTATGTATGTATGTATGTGTGCGTGTGTGTGTGTGTGTATAAGCAGAGAGATCTTGGCACAACAGAGAGATTGGGCCATAAGAGAGCATTTGAGTTGTGAACATAAAATTGGGAATGATTTATGTCATGTTTTTAAAAATGTGTTTTAATATCTAAAATAAACTTCACATTGTGTTGTTACTTTGGCATAGGTGTTTGAAGTGGTTCCAAATAATAAAACAATAATGTTACCTCTAATACAAATAATAAAACAATAAAACTCACTCAACTCGTGCTAAGTGACAAGCCACAACCTAGTTCAATTGGTCTAGTTGTTGATTAGCTCGGTTGATTACAAATTCTTATAGAATTTTCATCAAATTAGGTACAATAAAATGAACAATCAGTTGTTCCCAGCTAACGTTAACTTGACTAGTCTATTTAGACCCATTGATTATTGTCACAAGCTTTTAAACATAACTATATAAAGAGTGAGTTAGGATGTATATAGGTTAACCTTACACTAACTAAGTGGGTGCTATTGAAAAAAAATTGATATAAGTATGAGGATGTGTTTCAATCATTGTTTTGTCACTGATGTCAAACTTTCTACTTGCTAATAAGACAACTACTTAGATGATTTGAGTACTATATTTGTTTGATTGATGAAGAGGATTTGGTCAAATGAGGTGACAAGAGCACCTAGAAGAAAGGTTGAGTTATGATATGGAAAAGCAGTAAAAGAATCAATTAAGGCAGTGGTGTTATAGTGCATTGATTATCTACTTAAGGTTGCAAAGGATGGATACACTAATTAAAGTTTAGAAGAAAAAGTAAAATGAATTAAGTCTACCAAGCTTAACAATCTTCATAGTAGGTGCTGAGCAAAGTCAAAGTTCAGTGTATGCCAAGTAATACAATGTAAGCTGACTAAAGTTTAGTTGATGTCAAGGACCAGTAAACTTTAGTTCATACCGACTAATTTGATAGTGGATGTTGAGAAACGCAGTATGTGTCGAGCATCAGAAGGAAGTTAATGCCAAGTGTCAACATTATGAGAAAGATTATGAATTCAATGAATTTGAGCCGACAAGTTTAATTTCTTGGATTGTGTAAACCATGTGGAAGATGAAAAAGAGCTTGATGAGCTGGTCACACATAATTCAAGATGAACCATTTTGTGGAGAATTCAAAGAGGATTGAAGGAGAAGTTTCTAGAAGGGAATAAAATGAAAATATGGGTAGGTTCATTAAATCCTACCTAATCCTACCTAACTCTAAAATGAACAATAGAGGATGAATCGAAAAAAATCTTAATTTTCTATTTGTAGAGATGGTTGGTCAAAAGAAAAGGTTCTCATGTGCAAGAACCCAAGGAAGACAAGGAGTCTATTCAAAGAGAGATAGTGTACCTATTGATTACTACAGAGTAAGAAATGATTACAAATACCTAGTAAGAGAGAGATAATGTTGAGGGAGATATAAGAGGTGATGAAGAGGGAGTCATAAGGATAAGTTGATTGTCTGTTGATCAGAACATAATTCCTATACAGAAGATGAAAGTCGCTAATAGAGGGAGGGATTTTAATACAAGGAATCATTTTCTTTTTGGTATTATTGTTGGTTGTACTGGTTAACTAGTTTGTCATCAATGCCAAAGTGGGAGATCATTGAAAACAAATTGATACAAGTATGAGAATGTGTTTCAATCATTTTTTTGTCACTGATATCAAACCTACTACTTGCTGGTAACTACTTAGATTATTTGAGTATTATCATTTGTTTGATTGATGAAGAGGATTTGATCAAATGAGGTAACAAGAGCACCTGGAGTAAAGGTTGAGTTATGATATAGAAAAGGAGTACAAGGATTAGTTAAGACAATGATGTTATAGTGCATTGATTATCTACTTAAGGTTGCAAAGGATGGATACACTTATTAAAGTTCAAAAGAACAAGTAAAATGAATTGAGTCTACCAAGCTTAACAATCTACATAGTAGGTGTCAAGCAAAGTTAGTGCAACTGAAGAAAAAAATTGGTTGGAACTGAGAAAAGTCAAAGTTCAATGTATGTTGAGTAATACAATGTAAGCCCACTAAAGTTTAGTTGATGTTGAGCACCAAAAAACTTTAGTTCATACTGAGTGATTTGATAGTGGATGTCAAGCAATGTAATATGTGTCGAGCATTAGAAGCAAGTTAATGCCAAGTGTTAACATTATGAGAAAGATTGTGAATTTGATGAATCTGAGCTAACAAGTTTGATTTCTTGGATTGTGTGGGTCGTGTGGAAGATAAGCTTGATGAGTTGGTGGCACAAAATTCAAGAAGAACCATTTTGTGGTGAATTCAAAGAGGATTAAAGGATAAGTTTCTAGAAGGGAATAAAATGAAAAGATGGGCAAATTAATTGAATCCCGCCTTACCCTAAAATGGATGATAGAGGATGAACAACAAAAGATATTAATTTTCTATTTATAGAGATGGTTGGTCAGAATTAGAAAAGGCTGTCATGTGCAAGAACCTAAGGAAGACAAGGAGTCTAGGGTATTGCTTCTTTCATAGACTGAATAGAAGAGACTGCTATTGGCAAGCAAAGAAAGAAGGCTTAAGGGTGTAGATGCTTGAAGGGTGAAAAAGTTATTCGACCTAAAGTGTGTGAAAGTCAAGCAGAATGAAGAACTGAAACAAAGATCTATAATCTACAAAGTGAGTTGTAAGTTGTTATCAGATCACACCTTTATGTTACTTTCTAACCATTGTACCAGGTTAAGGTAAATCCTTTGGATTAAGGTTGACCTAAAATTCATTTTAAAATCCTTGAACCGGGTGACATTCCAAGTGAATGATCAAAAGTCCTCTAACAAGGCTCACTCCTAATAGGGTGATTGAAATCCTCTAACCAAGTCACATTTAATAGTGTGCATTGTAACCTTTAACAAGGTTGGCCTTCCACAAGGCATCACTTTAGAAGAGTGAGAATGAGTATCAGGTTACTGGTTTTTTTTCCCAAATTGGGCTTCCACATAAAATCATTGTGTCAAATGTGTTATTGTGTAACGCCCCGCCAAGGGACCCAAAGGAAATGACCTGACATTTACTAAGTTTGGTAACATTTTTTTTGAAGTAAGAAAGTATAACATGCACATCAAACACATAGTAGCGGAAGCAATAACATGCAATCAGCTAAAAGCATACATAACAAGTTACATTTCTTAAGGATCCCATGATGTTGAATTACATTTAAATCTAATATAATACTAAGTCTAACAAATACCACATCCACATGAAAGAATAATGAAAAGTCCAAAGTCCATATTATACATTTGTTTTGATTGCCTCTTGGAAAATTAATTCGGAATGCTCAATCATCCACTATACATGTCATAGGGTATGAAAGGCTTAAAAAAATATACATATGTAGAAATAAAGATACGTCATCCTCCACGAATCCATGATACAAAGTACAATAAAATAAATGAAACCATCCACCATACATGATACATCCATCCATCATAAAAGATATGAACATCCAACATGAAATACAACTATACATCATAAAGCATAACTAACTAAGTGTGTGGTTCCTCCCAATCGTCAATAGCATCATAAAACCATCATAGGCCCTAGCCATCCCCCGCATGTAACATCCCAAGCCACTGAACAGATCATCAGTAGTATCGTAATAGGGATGTCACTAATAAACATACTACAACATAAGCATAAAGAAATCTAACATACTAATCATCAATATAAGGAAGTGAATTAGTAGTAATATCACCTAAACATGATAAAAAAGCATCCCAAGAAGCTCCAGCCATGGCGACTACGGACAGATCTCAATGGTAAGATTAAAAAGAACTACCACCTAACAGTGTGGAACCTAAATGGCCCACTCCCACCATGTTGAGGAGATAGTCTCAAGTCCTAAACAGGATATCAAATCACATAACACAAATACTCTCTAATTCTAGGAAATCCTAAAAGTATCCTAAATCAAGGGTTCCAAAATAGATCAACATCTAGACCCAGAGGCACACAAAGACACGTAGGAAACCTACTATGTAAGTGGGAAAGTGTCATTGCAAAAGTCACGTAGAAGTTACCCGAGCAATCCTTGAGAAATATCATGGGAATCTCAGGTCCCTAGTGACCCTGCAGGCCAGTAGTATCCTCTCATACTGATGAGGCACACTATGGAATGCAAGGTTGTAACCAAGCGTTCTCCCTACCCCATCCTAGTCTTTACTAGCACTCAAGGGATGGGGGAGAATATACAATTATCTTATTAGGTTCATTTTAATCCCCATTTAGTGTAATGTTATCACTTATTAAAAAAAACAACTTACAATGAGTCATTGCCATAGACTCTTAGGGCCCTCGTCCCCCATTGCAAGCCACTTCCCGACACTACACATAGATAACCTACCCTAGGCTCATGAAATCACAAACAAAAAAATCACCTCAGCCCTACACAAGCAACTGGAAAGCATCAAAAAATAAACCACAATAATCACATCAGTTCTCCACGAGCAATTGGAAAGCATCAAATGATAATCATAATGATCAAAACAGTTCTCTATCAGCAATTGAAGGCATCAATGATAAATCACAATATCTAATGGTTCTCAACGAGCAACAGAAAAGCTTCCCAAAATAATACTAATCGAAGACTCCAAAATGGTCAAGTCAAACATGTCACAACATGACATCATCAAGAACAAATCATCCAAAACATCTCAGTCCTCTCAAAGCGATTGAAAAGCAAATCAAATATAACTGATTGATGACTCAAAAATGGTTAAGTTAGGTATCTCATAAACATACACCTTAGCTTCACACAAGGAAACTAGAAAGTAGTAATAACCAATAAATACAAACATGTCATAGAGCATACTTAATACATCACCATGGTTGGGTTTAGAAAGATTGAGACCAAACATCAACATGACATCACAATCACATAACCCCGAAGCCTCTAGTAAACGTCCTAAACTGGTCAACACCCTAGGACCACCCAACCCAAACATAAATAGCATAAGAACAAGATGCAAGTACATGTTTTGGTTTGTTTTTTCTAAATCACATGGTTAAGTTGTATGTGAGGTTTCAGTTTCGATTTCAAAGTAAATTTCAAGTGCATAGGGTTCTTAGTTTAATCTACAAGTCAACCCATTTGTTAATTTGAACCAAAAATAGAACTACCCCCATTAAACATTAGGTTAATTTTCTCAAAATATTCCAAGGGTAAATTATATTTATTTAAATTATTAAATAATTCTTGTTGATTTTCAAAGAAATTAATCTATGAAATTATCAAATCAATATTGTAATAATTGAATAATTTTAAAACTTAGCTTAAACAACTCCTCTTCTTAATTAATTACATCTAATATATATAAATTCACAATCTAAAACTCCAAATCATTTTGATTAATAACTTAATTAAATATTGTTAAAATTTAAGTTACTTAATTAAACCATAGTTGTTTATTTAAATATATAATTTAAATCATTACTAAACAACTAGTTCAATATAATATCCAAAATTATTTATTAACATCTTATAACTTTAAAGCCTTTTTAAATATTTAATATATATTACATACATAAAATTAACATTAAATATTATATATAATAATAAATATTTTTTTTATATAAACTAATTTACATATAACTTAAAAAGTTTATAATAATAAATAATTTATATTGAAAAAACAAATTTAAACCAACTTTGCAAGCGAATTGCAAATCACTGCAGGGCTTTTTAATTAATGATGGTGTTGTGAGTATAGTCGTCGATTATATAAAAGGTTGTGCAATGACTGGCTCCACCCCCAATGTAGTACACTACACTTATGCACAGGCACACGTCAAACAAGGTAAGTGGGGATGTAATATGTTTTTTTTTAATATAAATTTTTATTTCATTAAAACTTTAAAAATGTTTTCCCAAATAAGTAATAGTTTTAAATATATTTTTAAATGTATTTTGTTATAAATTCCAAAATAAACACGATTTCAATTTTATATATATATATATATATATATATATATATATATATATATATATATAATACTTACAATTTTAATCTTATAGGGAAAATACGTTTAACCATTCATCTTTCTAACATGAAATTATCTTTTAATTTCAAACCCTTCCCGAATAAAAAAACCTAAATTCTTGAATCTAGAAAATGAGGGTTTCTTATTATTTTTCTAATCTCCACATATGGCAAGCATTTAATAATTTACAATATCAAAATGTTTAAGTGTTCATTGCAGACAATTCAAATTTACAATCCATAGACACAAACAAGATAGGAAAGGATAATTGCATAATTAATCAATGATCAAAACACAAGACCCTACCTGAGCCTGATGCTAATACGCAACCCCCAAAAACTGTGAGAGAATTTGCTCCTCTTCAAGAACTTTTCTCTGAAATTTTTTCCTAGAATTCTCCTTTTGAAATTTGCTTCCATAATTCGAGTCCAAATTCATCTCCCAAAATTCGTGTGTTTCAAAAATGAACCCTCATGTGATAATAAGGAGTTTTCTCCTCAAATCGGGGCACTAATTGTGCATTCACCTGAGAGGACTCCTTGCTCACCAGAGTTAACTCTAAAATTAACTTTTATTAATCTTTCTATTATCTTTTCATGCATGTTAAGTGAATTATTAAATTACTTTATTTAATTTTCACTTGAATTCTATTTTTGATTAATTTATTACTTTTAATCCCATGTGTACTTTATGCAATTTATAATACCTTTATTAAGTTCATCTATTTTATCTTTTTAATTAATTTCTTTTATTTTAATCTCATGCATAAATCATGTGAACTTAAACTTTTTCATAATTTAATATATTTTCACTTTTAAATTTATTTTTGAAACTTAATTGATAAAATATTTATTAACTTAAATAACAATAATATTTAACATTTATTTACAAATGAACTCTAAATATATTATTATTAAATTAAATAAATATTATCACGTTCTAAATTTATCCTTAGAACTTTATGTTCAAATTTAATTCTTTTTATTTAATTAATTTATCAATTAATTAAATATAATCAAATATTAAAATATCATAATAATTTCTATTAAATTTAATCATTAATTTAATCTTTTAATTAGACTTAATTAATAGAAAATCTACCAAGGACTCATAAAACAACATAAGAAAACTCATCATAGCAAAAAATATACAAAATCAAACTAAAGGGCTATAATCACAAATTAACGTCATCCGACGCATTCAGAGGGTACTCGACTCAGATACTTCTCCTAATTTTAAATTAGGACAAATGGCTTAAGGGTTTAGAATTTGGACTTAAGAATTTATTTTCCTGCTCTTACCATTGAGATAGTGCGATAGGGTACGCTCATCTTGACGATTCAGGGAAGTTGATACTCGATACCTGCAACCTGCATAAAATCCATGCATGTACAAAGACAATATTCTAAGCTAAATAGGCAATGGTAGGAAGTGGTGCATCGTGTAGATCCCGACTAGCAGGTGACTACGACTCCCTCCCTTAACCGCATTAGAAACGCCATACATAAAGACAATAAACACACACACACCATCCACATGCAAGTATGGGGTAAGTATCCATAAGAGAACAGTTACAATAATCATCTAACTAATCATCATCAATAGCTGAAAACACTGAATAATCATCATGCATATATGAAATATAGAGTACCAAGTAATCTCATCATATAATGAACTGAATGTAAAACAATATCTGATAATCTTTAAAAAATGCCACTAATCATAAGCATAAAACGAGCCAAAAAGAGTTCGTCAAAGATAATAGAAATGTGAACTAGGGGTAGGCACTACATATTGGATCTATCATGTTTCATTCTTAAATTTCTACAAAGTTGATTTAACAGTAACCTACAAGTTTAAGTAATTGTATGATCTAATGGATGCTTGCATGATGAATATGTTTTATGGATATGGGTTCACTAAGTTGTGAAAATTTTTATTTTTACATCTAGACCTTGGATAATTGACTCACCCCCCTCTTAGTTATTGTAAAGAATTCCAACAGGATTATCATGGGGAAGAGTTGTATTAGGTGAGTAAAGCTCACTAGTGGTTATAAGAATACAACTACATCAAAACAATTAGAAACCAGAACTTCATATTTGTTAGAGTGAGTAGTTCAAGGGTCTTGATCCCATGTATACAAGTATGTAGGTAGCCTGGTAGGTGGAGTATGCCTCCAGTGTGCAGACGCCTTGGACATAGCTAGGTAACACTTAACCATGTATGTATGTATGTACTTAATTATTCTCTACTTAACTTCTGCAATACTTCATTTTCATTGTTTGTGCTCTCTGAATCAAAGGTATATAACTTTATCACTTGTAACTATAATTTTCAAATAGTACAAACCACAATAGTTTCTTATAATTCCATGGTTATCTTTGTAAGTTTATAAAATTGAAGTTTAAAATTTAATTATATTTATGTACATCTTTTTCAAGTTTTATATTTCTCTTTTTCCTGACTCACAATCCAAGAATAATTTTTCAAAAAACATACTGACCAGCTAGAGACTAAGCCAAAAAATGTAAGAATGATTGTGCCACAAGAGCTAAAAAACATGATTGGTGTATGATAATCATCTTTTTACACTCTTTTTGGCACAATTGTTCTTACATTTTATGATTTTTTGTGAGAATAAAATTCCAAACTAATCAGGTAGGTAATCCAAAATTAAATCATAATTGGTTGAGGCATGTTTAGATACCTTTTTTCACATGTTATTGAATGTTATTTGTCTATGTGCTACGGTTAATGAATGTTAAGGGATGAATGTTCTAGGTTGTTGTACCAATCCTTAAGCCCAAATGGATAAATCATGATTTGAAATGAAAACTTGGGTGGTTAACTTAATGAATTAGCACACCAAGTGAAAGACCTTGTGTGATGAAGGATTATATGATTTTCTACATATTTCACCACATAGCAATGCATTACAGGTTCACATACATTCTTAAGTAGACATTTGTGAGCACTGGGTGTGTGAAGGCTCCATGCAAAAATATGTAGAATCAACAAAGGTCATGATGAATATTTTTGATGACAAGTTTCCCAAGAGCATATACAAGTTCCTCAAGGTAATTTCGCATTGTTAAATTTTCATGTTTGCCAACACAACTGCTCTTCCTCCACATCATGAACAAATAAAAAATTGTTGCCTCCAACAGTGTAATGTTGCCTCCAACATTGCAATGTTGCCTCTAACATTGCAACATGGGAAGAAGGTCCATACCGATGCTATTAATCTTGGTTTTGCATGGATCATCATAATGCAACATGTAGTTGTCACTATGTATTGAAAATTTAGAAATATGGAGAATGCCCTCAACTTGTTTGATGAAATAGCTGAATTAGATAAAGTTTTGTGGTTAGAATTGATTGCAGGGTATGGTTAGAATGGACATGGAACTAAAGCCCAAAATCTCTTCTCGCAAATGCAATTGGAAGGGGTTGAATTTGATAAACAAAGTAAGTCCACCCTTACATCATAAAATGGACTATGAATAAAATATTCTTTTAGAAAGTACTCTCATAACTATGTATAAATGCAATGCTAATTTTTTTTCTATTATTAGCAAGACATATTGGAATTAGACATAATGCAATCAGAGGAATGAAGTTACAAAGCTAACCCCCATGTAAGAAGAGGTTCAAGATGAAAAGAAGATGGTGATGGGTCAATGCAAGACCACATACAGTATAAAACTGGAGTCTCTTAATGTAGAGGCAATGAGTTATCCATGGACAATAAACACAATTGAAGTGTAGAAAAATGAAGTGAAAATAGTAAGGTTAAAGGTGTTGAATTGGATGAAACCATCATTTTTGGAAATTGGTATGTTCAATAGTCAAATTATTGTATTTATATTTTGATTCATTATAGGTTAGTGAAATAGTCATTTCAATTCATGTAATTAGGTATTCAATCAAGGTCATGTAGACCAAGGTCAAGGACCAGTCAAAGTTGCTCAATGCCAGTCAAAGGCCCTGGGAGTATCAAAATTTCATGAAAGCTCACAAATTAATTAAACCTATAATTTGTAAGCCTTTTGGACCTATATATGGTGCCAAATAGGCATGAGTTAGAAAAAGAGGCAAATTGTCAAAAAATGTGTAAAATAATGTAAAAGTGTCAAAAAAATGTCGCTGTCAAGATTTTTTTGCAAAATGATAGTTTTTTGAAGTTGTAAGGTCAACCATATTGTATGAACTCTTTAGGGAGTTAAAAAGTCATTCTACTACATAAAGAAGGCAACCTCATGTAGATGGGGATGGAATATAGAGAGGAGAGAGGAAGAATATGGTATGGTAATATAATCAGTTTCTTTTGTAAAATCTACTTGTGCATAATTTGCATGGTTTTTTGGAGGGTTGCAATCATTCACAAGATGCTAAAGAACCCATTGGAAGAGTTGGGTAGGTGAGATAATGGAGATTGGAGGACAATTACTTTAAACAACAATGAAACCCTCATTGAGGCAATGGTTTGAATGATCATTTATCTCCTCAATGGCTATGAGCCCAAAAGTTGGAAGTTTGAAAGCTCTTGATAAGGTAAATGTGTAGTTAAGCTCATTTTTTCAAGTTCTTTGAGGGTTTTGTGAGTTTGTAGTTTGAGTGTGTGTTTTAGACCTGTTAGCCTTAACTAGGGCCTCCAGTTTGAATGCCTTAATGAATAGTTGAAACCCTAAGACTTGAAAGTTTAGTAGAGCTTAGTAATTAGTATTTGAATTGTCCTTTAGTTTTAGTGGTTGTTTTGAAAGATTTTGATTTCTTGCCTTAAACCCTAAGATAGGGCTACAAGGAAGAGCCCTTATTAGGTTAGTTGTTAGGTTGGTGTTTAGAGCCCACTAAGGTGCATGGAAACTTATGAATGTTTGAAATCACATTTTTGGGAGTAGGTAAGCCCTTGGAAACATTTGGGTTGTGGAGCTTGTGAAAGGTCTAGGAGAGTGTAAGGGAGTGGAGGTGTTGTGTGGCAAGAAGGGTAGTTGTTTGTGTTGTGAAGATATAGGTAGAGACACTAGGAAGAATCAGATAAATTTTTGTGATCAGCGTTGATTGCAAAGTATGGTTAGAATGGACATGGAACTGAAGCCCAAAATCTTTTCTCACAAATGCAGTTAGAAGAGCTTGAATCTGATAAGATAAGAAATTCCACTCTTACATCATTAAAATGGACTATGAATCAAATATCCTTTTAAAAAGTACTCTCAAAACTATGTATGCAAAATGTGATGCTATGGGGAGTACACCCAATTTTGTTCAATCAAATGAAAAGTGCTAGAATCAAGCCACATCAGGCTAGGGTTAGGCTAGGGAATGCTTATGAAAACATAAACCCAATCAATGAAGCAACATGCAAACAAGCATGCATCAGATATTTCTTTCTTACGGTCATGATCTTCACCTTTCTAGATAATGTAGGGAAAGTAAGTGGTACCAAAAATGACTTTGTCAAAGTATACGAAGAATATCCAATCTGATATCATCAAAGTATCAATTAAAGCTACTGTAGAATACATCAAAACCAGCAGTAGGGTTTCCCATCCAATGTTACCATCACTGTCTCTCATCATTCCATACACAAGAAACCTCTACACAAATGCCTAACTCAAGTTTACAATCACTGCCATAACCAGATCAATCTTGGTCTTCTCCCCTACATAAATAGAAGTCAGTGAGTTGAATATTGTTTATCTATCAAGCAATGAAAAAGTGAACACAAAAGGAAAAGAAAACAAGAATGAAATCAATGTCTTTGAGAGATTATGATATATGACATGGGTATGGTGCCAATTGGGGAATCCAACCATCTAAGTAGAAGCTTGAATTTGTACTAGGTGTGGGAAAAGAGGGCATGACAGACAAGAATTTCAATAGAAATAGGAGATAGAAAAAATAGTGTAATTATCATCAATACACACAAATTCTGCATGAAAATTGTTACAAATGTCTTGTACATTAGTTTTGATGCATATTCTATCACCTTTCTAAAATTATTGACTAATATCGGCTATACCTTGCAACTATTTTTGGGGCAAGCACTAGTCAGCCTATTATTAGTCTAATATACAATGAGACTATTCTATTTATATAAAAAAATCTAACTATTGTCAAAAAATTTATGAGCTTGCCATTGATATTAGGAAAAAATTGTCGAATTATCTCTAGTTGGCATTGATAGTGCGACGAAGTTTTCCATCGATGGTATAAAAAACCTGTTGAGTTATCTCTGGTTGGTGTTGATAGTTCAACGAGGGTTTTTTGTCGATGGTATAACAAACTCGTCGAATGATCTCTGGCTAGCATTGATAGCTCAATGTTTCAAATTAGTTGTCTAGCACCAGCATGTGACATAGATGGGGATGATTTTTGATGGAGCAGCCCATTGATAAATCAATGGTCGTGGAGTGTGTTCAACTTTTGCCACAATTCTGGTGACGTTGACTTTCTATGTCTAAGTGTCAAAATTTTGACCACCGATGCATTGAAAAATAGGTCAAAATTTACTAGTTTACAAAGGTACAAGCTCCAATACCACAATATAACAAGTTAATTTAGAGTTTTAGGCAATATCTAAAAAGCATACTCCATTGAAGGAAATTGTCTTTATTTATGCCTACAGAATGAATCTATCGCCAACCATTAAACATATAGAGCCAAGAACCATAGTGAATTTACAATAAACCAAATTGGACTAGCATTTTTTTGCATGTCACCTAAGATAATTTTAAATTAATGGTACCCCAAGAAGAGAGGCAAGAAAATAAAGGCCTATCGCATTACCATTTACATCATAGAAGTTATATCCCTATATACCATGATAAATTCCCATGAAATGGGAAATGAGTAACATATCCATAGCAGAGATTTACAAACCAATAAAATGAAATGATGAAAAAGGGGAGAGGGGAATGAATGATCAAAATAAGTGAGCGGGAGAAGCATTATATCAGAGAATACTAGAACTACATAATTATTAAACCAAAAACACAAGCCTCATTCATAATTATCATAAATGCATTCATCATAGTTCCTTGAGTAGAGGAATCTTATTGACCCCCTTTTTTTATTTAATGAACATTGGGTGGTTAAATTTAGTGTTTCCCATTGTCCAATGTCAAGACGGGTTAAGAGATCTCTATCCTATTCATTTATAAACACCTTTTACCCTTTACATCATCTTCATCTCACAATTTACTTGAGATCCTTTTTGGTTGGGAGAGGGATACCCCCTCAAGGTAGTCGAGAGCATGAGTGCATAGTAATGGTAAGGGAGAAGGGAAGGATATTGGGATTAAGCCTTTATGCATGGAAGTTCAAGTAAATGGAAACAAAGCTCCACCTACAGAGTATTGTAGCGATAGAAAGGTTCCTTGACTACCCTAAAGGGATGTAAACTACAAATAAAAACATGCTCTTGAGCTATTATTTTAAGTGAACCCATTAAATCTCAACATTTCCATGTCCAAATGATATTTTATCAACAAAGATAATCAATATAAAGACAAATGAAATATTTATAAGTAAATCAAATTCGATATCTAGATAAATACCTAGATTACATTGGATGCTTAAAAATTTAGACATAAACATTTTAAGAATTAATTAAGTCCAAATCGAGATAAAAACAAATTATCATAAATCATGAGAGACAAGAAACCAACCCATATGAGCATTAATAACATTAGTAATCTTGAAAGAAGTAACTTATAAAACCAACTGTAGCATGTTTTCAAGAAAAGTAATTACATAAACCACATGATAATCAAAAGAAGCTTGATGAAATCATCCATTCATCAGATAGTTTAAAATTGACCAATGGAAGCCTAAACCATAAATGAAACTAACCAACCTCTACCCCTTTTGTCTCACAATACTGAGGAAAATGGGTATCCTCCACAAGAATAGAAATATTCATTAAATAGTAAGAGATGCCCAACCTCCTCATTACTACTAAAAACTTCCAAGGGTCCACTTCTACAAGGCCATCCAAAAGGTGGGTCAATATTGAGCAATAGCCTAAGGTGTTAGGAATGAGATAAAGTGAATTTCCAATAGACATTAAAATGAAATAAAAGAAATGAAAAAATCACTTTCCTCACATAATATAATTAGTGATTATGGAGTATGGGTAAGCTCTTGTTAATACAATAGTCTAAAACTATTTAGGAGTGAAAACTAGTTAATATAACTAGAATAGAACAGATAAACCATCATAATCATTCTTGTAACAATTCATGTAATGCCCTTTTGTCCCTGCCAACATGCATAATGGTGGAGATGAACATTGTGACAATCTCTGTGTTGGATTTAGGCATTTCTTCTAGTTAAGAGAAGTCATTTCCCATAATTTTCCTCACCACCTACACTATCAAGCTTTGGAAAGAATAGTCATATAATATCAACCTTAATCTCCTTTCTTGGATCCTTCCCCAAAATTGAAACAACCACTTGCCTCTTTTCATTCTAATATTGGTGTCCATTTTGTTTGATGGGTGAATAATGGTCTGGGAAGGACTATATAAAGAAAAATAGACCCAAAAAATCTGTGGGTTGTCCAAATCAACATAGGAAAGAGGAAGTATGATGAGGCATCAATTTTATCTATAAATGATGATAATACTTTCCAAGAGAAGGATTTCACATATCTCTGTAACATATGGAGAGAGGGCATAATTTCATCATTCCCAAAAGTAGAGAAAAAAACTCAAATTAATGATTATGAGCAATTATTATGAAGGAGTGTGTATAAAGGGACTATGTGAAGGGGATAAATTAATGAGGGATTAATAAAGGATTAAGTAGTTATAAACAATCTCTTTGTGGATATTTTAGGATAAGGGTACAATCAACCCCTAAATTATGTAGGGAGTCCACTTGTGAGTTTCCCTCTCTATATATATGGGTAATTTTGTATGTATTAAGGAGGTATATAAATATCTATGCTCTTTCTAATCTAGATTTGATGGTCCAATTAGGGGTTGACTTTTTTATGAAGGGAATTTTAAATGATTTGGGATCCCCCCTCTATAATCATTTTTTTAATGTTTAGGAGTCTACAAGCCTTTAAACCTTCTACTAGAGCCTCTATTTTAGCTACATTGTTGGTGGTGGGATTGATAGGTTTAGCACCTTGATCACAGACTTTTCCATTACAATCATGAATGATGAGACCAATTCCAATAGTCCTAGGATTACATCTTGAATCTCCATCAAAGTTAAGTTTAAATCAAGAGGGGGGTCGGGGGGGTTGGGGGGAAGAGCCTAGACACAATTTTTTTTATTTAACTTGGTGGTTGATCCACCTTTCCCCACATAAACATGAGTAATTAGATTGAACAATTCTTTTCTCATCAGATAATCCTAATCTAACAAGTTGCCTTCAAAATTATTTATGGAGCGAACTCTATTGTTAGTCTTTACTACAATACTAGCTTCAATCTTATTACATAGGGAGGAGATGTTCATTTTAGTTTCCTAAAAGATTCTTTGATTATGTTCCTTCCAAAGTTCCCCTATTAAGATTAATAAGAAATATTTCCACAAAGCATCATAAGTATTTTTGTTGGACTTTGTAGGCTAGGCTTCGAGATGGCTTGATAACTTATTGTGAAGGGATTATTGAAAATACAGCTTGTTACAAACCCAAGTTTAGGATTGTTGAGCATAAGGACATTGCAATAGTAATTAATCCACTGATTCAACATGGTTCTTACATAAGACACACCGGGGTGGACCTTCAAAACCAATCTTCCTAACTAATCTATTCTAAGAACTCTATTATAGACTAGAGCCCACAAGAACATTCCAACCTTAGGTAAACATGATTCATCCCACCTTAAGTCCAAGGGAAGCTTTGTAGTTGACCAAATATGCATTTGAGAACTTATAACTTTGTAACTATCTTTGACACTGTATTTGCTAGATTTGGGTATAGTCCATGACAAATAATCCTTTGTGACTTTTTGGAATTTTTTCATTCCTTAAGTAGTGTGTCCAGGAGATATTTTTCATCTAGGGAGATAAGGGGATCCTCCCATGATTTCCAACTCCAAACAAAGACATGGTCATTATATTTTGTAATATAATCGCTGAGATGGGGTGCTTGTGCTTTTGACATGGAATTAACAATGTTGATGGGGATAATTGATTTAAGGGGGTGAATAACTTCCACATGAATCTTCCTAGAAAAATGGTAGAGCAACTATTCCCAATTTCCCAAGTTAGGTGTTCTCTAATGATATCTATGTTGTCTAGCATGAAATTCTAGACTCTAGATCTTCTAGGGGGATAGTTTGTCCTGAAGATACTGAGTGGTTCATTAGGGGAAAGATATTTATGATAAAATATATGTGCCCATTTTGTGCTAAATTCTTTGAACAATATCCTCTAAAATATTTTCTCTACCATAAAACCTTTTTGACACCAATACCCTTGTATGTGTTACGTTTGCAAATATTATCCCACTTGATAAGGGCCAAAATATTTCTTTGGGAGACCCTTGAAAAATTGGTTTTGATCTTCTTTTCCAGCTCAAAGTTGGTTTTGAGGGTTAAGGGAAGGAAAGATATTTCATAGGAGGGAAAGGCAAAAAGGAAATATTTGATCATGGTTAGATGTCCTGCATTAGATAGCCATCTTATTTTCCAAGTGTTTGTCCTATTATTCATGTTCAAGATAATATGGGACCAAGAATTATTTGACTTAGTACCCTTGTCAAGGGGCATTCCTAGATATTTGCATGGAAATTTTTCCCTTTTGAAACCTAGGATATTACAAATCCTATCCTCAAGCCTCGAATTTGAGTTAATGAAGAATACTTTACATTTGTTGGTATTAATGATTTATTTTGAGGCTTTCATATAAATCTCAAGAGTATTATTAAGTAATATTGCTTCATTTATAGGGCAATGAACATGCATAATGGTATTATATGTAAACTATTGGTGAGTTATATTTGACACTTCATCAGTAACTTTGATTCCATGTAAGATCCTTAGTCATGAGAGACATTGACTAGTCTACCAAAGATGTCTATCATAATTAAAAATAAGAATGGAGAGATAGGGCCTCCTTTCCTAAGGCCAGTAGATACATCGAAAAAATCCCCCTGGACTCCAATTAATGAGGATGAACATTTTAGGAGAGCAGATGCAACTAAAGATAAGATGGATCCATTGCTTAGAGCAACCAAATGCCTCCATAAAAAAATCTCCAATCCACCTTATCATTGTTATCCCCAACTAATATGTAATTAGTAATATGAATGTATGTAAAAGAGTCATATCAGTTGTTATGTTGTCATTGATGTCAAGTATTAGTTGACTAGACATTATGCTAACTCGGTAGAGTGATATATCATAATTAGTGAAGAGGATTTAAAGAAATTATGTTGAAGACAAAGTTGACAAGTATGGTATTCAATGGGCACTTGAAGGAGTTGGACAATGATAATGTAATGATGGTTTGATTATTTTATAATCATATAATATTGTAATGCATTGAGCTATGCAAGTTTAACTAAGTGATGAGGTTAAAGAAGGAAGATTGTATTCGTCAAGTGACTATAGTGTTCACCAAGAAAATAGCAAAGTAAAATGAAATTTAGTATTTCCTGAGAAAGTCTAGTATTATTAGAGTACTATATTAATCAGGTGAAATATTATGTTCACCAAGTAACAACTAGAAGAACAAGATTGTAAAGATGGAATCTAAGGTTGACTCTTGATAGAAATATGGAATGTTCGAGATGGTGAAAGACATGAGTGAATTTTTTTTGAAAGATCAACAATTGGGAGAATTCAATAATGATATGATTATGGAGATTAAAGAAGGATAAGGAAGAGTACAAAGTTCTATGCAAGTATTATTTTCTATATGATTAAGTACATTGAATCTAAGATCAACGATTGTGATTAAGTGACAATAAATGCAAGAATTTAGAAGCACAAAGATGACTATTTAAGGACATGTTCATGAAAGTTTTTGTTGTTGATGAGGTTGTTAGTTTATAGCTGAGTAAGTGATGATAAGATTATTATGAATGCAAAGGTTTTGAATGTGAAAGAAGATAGTGGAACTAGGTGAACCAAGAAGAGTCTTTGAAGGAGAAAGAGAAGGAGTGAATGAACCAATCAAGAGAATAGAGTGAAAAGAGATCAGAGTGGAATATCATAAAGAAGACCAAATAGAAAGGAGGTCTGAACAAGCAAGGTAGTATTATACCTAAATATAATATTTTTACCTAGTTAGTTTTTGAACATTGTAGAATAAAATCTCATAGACTGAGTGGACCTAATAAGTCTGTGAAATCTTATGTGGTAACATTGATTAGTGGTGTTTGTAGTCCTTTAGAGTAGGCCACTCTTTAGACAATATAAGGGAGTGATAAGATCTAGATGATCTTTTTGTTAAAATACTCTTACAAGATCACATTAATAACATGTTTGTAACCTTTAACAAGGTTGATCCTAACAAATCTCACTTCAAAAGAGTGAAATTTTTGGGTTGTTGGTCTAGGTATTTTTCCCCCTTCGTAGAGTTTCTATGTTAAAGTATTGGTGTTAAATGTGTTAATGTTGTTATGTTGCAAGTTATTTTTCATGTTATTTTCATTTTATTGCAGCTTAGTAACAACTAATTTTATGGTCAATAATAAGTAAGCGATATTGTTGTTAGTTGGTTATAACAGAATAATGAATGACAAGTTTGGAATAAAGTGATTGATTAAGTTAGTTGTAAAGTTGAATGCATACACTGAGTGAAAGTTTATGATGATTATGAATGTTGATTGGTATTTTATTTTTCAAGGGACTATGGATAATTGCTTTACCACCCCCTCTCACTTATCTAAAAATTGGTATCAAAGCATAGTGCTTGGAGGAAGAAGTTTAAAGGAAATTGAGCTAAAGATCAAAGATATATAAGAGAGAGGTACCAAGACGTAACATAGAGAATTTATCATCATGGAATGAAAAAATGAAGCCACGTCTATCTAGAATTGGAGATAATGTTACACATTGGTTGGAACATGAATAAACTACCCCTATTGGTCCTCTAATTGTGGAGAAAATGAATGAAAAGAGAAATCATAATAGTCAAATGATTGACATTGCTTCTATACTTAATAATGTTGAGTTTGATGATATCAAGAATTGCACTGTTACAAAAAAGATGTGGTATAAGTTGAAACTTACACATGGAGGAGATGATAATGTGAGGAGAGATAAAGCTAAAAGTCTCAAAGGAAAGTATGATGACATGAGAATGAAAGAAGGTGAGAATACTTCACAATATGTAAACTAAATCAAATAAGTTATGAGTGCAATCAAAGTTGTTGGAGAATTTATTAGTGATTTTGAAATTGTAAGTAATGTTTTGAGGACTCTTCTACCTATTTATGCTATCAAATTTTATGTTATTCAAGAAGTGAGAGCTATGTTTGGTAAATTTATTGACACTTGACAATTTAGTTGGTTAATTGATTGCATTTGAATTGAGAAATTATGAAAATAGTATGGTTACAATTAGAAATGATTTCAAATCTTCACTAACCATTGAAAATTCCAAAAAAGAGAAGAAAAGTAAGGAAGACAGTAAATCAAAATCCAAGGATGATAGGATGAACTTGAAGCATTTCCTGCAAGAATGACTGATGGATTATAGATAGCGGATGCTCATGTCATATGACTGGTGATCTAAGTAAGTTTGACAAATTTAAAGAAATTGATGATGATGGAACTGTTAAGCTAGGTAATGATGTTCCATGTCTATTGAAAGGAACATGATCACTAATGTTGAATGATAAGATCATATGTGATGTTGCATATTGGGTGCAAGGACTAAAGTTCAATCTTTTGAGTGTTGCACAATTGGATAACTCAGGTCATAAGGTAGAATTTTAGAATAGGAAATTCAAGATCTTTGATTATCAAGGTAATTTGATTAGAACATGAATGCAAACAAGAGGTAACTTATTCTATCTTGATCCTATTGTTGAGACATGCTTATTTTCTAAAGTTGAGTATGTATGGTTATGCCATAAAAGATTTTGTCATGTAAATTTTAAGAACACGATGAAAGTTAGTAAAAAGAAAAGAGTAAGAGGCTTATCAAATTTATAAAAACTAGAGAATGTTGTGCAAAGAATGTCACCTTGGTAAGATGATAAAATATATTTTTTCAAGCAAGAAACTCACTATAAATGATATCATGAAATTGGTGCATATTGATCTATGTGGTCCAATTGATGTATACAGTTACTATGGTGACAAGTATTTAATTTTTTTTATGACTATTCAAGAATTATGACTATTATATTCATGAAGGTGAAATCACATGCTTTTGATACCTTCAAATGGTATAAAACTAGAGTTGAGAAAGAAACAGTAAAATCTTTGAAATGTTTAAGATCTTATAGAGGTGGTGGGTTTATGTCTATTGAATTCGCTAACTTGTGTACTAAGAATGGTATTATAAGAAAATTATTTCAATTGGGGATACCACAATAAAATAGGATTGTTGAAAGGAGAAATACATAAATCATAGATCATGCAAGAACATTGATGATTGAAAAGGAGGTTTCTTAGATATTCTAGAGAGAAGAACTTTTCACTAATTTTCTATACTCTCGACCAAGTTCAATTGAAGAAAGGAACAGACAAGACACCCTATGAATTTTGGTATGGTCATACACAAAATGTAAGCTATTTCTAAATTTTTGGAAGGAGATGTTATATTTACAAGGATGCAAGGAATGGTAAATTTGATTTTAACGGAGATAAAGGTATATTCCTTGGTAACTCATTTAAGAGAAAATCTTATAAGTGTTTGAACAAAGACACTAACAAGATTATTAAAAGTGCAAATATA
The DNA here is from genome assembly GCA_028749045.1 of Cupressus sempervirens. Taxonomy (NCBI): domain Eukaryota; kingdom Viridiplantae; phylum Streptophyta; class Pinopsida; order Cupressales; family Cupressaceae; genus Cupressus; species Cupressus sempervirens. The sequence continues at coordinate 204,179,874 of CM053792.1, forward strand.
AGATTTGATGAGTTTGTAGAGAAGAATGATGTGGAAAGCAAAAGGGAACCTAAAGATTAAAAAAATTTTGTATATGTGCATGAAGAGGCACTTGACACATTTCTTGAGTTATAGAAGAGACCCATTGAGCACAAGGCAATAACACCTGAGTTACAAAATGATATACCCAAGCATCAATTAGTACAACCTGAGTAGGAAGCTAAATCCCTACCAAGTGGAGAAAGTGTTGAGAATCAAAGAAGTGAACCTATATTGACCAAATATGTGATAAATAATTATTACTCTAAATAAATTATTGGTGATAGAAGTGTTGGAGTCCAAACAAGAAGCAAGATAAGAGAGGGTACCTACTTGATTGCTAATTTTGAACCAAGAATAGTTAAGGATGCATTGGATAATGAGGATCAAATAAATGCTCTGAATGAAGAGATTGATCAGAATGAGAAGAACAACACATGGACACTAGTCTCGAGACCTGTTGAGAAAAATGTGATAGGAAAAAATGGATTTTTAGAAACAAGCTAAATGAAAATGGAGAAGTGGTCAGAAACAAGGTAAGATTGGTTTACAAAGGTGATGCACAAGAATATTAAGGAATAGATTATGGTGAGACTTTTGAACTTGCGAAAAGACAAGGAGTAAGAACTCTGTTGTCTTATGCTACCCACAAGAAGTTCAAATTCTATCAAATGAATTCCAAATCTACATTTTTGAATGAAATACTTTAAGAGAAGTATATAGTGAAAAAATTGAAGGATTCATTGAACCTCAAAAGAAGAACATGGTTTGCAAGTTGAAAAAAGCACCATATGGATTGAAGCAAGCACCAAGAGCATGACATACAAGGTTGCATTCATCTTTGATTAAGATTGGATTTGCTAGAACAAGTGAGAATAGTAATTTATATCTAAAATGTGAATATGAAAGCATGGCATTGATTGCTGAAATATTTGTGGATGATATTATATTTGGAGGAAATGACACGGTGTGTAAGACATTTTTTGATTAATGGAGTACATAATTTGAAATTTCGATATTTGGTGAGTTCAAAATTTTCATGGAATTACAAGTCTATCAAAAAAGGAAAGGAATATATGTGACTGCTTAGTCTAAGCATGTGAAAGAAATCTTGAAGCCATTTGGGATGGATGATTCTAATCTAGTCGGTACACTTATGGTGACTAGAGTCAAATTATCAAAAGAAAACACTACTAGAGAGGTAAATGAGATACAATACATATCTTTGATTGGTCAATTAGAAAATGTTGTACATAGTAGACTAGATATTGCACTTGTTGTTGGAATTGTTGCAAGGTTTTCATCTCATCCAAAGGAGACACACATGACTTTTGTGAAAAGGATATTCAAATATCTAAAAGGAACTGAAGATTATGGCATATGGTACAAAATATATGACAACTCTAATCTTAAAGTCTACATAGATGCTAATTGGGCTAGTAATTTTGATAATAGAAATTTAAGTACACTTGGTGGAGCTTTCTTTTTAGGAAAAAGCCTAATTACTTAGATAAGCAAGAAATAAAGTTGTACTTCACAATCTACTACTGAGGCTATTTTTTTTTATTGTAATCAATTGTTCAAATATTGTATGGATTAAGAAAAAATTTCAAGCTATGCAAGAAGAGATCACCAAGCTTGTTACTATTTATTGTGATAACACTAGTGCAATAAGTATTTCAAAATATATGGTGATGCATGCAAAAGAAAAGCACATATCATTCAAGTATCATTATTTAAGTGAAAAAGTACAAGAGAAACAAGTAAGGTTTGAATATGTGAAGTCTAAAGAGTAATTTTCATACGTATTTACTAAGCCATTACCTAAGGATGCTTTTGAGTATCTAGGAGGTAAATTGTGGGTCCTAACCCTACCCAAAATTAACTAGATGAAGATGCATGATGCATCAATTCACGAAATAATTGTAATATTTTTTTGAAGTTGATGCAAGAGTTCACGCTTTAGGATAATTAATGAAGTTTTAAAGATAACTATGATAAAATTGATGTATACTATATACACAAGGTACAAGGACAACTATAAGGTTTTATAAGTTTCATATTGAAATTTATAATGACCTTTGGCATTTTTGTCAAAGGGGAGATAAACAATAAAAGAGGAGAGGAACAATAAAAGAGGAGAGAAATGGTAAAATAGAGGAGAAATAGTAAAAGAGAAAATAAATAATAAAAGAGGAGAGAAACATTAAAGGAGAATATCAAAGTTGTTGCTAACAAAATTTTATCAAGTGGTGAAGTATACCCAAAGGGGGGGAGAATTTGAAAAAGGAGAACATCAGAATAAGGAGAATGCTATGCAAAGGGAGAAGTAAATATGAAGATGAAGTTGAACCAAGATATATATCATATCTAAGAAGAAATATTGATGAAGTTGAAGGTGTTGGAAATATAAGGTAGGCTAGGTTATTGAGAGGAGAGGAGTGAATTAGGAACCAATAAAACTTTAAACTTACTTTGCCAATTAATCCTTCATATATTATTCTGATCTAATTGTATGCATGAAAGAATGAAAACAATAAATATTCATAACACGTTGACAAAATATACAGTGACCCAAAAACCTTCCAAATGGAAAGTAAAATTGGGGCGGGGATGATACACACAAGATTTAGTATTATAGTATAAAGTTAACCTATTAAGGCTTACAAATGACATCTTCTAATGATATACCATGTTAGGAGAAATAAAGACTGTTAGGTCCACCTTGTTAAACAATTTACAAACATACAATGAAGTATGCACTTGGTTAGGAGATTTAGCAAAAGGCTGTTAAGTCAGCCTAGTTAAAGGATTTAACTGATGTACCTATTAGGATGAATCATTGGCTGATCTCTGATCTGCAACTTGATTTTCTGAATGAGATTCCTTGAATTGCAATAATCACCTAATTGTGATAGATAAGTCTCTGATATACCATATACTGCTTGTAGCCTTCTTCAATTCATGCTCATTTTCTTCTTACTTCTTCACATACTTATTTCTTAACTACATTTGGATGTGGTACAATACATTACATATATACCAATCCACTTGATTACTTGCTAGAGTTGGCTACAATACCAAATTCATCATAATTCACAAAGTCGGCCTATTATTGTAACTTGGTGATGTTTTGACACTCAACAAACATTGTCAACACTCGGAAAACTCTGACACTCAGTTGATATTTGAAGCTTAGTCCATACTAATCACTTCGAGTAGCAGGAAATTGACAAACATTGTATGACTCAATGAACACTGAGGAACTCAGTAGATACTGAAATGCTTGGTTGACACTGCATGACTCGGTCAATACCAGATTATTTTTGTTAACACTATGAGCTTGATAGATACTGATATACTTGGTTAATATTATAGCTAGCTTAGTTAACACTACAATATTCATCACTTCTATTGGAAGTCTTAGTTGGGGGCGATATTGTAAATTGTCTCAGATGCTTGATAGATACTATGAAGCTTGGTATGAACTGCAATTTGACTATTTAGCTCGGTAGAAACTAAAACACTTGGTTAGCACTACTAGATGAATGATAAGCTTGGTAGCAACAGTAGAGCTTGGTAGCAATGAAACTAATTGACTAAGTGTTAAGTCACTAATAGAAAAATTGACCTTAATGTCAAAAAAAGGTATATGCCAAGTTACAAAGAACTTGGTGATTAAGACAAAGAGTTGCAAAGTTGTATTGTTGCCAATGTATACATTTGAGTATCTTATGTAATGTTTTTTAATGTAAACCATATGTTATGTGTTTCTATCAATGTCAAAGGGGGAGATTGTTAGCCCCAACTAATAATGTAACTAGTAATGCTATAAATGTATGTAAAAGAGTCATAATAGTTTTTATGTTGTTATTGATGTCAAGCCTTAGTTGGCTAGATATTACGCTAACTCAGTGTAGAGTGATATATCATTATGATTGAAGTAGAGGATTTGATTGATGAAGAGGATTTGAAGAAATAGTTGATAAGTATGGTATTTAATGGACACTTGAAGGAGTTGGACAGTGATAATGTGATGATAGTTTTATTATTTTATAATCATATAATATTGTCATGTATTGAGCTATGCAAGTTTGACCAAGTGACAAGGTTAAAGAACGAAGACTTTATTCTCTAAGTGACTACAATGTTCACCGAGGAAATGACAAAGTAAGTTGGAATTTAGTATTGCCCAAGATAATCTAGTATTATTAATTGAGTACTATATTACCTAAGTGAAATTTTATGTTCACTGAGTAATAAATGGAAGAACAAGATTGTCAAATCTAAGGCCGACTTTTGATGGAAATATGGAATTTTTGAGATAGTCAAAGGCATGAGTCAAATTTTGTTGCAAGATCAATGACTTGGAAAATTCAATAATGATACGATGATGGAGATTAAAGGAAAAGGAAGAGCATGAAGTTATATGCAACTATTATTTTCTTTTTGGCTAAGTACATTAAATCTGAGATTGATGATTGTGATTAAGTGACAATAACTTGAAGAATTTGGAAGCAAAGAGATGACTATTTAAGGAGATGTTCAAGATACTTTTTTTTGTTGATGAGGTTTCTAATTTGAAGCTGATTAAGTGATAATAAGATTTTTGTGAATGTGAAGTTGCTGAAGGTGAAAGAAGATAGTGGAACTAGGTGAACTAAGAAAATTTGTTGAAAGAGAAAGAGGAGTGAATCATCTAGTAAAGAGAATAGAGTGAAAATAGATCAGAGTGGAAGATCAAAAAGAAGATCAAATAGAAAGGAGATCTAAACAATCAAGGTAGTACTATACCTAAATAGATCATTTTACACTGTTACTTTCTAGTCATCTTAGAAAAAATATCATAGACCAAGTAGACCTATCAATTCTATGAACTCCTATATTGTAACATTGATTAGTGGTGTTTGTAAGTCCTTTAGAGTTTTCCACTCTTTAGACAAGATCAAGGAGTGATATGGTCTAGATGATCTTTTGGTTAAAATCCTCTAACAAGATCACATTAATAATGTGTTTGTAACCTTTAACAAGGTTGGCTACTAATAGAGCTCACTTTAGAAGAGTGAAATTGTTGGGTTGCCAGCCTAGGCGGTTTTTCCCTCCACAAGGTTTCCATGTTTAAACAATGGTGTCAAATGTGTTAATGTTTTTATGTTGCAAGTTAATTTTCATGTTATTTTAATTTTAATACAACTCGATAACAACTAAGTTTATGGTCGATAATAACTAAGTGATATTGTTGTCAGTCAATTATAACATAATAATGGATTATAAGTTTGGAGTAAATTGATTGATTAAGTTAGTTACGAAGTTGAATGAATATATTGAGTGAAAGTTTATAATGATTATGAATCTTGGTTGGCATTGAAATTGTTTCAAGGGTCTGTGGATAATTGGTTCAACCACACCCCCCTGCCCGCCCCCCTACCCCGCCTCCCCACCCTAGTTGTCTAACAATCATATTCTTTTTGAATGTCTAGTTTGACTAACATGCATGAGGTTTTGCTAGATTGAACCAAGTGAATTATTCCTAAATAATGATAATCCCATCCATGACAGATATACTAAGGATTAAACTTATTTTCTCCTTTGAGATGATGATAAGGAATATGAGTTTCAACCTGATGGCCAAATCTTTAGTAAAGATCATGTAGACTATGTCACACAAGGCTACAGGCCTAAAATATCCAAAATGTAATGCTTCACTTTTTCGGGGGATGAGGGGGAGAAAGGTGTAATTGATTTATTTTAGGAGATTTTCATAGTTAGTGGTGCCTTCAATGGCTTACTAGAGCTCATCACCCAAGAAATGCCAATATTTTTTGAGTAAGCCAACCTAGAAGCCATCAAAACCACAAACGCTATCTAGATACATATGAAAGAGGTCCATTTTGATTTCTTCTTTAGTAAGTTTCTTGTTTAGGAGTGCATCGTGTTCATTAGTTACCAATTTAGAAATATTTTTTAACAATATTGATTGTGTACTTAGATTGGATAAATTCCAATTATTAAGAACATCCTTGAAGTAATTGATGGTCTCTGAAGCTATAGCCTTAGGTTCTTCCACCATGATACCTTAGGAGTTTCTAATCTTTATGATTCTATTGATTGAGTATCTCATCTTGGAGTTGTTATGGAAGACATTTATATTTCTTTCCCCCTCTAAGAGATGTGTTTCTCTAGATTTCTACTTCTAGAAAATTTCTTCTTTTGTAAGGAGGCTAGCTTGCTTGTTTAGAAGTTCTTTTTCTTGGTAGTATAAATCATTGTCCATGCCCTTAACTAAAACTTCTTCTTTCAATTCCATGATATCAAGATCCACTTTATTGAGCTCTTTAAATATGTTATTGAAGAAACTTTTATTTCATTCTTTAATTTTCAATTTGAGGTGCTTCAATTTAGACACAAAATAAAAATAAAACATGTGGGAGCCCTGAAATGATACCTCATTCCACCAATTTTCTAGGAGGGAGAGAATTTCTTTAATCTTGAAACAATATGTTTCCACACTTGTAAGCATTTATGTTGGGTTTAGCTTCTTCAAAGATATCAAGCTTGATGGGGAAGTGATCGGAGTCTGAAAGAGGCCTAACCTATGCTAAAAGGGAATGATTGAAGAAAGCTAGATCCACATTAAAAAAGGAATCTAGCTAGTCCTTTTGCTATGAGATTCGATCTAGACCTCTTGTTATTTCAGGTACATACCCCATTAGTGGTGTTGATATCTAGAAGGTTGTATCGTATGATCCATTGGTTGAAATCTCTAAAAGCTTGATTTAGAGTCCTATTGCCACTTATTTTTTCTTCCATAGTAGAGATGGCATTGAAATCCCCCCACCCCTCCTAAAATGAAATGAGTATTTTGGTGTGTAGAAAGAAAATTGGTTATTTCCCCCCATACCTTAGGTTTCCCAAAGGAGGAAATGGGATAGTAGATGTTGGCAAGAATAAAGGAAATGGAGGAGAAGAAGCCTTTTTCCCAACCACTCAACCAATTTGGATGGCTTTTGATAAGGGTGAAATGAACCATTTTTGGATTTCACATGCAAATAAAGCCCCTAGAAGAAGAAATGACTGAATGGCCGCACACCTTCCAAATGCCTTCGTATCAAGTCTAGCTAGTTCTTCTAAGTTCAATTTTGTTTCTTGGATGAGGATAATATCTGAAGCTAGGGTTTTAAGGTGACACTTTAATAAGAATTTCTTAAATGGGACATTGTACCTTGTAATGTTCCATGATGTTATCTTCATTAAGAGGGTGGTAGACCCTTCTGCTTCCCAATCTAAAAAAGTGAGGTGAGTTTGTTTGAACTCCTATATTGTCCCCATCATTAAATAAATATATTTAATTAAACTTTAATAATGGGACGATTGATTTAATATAACTTGGACCCATTTTTAATTTAATTGTTTCCATAGGTAAGTATGGTCATCGGTTGTCTTTGTACACTCTTGAAAAGTTTTCCTGATGGGTATTTAAGCACGACATGTAGGTAGTCATAGGTATGAATTTTGGATTATTTTGTTGTACTATAAATTCTTGTTGGAATTTTGAATTGTTTGCTATCTCAAAAGTGAAAGATCTTCCATGTTTGGCTCGTGTAGTTTCGGTGGGATTCAACCCTCACCCTATTCTGTTGTTACATGTAATACTTTACTCAGATCTAGAAAATCAAAGCACCATCTTTTGGAAAATACTAATTAAAGGTTATTTGTGTTCTAATCTCCATTTTGTTTGATTCTATCTGATGAATTTGGGTCTCTAAGTTATTGCATGTCTAAGCACTTCCTCTCTACTCGTACACCATCCATTTCTCTTGACACAAAGTTCATCTTTCTATGTGGATACATATCCCTACTATATGACCAACTTCCCAACTCTCTCATTCCATCACCAAACAACCATTGGGCCTTTACCTTCTTGCTATCATACGACTAGTATTGTCACCACACCATACTACTACTTGACTCCACACTATAAATATGATACATTGTATGACCCTTCTAGCCTTCACATCATATGACCTCCTTGGTCACTGTACGTCTAAAGCTATTCAACACACATCACTCTCCCACCTTCATCATATGGAAAACTTGTGGCCTAACACTATACCATATGGTCTCCTATTTTTCTCGTACTTTGGTCAAATCATCTAGTTGTACGCCCTCCAAAATATCGCACATGTTCCATCTAAATAACATTTTGTAGGAGAAAGGATTATCTAAAATTAGTTGCAAGAATGGATCATTACAACTCCCAACCTCACCATCTAGTTTCCTAAGGTCTGATTTGGATTTCCTACCTCTTTTCTAGCAATTTTGCAACAATTAGGATATTTCTCCCTTTGCATATTGTCAGTTAAGCCTAGACAAGGATGGAGGCATGGTGAAAATGAATCCAAGTGCTCCATGTCCAAATCCAAATTTGAGGGATCCTCCAAATCTAGATGACATGGGTCAAAATTGGGTCATGTCAAAGGAGAACATATAACATTAGATCTATTAGCCATATGGTTAGTGATAATCATATCATAGATTGATTTAGTTCCATCAAAATTTTCTCAGAATCAATTTTCTCTTGGAATACTATATTGGCTTCAGATTGGATAGTAGGAATGCAAGATTCAAGTTCTTGCCACCTGATAAGTTCCTATTGAACCTCTATGTGGGTGTAGGTGAATTTATCTATTTAATCATTAAGATATATACATTTTATCTGCAATGAGTTAATGATGGCTTTAACTTCCTCTGTAGTGGTTGTGTTTAAATTGTTGACAAGGAGGATTGACATATTGTGAGGGGGGTCATATAGGGGAGGGGGAACTGATTGGTCCATATCGAAAAGTGGCAACCCTTAAATAAGATTCTAATGGTGGGTGTTAGTAGACATGGAAATCTCATAGCTATCAAAATCAATTAGGGGAGAGGGGAGGATTTTGATTTCTCATGTTTATTGTTGGTGAAAATGATAGAGTGTAAAGCTAGCATATGAAAAGGGTGGGATGGAAGAGATGATGCCCAATGCAGAAATTTAGGGGCTAAGATGGGCAATTCAATGTAAACAAAGCCCCCTCTTTCATTGAAGTTGATCTTGGGGGCTTGAGGTGGGAATTAAAGGACTTAAGTTAACTGATTGCAAAATAGCTTGTGGAGAAGGAAATTCCTCAATTAGAGATGCCCTACTATCATCAATGATGACATAATGGGGTTTTGAAAAATGCTAAAAGATGTGTTGTTTTTAAAGTTTGTCATATTTGATAATTTAAAGAAGGGATTAATTAGGAGAAGAATCTTACACTCCTCTTGAGAAGAGAGAGGGTTTTCAAACCCTAATAATGAGCCAAAGCAATCCACTAAATTCTGAATGATGTCCATATTCAGAAGTGACAATGAGAGAGCCCCCAAATTAAACCAAATAATCATCATTTGTAAAATGTAGGAATGAGGATTCAAATTCAGGTTCATATCAAAGAATTGGAAGGGAGAGCCCTCGTAATAGATCTTGCCTTCTTCTATCAAAAAATTCTTAAGTTTCTTTGAATAATATTCAATACAATAGAATTCACAATCAATGTGGCTAGAGAAAGTTGTGACCCACCAATCAACCATTTTGGATTAGTTTCTCCAATTCTAGCATGCCAACAATTTGTAGGAACTTGATGTAACATGAGTGTTAGGAAAAATGTTTAGTACAACATCCACCATTCCCTAGTTGGGGCTTTTAGGGTTTTAGAGAGGCTCCATATTTTTTGGAATCATAGATCTGATATTGCCATTTGATGGTCGACCCAAAGGGACTTTGTTTGCTCCAAGTGAAAAGGAAGGGATAGAGGATGATAAAGGAATAGCTCAAACCCTCGCTACTTTGTGTATAAGATCTTGGTTGAGGGGAGACTTCTTGATTTTTTTTGGTTCAATCTTGTTGCTCTTGTCTAGATATTTTTAGAGAGTTGTGCTTTATATGGGCCAACACTGATCTAAAAATGGTGCTTTTGGCATTCTTGAGGAGGAGTCTCGTTTGATTTTTTATGATTACCTAGAACCAAGGATTTAGTAATTGGGGGAAATTTGGATTGTAGAATGGAGAAAACATAGATATCTTCATTATTCATATAAGGGAGGATCATAGGGGAGGGAGGAGGGAGAGGAAAAATCAAATGACACCTCAGAGAGACAAAGGGTTTGATAGAAAAAACTTTGCTAAAAAGGAAAAAATGTTCAAGCTCTTTCCCATCCTCTTATGATTAAATTTCAATAAGTTAAATATTTATTTTAATTATTTGTCTTCTTGTGAAACTAAAAATTTAAGATACTAAAATTATTTTAATCTAGAGTTTTTTTCCTTTTAAACTACTATATTTTAACGTATTTGATAATCTAATTTTTAATTCATAACCTAACTTACATTTTTGAGTGAAAGAGAGAAATTCAATTCGGATTACTTATTTCATGCTAATAATTTAAGAATAACATGTATCATTGGGGGTTTATGCTCAAGACAACATGTTATTTGATCTCTCTCTCGTAAACATAACATGTGCCAAAAATAACATGATAACAAAATTGTAAGTAGATGCATTTTTTTCTCAAGCTATGAATTCTCCATTAAGGCCTTTGTTGTACAAACAACATCATATTCTTAATTGCCTACCAATTGAGCTTTCATACATCTTTGACATACCCATTGCACACAAACATGTGATTGGTAGTTTAAAATTATAATGATAAAGAATACATATAATAATTCAATCAAAATTTTAAAATAGAAATTTATGTTATACAATCATTTAATGAAATACTTTAAATATTGATTCTTGATTTTATTTTATTTAGATAGTTGGAATCAAATCTCTATAAAAAAGCTAATTAATTTTATTTATTTTGACAAATTTTAAATGTTATATATATATATATATATATATATATATATATATATATATATATAACCATTAAAATTGACATTTGTTTTGTAAATATAAAAAAATCTCAAGGAAAACCTTAAAAGTATGTGGTTCTTACAAATTTTCTCTTATAATGTATCAACATTTAAAATAAATCATAGAGTAGATAAACTAGCATATATTATCTATCTATAGAATAAGTTAGATGTATCAAGGAATTGAACTTTTTATACTTCAATATTTATATATAGATTATGTTATGCTAGTAGAATTTGTGGTGCATGTAACACATTGAATAAATTAATGTGATTAGGGTAAGAGTATAGATCATGTTAGGGTTAGCATTATGTTTGGGGTTTGGTTTAGATTCATTATTATGATTAGTATTAGAGTTTAGTTTTAGGGTTGGGTTTATGGCCATAGTTAGGGACTAACATTAGGTTGAGAATTATCCTAGGGTTAGAATTATAGCTAGGGTTAGAGGTTGAATTATAATTATAATAGGTTTTGGATTAGGAATAGCGGTTTGGTTAGTGTTAGAGGTTGGGTTGGAATTACTAATAGAGTTGGGATTGAAATTATAATTAGAGGTATGATGGATATTTATATTTGGTTAGGGTTATGGTTTAGGTTAGGGCTAGGGTCAAGATTAGGATTAAAGTTACGATTAGCATTAGGGTTAGGATTTGGTATAGGTTTATGATTATTATTAGGGTTAGGGTTTAGGCTTATGGTTAAGGTTAAGATTATAGTTAGGGATAGGGTTTAGTGTTAATTGTTATGTGCAGGGCATGATTAGGGAAATGCTTATAATTATTGTTAGGTCTAGGATTTAGGATAGAAGTATGATCAGAGTTATGGTTATAATTATCGTTACAATTAGGATTAGGGTTAGGCTTTGGATAAAGATTTATATCAAGGTTAGATTAGGGTTAAGGTTTTGCTTAGGATTAGGATTATGGTTGCATTTAGGGTTCAAGTTAGGATTTGTATTTAGAAATTAAGGTTAGGATAGGATTTGATATTTAAGATTAGGATTTAGAATTCAAGGTGTAGCATTCAAGATTAGGCCTTAGCATGAGTTGTATTTGAACTAAACATTTACTATTCTAATTTAGATTAGGATTTAGGATTTAAGTTTAGCATTTGGGATTTGGGTATTAAAATTAGGTTAGGATTAGGGTTTAGGATGATTTAGTACAAGAGTTTGGATTAGGATTTAGCATTTTGGGTGTACCATTTAGGATAAGGGTTTAATATTTTAGAATGTAGCACATTTACCATTTAGGATTATGGTTAGCTTAGGATTTAGAATTTTGGATTATGGTAATTATTAAGGTTACACTTAGGCTTTAATATTAAGAATTTAAATGTATGGTTAGGATTAGGGTTAATGTATGTGTTTACACCATGGTTAGTATTATGTCTAAGGTTAGGGTTAAGGTTGGGGTTAAATTTTACTCATTAAAAATTAGGTTTAGCATTTAGGATTAGGTTTAGGATTTACTATTTAGGTTTATAATGCTCTTAAGTTATCCTTGACTAAGATACAAACATACAAGAAGATTTTAACTCCTTGGAGATGAACCACATTTGGGATCTTGTCCATCTTCCTAGGGAAAGGAAACTTGTTGAATGTAAGTGGATCTATGAAATAAATTTTACCTAAAATGGGTTCATCAATATATGCAAAGCTTTCTTAGTTGTAAAAGGATTCTCTTAGGTTTCTAGAATTGACTTGCTTGAGATGTTTGCACTAGTTTTCAAAATGAATTCCATCTAGCTTATCCTTACTATTGTTGCAACTAATAGGTGGTAAGTTCATTAGATAAATGTGAAGAGTCCTTTTCTTCATGGTGACCTTCAAGATAAAATATACATGGAGAAACCATAAGAGTTTTTTTAAGGATCCATCACTCATTTTTTTAATTAAAAAGCTTCTTTATGACCTTAAATAGGCCCCTCATACTTGGTATTTTAGTAAGAAATATTTTGCTTCCATATACGAGTCTACTTATTTCCATTCTAATTTAAATATATACATTATGTAGTATGATGATGTTGTCACTTTTTTGCTCCTCTATGTTCATTAACTATTAACATATGGAGTTAATCACCTAGGTAGTGAAAATTCCCCTTCATGATAATTTGTTGACTACTTTGAGATTTCTATGCTAGTTGCCAAAATGAATTCAATATAACTTTGTAGTACTATTATTGTAGCTCATAGGTGGGTAGTTCATCAAGTGTATGTGAATATTCCCTTTCTTCATGGTGACATTCAAGATAAATTATACATGGAAAAACCATATGAGTTTTTTTAGGACCCACCACTCATTTGTCATATTAAAAAGGTTCTATGTGGCCTTAAATAAGCCCCTCAAAATTGATGTGCCAATAGGAACTCCTTCCTTCCCATAGGAGGGGTAATTGTTTCCATTATGATCCAAATATCTATATTATGATGTAGGATGATGCTATCACTTTTTTATTTATAAATGTTCATGACTTGTTGATCATATAGAGTTAATAATCCAAGGCACAAAAAATTTCCCTTTTGATAATTTCTTAATGTTAGACTTCGGTTTAAGTGATACTTCTTAAGAATTGAGATATCAAGTAGTCTTTTTTAGGGATATCATTGCCCAATCTAATTATCCTCTTGATAACATCCCCTCCAAATTTTGCATGACTGATTGGAATCTTGTAGTAGGAAATAGAAAAGAGGGTTCTTCACTACTTTCGCATCACTAATTACATTTATAGGATTCACTATGCAATATGCATAGAGTTCGACATGGGGGGATAGCTAGATTCATATTAGGTAGACACTTCTTATGATAGAAAGTATACTTTAGGAAATTGCTTCTCTCTTGGTATACTTTAGTATGTGATAATCATCTTAGACCTGAACATATCAAGTAATTAGTATGGTGGTATAAGAATAACCTAAATGTTATTTGTTAAAATTCTCAAATTTCTATTTACTCATCAAGAATTTACTATGATCAAACACAGTGAGAAGGTGAAAAGAAGATACAATCAAAAGTATATTCTTAAGCCATAAATATTATGTTTGATAGAGTGACCAAATATAAGTGTAATTATTAGAGTGATTTCAAAATATACACAACAACAAAGATAATCCTTATCTTAATGGTATTATTATTTAAAACTTTGAAGGAAGACTTGAGTTATACTATTTACAAGAGGAAATGTGAGTTAACTAAAAAAAAAAATTTGTTCATTGGGAAAAAAAACTTGTTAAACAAACCATGATTAAAACTATTACCTGCATATATTAGCCATCACAATATATAGAAGCTACTTAAATTCTCTCTCTCTCTCTCTCTCTCTCTCACACACACACACTCACACACACACACACACACACACACACACACACACACACACACACACACACACACACACACACACACACACACACACACACACACTCACTCACGCACAAGACAATGTGTACACGCACTCATACACACACACACACCTAGACAACCACACACATCAAGCCTCCCATATTGACCAAGGAGAACAAGCAACCACTTTAACTAGAAATACAAGTCATGAAGAATCCAACTGTCTCACACCTTTTCCCTTGACAATGGATTAATGTGGTTATATATAAGAATATTCCATGGTTCATCCCCTTGGACAAATCTAATAAAGAAATACCCTTGTGATAAGCTTTCCAAACTAATCTTATGTTATTTTTAGGAAAAAAAAAGGAGCTCTTAATGTTGGAGATATTTGTGATTTTCATATGATGAGTTGTTGTCATGACAATCTATTAAAGAGAGTTCAAATCTAAGCAAGAAATATAAAGTACTTTATTTTTTCAATCATTAGTGTCCCTACATTTGACAATGAAATTATGTACTCGTGTATTTTAACTTCTACGAGGACTAGCTATGGTTGTCTTAATATTCTTTTCTAATTTTATTGTTAAAATTGGTCTACTTGTAGCTACTTCCTAAGTTTACCTCAAGGTCTCAATTGGATTTCAAGTGGAAGTATACCTTTAAGGAACAAATTGGTCAATAATATTTGCTCAAGTATAAAAATTGAAACTTAACTTAGATGCACTATTACTTTCTTAGAAGTATTTGTATTGCATTCTACCCATTGTCAATAGGTTGAAATGGATGATTGTTCAACCACTTAATTGTCCATTTTGTCAACAACTTGAAAACACAAGGCATGTCTTTTGAGGATGCTAGATTTCTAAGAAACAATGAAATTCAGTTTTTAATGACTTGCCGACTATCTTTGAACATAAATTAATTGGAAATAACCCCTTCTTGGTGTGAGGTTACATGCTAATACTATTTCTGATGGATTCAGGCATGTCATTTTGTTTCTCATATGAATTTACAAGTGTAATAATTTTTAATAATCTTCAAGATGATATCTAGGTAATTGCATATCTAGGGATTTACTCAGACATTGTTTATTATTTGACTCCTCTATTTTATCAACTATGTGTAGAACTTGAGAACTTAAAGACTTGACTTTAAAATTCAACGCATCAAACTGCAAGTTTGACTTCTAGTTAACAAAAGGAAGGTGACCATACTACATAGTCTATGGTCTTTTTCCAACATTGATGGATGTTGAAATTGATTAGGAATCAATGACAATAAAAACAAATCAGAGGATAAGATCATTCTTCAACTGCTACAAGTTCATAGAATCGATATTCAATGTTCAAAACAACTTTAACAATGGTTTTTAATTTTTAATTTGCCAAGTTTTGGACTAAGGTAAAAAAAGGTTTTGAAGAGATCTTGAAACCCCGTACAAAGATATTACATCAAGTATTAAATAAAGTAAAACAAGACCAAAACAAAGATTAGAACATTGTTGGAGACATAAAAATAAGTAGACCAAACCAAAACCAACAACACCCAACAACATTGAATCAACAAATAAAACACACACACACGCCATACCATATGTACTGAGATAAAAAGGAAGATAGGAAAACTCTCTAAGGACATGAAATACCTTATTGTATGTATAGTTTTTCAGAATGAAGGGGCATTGAGAGGGGGAGTGATGGATCAGTGTTCTGCAAATTTTAGCTTTAACCGACTAATTTCTTAACCGTAAATCAAATGTAATAAAAAGTAAACAATTGAAATATAAAGCATATATCCACAACATCATGACACCATGTTATTGTATGCATAGTTTGTTAGAATCAAGAGGCACTAAGAGGGGGAGTGATGAATCAATGTTCTACAAATTTTTAGCTTTAACCAACTAATTTCTTACCCATAAACCAAATGTAATAAATAGTAAACAAATGAAATATAAAGCCTATATCCACAACATCATAACACCATATATTTTTATTGTAGAATCCCTATTAGGGGAAAAACCACGACAAGGATGGAACCCACAAGTAATTACTCTACTAAAAGTAATACCATGTCAGTGGATTTAATACAAGGGGTATGCACATGCATACAAGTACACTACGTAGAACACATTGCTCAAATTACAACACAGGAAGGCTCATTACTATACAAAACATATGCAAATTATAGCCCAAAAGAGTGAATTGAAGATCAACATCAATTATGTTGGGACATTTCAATCTAGTTACACATGTAGATCACAAACCAAAACTCTATTGCACTGCTCACCTAACCTCTACAATTTGATCCTTTACACGATCAATATTCATATCCATCATTATATTATCAATATTGATCATCACAAAATCTCAATCTTATATATTTGATATCAAAAACTAATATCTCAAGAGGCCGACCTTTAGAGAAAAATGGGTAATGCATGGGATGTTAGCCGAATCTTTATATGCAAATTCTCAACCTAACCTCAAATATAATCAAATATGTCTTCTAACATGTGAACTCTACTGATTACAACTGAGAAACAATTCATTTCATTCAATTGTTAGGATCATTGATAAAATCTAACATAACCCTATTACTATTCTTTGTTGTTTAATGCTAAGTTGATACTCAAACTGTAATAACTCAAGTATATGGAATCACCAAGTACTACAGAGCTAGAATATTGTAATCTATATCTCCATGAAGTTCCATCTAGGTTTGCTATCCAAAACTCTATTGTACCTATCTGTACTAAAGCATTGACTATGACCTGCTTGTTGTCTTTATTCTGCCATATTTCGTCAATTTTACATACTAACCTTTGGTATCATCGAAACATGTCAAGTAACCTTCAAGATCATGTAGTGTTTCCATCAATGACAACATACAAGCCACAAAAGGAGTGTCTCCTACCAACATAGCTAGTATGGTTAGACCTCGCTTTCATAGACTACTATAAAAATAAATTTGTTTCAGTAACCCTTGATTGTTATAAGTCTCTAAGAACTATTAATCATATATCTTTTAAAGTACATATGTATCTTCCAACTTAACAACCACATAGCTATCTTTATGTAGTTTATTCCTTTGCTTAATTAAATAATTTTATTTTTTTAAATCACAATAATTGCTTCCTAATTTTTACTATCTTCATATTTATGCATATCTAAGCGATAAAAAATCAATTTGCAACATGTGTTGTAAAAAAATTAAAGTTCGGTAGACTAGAAGCATTTGCTACTCGATTTTACATTTATTAACAAAAAAAAATTTAGCGAGCAGAATATTGCTAATCGTGCAACTCCACCAACACATAAATTTGATTGGCTATAGATTCGATTAAACCGGTGTTTTTTAAACCCATGATTGGGGTCGGAAAACAGTTTGTCAGCATGTTGGAGGATTGAGGAGTTTTGAAGATACTGAAGCTAGCTTCATTCCTTTTGAATCTGTACGAGTTTTCAACTATTAATATCTGTATGGAGTATTGAAGATACTGAAGCTATCCTTCCTCCTGTATCTGTAAGGAGTTTTCACCTATTAATGTCTGTCTGATTTTGAAAGCTTCTAATCCTCCATTGATAAATTTTGGAGGCTTACATTCACCTGAAACTGATAAGGCTTTTGAATGAGTAATAAACTGTTCATGGGTTTCCCACTTGTAGACGTACACTGAATTACACCGCACTGATTAAAACTGAATAAAATGCCATTGCCATTCATTACACACAACCACTCTGAAGACAATTTTACATATCTCCAATTATTGCAGACCTGCATTCCCAAGAACGCGGTTTCACAAGGGAAAAAGTTCTACTCTTACATCGCTTACAGGCGATTTGCATTTGCTACAATCACAACTTTATATAATAAGCTTATTTACATGTATGTCAAGTGCGGGAATTTGGTTGATGCACGTAAAGTGTTTGATCACACGAAAGAACGAGACACCTTTTCATGGAATACGATTATTGCAGCGTACAAAACGCATGAGTGTCCTAACGAAGCAGTCATACTGTTTAACAAAATGCAGCAAACAGGTTTCGAACCCGATAAGTTCACATTTGCCACTGTACTTCCAGCTTGTGCCAAAATAGGAGCTTTGGAACAGGGTATGGGCATCCATCAAAGCACAAAGGAGAAAGGAATTTTATCAGATGTTGTAGTTGCAACTGCCCTGGTAGACATGTATGCAAAATGTGGAAGGATAGACAAGGCACGTGAAGCGTTTGACAGAATGCCTCTAAGAAATGTGTTCTCGTGGACTGCAATGATTGCAGGATATGCACATAATGGACTTGCAGAGAAGGCCTTAGAAACTTTTAAGCAAATGCAATTGGAAGGTATAAGGCCAAATGCCATAACCTTTGCCAGTATTCTCCCCGCCTGTGCCAAAATGGGGTCTCTGGAACAGGGTATGGACATTCATCAAAGCATAATTGACCTGGGATTTCTGTCTGATATTACTGTTGGAAATGCTATGGTAGACATGTACGCAAAATGTGGAAGCATAGACGAGGCATGTGAAGTTTTTGACAGAATGCCTCAAAAAAATGTCATCTCATGGAATGCATTGATTGCAGGATATGCACAAAATAGATTTGGTGAAAAGGCTTTAGAAAATTTCACGCAAATGCAATGTTCAGGAGTAAATCCGAATTCCACAACCTTTGCTACCGTCCTCTCTGTCTGTTCCAAAATCAGAGCTTTCGAACAGGGTATGGAAATCCACCAAAGTATAATGGAAGGGGGATTTTCATCAGATATTGTAGTTGGAAATACTCTGGTAGACTTGTATGCAAAATGTGGAAGTATAGACAAGGCACACAAACTATTTGACAGAATGCTTCAAAGAGATGCAATCTCATGGACTGCAATGCTTGCAGGTTATGCACAAAATGGATTTGTTGAGAAGGCTTTAGAAACTTTCAGGCAAATGCAATTGGCAGGTGTAAAACCAGACTTCACAACCTTTGCCAGCATCCTCCCTGCCTGTGCTAAAATGGGAGCTTTGGAGCAGGGTATAGACATCCACCAAAGCATAAAGGATAGCGGATTTTTGTCTGATATTGTAGTTGTAACTGCTTTGGTAGACATGTATGCCAAATGTGGAAGCCTAGACAAAGCACGCGAACTGTTTGACGGAACATGTCAAAAAGACGTGTTCTTGTGGACTGTGATGATAGCAGGATATGCACAAAATGGATTTGTTGAAGAGGCTTTAGAAACTTTCAAGCAAATGCAATTGGCAAGTGTAAAGCCAAATTCCACAACCTTTGCCAGCATACTACCCGCCTGTGCTAAAATTGGAGCTTTGGAACAGGGTATGAACATCCATCAAAGCATAAAAGATAAAAAGATTTTGTCCAATGTTGTAGTTGCAACTGCCCTAGTAGACATGTATGCAAAATGTGGAAGCATAGACAAAGCACGTGAACTGTTTGACAACATGCCCCAAACAAATCTTGTCTCATGGAATGCCATGATTGCAGGATATGCACAAAATGGATTTTGCAAGGATGCTCTCAAACTCTTTGAATTGATGAAGCACTCAGGAATATATCCTGATGCAGTAAGCTTTGCTTGCATTTTATATGCATGCAGCCATGCAGGTTTAGTGGATGAGGGCTGTACATACTTCAAAGAGATGTGTAACCGTTATTGCATTTCACCTACAGTTGATCATTATGTATGCATGGTTGACCTACTTGCTCGTGCTGGTTATTTGGAGAACACCCTAAACTTCATCATTAAGATGCCAGTTAAACCTGTGGAGGTTGTGTGGATGAGTTTTCTTGGTGCTTCTAAACAACATATGAATATAGGGTTAGGAGAATTTACCGCAATGCTACTTTTTGATATGTATCCTGAAAATGCTGCGACCTATGTTCTTCTCTCAAACATCTATGCAGAACTGGGCAGGTGGGGTGAGGCTCAGATGGTAAGGAGATTGATGAAAGATAGAGGAATTGAAAAATTACCTGGATGTAGTTGGATTGAATGTCATAAAATGGTACATGTTTTTCGTGTAGGAGATAGATCACATCCACAGACACGGGACATCTATGAAAAGTTGGAAAATTTGGCCTCGGAGATGATGGCGGCTGGT
Source organism: Cupressus sempervirens (assembly GCA_028749045.1). NCBI lineage: Eukaryota > Viridiplantae > Streptophyta > Pinopsida > Cupressales > Cupressaceae > Cupressus > Cupressus sempervirens. The sequence continues at coordinate 204,200,285 of CM053792.1, forward strand.
TATTCTCCAGATTCAAGAAATCTACTTAGTGATGTGGAAGAGGAGGAAAAAGAATTGTTTCTTTGTCATCACAGTGAAAAGTTGGCGATTGCATTTGGTTTGTTAAACACACCACCTGGTACAACTATTAGAGTTGTTAAGAACCTTCGAGTATGTGCTAATTGCCACACTTCAACAAAATATATCTCTAAGATTGTTGAAAGAGAAATAATTGTGAGAGATGCAAACCGTTTTCATCATTTTAAACAGGGAGAATGTTCTTGTGGAGATTATTGGTGATGCTAAATGTTGCAATCTGAAAAATATGCATGTGTATACTAATGTGGAGTGTGTTAGGCTTGCTATAACAATGAAGGGGCAAGGTTTTGTTTTCAGTTTTAAGAATTTTTTTTTTTCTGATTGTATGGCAATCTAAACTGTGTTGTTGGCTTTGTAAAATTAGATGTATGGACTGCAATGCAGATCATGCTTGTATACAGAGTATCTGTTGAAGATCTGTTTCATGATAGCATGGACATTTCAAGATGGTGGAACAGGAAGAGAAGAATGCAAGGTTTATCATACTAGGAATCCGAACTCAAATTCTAGGTTGACATATCTTCAAGCTATATATTTTTATGATAATCTACAAACAAGAAGCACACGCCTAATAAAACAATGCCAAGTTCAATTGGCATTTTGTTATTGATATCTAGTACTTGTTCTACCATCTTGGGTTAACCAAGAACGTCCACTATGCATTCATAATGCTCCATTCTTGGCGTAATCCCGTGATAGCCCTTCACATAATTGAATTACTCAGGCACTTCATCCTCAAACCTACATGCAAACAAAATACAGAAAGCACACACCTTTGTCAAGTTCAATTGGGATTTTGTTATTGAAATTTAGTGTTTGTTCTAGTAGCTTGGCTCAACCAAAAATATCCACTGTATTCGTAATGCTCCATTCTTGGGGCAATCCTGTGATAGATCTTCACGTTATTGAATTACTTAGGTGCTTCATCCCTCAAACGTACATGCCAACATGTAAACAAAACACAGAAGTAACATGGTTTGGCCTAAGATTTAGTTCTTTCATTTCTTGTACAAGTATTAGGGCCTTCCTATCATAACCATGAGCAACATATTTTTCCCTGAACATCTCATTGGGAAATTTTTTCAATTACTTCATAAGCGTTTTGTATGCTCCAACATTTTGCATACATGTCAACAAGAAAAACTCCTCAAAAGGATAATGGATTAAACCCTACTTTTAATTATATCCACATGTATCTCTATCCCTTATATGAGTTATAAGCACAATTTAGTAGTCGGTAGAATGCTGGAAAGTATATTTGAGTTGAGATTTAGATCTTCCAGTCCTTTTTCTTGTTAGAGCTTCAAGGCCGCCTTTGTTCATTCACTTTTTACAGACTGCTAGTTTCTATTTAATGTCAGCTTTTAACCATTACAAATCCAATAGTTAAAAGGTATTTTTTAAACATATAAAATTTAAAGATATAAACAGCCACATATATTTAATTAGCCATCAAATGCATATACTTCTAGCAAGAACTAGCTCTTGTAATTAACTTATAGCTATTACTCGTTACTTCTATATAATTAAAATCTGAACCTAATCTTTATAGGATCAAGTTGTAACATTCAAATTGTAAGCTGTAGTCACTACAACGATTAATGCTATTCAGTGATTGCATGCTCACAAACTAACTACAAATGTCAAGTACTGCCATCCATTAAGAGCTTCAAACAAGGCTTAAGATACCAAGTACCATGGCTCCAATAAGATTTGATATTATTTTATTAGACTTTTGGCATTAGAAACCACAATGTCTAGAGCCTGCATAACATAAAGGAAAAACCATTCAAATATAGCAAATAAATCAATAGATGTTCAAGTAAAAAGTACAATGCAAGACACTATAAAATTAGATATACAAGACTTGCTTATCATAAACACCAAGATGAACTTATAATGCCTTATATTGGCCATCATTGAAGGGCCAGGTCCCAGCTAGATTCAGGCCATGGTCCAAAGCTTCTTTATAAAAATAGGAGATTCTACTTTTTGGTGGATCTGATGCTATCTAGCCATAACCAAAAAAAAATGTGTGCCTTATGTCACCATGAAATCATTTTCTGTAGTCTGTTAATAACAAATAGAACACAACCACCACAAAACTCATCATTTGAGAACTACCCATTTGAGAAACTTGCCCTAATGAACTTACCAATTACAGAAAATCACAAGAAAAATGATGCCACAAAGTACACCCCTTTTTTTCAATCATCTCCTCACATAATCACATTTGCTGCTTTGTACAAGAGTTAGGTTTCCTCACAATTAGAGCTGTGCCACACTTATCTACCACTATAACATGAAAAATAACCCATCCTTCGACAAAATCCAAGCCTATAAACCCAAGCTTTTCATGCTTCAAAGATCTTTACATGTAAGGATAACCAAGGGGCAAGAAAATTGGAGTTCCTTCTACCAAAGCAATAAAACTCAAATAAATAAAAGTACAATTTATTAATGCCTTCTTAGAAGAGAAACTAGCACGTAATGAAGACACAGAATCTTAATTGGCTTTCCCTTGTCAGATCACACATTCTACAAGCGTGTGAAAGAACTACATGACATGCATCCAACATCTCTTCGTTGATTGCCATTCTTGAAAGCAAGCGATGTAAACTAACCTTGTATAGGTTTAAGAGTACGACACCAAAAAATGGTATAAAAAATACATTGCATCACTAGTTTAAGGCAAATATCTGTGAAGTCCTAAACGAACATTAAGGGGAAATGTCAAATACTTGCTTAGCTATTTCTTCCAAGTTAGATCCAATCCCTACTATGGTTGATTACTGGAAATGGAGCTATAAATTAAGAATGTGATTGTTGAACTCGATTGACAAGGAAAGCCAGATTCTAGGGGCCCGTAGTCTTCCGGTTGAGGGACTTTAATTGCTTATTTACTTTAAAAGGGTCAAATAGCTATTATATGGTTTAATTATAGAATAGTATTTGTAAACAAATTATGGTGTGGAATTGTTGCTTTGGTCAAAAATCAAGTATACCACAATTTGGGGAGTTTGCAATTCGTATTAGAGTGTTGATCCTACCAGTTTGCACGGGAAATGATAAACTTGATTAAAACATATATTTAAATAGTAGTTCAGGATCTCTAATGATCATATGAAATGATAGTGTTATGTTTTAAAGTGACAATCCACAATATATCAGCTACCAACATACTCTCTAAGAATCAAACAATATTTGGTCTCTTATATTGCAAAGTGACAAGCGTAAATGAAAACCAAGAGAACTGAATGAGTCATGACATGGCAGTATTGTTTACTATTGAAGAGAACAGTAAACTCTAGGTCAAATATGGACAGTATGAAGTAATGAAAAGAGAGTAAAATGTTGTTCACAAATCTGTTAAGACAGTGGTAGTGGATGTGCAGGAAAGTATAGGAAGTGTTCCCTAATGAATAACTATAAAAAATTGAGACATGATTAGACCTCACAGATACTATACATGTCAAGCAATTGTGGGTAGTATTGAATGCGGTGACAAGCTTCTAATAACACATGGTAAGCCTGGGATTCACCATAAGTAACAATGGCAAGACACTAGTAAAAGCAATATTGGAGGATGCTGGACATGACGATATTAAATATCTACTGCAGTAGAAAACACCATGAAAGATAGTGAAGAGAAAGTGTTTCTATACACTCATAGTCATCATTGCCAAGCATAATCATCATTAAAGTACAACCTTCACAAAGGGACAGTCGTCTAGCCTATAATCATCAAATATAATTTCTATAGGCATATTTCAACCAACTGTAATTTCAGAGGCATAATTCAACAATGAAATTTATTAAGCTTTCGAAATAAACTCAGGATATTATGACAGGCTCAGATTTAGAAGAAACTATAGACATGGCCGAGAAACTGATACCCAAGCTGAAGAAGGTTAGTGCCAAACAGCAATGCATTTTTCGTGATTTGGACTAAATATTAGAGAGTTCTTTTCATTAAATTACCTTCACATTTCCTGATAGATGTGGTGTTGTAGATGATGTCTGAGAATTCGAGGCAATTATTGTCATAGTGGTAATTTGTTTCTAGTCTAAAGCTCACAGTTTTTTTTTTCGTTATAGATCCCTTTAAATTTCCTTAAATTTCCAAATCACATTAACAGTCTTGATGTAAAAACTAAATTGAAAAGATTCAATGGAACCATTGAGAATACATTCAGAGCAATAACACCAAACACAATCTCATTAGATTAATGAAGAGTAGCAATGCACAAAATGAGGCAGATTTAACAAAATTCACCATGTGCCGGAAGTGCATTCTTGAAATGAAACTAGAAGGATTTACAAACACTTTTTTTCTTGAATAGTCTAACACATATAACCATTAAAACAGTTTGTTTAAGGTTGAATCAACACCAAGACATAATTACTGAAACCTGAGATTCTATTTAAAATATGCGCAAAAATGTAGCCAAACACCCTTAGAAAAATGGGTGAAGATAAGTAGATACATAAAAACAACCCTGTGTCCAAACTGAAAAGTTAGTCCAATGAGATCAGATCATTTTTCTGTTAAGACAGATAACTGATCAAAAGGTAGAGATTCTTGATGGGTATATACTATAATATCATTATTGCTGATCTACATCCCATGGTTGACATTCAGATCTAGAAAAGTCAACCTTACAAATGCAGGAGTAGTTGTTCCTGGAATCGTCTCTAATACATCAGTGGGAATAGTCACAGGAAGGAATTTAGCAAGGGACAAGTTGCTTGGACAACAAGAAGTATGGTGTTTTAGGACATGCACAGTAACTTGTTTTATTGCAAATCACTGTGATCATTAGTGGACAGAGGATTTTAGCATGTCTTCAAATTACTTGAGGTCAAGCTACCAGAAAACAATTGCTGTTTGTTGAGACTATGTGCAACTTTAAATGTCTTGTTGGTCACTTGGATTTCTTAGACATATTCTTCAATGTGATTAACGCTTGGGCTACTTTCCAATTCAAGGTGATACAATTGTCTAATGTTTAGATGAAATACCTAAAACTATTAGGATTCAAGAGCAGGAAGCTCTATTTGTAAAAGAATTCAAGTGTGAGATGAGGAACATAGGGACTTTGTACCTTGACTACTGCTTAAAGTATGTAGGTGGACAAGAGAAGGATTCAAGTTCTACTTTAATTTTTGTGCCCTCTCAAGGAGATCAATCAGCACCAGTAATGGCATTTTAAACAGGCAAGTGACTCTAGTTACAGAAATAAAAGATTACTTCTCACAATAAAAAAAATTAAGCAATAGACACACGAAAGGTTAAATATAAAAAGTGACTTGGGGTTGACCTGATGCCATTCAAATAGAAAATCTGTCAGATGTGGAAGAGCCCATAATCTCTTGTAACAGATTTTATAAACTTACTAACTACTTTACAAGTTTCAAAGAATCCTCATCCAACCCTGAGTTGGCCTAGTGGTGGAGAACTTGTACTCTTGAAAGAGAGGTCACAAGTTCAAATCCCACTGGGGAGTAGGGTATGTACGCCTCGTTTGTAGCGCCAAGTGTCTCTCAAAAAAGAGTACGAGGTAGTCCCATATCACTGTCACCATATGTAAACCCAAAAACTATGGCATAGTGTCGTGGACTATAAAACCCACTTACTTTTTTTTTTTTTCCAAACCAACTTAATCTTTATTTTAACCAACTTCCCATTACAAGCTATGAGGTATCTTTCCTATTATAATAAGATTTTATAATGAGCACTCCATTACAGGTCTAATCTTTCAAAAAGTGGGTATTCATTGCATTAGAGTCAATCAAGGATTTAATCTTCTCCATCGAGCAATTTATAAATTAAGCTTAGTAGTTACATGCAAGATCACCGTACAACCTTGGGACGTTAGGTTTTCTTGTGAGCATGTATTAAGCAATGCGTCAAACTCCTTACCTTGAATTGCATCTTGATACAAACTTTTCATCCTAAGAGCTTTCACCAACTATACATATATTTGTTGACATTTTTTTTCATCCTTTAGCCCATCACAGAGATAACTAGTCAAAGACATTTTTCATGGGCTAAATTTTGTTTGTTTTCAGTTAGGAATTGTTGTGTATTTTTGACATTCTCAGGTGCTTGAAAACATTGTGTGTTTTCACATGTTGTAGGAGTTTGGCGTCAAAGGAGTTTGGCTTATCGTAGGAAGACTTTTTTTGCTCATTCGACATTTGGTGGCCGAAATTGCAGTGTGTTTTCAACTTTTTCGCATGATTGCAGGTCAGTTGGAAGAGATAGAAAATCTTGTTGTAATGGTGCGAAAATGTTACATCCCAATTTTTGACCTAATTTGAAATATAGCCGTTGAGGTTCACATGAAGTCAGTTGAGAGTTAAATTGGTTATAATCCTGTGAAATGATAAGATGTGTAGTGCCTCTCCCATTTGACTTTTGTAAGTCATCCTGATGGATGCGACCTTGATGATCTTTTGTTGTGATGGATCATGATTGTGACCTTGAGTGGTCTACACCGTTGAGGTGTTTAGATTTATGTTTCTTTATTAGTTGCGTTGATTATGCTTTTGATTGATCTTTGAGATTATGATGTGATTTTTGGTTCACTCAGGTTTGTGCCAGTGGTTACCAGGATCGATGTGGTATCATGAGGTTGTTCCGTGATTACCTTGAGATGTGTGCAGAGATTGCACTGTGTACTTTTTACCATGCTACACTGGACTAGGTTCCTGTAGCAGTGGTTAGTCATGTTTATGACTGTGTTTGCTTATGTGTTTTAAATGCCTTTTAATGCAGAGTAATCAATCATTATTAAATGCACAAGTAATTAAATGGATTGTTCATGTGAGATTATTGGGTTATGTGTTGCGAACATTTACCTTGTTACATTCTGATAGAGAGATATTTGTTACTCATGTTATGTTTACATTTGAGATGACCTGAGGCTCAAATGTTACTCTTTGATTCCAGTATCATAGATATTAGACTACTATGTTGTTCAGTTAATCATATTGCATGATGATGCTATTTTGAGATGACAGTGTGTTTTATGATGATATCTGGTTATCTGGTATTTGGACATACCTCTAATTTTGTTATGTGATGGATTTAATGCTATGGTTATTTACTTCATTCCTGCGTTGCTATGCCTTTTGCGAACGTGAGTGATGTAAATAGATTATTTTAATATAATTAAATAAATGGTTAAATTAGATGATTTAATGCATTTATTGCTTCGGCTATGTTATTATATGCAATTGCACTTGATTGTGTTGTTTAGTGTGCAAGATTTATATCCCTGGCAGTGGCACATGGAGTTAGTGATTCAGCCATTCATATTTTACCAATGTCGTCCTTATATGGTCGACGTATCCTTTATTAAAATGTTTAATTTAAACCTTTCGGTGATTATTAAATCCGAACTCATTTGCATTATGTGATTAGACCAGTAAGCGTGTCTGTGCATTTAGAGTTTCGCTTTGTCGGAAAACTTGTTCAGGAGATTTGTGTTTTTGGGTTCTCGGGCTTTTTAATTGTTTTATTTTAATTTCTGGCAGCTTTGCCATAGATGAATTCCTATTTATAGGAATAACCTGTTTTCGTTTGGGTCGATTCGGGGTTTAACTAGATTGGCTGGTTAAATGCCCTAATCGATTATTCACTCGAAAAGTGAATAAGTATCCAAAGAGGAATTTAATTCCTCACTTCTCACTTTCAAATTGGAAAGTTGGAGAGTAAAACCCAAAATCCTCTTCATGAGGATTTACTGTTTTGTTTGTTGTGGGAGCTACGGGCGTGGGATCGTCGCGAGGTTGAGCTCGTTGGATCCAGCTCGGGGAAACCTTGGATTGCCGCGATTTTCAGCTACTTCTGTGAGATATTTATTTTATGGTTCAGATTCCCGTTTTACCCTTTTGGCTGTGAGGTAGGGCTTTCCTGTTTTATTGTTTCTGCTCCGTTTCTGCTTCTGTTTTTGGTAGCCGTTTGCTTGGAGGCTGAGAACTAGTGTTCCCCTCCGTTTCTGTATGCTAGTTCTACCCAGTTGGGCGGGTATGAACATTTCCCTGTTTTTTGGGATGAGGGTTTGGGATTTTACGCCATTATGCTGGCCATTTTTGCATACGGTGTCCAATTTCATTTTTTTTGGATTTTTTGGATTTTTGAACCCAAAGGCCAAATGGGTTTTAATTTTGAAATTTTCCAATTTTTTTGGAGTTTTCACCTCATTTTGCATGCCGCCCTATTTTCTCAGGTTTTCTTGGCACATTGTGGTTCGTGGACCTGGATGATCCATTTGGATATCAATCAGACCACTATTGCACTTTTATGTTGCATTGGGATGCGTGTTGCATCTGTACTCCCGACGTTGTGTTCGGTTGAGTGATTTTATACCTGTTATGGTTTTTGTTGGACCTTTGCTTTTGTTTCATGAACGCTAGGATTTGTGTAGAATCCATACTCTCGGATTGAGGCCGGTTGAGTGAGTTCATGATGTGTGGTCTTGTTACATCATTGAGATTCGTGTAGAATCCATACTCTCAGATTGAGGCCGATTGAGTGATTTTATGATGTATGGTTTTATTGGCTTTGGGATTCGTGTAGAATCCATCCTTCCCATGTTGCTTTCAGTTGGGTGTTTTTTTGGCTTTGTGTTCTCATTCCTGTCCTTGTGTTATGATCTTCGTGATGGTGGTGCGCCACACACGAGTACGTACGCGTACATTTGTTAGGTGACTTGCGAGGCCTGATCTTCCGTGGATTTGCTGGAAGTTATGATCATTGGGGTTGGGATGGGAGTATGCATGCCCACAGGTACTTGTCGTAGGATGAGCACGGGTAGGGTAGGGTAGCATATGGAGGGGGCTTCTACCTCGCAGCCTGGTGATCATTGTGCCTAGAGGGTTGGCGAAGGAAGCTTTAATTAAGTGAAAATTAAATATAATGTGTGACTGGTAATAAAACTTAAGATAATAAAAAGGTTTGGGGTGCAAGAGCCTTTCCGTTGAGGGATGTTGAATCTGCGCAAGTCCTAGCTTGGGCTTTTTGATGCCAAGCGACTCTCCATGATGTTAGTCCCTACATAGTAGCCTATTGAGTGTCTGACCAGGACCTGTACTCCTTGCATTGTCTTAGGTTCTTGGTTGCAGCCATCATACTGTCTGGCGTGAGTGTTAGCCATGGATGTTGTGTTTTATGTGTGTTTGTGGTTGGATCATTATCTCCATCAGCACGGCGGGTGTGGACCTATGGGTGCCACATGGTTGGGAGGCGTAGCTACCTTTACCACTGCTAGGGATCGGTGTACAGAGACGATCTTTTGTGCTAGTGCGACTATTGCTAGATGTTTTCACCTGGTACTTCGGGTTTTGAAGTATGTTTTTTTGTGATTTATGCTTTCATTGGGATGCTTGTATATCATGTTTAGATGATGTTATTTTATTTGGCGCATTCCCTTATTATGATGTTTAGCATATGATTAGATGATGTGATTTGCTTTAGTAGTATATTTGTTGCTTACTACTGTTTAGCATGTGATAGGTGATGTTGTTTACTGTAGGATTATCTTATGCGTTATCACTAGCATGTTAGATTTTTTTATGCTGTTATTATGCATGTTTTAGTAGTGACGTCCCTATTACGATAGTACCGACGATTTGGTCGATGGCTTGGGATGTTACGTGTGGGGGATGGCTAGGACCCACGATGGTCGTATGATGCTATTGACGGTTGGGAGGAACCGCGTACTTAGTTCGATTGTTCAGTTCATTGTGATGTTGCTTTTGTTCTGTGCAATGCTTATTTTCAGTGTGTTCTTTGCTGTTGTAGTTTAGATGGTTTGGTGTTCTTCATTCTGTGTTGTTCTTGCACTCGAGTGTTCATTCCTCGAGCCTTTGTGGATCCAGTACTCCCCGATGTGGAGGTTCTTTTGTTGGTTTTTCCCCATTTTTGAGTTCTGGAAGTGTTTTTACTTTTTATGGGCGATATTTGTTCAACATTGTGCGACACTGATAAAGTATTGCACGCCCATAGAAAGAATGTCGTACGATACTATAAAGTGTCGCACGCATTACTGGAGAAGTGTCGTACGACACTGGAAGAGTGTCGCACGACTTTATGAGAAATGTCGCGCGATACTTTTCCAGTATCGCACGCCTTCTTGAGAAGTGTCGCACTCAGTAAGGGAGAAGTGTCGCCCTCCCTTAGTAAAAAGTGTCGCACGATTTTTGTGAAAAACCTGCGCGTGCCATCAACGGGCACTTTTCTTCGTGATCTGATCTTTTTGAGAGTGATTTTGGTTACCCTTTTGGCCGTTCTTCGAGCCTATGCTGTTGCATTTTGAATTCGGGAGGTTTCTTTTGAAATCCAATTTTTGGGTTTCTGTTGTAGTCCTTCGGGGTTTAAAATATATCGTTTAAGTATAAGTTTCCTTATACTTAAGATATATTTTAATATATGCGACAAATCGTTTGAGATAGGTTTCAGACCTCTCAGAGATAAGTTATGGATTCTAGGAAATTTCAGGGCTTCAAAAATCCAGACTTAGCCAATTTTCAGGGCTTCAGGATTTCAGGCTTAGCCAAATTTTGAGATTCTGCATTTTACCCCAGCTTGGTGTTTTTTTGATGAGTGGTTGTTTCTTGTGCCCTCATCATGTGCGTTGTCGTTGTCGGCTTTGTTTGTGTGTGTCAGTTTGGTAGTGACGTTTGGAGATTCGTTGGTTGCAGGGATTGTGATGAAGTCTTCCGTTGCGATCGTTGTGATCCCTGTATGATGTTGTCATGTGCATTCGTACTTGTAAAAAAAAAAAAATTCTTGGCTTGATTTGAATCCTTGTTTCCAAGGATCTCCGGGTGGGGCATTACAAGATGGTTAGTCGTTATAATTATTTATCACAAATTCATAAAATTGAATGGGTGGTTAGTTGTTATGATTATTTATAACTTGTTATGATAATATGATTTAATTATGGAGAACGTCCTTGTAGGAAACACGTCGAAGGGATGGAAGCATTGTCAAAAAAGAATTAGTCATAGGAGCATCATTGTCACTAGGCAGATGGGTTGAGGACCTAGCGACTTGAAACAGAATATATCTGTGGGACCCATATGAGCTAATTAAATAAATAATTTGAGGAAACATAAATAATTGAGTTAAAATATAAAACATACCTCAAAGGATTTAACATGATCTTTTACCATATTATAATAATAGATATATCTAGATTCTATATACGTACATATAGATATAAAAATGAAATGACACCATTATATTATGATAATTTAATAAAGTGATGTCACCTCATTAATATTTACATGTACATATATAAATATAAGATTATAATAATATTCGAATTATAATCTTCCAACTCTTTTTCTTTCCATTTTAATATTCTTGCTTTTAATCAATTAACACTTGGCATGATAAATCGATTTAATATTTGGCACCTCGAATTGTCTTATAATCTTTCCAACTTTATCTTCTAGCCTTTTATTTATCTTTCTCTCTTTTTGTTTTAATCGAATTATTGATTGGATTCAAATGGGCTTCTTTGTAACTATCGAAAGTCGAGAAGCCATGACTAGTATTTTATATAGAGCTATAATAGAAGCCACACAAAACGCAACTCCCAGCCTTACAATCTCCTATGATCATTTTCGTATACATTGCAACAGGCCGAGTTCCATATTATCACAACATTTTACCTATATCCGTCCATACCCTACCATTTTTTAAATCAACTTGCTTGATTTTGGGTGTTCAACTAAGTCGTGCAAGGATTTCGGCTGGAAGTCGTGAGGGTGCCAAGTCCAAGCCAGGGTCTTCCATAAACTAGGTTACGAAATGCTTCAAATGTTTTTATTTACTAATTTTTCCCTGAATGTAATGCATACTGTAGCTGGCTATGCATGATAATCAGTTTTGGACAGAGATTATCATATGTAGTAATGTTGTTGGTTGCCATAAAATTACATAGAGTCTTCCATAATTATTTTCCTTGTATGTATTTTTATTCATTGTAATCTCAGTCCATTAGTAAAGAAGTCAATGGTAACTTTAGGCGATCAAAATGATGTACATGAATCGTCCCAAACAATATGAATATCAATAGCAATAGCTATTATGTTCCTAAACCATGATAAATGCATAATATGAATAGTATACTCATCTAGTGCACCTGGGAATCACCGGCAGTAAAGCTACAATGGTGAAGAGGTGAAAAGGGGGCAATGACCTCATAAAATCTAATGCACGTAGGATTCACCAGTTGATAGCCATGAGATGGTGAAGACGTGGAATGAATCTGCAAGAATACAGAAGAGAAATCAGATATGATTAAATTAATTAATTAAACAACAAATTCTATAATCTTTAAAAATATCCTTTTCAAATCACAAATTGTGATAAGCTAGAACATATATATTATTCATGAATTTGTTGGGAATCAACAGACAGAGCCAATTGCTCTGAGATCCGAACACCTAAGATTCACCAACTATATAGCCATGGAAAGGGTGAAGAGGTGAGATGGAGTCTACAATGACTTAGAAAACAAAATTCAGATATGATACATTAAATCTAGAATAATATCATTTAATAGCTCATGCATGATCCTATTATTGTAACTCTTGCTATCAAGTCGAATAGTGTGTTTAGATACCAGGATGCTCAATGGGTGACAAGGTGTCCCCTATCTATTCTAGGTAGGGAGGGTCTTTCTCATTAGAGATTGTGTGGGGAATAAGTTAAGGTCCAAGGTTAAGTGGTTAAGCTTCTAACAATGTTTCACCTCTTCTCAAGTTGTCGGACGCACAACAAACAAAGATAAGTAATACATTCAATTGTTTGTCAAAAAAAGGTATTATCAATTTTATGATGTATATGCAAGAAGGTAAGAATAATTGAGTTATTTCATTGTTACAATTATTTTACACCTAAATGCAAGATATAGATTTATTAATTATTTTTCATTTATATGAATATTGAATATGAGTATATCTTCTAATCTTGAGTTATTGTTATAGTTAAGCGATTGAAAGGAAATTAATGATACAATAGTATTTGAAACAGTAATTGAATTAGTGGTATCTAATGTCCTAATTGATACAGTGGTATCTGATACCCTAAATGATTTAGTGGTAATTGAAGCCCTAGGTAATATAGTGGTATCTAAAGCCCTAAGTGATCCAATGGTAATCGATGCCCTAATTGATACACTGTGTGTGATGCCCTAATTTTAAAGTGGGAATTAATAGCAATCATTATTTGATTTTGATCTAATAGTATTTGTGGACTAATTTGGGTGACTGCAGAAGCATCCCTACAACGATTTCTCGATTCCAATTTCATGGTACATGGATTTTAATTTCTATAGTAAATTCATTGATGTTATTTTAAGTTCTTAGTTAAGAAATTTTGTTTAACTGATTTTAACCGTCAATCTCTTTCATATGAACGAAACTGATTTAACTATCTTCCTATTACATTGAAGTATAATTGAATTCCTTTAAGTATGTTAGTTGTTAATTAAGACTCGGGAAATTGGGTTGTTACAAAAAGTCAAAACTATTGTGTGTTTTCAACATTTTCACATGATCGCATGTCTTTTGGAGAGAATGAAATATTTAGTGCGATGGTGCGCAGGCCAAAAATGTTGTGTGTTTTCATGCCCGAGTTCATTTTTTTTGATGACTATGATAAGACTTGAGAGTTGAATATTTATTTCCAAACTGCTTTATTGGGTTTTTCACAAGACGTAAATGTTTTTCCTTCTTGTGTTGCCACTTGCAAAGGGTATGGACATGATTTCTTGGTTGGGGAAGCATTTATTGGCCCATTTTCTGTTACTACATGAGCAGATCTTTGTACAAAATCAGAATTTATCTTATTTTTTCTTGATTTACACTTTGTAATCTTAACGAGTTCAAACTCAAGTGTTGTAATTGAGTTATGCTTGATATTTTTAAAAGGTAGTTTTGTCCATATTTTTTGGATTCTTCTCTGTTTGTTCTTTGTAGTAGCATTATGCTTTGTAATTGTAGCTTCCTTCCTTTTACCTTGCATAAATAGAATTTCAGCTTTACCTTTTCTCACATTCAATCGTATAGGCATATTGTTGCCTTATGTTGAATGCTTCTTTTGTCTTCCTAGTTTATATGATGTGTCAAATAATCTCATGAATGCTACATTGTGAAAGCCACTTTCCTTTTGTCATTTTATTGAGTCTTAGGGTGATTAATCAAAATTGAGATCTGTGTATTTGAACTTTTTATTTATGTTATATGTATTGTAGTTAGAGATAGTAATCAAATCTTAATCCCATGCATCACCTTTCAACATTTACATTTCATGCAATCCTTCTCCCTTTTCCTCAAAAGTTGTAGTTTAGGTGCATCTTGATTGTAAAGAAGCCAACCTTCTCTATAGATTCAGCCTCAAATAGCAAGTGTTGCACTTGGAGGTTGTTTTCATGTTATGCAAGGTTGCTTGAAGGTCATACCTCAAGCGTGGTTGCAAAATTTTGTGTCTACAATTTTTGGGATGCCCGGTTGGACTATATTCAAGCTTACTAAGAAGTCTACTGGTTTATTGGTGTCAATTAAAGGACTTCAACTTCTATGCTGAGAGGATAGTGCTTCTTTCAGCATTTTAGCCTTGAAGAGGCTCATGTTTTAGCACTTGGGGACTCCATCTCTACATTTTATTTTTTAGACTAGATTTGCTACAATTCATGCCTAGAATTCAAACAAGGGCATCTTCTATAGGCAATTTCTAGTTTACCCTGCTCCCAATTTCAAGTTCTAGCAAAAAAAAAAAAAATTCCTTATCACTAGAAAGAGATACAAAAATAATTGCTCCATCCCCCTAGATCTCTTTCTACTCCTCCAGTTGCTAGATTACAACTTAGAACTCCATCAATTCATTTGAATAGATCATTGTTCCATATGGTTGTCCCTAGAAATCAAGTTTTTGCCACCTTTAATGGTGGCAACCCTCTCATATTGGCTCAATGGCATGACATACCTATAGCTGTACTTAAAAGTGTACTAGACTTTACCAGTAAGACCTCTATTTTCCCCATAGAGCATATTCAAGAAATTTCAAATATCTCTAATATCCACGGTATCAAAAAAGATGATGTTGTTGTTAGAGTTTTGGCATAATCACTAATAGGAAAGGCTTTGCAATGGTACAAAGGATTGTCACACAACTCCATCCATAGCTAGGATGAGTTAGGTGAAAGACTTTGCAAACATTTTGAAGGTGAAAGACTTTCTCACTTTGGGAGTAGCTGACTACAATTAAAAGAGCACCCCATGAGTGCATGACAGACTTCAACCATAGATTTTAGAAAAAATGGGATAGAATTCTTGTTGCAATGAAGCCTCTTCCTGGTAATGCTTTCTTGCACTATATCAAAGCATTTGATAGTGAGATTGCAACTACATTACAGACAATGGGAGGAGATACTCTACTAGTTGCATATGATTTTATTATAAGAGAAAAAAAATCTTTGATTCAAGAAGGAAAGCTAGCTCCAAGAGCTCCAATGCCTCTTTTCCCTAATATGCCTACACAAAAGCATATTGTGGCTCATATTCCTACTATAACTAAAATCTAGCCTCTTGCCATTGCTCCTTCAACTTCTACATCTTCTAATGGGATAGAGAAAATTGAGGCCATGTTTCAGGTCATGTTGTTGAATATACATAAGAAGTTTCAAGATCAAAGATTGGAGATGCAAAGTATTAAGCAAAATATTGGTCAACAAAATTTGTTATTGCAGACCCTTGGGAATGAGGTGACAACACTTAAAGGACAACAAGCTCAAAGTATCAAAGTAGAGGGCCCTCTTGGCCTTATAATCAAAATTTACCATCAAATAGGCCATCACATCAATTACCAGCTTCATGGAGCCACAATACATCTTTCAATAATGCACCACTTGCAGCCACTCAGACCAAGGCACTTGTTTCCCAAAATAATCTTTCTTGAGAGCAAGAATGGTATTGGCCTACTTATCAATACAATGATCAGGGTGCATTTTCTCAAGCTTTGACTATTGAAGGGGATCCAACAACTTCAAGACATTAGTATGATAAAAATTAGTTTGATGTTGGATATTAGGCTCAAACACATGGAGGCACTTCTTATGCTATTTTTGGTCAGGAGATTTTTTGTGGTAGTTAGAAGAGTAGAAGTTTTGTAGACATACATGCCATAACCCCAAGGAAAGAAGACAAGTCAGCTGCCCTAGTTCAAAATCAAAATAAACAATTACAAGAAGCTAGAAGATTCTAAGGCTTCTCTTGAATCAATGAAGGGTGGATCACTAGATTCAATCATCCCAACACAACCCAACATGGAAGGAAAACAAAGTAAGAAAATAAAGCCACCTCCCTTTTATATCTCTTTAGTCATAGGAGACAAAATAGTTCATAATTGCATGTTAGACTTTGGTGCTACTACTTTAGTCGTGCCTAAGAGGGTTGTTGATCAGCTTGGCATAAAGTATGAGCCAATGACTAAAGGGGTTACCTAATTAGATGGCACTTCTTGCAAGACAATAAGGGTATTGAAAGATCTAAAGTTGGCCCTGCATGCATGTTCTGGCTACACTGCTTAGCAAGACATTTTTTATAGACCTCCCTGCAAGATTTTCCATTTTCTTAGCTAGAGATTTCACTAATAAAATAAGTGGTGGATTTATAACATCTAATTGGTCATGGATGTCTCTTAGAACTAGACATGGCACAAAGACTTCCATAAAGGAAGAGTCCTTTTCCATTAATCATTTAGAACCTTACACGATCAGTCCTAAAAACATGAATTGTACTCTCTCTTTGATGAGGAGGAAGAGTACTTTGATCCATTCAAGCATATGGATGAAGTTGAGCCATGAATCTATGTTATCCATGAGCAAGATGTTATCATTCCAAATCTAATGCAAAGTGTAAAAGAAGAAAAGGGATAACAAATATTTCAAGATCTTGATCCTAATTGGAGGGAGGATGAAAGGCTAGTTGGTTTATTTCATAAAATCCTTGGTTTCATTGTTGATAATATAGAGGTTCTACTTGGGTTAGCATTAGCAGAGGTTTTTGAGCAGCAAGAACAAATGGATCAACTAGAAAGAGTGTTGTTCTCTCGAGAGGTTGATGATGATATTTTGGTCTTCAAGGATGTAAAGGGTGATTTAATTCATCAAATTGGGAAACATGATCAAATAGAAGGTTCCCCTCTTACATCAATTCCAAATGGAATGTTGTATTGCAGTCAGTTGGGTAATGGTGGGAGGATGATGCTTGGACATGTCAAGCACTCCAAGAACAGGAAGAAATGAAGCTATTTCAACATGTTACATGCTATTTTCCCATAGCCAATTTGAGAACCATATTTTAAAGTAAATCTAGATTCATAACATGATGACAAAGTGGTAGTTATAATAGTTACTTCACATGAAAGAGAAATTTATCAACTTATTACAATTCATTATAGCAAAAACTAGTAACGAACTAATCCAGTTCACATGAAAAATAATTATAACTTTCATATATTTTTTCTTTTCAATTCTATTGCTATCTTCAAAGATAACATAATGAAATATCAATTTAAATAATATGATATAGAATGATGACAATGATAAATGAAATGTACGAAAGAATCAAGCAACATAATGAAATATCAATTTAAATAATATGATATAGAATGATGACAATGATAAATGAAATGTATGAAAGAATCAAGCATGATACATGAAGCATATGATAATCAGTGTAATGAGAAAGACTCAATATTGGGTGGAGTGGAGAAGCATTGCCATGGGCTTAACCTCACAACCATAGACCTTTACTTATCCTCACACAATCTCTTTCAAGAAAGACCCTCCCTACCCCAAGGTTAGACTTGGGGCACCATGGTCTTGCCACCCAAGCATTCTGGTATTAGAGTGTTGACTAAGTAATAGAAAAGGTTGTGGATATCCTCCATCAACCTCCCCTTTGTTAGCTAGCACTCTGACTTCTAGGGCCCATTTGGTTGCTAGCATATGAATTGAAAATTAGAATAGACAAATGGAATGGGAATGGATATGGGGAATGAGAATAGAAAAGGGCAATTCCAATCATGTTTGGTTCACTTGGAATTCGATTGGGAATATGTTAATCCATTGTTTGGTTGTACACAAATGGAATAGGAATAAGGTTAAGTTTTATATTTTTAAAAATATTTCTCTTAAATTTTTTTGGTTTAATTTATTATTTTTTCAATAATGATAAAAAAGTTAATTTATTTTCAATTTTATTGTATTCATTGAAGTTAATGAGAAATATATTTTATTTCATTTTTTTAAACAAATAAAATATAATTTAAAAAATGTTATAAAAAATATTTTAAAAAAGTTTTTAAATTTTTAAATTTTTTTAAATTATTAAAAAAATTAAAATTAAAAAAAAAAAATCAGAATGGCAATAGAAATGGACTATTCCAATAACAGATATTTTTTGGCATAGACATATGCTCATTTTAGGGGCAAAATTGGAATGTCTTCCTATTCCCAATTCTAATTGGGCAGACCAAATAGCGAATATAAAACATATTCTAGTTTTCTCTTCCTATTCTAGTCTTATTCTAGCAACCAAACGGGCCCCTAGTGATTGTTGTGACAAGCATGCCACTAACGTACCTTGGTCAAGGATTTTAGTGGGCTACTAATTATGCCTAATTACCCATTGTTGGACTTGAGAACAAGAGTTATATATTTGACAACCATGAGTTGACTCAGTTTTATTTATGCAATTTTATAATTAGAGAACTTTCTTTTCTGGCTCTCTTTTGTTCTTACAAGGATATTCTCTCCTCCCACCCTTTGACTTAACCATTCTAGTCTTAAAGGTGCTTCCTAGGAGATCTTGAGATAATATTCAGTTCTCATATCAATTTGAGTATTCTATATTCAATGTTATTTCAATGCACCACATGTTGATCTAATCTCAGAGGCATACTGCCAACACCTTTGTATAAGTCAGGATGAATAATTTGCACAATAAGTATTTTGATGCTTTCTTATAAAGCATATCATACAAAAAATCTTCCAATGGAATGTAAAGACAAATCATTTGCAATAATCACAAGGACAACTTATGATTTCCACAAGAGTATTATTAGAAAACAATCCATATGTATGGCAACATAATAAAGAACAATGATTGCATAACAATATTATCAGAACACAATCCATGTATGGAAACGTAATAAAGTACAATGATTGCATAATAATATTGTCAACAAATAATCCATATGTATGGAAATGTAATAAGGAACAATGATTGCATAATAGTATTATCAAAAAACAATCCATATGTATGGCAATGTAATACAAAACAATGATTGCATAACCTGCAATAAAAGTTGCGCTGCCTAGAGTAAACTTGAGATCATTGTCTTGTGATGTAGGTGGAATGCTCACTTGTAACTATTACCAAGAAAGTTGATAGAGCTGAGACTATCCTCTAGGCTCTTGAGTAAATGCAAAGCTTCTCCCAATGAACTGGATTGTTACCGTAGACCTCAGCTTGTTTCCATGAGATGAAAATTGTAGAGCATAAAGAAAGCTTTGAAAACAAGGGTACTTGCATAGTCTTGGTGAGTGCATGAATAATCAACCCGCAAACACACTCTTGGTTATAAGAAGAGTCTGAGGTGGTAGATGCAAGACCATCTATCAGTTCAAAAAGAAATTAATTTTCCAATCAATTAAAAGAGTAACACAATCGATTTGAATATTTAAAAATGTAAGCCCAATAAAAGATGGGAAATCGCTCAAATAATAAGGAGAAAATATTAAAGATAATTATAAAGGTTTTCCTTCCTCATGATTTTAAAATATATTGGCATCATGATATTTGTGCCACCTCTATTTGTGCGTACATATATACATATATGTGCATAATTTTATTCATACATTTCTTTCGCATTATCATATTGATTGATGCACATATATATATACATGTAATTACAAGTATAGATGTCAAAATAACATGGTGTCAATATATGGAGATATATCTAGGAGACTATACAATGATCTCAAATAGAAAAGGTAATAATTTTTATTATTTAAATGCTTAATTTTTTTGATAAGTGTTATGAACTGACTGGGTAGCTCATGGTTGTCCAAGGTAAACTCTTTCTTTCCTAGTCATCAAATTCTAAACTAAGATGGTTAGAATCCATACCTGATGACCTGTCAATGGACTTTTGGTGCCCTAATCCATATCTCTTGTTTAGCAATACTTCCCCCCTTCGCCATGTTCTACAACCAAGAATAATTTCCACAATAATAACATATTTTCAATTTAAATCAAGATAACTATAAAAGTTATTTTCATAATCATCATAATGGCTAACCACCATTTCCAATAAGCAGCTAACTTTTCTAACTTCTTTTAATATAATAAATATTCATTTTTTGTTAAAATTGTAATGAACAACTAACATGTCATCTTTATATGAATCAAAATGAACAATAGTAGTTTCATTTCACATGATCATAATATTCAACTGATTTACTAACCAACTAACATTCACATGAAATATATAATGGCTATATAAATATTTAAATTGGCAAAAAATTGGGATGTAACATACTCTCCCCCTTGTGTTTCATTGTCCTCAATGAAGTTTTTAATATAAAAGGAACAACATTCTAATTAAATAAACAATACAGGATCTAAGTAGCATTTCAACAGAGTTTATTTATGGTTCAATTAATTGAGACAAGGTGGGTAAATTTTTGGAAGATCTGATCATAGTCTTCCTAGGTAGAATTTTCCTTGGTATACTAGTCCCATTAGACCTTGTACTAGGTCATGTCCTGGTTTCATAAGTGAAGCTTATGCAGCTTGAGTATTATGTGCAGCTCTATTTCCACCACCCTTTTGTCTTGTACCTACAAGAGGTTCCAATCAATTATATGCTTATGATGGGCTATACATTTCTTAATAGGTGAATCCATTATGCATTGTTGCAAGGGTTGGACTCATGGAGGCAATACAAGTCTTTAGGCTATTGGGTTTATGACCTCCAACACCTCAAATGGTCCTACATATCTCGGGAGTAGTATGGCGTTCCTCCCAAACTTGATAATGCTTTTCTATGGTTTTACCTTCAAAATAACCTTTTCTCCCACTAAGAATTCTTGAGGTATCCTTTTTGAATCTGCATAACTTTTCTATTTTTCGTTTACCTCTTTCAGTCTTTGACGGATCTAAATTACCTATTCTTCCATCTCTAATAGCATCTCGAGTTTGATGATGATTTTGTCTTTAATTCGGCTCCAACTTATAGGGGTTTTGCACTTACAACCGTCTAGGGCCTCAAAAGGTGTCATCTTGATAGAAGATTGGTAGGAGTTGTTATAGACAAAATATACTAAGGGAAGATACATGTCCCATTGGTATTGTCGATGCATGCAATATACTCTTAGGGGATCTTCTAATACCCAATTTACTCTTTCTGTCTAGCCATCGGTCTTAGGGTGATAGGTAGTAGTGATATTTAGCTTGGTTCCCAAAGCCGAGAACAAGGTTTTCCAAAACCTAGATGTTATTCTAGCATCTCTATTGGATATAATCTTGTTTGGTTCTCCATAGAGTCTAAAAATTTCCTTGACAAACTTGTGAGCAATCTTTGTTGCTCAATTTGTTAAATTACCCAGTATAAAATAAGCCACATTGGTTAATCTATCCACAACTAATAAGATCATATTGTGTTTGGTCTAGGTCATGGGTAATCCCTAAATAAAATCCATGGTAATAATCTACCACTTCCATTCTAGAACCTCATTTGGATGCAATAGCACAGTTGGATAATGGTGCTCTTTCTTAACCCTCTGACATTCAAGGCATCCTACCATGTAGTCTGATATTTCTCTTTTCATCCCTTTCCAAAAGTACAAATGTGAAACATACCATTTTTACTATGCTGAAAATAAAGAACATATTCTAAAACTATAAGCAAATATCATAACAGAAATATATAAGTGATTTATAAATAAAACATGGAAACTATATTAAATAACAACTACATCAATTTCATATGAAAAGCAACTGAATTAACTTCCAAAACTAAATTCTATGGTTGCAATTAATTTTCATTTAACTATGTTTACATCAATACATTTCAAAGTAAAAATAAAGGTACATGCAAGTAAAAGATTTAGAATTCATACATGAACTAAAATAATTGTTGACAAGGTGTGCAAGTCTCAGCATCTAGTGAAGAGGAGAAGCATTGACATAGGCTTAACCTCCCAATCGTAGACCTTAACAAGAAATGCCCTCTCTATCTTGGGTTAGGCTTGGGGCACCATAGTCTTGCCATCCTAAGCATACTGATACTAGAGTGTCAGCTAAGCAACAAACAAGGCTGAGGAATTCCTCTGTCAACCTCCCCTTTGTCAAATAGAACTCTTGATCTCTAGTAATCATTTGTGGAAGCATGTCTCTAACCTACCTTGGCCAAGGATTTAGATGGGCATTCATTGACCCGATCACCACCACTCGACTTGACAACTGATTATATCTTGGACAACCATGAGCTTACTTAGTCTTAAGAAATTTATTTTTTGTTGTGTTCATATAATAAAAGATAATGATTAATAGTTCTTATTTCTTGTAGTATATCTTTCCTCTTCACCTATTTATACTTGGTTCTACTAGCCTTGGATTCATCTTAGGAGATTGCTAGTATATATCAAGTTTCGTAGAAAATAGAAAGAATAATTGAGGCTATTATAGCTGGCCTCATACAATGAAAGAATATTATGCATTATCAATTATTGTGATTTTTTCCCTTAAGGGATTATAGCAATTTCATTCCTATGGAAAGATACCCAAAATGGATAGATGTAAACTTGTCATTAATAAAGAAAGAGCAAGACTGATGCTTCTAGGATATAGAATCGAGAATATGAACATGATACTATGTCAAACATATAGAAAAGAGCAAAACCGATGCTTCTCGGATATGAATTTGAGCATATGAACAAGATACACTATCATTTGCAAGTGACATGAAATAAGAAGGGAGTTTTTGCAATGTAAAAAGGCATAGCATAAAATGAGAGTACCATGTGAAATGTTCGTGACCTGAGAATAGTTAACAAATGCAATCATTGAAGTGATCCTATTGTGCATGTTTATGACTTCTCCCTATTCAGCTCAACACTACAGAGTGATGTGGTACTGTAATGTTCCCATCATAAAATAAAATTATTAATCAAACTATTGTTAATGGGTCGATTGATTTATTATATCTCAGACCCATTTTAGTTTTGTTCCCATAGGTTTTTGTAGCTATCAGCTGTCTTTGTACACCCTCAAAAAGTTTTCTCCAATGGGTATTTAAGCACAGCTTGTAGGTAGTCATTAGGTAGGCATTTTGGATTATTTCTTTGTATTGTAAATTGTTGTTGGAGTCTGGTTTGTTCGCCATTTCAAAAGTGAAAGATCTTCCTTATTTGGATCATGTGGTTTTAGTGGGATTCAACCCTCACCCTATTTTGTTGTTGCATGTAACTCTGCACTCAGATCCGGCAAATCAAAGCATTATTTTCAAGTATTACTGGGTCTAGGTTTCATCTAAATCTATTGTGTTTGTGTATGAACAAGATTGCATTCATAGTTGGTGTTTTATCATTTCTGGCTTAGACACCTAACCGTACGGCTTCCAAAGACATCATAGATTGTCCCCCATTCCACCATATAACCTACTACCTATCCCATATGGCCAAGTGACCCTCATCACCATACGAACTGCCCTCCAATCTACCATACGACTAAGTATCTTTTGTATGACCAAGACTTAGCCACTATACAACACTCCCCACTCTACCGTGCGGCCATCTATGGCCTACCGTATGGACTCCCTAAAGCATCCACCCTTCTTGATATTGTACAACATCTAAAGAAGACTCTCTAGTAGACCATACGCCATTTCTCTCTTAATTATTTTCCATACGAAGGGGAAAGGGAGCATTACAGTGGTATCAGAGCTTTGATCCTGCCAGCCTATGGACAGTGAATGAGAGTTCATAGTTGAAAGGGAACAAGAACCCATTCCATTAATAGAATGGCTACAGAACTAGAACCCACAATTGTCAAACTCATGGCATTAATGAGAGAACTTGTGAGGAATTAGGCACAAATTTATGATACTCAACAACTCATGGAAGAAACTCTTAAGAATTTGATAGACAATAAAATATTTGATGAACAAAATAGTCACAGTGCAGAGTCAATGTCGAGTAAACCAAACCCTCATCCAGCACACTTTCAACCTTCCACACCATCTTTTCCCCCATAGATGGAGGCACCACATGGAGGAAAGCAACTAACCTTTGAAGAAATGCAAGAGCAACTGAGAGAAGACTAGAAGAATGCAAATTTGGAGGAAGATATATCCTACAAAGATTCTGAAGATTTGAGAATGAGATATTTGGGAGGCAGAAATAGAGGATATTTAACAATGATCTTAGGAGGAAGTTGAGTAAAGTAAATCTATCACCATTTGATAGATCTCGATCCATATCTGTGCAAGTGTGGGTAATGAAGGTAGATACTTCCAGCTTAATCCCATGCCAAAAGAAGAAGCAATTAAGTTCACAGTCTTACACCTGGAGGAAGTAGTACATGAATGGTGGCATCATGGCACAATCACTCTAGGGCATGACCAAATAAATACCTATGCAAAATTCACTAAGAGATTGATAGATTGATTTGATAGTAAAGATCTAAAACTCAATTTCAAAGATTTGGCACAACTGAGGCAAACTGGATCAGTTGATCAATACATTGTAGAATTTCAGAAGCTCTTTGTTTTTGTCATAGACATTTTTGAAAGAAGATGGATAGTGCTCTTCATGGATAGATTGACAAAACCTCTAAAAGGTTGGGTTAAAGGGTTCAACCTTGCCACCTTGTTGGAGGCCATCAAGAAGGAAGGTTGGATAAAAGGGTTCAACCCTACCACCTTGTAAGAGGCCATCAAGAAGGCACAAATTATGGCATCATCGTCGGCGTCATCCTCTCAAGGTTACTCACATTCCAAACTGTTGATTTTTCTAAGGGACAAAAATAATAAACCTCTGCCGAGGAAGCCATCATTGGATGAAGCTACCCAATAAGAGCTCCGAAGGAAGAAACTATGTTTCAACTACAAAGAATCCTGGGAACCTAGGCACAGATGCCTAGAGAAAGGAAAAATTCACTACATCAAAGTTGTGTTCGATGATGAAGATGAACAGGAAGACCTACCATCCAAAGATAACCATCTCCACGAGGATACCAACATGATTAGTCTGAATCATACGGAGAGATTAGCAACATTAGTACAATGAGGAGGAACTATCACCTTAGCTAGGAGCCTGATGTGTACAATGTTTCGTGTATGGGGAACCCTTCAAGGATAAAGAGTCATCGTGATGTTCAATAGTGGAGCCAATCTCAACTTCATAAACTCATCCTTGGTGAAAAGAAGAGGTCTACCTATTGAGTCATATGTAGGATTCCAAGTTAAGGTTGCCAAAGGAACCCTATTTCCCTGCACACACCTTATTCCTCAACTAAGTATCACAATGACAAAGCACACGACAACTAATGATTTCTTCATAGTGGACCTTGATGATATGGAGGTTATTTTGGGCATACAGTGGATGAAGACACTCAATGAATACACTCAATTTCAAATGAATGGACTTCACTCTTGTTGTTGATGAAAAGAAGGTTGTTCTCCATGGAATGGCCAATGAGGGACCAAAGAAAGTCTTAGCACATTAGATAGAGGCAATCTTTCAGCATGATGACATTGTTTGGGCAGCACACTATTTTGTTTCAGCGAAACTCATAAGTGATCAACAGTTACCTCACCAAGATGACAATCTCTAAAATATCTTGAGTGATCATAATGAAGTATTTATAGACATTCCTACTAGCATGCCTCCCCATCGAGGGTTTGAACATACTATCAAGTTGGAAATAGGTGCCAAGTTGATTATAATCACATCCTACCACCATCACAAGAAATTCAAAGATGAGATTGAAAAGATGATTCAAGAACTACTCAAGAAAGGTTGGATCCATCCCAATTCGAGTCATTTTGCATCATCAGTGGTATTGGTCAAAAAGAAGGATGGAATGATGTGCATGTGTGTGGACTACTGTGCATTGAATAAAAAGACAATAAAGAATAGATACCCTATTCCAAGGATCAATGAGTTGTTGGATGAATTACATGGTGCGAAATATTTTTCTAAAATTGATTCCCATTTTGGATGTCATCAAATTCACATGAGGGAAGAAGACATAGAGAAGATGGCCTTCCATTATCACTACAGGCATTATGAGTTCTTTGTCATGCCATTTGGATTAACGAATGCACCCGCTAGGTTCCAGTTGTGCATGAATCACATCTTCAACAAACAATTGCGTAAGTACTTACTAGTATTTTTTGATGCTATTCTTATTTATAGCGAGACATGGGAAGAGCACCTGAAGCATCTGGTGAATTCCTAAGGATCAGTCCTTGTTTGCCGAGTGATCCAAGTGTGAATTTGGTATGAAAAATAGTGTACTTGGGGCATGTTGTTAGTAAATATGGAGTTCAAGTTCATCAAGAGAAGATTCAGGCTATCTTTGATTGACCTCCCCCAAAATCACTCATAGAGTTGTGAGGATTTTTTGGATTGTGTAGTTATTACCAAAGGTTTGTAAAGGATTCTCTTAGCTCAGCACCCCATTGATAGATCTAACAAGAAAGGGATCCTTCCAATGGAATGAAAAGGTACAACTCACTTTTGATAAGCTTAAAGAAGCAATGAGCACTTGTCCCATACTTGCATTACCTAATTTCACTTATCCATTCATTTTGGAGTGCAATGCATCTGAAGAAGGCATTGACAAGGTATTGATGCAAGATAGACACCCCATAACCTATGAGATCAAGAAGCTTATACAAATAGAACACTTATATTCCATTTATGACAAAGAGATGTTGGTCATCGTACATGCACTAACCAAGTTCCAGTAGTATCTGGTGGGTGCCAAATTTGTCATTCATACAAATCAAAATAGCTTGATTTTTTTCCTAAAGCAATGAGACTTGAACGAAAGGCAAAAAAATGGGTAAGCAAGGTTCAGGCTTTTGATTTTGGCATTGAATATGTGAAATGAAAGAACAATGTGGTTGCAAATGCTTTGTCCAGGAAACTTGTCATCTACTTACTGACCAAGATATTAGTTGACTGGAAAGCACATTTGTTAGTAGAATATTCCAAAAACACATTTTTCTTTGAGCTAATGGATGGAAACACCCAGGATGATCGGTACAAAGTGGTGGATGACATTATTTACTATAAGAATCAAATATATTTAGTGTCAAAATCCAAATTGAAGCAAAAAATCTTGAAGGAGGTACATGACTCACCCTTGATAGGACAATCAGGCTTCCTCAAGGGAGAGGTTTTCATGGAAAGGTCTTAAAGGAGATGTATTATAGTATGTAAGAGAGTGCGTAGTCTACCAGTAGAACAAATCCAAACATACTCTACCTGTCGAGTTACTGCAACCTCTATCAATTACAGAGAAGAACTGGGAAAACATTTTGATCGACTTCATTACTTGACTTCCCAAGGTGAATGGAAAGGATTGTATCTTCATGGTGGTTGACAAACTGATGAAGTATACACATTTCTTCACCATCCCCTTAGAATTTCAGGCCGCATAAGTAGCCAATCTATTTTTTAGGGAAGCCTTTCATCTACACGGGTTAACCCATAACATTGTTAGTCATCAGGATGGACGATTTATTAGTATCTTCTAGACAGAACTATTTTGACTGGTAGGGACAAAATTTTCATCGAATACTAATTATCACCCTTAGACAGATGGATAGACGAAGATTGTGAACAAATGACTTGAAGGTTACCTTTGGAACTACGTTTCGACACAACAACGGGCGTGGGTCAAATGGATGCACCCAGGGGAATATTTTTACAATACCACGTACCACATGTCCATCAAGATGGCACTAGTCAAAGCATTATACAGGTACAAACCCCTTTCCTTCATCAACATAGTTCTGGGTGACAGTCATGCACCAAGGGTGAGGGACTGGCTTCAGGAGGGACATGTCATCCTGAGATGCTTGAAGGAAACTTACAACAGTCATAGAATCAACAAAAGATGTACACTGACAAACATCAAATAGAGAGGAGTTTCAAAGTGGGAGACTTGCTCTATCTTAGGCTCTAGCCATACTAGCAATCCTCATTGAAGGAATGATGGAAAGAAAAACTGAAGTCACAATTTTATGGCCCTTATCGCATAGTTCATTGCATTGGTGAAGTCACCTATGAGCTGGAACTTCTGGAGGGGAGCCATATTCATAATGTTTTTCATGTCTCCTGCCTAAAGAAAGCCATGGGACAAAATGTCACAATAGCTACAGATCTTCCACTACTCAATGAAGAAGAAAAGCTCATTTTGGAGCCGACTGAGATCATTGAAGTTCATGAGAAGACCCTATAGAACCGCATGGTGAAGGAATATTTGGTATGTTGGAAACATTTACCATTAGATGACATGATGTGGGAGGTTGAACACATTCTATAGCATCTGGTATTGCATTTTCTTGAGGATAAGCAAAATTTGGGAGGGGAGGACTGTAATGTTCTTGTCATAGAATAAATTATTAATCAAACTATTGTTAATAGGCTGATTGATTTAATATATCTCGAACCCATTTTAGTTTGTTTCCATAGGTTTGTGTAGTTTTTGACAATCTTTGTACACCCTTGAAAAAATTTTCTTGATGGGTATTTAAGCACAGCTTGTAGGTAGTCGTTAGGTAGGTATTTTGGATTATTTCTTTATACTGCGAGTTCCTGTTGGATTTTTGACTTGTTCGCCATTTTGGAAGTGAAGGATCTTCCCTATTTGGCTCATGTGGTTTTAGTGGGATTCAACCCTCATCCTATTATGTTGTTACATGTAACTCTTTGCTCAATTTTGGCAAATTAGACATTATTTTCAAGTATTATTGGGTTTGGATTTCATCTAAATCTATTGTGTTTGTGTATAAACAAGATTGCTTTCATAGTTGGTGTTTTATCATTTCTAGCTCAAACACCTAAATGCATGACTTCCAAAGACATCCCTATGTTGCTTCCTCATTCATTTTACAACAAGCCATCTATTCTATACGACAAACATACCCTCATCACAGTACACTGTCCTCTAGTCTACCGTACAACCTGCTACCTATCCCGTAAGACCAAGTGATCCTCATCACCATACGGACTGCCCTCCAATCTACTCTACAACTAGGCATCTTCTGTATGATCAAGACTTGGCCACTGTACAACACTCCCCCTTCTACTATATGGCCATTTATGGCCTACTGTACAAACTCCCTAGAGTATCAACCCTTCTTGATATTGTACAACATCTAAACAACACTCTCCAATAGACTGTACGTCGTTGCTCTCTTGATTTTTTTTCACATGGAGGGGAAAGGGAACATTATAGGTATTGCACTCCAAGTCTTAGGTGGAGGGATGAGAAAAATACTTGATTTGGAGGAAAAAAAATGGTAGAACTCTAAGACAAGATCATGTGATCAAATGATCCTTCAACCATGGGAAAGGGAGATATAGTCTCTCGCTTAGTTACAAGGAGATCCATATCGATTACAAAAACTCCAATATCAATTTAAAAAGCAGTTGCCAATAGGAAAGGTGGCAACGCTCATTGTTTGGAGTCATATTGAAACATAAAGATTATATTTTACTATGGTTTAAATCAAATTTATTCACATATATTCATATATATACATATACAAATATAATGTCATTATGTTATTGAATTCTATCTATTTTTGTACCTACATATATACATATATCTATATGCGTGTGTAATTTTTGAGAGGATGCATAACTAAAATTATATTCACTCTAGATGCACACGCACACACACACATATACAGATAGATAGTGGAGTCTTTGTTAAGTTAATATAGTGGAGGTATGCATTTAATAGTGCAATTCCGATCAAAGTTATTGCTCTTTGATCTTTCACAATCCATTTTGTGCCTTCACTGACATCAGTTGGCCTTTTTGTTGCCCTTGTTGCTATTGCCCCACTTACTATATCCAACAAAACTTCACAAACCAACAAATATACTATCAATCTCCAAGAACTCGCTTAGGAGGTTGTAACTCAATAGTTAGCTCACACCCAACAGGAAAGACGAAAAATCTGCCACATGGAGCTCAATTAAAATAGCATTGCTACTTGAAAATGAAGTTGTGTAAATCAATAATAGGCTTGTGTAGTTGGATAGGTTCTACGTAATCCCTACCTCACTTTTCAATGTCTTTTCTATATGCTGTGTCATTTTCAAGACATTATGCCATTCTTTATAGTACCTCCAATGACTTTCTATGTTCATGCAAGTATTATCTATGATTTGAGTCCAATCACAACAACTTAATCCACCCATAACCATTATCAATGAAGTAAACACCCCACGCCTTTGCTAATCTTGGTCTATTTACAGTAGTAAGCGCTAATGACATCTATCATTTCCTTTTTATTCCATAGAAACAACAATGAACTTCACCAAAAATTTCGCTACACTACACAAGGTCTCCAAGATTATGCTTCAACAATTTTGATCATTCATATTGTGGCAATGTTTATTGATTCAATATAAAGATTAAGATCTTCTTTTGTTAAAATAAAAGCTGCAAAGTTGATTCCAAGAAAAAATGCATCGACAAAGGGAAGCTTGATTGAGATCTAGGTGAATACTTTGATACAATATATGAAAATATGGGTAGAGATAAATAGAAGCTACAATGATATTGGATAAGATATTACATGCTTCTTATTTTCGATCCATTACATATTACATACATAGGAATTCTCATATTCCTATTTTTAAGTAAAGTCCATAAAAAAAAATTCCCAAATATATTGACTTGTTTTAACAACTCAACATATTCATACTACTAATACAATAATCTGTATAAAAAACCTACTAAGTTATAATTTTATGCATCCCTTGTTGCAATATTTCCAACACTCAACACAAAATAAAACACCAAGTATTCTATTCTCTCTTGAAAAAGAAAACCTCAAATGCTAAACAATATGGTAATGTGTGATCAAATAAGGCAACTCCAAGGGTTACACTACAAACTATAAACTTTAGTGCCAAATAGAACTTAGTGAATATGATGTTATCTTTCTGTTAATGCACAAAGGGACTTATGCTATTCTTTCTAGATTTAATCAACATGTTTCCTTGAAAGTAGTTGCAACTTGAATACTTAACTAACTTGGACTTCAAATAAAGACCAAATGGGCAAGGGTTTAGGAAATGCAAATGGGCAAGGGTTTCGGAAATCTAAGCTAATTCAATCTAATCTTTAAGGACAATGATAAAAATGGATGATTTTTAGATAGGTAAACTTGTAATGAAACTATATTCTACTTAGTCAAAAATAGCTCATAGTGCCATAGAAAGAGTGTAGTTTTATGAGGTAGTGAAATCTTTTCATATTATAAATAATCAAAGTACATATATAATAATCCAAAATTGAAATTAATGAAAGGAGTTGGGACATTTTAGTAGTGTAATCATTCTTATGTATTCGAATGTTACAAACCCATTCCTTTCATTTATAATCCTTAATAAACATCATAAAGAATTGTTTCATTTAAATTGAATCATTAAATAACATCTAGACAAAGTTTCCAGTTCGGATACGATCAATTTTTTTGAGGGTGGGTTCAAATTCATTTTGGGTTAATCCCCTATGTGTGTACATACAACAAAAAATAAGCTCATACACCACTATGCTAATAGTAAAGAAACATAGCAAAACACACCACCATATATATTAATGCTTTAGTCCACATGATAGATGCTTTATCTTTTTCGCCTTTTTAGCAATCGATTTTAGGGTTGGAGGGTTGGATTGACTAAAATAGACCAAAGAAAAAACTTTTTAAAAGAAAAATGGCCAAATTCAGTCTAGATCTTGCTATAGATTTGCAAAATCATCATAAAAATGACAAAATTCGTACTAGGTTTGTCAGACAAAATTTGGGCATACTTTTGCAAGAGCCAAACTAAAATTTGGGGTTACTAGGGAAGAATTTGGTAACATAGAGCATATACTAATGAAAACCCTAAATCAACTAGTAACTAAAGATGGTAAAGCATAATATCTCAATGAACACTAACACATACATCAGTGAATCAACAATGTCTTAGTAACCTCTGATACATAAATTAGTGAATATCAAGGAAATACAACAAGATAAACATAATCAAATAACCATAGATATAAAATAAACTAGATATCATCATTTAATATCATCCATAAATATCAATAATAACAAAAAAAATGAACTAAAATGGATGCATCTCACAATGCTAATGTACAATCATAGCATGACAATAGTCACAAACTCACATAAAAGAGTCAAGCTCAAATCCAAAGAACCAAGAATACATTACGTCCACATAACTTACAATAATAGCCTCAAAAGGTCTAGCATCCCAAATCTAGAGTATAAAAAGTTGCAAGACAATGGTTCTCACAAGTAGACATAAGAAAATAAGCAACTTACCAATGCAATCCCATACTTTGAATCATCAAGAATGCACCCATGCCTCTTAGGTCCAACATGATCATAAAACATAAACATGTAACCATCCATAATAAAGTAAGTACCATTGGACACAAAGCCACAACAAGGCATCCAAAGTCAAATCAAGGAATCACAAAAGATATCTCATCCAATTACACATATGCAAACATAATGCAAAACTGCATCTATAAGAATGTCATGCTGGAGAGGCACTACATTAAGTAGCTTAGGTGGAAACAAATATAAGGATGGTGGGTTTTAGGGTTTTAGGTGGAAATGAGGGAGGCAATATGGGTGGAATTTTCAATTCTAGGTAGAAATGGAAATGCCTTGAGAAAAATTTGAGTTTTAGATGGAATTAAATATGCACCTTTTTTATCTAGCTAGAATCCCTTCTAGACCGGGCACAATTTAGATTTTTAGCTGGGATTACACTTTGAAGCCTTAAAATTTCTAGGATTTTTTCATTTTTCTTGGGTAAATCACCTTGAATCTTCTATTTTCCTTAGGATATCCCTCCAACAAAGGATTATAAATATTGTCTTTGCTAAGAATTAGTTCATCTTTTAAGTCAGAAATTCACCTTGTATAGAGATTCTTGAGCATGATTTTTATTTTTCCACAAATAAATTCATCTCTTTCAAGGGTGGATTTTGGATATACTCAAGATCACCTAGGGGGAAAATTCCACTCTTAGGTGGAAAAAATTAATGCAAGGTTATAAATGTCAAGAAATGAAGGGTACATTTACATGATTTAGTTGGAAACAATTAAGATAAGTGAGCATTTAATTTATGTGGAAATGATATCTCTAGGATGGGTATGATTTCACCTTCTAGGTGGAAACCATATAAATTTTTCACGCAAGTTGGAGTGTTCAAATCTTTCAATGTAGATCCTAAGTTTTTTATTAAGAGAAAATAGGTTTTAAAGGGGCCTTAAAATCATGTACAAAAGAGGACTAAAGATTTAAAACATTACAACCCATAAGGAGAAACATGACATAACAAAACAAGGCCAACTAGAAAACAAAAAGCCAGCCAAGGAAAGACAGTGATAGAAGGATAGGACTTGATAGACCAAAAACCAAAAAAGCACAAATACCAAAAAACATAGGCTTGCTAGCCCAAATTCTTTAGAAGCTTAACAGCCTCTGACTCGAGCTTATCCATCCTCTCAGGTGCCTACTTGATTTACTTGATCTTCGCAATGACATTACAAGCCATTTTCTTGGTGTTGGATCTAGTTCTCTTACCTAGACTCACTTGGCTATCAACATGCTCCTCCTTATCATCTGAAATATTGACAATGGCTTTACCCTCAAAGGTGCCCTCCAACTTGCTGATGGGGATTTTTAATATGCTCATTAGAGGCTTTCATGATCTTAAAGCTCTGATCACTGATGTCTTTGAGGGTATTCTCAATGTAAACCCTAAGTTTAAGTGGAATCTTTTATACTTTACATGCAAATTCACGTTTTAGGTGGAAATCAACAAAATTTTGGGTGTAGATGAGAAGTTTAGGTGTAAATGTTTAAGATTTTTCTTTTTTCACTTGAAATTACTCTAAGTCTTTGTCTTTATATGTTAAGTATTTTCTCAAGTTCAAAATTTCCACTTATCAATTCGAGTTAGCATTCTTTCATTTTTTCCAAGCATTGAACCAACACTTTGCTATTTCTCGAACTTCACACCAGAGACCTTGATGCCTAACGTTGACATGACTTGAGCATTCCAACTTTGACAACATTTTGATAACTTTTACATAGTTATTTTTTCACAAATTTGCCCCTCATCTTCAACTTTGGCAATCACAACTTTAAACTTCATTTTCCTCTAACTAATTGATCATAGTTCTCTCTTGGAATGACAAGACACTAACCTTCCCAACTACTTAGGAGACTAAGAGAGAAAAATATTACCAAGCTAAAGACACTAAGCTACTAAGAGAAAAAAGAGGGTGTTCACATTTGCAATGGGGAGAGAGTGTTTACAACACAACAAACCCATTGGAAGAAGAGGGCAATGCTGGGCCAACCCCCAAAAGAATTATATGCCATGGAAAATGTTAGTTTGAAAAGGTTGTAAAAGTCATGAATATATGATGCATGGGCATCTAGATGGACATGTTATCAATTGGATATGATTTTGGTTATGTTGCTAAACATCATGTTAGGCCACAAGTTATGTCTGCCAGTAAATGGTAGGTAAAACACATGCACTTGAGTTGACAATTGGTAGCTGAAGCATTAAATGTGAATTTCAAAATTTTAAAGCTCTAGAATTAGGTACCACTTTTGAATTTTTAATTTGTTTTGGAGCCCTATTTCTTGGCTCTATTATTATCTTTAGATATGGAAGGGGGGACCTCATGAGAAGCCAAGTAAAAAGAGGGCAGAGAGAGGTGAAGGGGTTGGACTAGAAGTGAGAGAGGATCCAAACTGCCATGATTGGACAAGCTCAGTAGATAGTAGAACTGGCAACCAAATAGGATTGGTAAATCTTGTGTTGGGAAGTATTTTCATGTTCGTGTTTCACGTTTCGTGAACCCTATTGTTCAAGGAAAGAGTGGAAAGATTATGATTCTTGGGAAGGTGAATCCTCACTATAGGGGAAGTTGCATACACATGCTCCACTTTACAGAATGTATGTAACATATATGAATTTTAACAAAATTTGAAGCTTTTTCAATGAGTCTATTATTTGGTGTTCGTGATCCACTTTTGTGTCTCATTATTTTGGGTTTGTGTTTCCCATCTATGCTGTAGAATTTCCTTAGACCTTGTCTTGCAATATTAGATGGTACCAAAGAAATTGGTTCTGAGTGCATGGGTAGATTGCCAACAGTGAGGCAATCTGTGCCAGGATAAGTGGGTGTGGGAAAAGAGTAAGCGGTTGTGTCTCAAATAAACCCTAGGAGAATTTGTTGTAGGAGAAGGAGACCTGTAACTACAAAGGGTAGGCAAGGAGACACAAATGATTGATTGTAACTGTGAGTGTAGGGGTTTTCAACACTACAAAGAATGTAATGTCCCCTTTCTAGCATTCATAGCATGATGTTGTCGTTAGCCTATTTCCCCACAGTCCCGTAGGCTAATTAGGACATTAAAGGGGCTTAGAGGCCATTTGTCCTAGACAGTTTCAGTTGTAGGACTTTCTGAGGGGTTCTGAGGCAACTTTGGGCATACTTACTATTTATAGTAAGTCATCTTGGACATGGCCGGACATTCAGTCATAGTGGTATGTCGATGATAATTGTTTAAAATCGACAGGAAAACTTATTTATCATTGATAAGATTTGTTATGCATTGATAAAGCCATTTTATAAAGTTAAATTTAAATATTTAACTTTATTAATACATAGACTATAGTTTGTGGGAAATATTTAAATTAAAAGAGTTCCCTTTATTTTTATAACACATTGGAGACATAAGGTACATAAAGGGAGTTATGTTTTATCCCACATTGAGAAAATGAAGGATTGAGCTCTTGTGAGAACACTATAAAAGAAATGGAAGAGCTTTTTTTTTGTATGCTTGGATGAAGATTAATGTTATGTTGCTGGATATCTGATTATCGGGCTTGGAGGACGAAATCCCTCTTTGCTAGCATTCTCTTCGCTGTTGGAAGACACAGTCAGGAGGATCAATGGTGTTTTCACTTCAGGAAACACATTGGGTTTCATTTGGGGCGTTCGCATAAAGAAATTTACAAGGGTTTGAGGTGCAGATCTGAAGTTAGTTATTGCTATAGTGCTGCATGAACAATATTTTTGCTACAGTCGGCATGAACAATATTTTGCTACAGTACGGCGTGAACAGTGTTGGTATCAAGTTTACTTGTTTTTTCGGCTGATTAGAAGTTTGGAAGGCTACCGACTACATCTGCAAAATACTACAGCAACTAATTCCAGGTTTCTTCTGTCAAATTTTGATACTTTGCATAATAATTGTTGAATACAAGTCTGAATAGTTGTTGCAGCCTTTAAGGCAGCTGTAAGTGCACATCTACATTTAAAAATCACCCCTTATCAGTAGATTGAAAGAGTTTCCAGATTTTTCATATATTGTTGAATGTGTGCCAAGTGTTTGTGAAAATGTTATGATGGGTATTATGCATTTTAATGTCACTTCATAGTTGTTCGTAAATCTACTCATTGGAAAGCAATTTATTGAGGAAATCAGCTTTATGAGTTTGCATACAAAGTGTTTGACGATATTCCTTAAGTTAAATTTCTACAAGTCAAAGTTCAAATCAGGGGAGGATATTACAGTGGTATCAGAGCTATAAGTCCTGCCATCTTGTGGAGGTCTTATAGGAAATTTGGAACTGGCGGATAGAGGGGAAAGTGTTTGATGAAATGTCAAAACACTAAAATCAGAGCATTTATGTTTGAGCATGCGATAGGGGCCTTATAATTTCTGCAATACCAGAGCAAGACAAAGTACGAGTTCAGACCTGCAAAGCAAACAGTTTAGTTCATCCGTACAGGGGGGTATAGAATCCATTCATACAGACACAGTGGAGGTATTCTTTGATCAAGACAACAATATGGGTGACCAAGATGGCGGGGATGCCAGTCCAGAGCCTGGAGAGGAAAGATTCTTACAATTATTAGAGACCTTGGTACAGGGTCAGTGAGTAGCAGAACAAAGGGCACAGGAACAGAATCAGAGATTGGATCTTATGATGCAGATGATGGCTCGTCAAATGGGGTTGAATGCTAACATGGGTGGAGGAAATAATCAGAATGGAAATGATCAGGATGGGACACATAATGGAGATGAACAAGTTGGGAACAATTTCGGTCATGCACCCCAGCGAGCTAGGACAGTGAGTTCAAGGCCCATGATTCCTACATTTCCTCCTAGAGCTCCAGAGCAGCTCGTACCAGAGCCCCAGATTACTGATATACAAGACTAGTTGAGGAGAGATTGGGAAGCCGGAGGGCCAGATTTTACTGCTGCAATTACCTTTAGGGAGTATATGGATGTGAGGATGAAACATATGCCACGTGGACATGACAGGAACCAGAGCTATGAGCTACGAAAGAAAGTAGGGAGACTTGAGTTACCATATTATGATGGCTCAGGAAAGTCTACAACAAGAGCTTGGGTTCAAAAGCTTGACACATACTTTCAATTGAACCCTATGCCCGAGGAAGAAGCTATTAAGTACGCAGCAATTCATCTGGATGGGTTAGCACATGAGTGGTGGCATCATGGTATGGTCACTATGGGACATGCACACATTACCTCATATGTGGAGTTTACAGAGAGGCTGATTGAACGTTTTGATAGGAAGGATCCAGAACTCCATTTCAAGGAGTTAGCTCAGCTTAAACAGTGGGGATCATTGGAAACGTACATTTCAGAGTTTCAAAAACTTGCAGTGTTAGTAACAGATGTATCTGAACAGAGGATACTAGTTCTATTTATGGATGGGTTAGCTGATCCATTGAGAGGGTGGATTAAAGCTCTCAACCCTCCCACTTTGCAGGAAGCCATTAAGAAAGCTCGTGACATGGATTCCTCTTCATTTTCAAAAAATAAATTCCAGGCAAAGAGTTTCCCTTCAAGGAAAGATAAGGACAGGAAACCTTTTCATAAAGAGGTTCAGCCAGCCAAGGAGGAAAGTAAGAGGTTGGACAATGAGACACTTAATGATCTCAGGAAGAAGAAGCTTTGTTTTCATTGCAGGGAGCCTTGGGATTTGTCACATAAGTGTCCATTGAAAGCAAAAGCTAAGCAGATGGAGTACTTTTCAGCCGAAGAGTCAGTAGATGGAGATTCAGAGCAATCATCTGAATCAGATGGAGATGATGATAGTTCTTCACAGAAGGAAGCACGCGGTGATAGCACGATAGCTCAGTTGTCAAGTATACAGGAGGTCGTCACTTTCAGAGTTAGGGGAACCTTGGATGGACAGAGAGTTGTGGCACTCATTGATACAGGGGTGACACATAACTTCATTGATGAGAAGTTTGTGACACGCAGAGGGCTACATACAGAGGAGCATAGGGGATTTAAGGTGATGGTTGCTGATGGCTTCAAAATTGAATGGACCAAGAAAATCTCCAACTTGCAGCTTCATTTGGGAGATTATGACATGATAGGAGATTTCTTTGTGGTCAACATTGGTGATCAGGATATGGTGCTTGGGATGAACTGGATGAAGTCTTTGGCAGAGTTTACATTTAACCTTGAGAAAATGGAAATGAGGTTTGAGGAAAATGGTAAGAAGATAGTGCTCAGAGGTTTGTCAGATGGGAGACTTCGAGTGGTGTCACTCAAGCAGATGCAGAGTTTCTTTAGACACGATTAGGTGCAGTGGGCAGCAGAGTTTAGAGTAATGCCTGAGATGACAGAGCGGCATAAACAAGAGTATCCACCTGATGTACAAAAAATAATAACCAAACATACTAAGGTGTTTGGTGAGATACCTCCAGAGAGACCCCCAGATAGGGGAATCGAGCATGTTATTGAATTAGAGGAAGGGGCTAAGCCAGTTATCATCACACCTTACCGCCATTCGAAGAGATGTAAGGATGAAATAGAAAAGGCAATTAAGGAGTTGATTGACATGGGGCACATACGGCCAAGAAAAAGTCCTTTCGCTTCTTCAGTAGTATTGGTGAAGATGAAGGACGGTACAATGAGGATGTGCATTAATTATATGGAGCTAAACAAGAAGAACCGATACCCTATCCCGCGCATCGATGAGCTTATTGATGAATTGCATGGTGCATGCTACTTCTCCAAGATTGATTTGAGATCCGGCTACCATCAGATACGGGTTAGAGAGGTGGATGTGGAGAAGACAGCTTTTAGATGCCACTATGGACATTTTGAGTTCTTAGTCATGCCCTTTGGGTTGACAAATGCCCCTGCCACTTTCCAGTCCTGTATGAATAGAGTGTTCAAAGATCAGTTGAGGAAGTTTGTGTTGATATTTTTTGATGATATACTGATATACAACCGTACTTGGGAGGAACATTTGAAGCATATTGATACAGTGCTCAGTATTCTAGAGAGGGAGTCATTATATGCCAAGATGAGTAAATGTGAGTTTGGGATGACAGAGTTGCTCTATCTAGGGCATATTATTAGTGCAGGAAGTGTTCGAGTTGACCCAGACAAGATCAGGGCCATTCTGGATTGGCCACCACCGAGGAACACTTCACAACTCAAGGGATTTCTCAGGCTTTGTGGGTTCTACCACAGATTTGTGAAGGGATTTTCACAGATAGCAGCACCACTTATAGATTTGACACAGAAAGATAGTTTCAAGTGGTCAGAGAGGGCTCAGGATTGTTTTGACAGGTTTAAGGAGCTTATGAGTACATGTCCTGTTTTAGCCATTCCAGATTTCACCAGGCCCTTTGAGCTGCAGTGTGATGCCTCGGGAGAGGGCATAGGAGCTGTTCTCATGCAAGAAAAACATCCCATCGCATATGAGAGTAGAAAATTACGAGGTGTGGAGAGAACCTACAGCATCTACGACAAAGAGATGCTAGCAATCATGCACATGCTAGCTAAGTTCAGGCAGTACTTAGTGGGAAGCCGGTTCACAGTAAAAACAGATCATAATAGCTTGAAACATTTCCTTGGACAGAAGGACCTTAATGACAGGAAACAGAAATGGGTGAGTAAATTACAGGCCTATGATTTTGACATAGCCTATGTCAAAGGGAAGAAAAATATTGTTGCAGATGCTTTATCTAGAAGGCCTCATTTGCTTGCTGTTGGGATAGTCATGGATGATTGGAGAGAGATGATCTTGGCAGAATATGCTAAGGATAGTTGGGCATCTAGCATTATTGAGGGAGCTATTCAAGATAGTCAATACACTGTCGTAAATGATCTGATCATCTACAAGGAAAGGATTTATTTAGTACCCGGGTCTGCTATGAAGCAGAAGATTTTGAGGGCATTTCATAATTCACCAATGGCAGGACATCCCAGATTCTTTA
This sequence comes from Cupressus sempervirens, assembly GCA_028749045.1. NCBI lineage: Eukaryota > Viridiplantae > Streptophyta > Pinopsida > Cupressales > Cupressaceae > Cupressus > Cupressus sempervirens. The sequence goes on from CM053792.1 coordinate 204,241,034, forward strand.
AGACATATCGGCAGGTGAGAGAGCGCTTCACTTGGAAAGGACTCAAATCAGAGGTGCTTCAATTTGTGAGGGAATGCCCTGTGTGTCAGCAAAACAAACAGGAACATTCTTTTCCGTGTGGTTTACTACAACCCCTACCCATACCACAGAAGAAGTGGGATAGCATTTCCATGGATTTTATCACAGGCCTCCCCAAGGCACAGGGTCGGGATTGTATCTTTGTTGTGGTAGACAGATTGACAAAATTTGCACATTTCTTTGCAATTTCGTCTACATATTCAGCAGCACAAACAACAGAACTATTTTTTCGAGAGGTATTCAGACTACATGGGATACCATGGAGCATAGTCAGTGACAGAGACAGTAGATTTATGAGCCACTTTTGGCAAGAGTTGTTCAGGTTATGTGGAACAAAGCTCACTCAGAGTACCAGCTACCACCCCCAAACTGATGGGCAGACAGAGATAGTGAACAAATGGGTTGAGGGGTACCTTCGAAACTACATTGCAGGAGAGCAGAAGGCTTGGGTGAAGTGGCTACATCTAGGGGAGTACTGCTATAATACCTCTTTCCATATGTTTATTCAAATGTCCCCTTTTATGGCACTGTACGGGTATGATGCTCCTAATTTTTTGGATTTGTTATTTGGGGACAGCAGGGTGCCTAAGGCCAAGGATACTTTGCAGGAGTGTCAGGACATTATGTGATCCTTGAAGGAAAATTTGCAAAAAGCACAAAATCAGCAGAAGCAATATGCTGATTAGCACAAGGTTGAGAGGTCTTTTGAGGTGGGAGATGTTACAGCCGTATAGACAGTCCTCTCTCAAGAAGAGTGGAGCAGAGAAATTGAAACCACGCTACTATGGACCGTTCAAAGTAATCAAGAGAGTGGGCGAAGTAGCTTATGAGTTGGAGTTGCCTGCAGACAGTAAAGTGCATAATGTGTTCCATGTGTCACGCCTTAAGAAGGCATTGGGTCACAATGTGGTGCCTTCAGTAGTATTGCCACCTCTTGATGATGAGGGAAAGCTTATCTTGGTTCCCGAGGCCATACTTGACTCCAGGGAGAGGGTGCTTCGTAGGAGGACTATCAGGGAGTATCTAGTGAAGTGGAGGAACCTACCTGTCGAGGATGCTACTTGGGGAAAATGAGCAGATATTGCAGCATCCAGAGCTGAAATTGCTTGGGGACAAGCAATTTTGGGAAAGGCGGACTGTAATGTCCCCTTTCTAGCATTCATAGCATGATGTTGTCGTTAGCCTATTTCCCCACAGTCCTGTAGGCTAACTAGGACATTAAAGGGGCTTAGAGGCCATTTGGCCTAGACAGTTTCAGTTGTAGGTCTTTCTGAGGGGTTCTGAGGCAACTTTGGGCATACTTACTATTTATAGTAAGTCATCTTGGACATGGCCGGACATTCAGTCACAGTGGTATGTCGATGGTAATTGTTTAAAATCGATAGGAAAACTTATTTATCATTGATAAGATTTGTTATGCATTGATAAAGCCATTTTATAAAGTTAAATTTAAATATTTAACTTTATTAATGCATAGACTATAGTTTGTGGGAAATATTTAAATTAAAAGAGTTCCCTTTATTTTTAGAACACATTGGAGACATAAGGTACATAAAGGGAGTTATGTTTTATCCCACATTGAGAAAACGAAGGATTGAGCTCTTGTGAGAACACTATAAAAGAAATGGAAGAGCTTTTTTTTTGTATGCTTGGATGAAGATTAATGTTATGTTGCTAGATATCTGATTATCGGGCTTGGAGGACGGAATCCCTCTTTGCTAGCATTCTCTTCATTGTTGGAAGACACAGTCAGGAGGATCAATGGTGTTTTCACTTCAGGAAACACGCTGGGTTTCATTTGGGGTGTTCGCATAAAGAAATTTGCAAGGGTTTGAGGTGCAGATCTGAAGTTAGTTATTGCTATAGTGCTGCATGAACAATATTTTTGCTACAGTCGGCATGAACAGTATTTTGCTACAGTACGGCGTGAACAGTGTTGGTATCAAGTTTACTTGTTTTTTCGATTGATTAGAAGTTTGGAAGGCCGCCGACTACATCTGCAAAATACTACAGCAACTAATTCCAAGTTTCTTCTATCAAATTTTGATACTTTGCATAATAATTGTTGAATACAAGTCTGAATAGTTGTTGCATCCTTTAAGGCAGCTGTAAGTGCACATCTACATTTAAAAATCACCCTTTATCAGCAGATTGAAAGAGTTTCCAGATTTTTCATATATTGTTGAATGTGTGCCAAGTGTTTGTGAAAATGTTATGATGGGTATTATGCATTTTAATGTCACTTCATAGTTGTTCGTAAATCTACCCATTGGAAAGCAATTTATTGAGGAAATCAGCTTTATGAGTTTGCATACAAAGTGTTTGACAATATTCCTTAAGTTAAATTTCTACAAGTCAAAGTTCAAATCAGGGGAGGATATTACAAAGAATGGGGTTTAATGTTAGAATACATGTGATGATCACACACTGGGAAAGATATTGGGATAAGATGGAGAATAGAAAGTTATGAAAGAGTTGGAAGAGGTTTCGAGAAGAATGGATATCTTAGAAAAGAATTATTTTGATAAGGGTGTTAGTACAAGTAGACAAAAGGTGAAAGAATTCTTTGTGGGGGACTTGAAGAGAAATGAGAAGGAAGTACAAAAAGGAGCACAAGAAGAAGGAATGAAAATGGAGAAGAAAGCACTTGTGAAGAATGAACTTAAAGAAACATCTTGGTCTTGTTGAGTTATTTTCTAATGATATGATTGAGAATGTGGATGTATGTATAAGCAAGACCTTCGAGAGGACAAAGTGCATAAATTTAATGAGAAAATTGCAGCAAATGAGAAAAAGGTTTGGATGGAGTGTCCAACAATTGATAATGGCCCTATATTTGATGAGGTTCCTAATGAAGAGGAAGAATTATTTAGAGAGGAGATTGAAAATATTGAACACTTGTTTAGTGCAACATCAACGAAAGTAGTAGCGAGGTTAAATGAAGAGGGTGTTTGGCACTAAAGAGCACATGATCATATTTACAGAAGCTACAACCACTTGAACAAAATAGAGATTTTTCTCTATTTGAATAAACATATGGAGGGAGAGAGTATTGACTTTGTGAAGGAGGGCAAAGATTCAACAATTAAAGGTAAAAAAAGTAGAATTATCTAAAAGTTTTGATGTTGATGGAAAATAAGATGAGTGGATGAATAATGATGAGTTAGAATTATGGAAGTTTGAGGGTGAAAAGGAAATTAGAAGACATGCATATCGACGACAAGTGGATAGCAAAAGAATGCAGATGGAGAAACTCAAAAAGACAAAATGCAAACTAAATCTAGAGAGAGTGCGACAAGGGATGTATAGACAAGACAACTAGAAGAAGAGGAAAAAGAAAGTGCAAGATAACATTGCAGCCTTCATGAGTCGGAGCTCATGATTTATTTCTATGTGGGGGGTCTGATGTAGGAGCTTCCAGATGGACATGTTATCAGCCAGATGTAATTTTAAATTCTATCACTAAATGTCATGTTAGACCACAACTTATGTATGTCGGTAAATGACAAGTTAACTGCATGCATGTGAGTTGACAGTTGGTAGCTAAACCAATAAATGCAAATTTCAAAATTTTGAAACCTCTAGAATTAGGTGCCACTTTTGAATTTTGAATTTTTTTTGGAGCTCTGTTATTATCTTTAGATATGGAAGGGGGGATCTCATGAGAAGGCAAGTAAAAAGAGGGCAGAGAGAGGAGAAAGGATTGGGCTGGAAGTGAGAGAGGATCCACACTGCCATGACTTGACAAGCTTAACAAAGGGAAGAATTGGCAACCAAATAGGATTGTTAAATCCTGTGTTGGGAAGTATTTTTGTGTTCGTGTTTCACATTTCATGAACGTTGTTGTTCAAGGAAAGAGTGGAAAGATTACGATTCTGGGGAAGGTGAGTCCTCTCTACAGGGGAAGCTGCAAACTCATACTCCTCTTGAGAGAATGTATGTAACATTTTATGAAATTTAACAGAATATGAAAGTTTTTCTGTGAGTCTTTTATTTCATGTTCATGATTCACTTTCGTGTCCCATCATTTTGGGTTTGTGTTTTCCTGTCTATGCTTTGTTGATCTCTGCTTGAGAGTCGTGTTAGCCCATCTTGCATCAATAAAGGTCCAAACATTCTAAGCTTTAGGGGAAAACCAAAAAAGATGTTAATGAGAACCTTGTTGCTGACAAAAGGGAAATTGGAGTTCAAAGACTTCCAAATTGAATAACCTTGATCAAATTGGAAGGCCTTGGAAAAGTGTACACCAGACAAAGTGAGCAAGTTTTAGTTATGGAACTGCCAACCAAATGATGTGAAATCTGTGTTGCCAAACACAGATTGGTAGCTACAAGCATCACTGTTAAGTCAAGGTGGGAACATAGGAAAATAAAGAGAGAGTAAGTGATATCCTTGTCATGGTTTATAATTCCAAAAAGCAGTGTTTGGACACCACTTAAATTTGTTTCCACCAGGGTATTGATACCAAGTTTACATATCAGTCAGAATGGCCCCTATAACTGTGCCAAAAGTTTCATGATCTTGACTAAATCTGAATTTAAGAAAAAACATTACCAAAAATTTAAAATAGAAAATCAAATATCATCACCTGCTTCTGCAATTTTATTTCTTTCTGCTAGTGAGTCACCAGATTGTGCACAAAATCCTTATCAAAACTAAAAAATCAACAAGCTTGCTAACTTTCATTTGATTAAAAGGGAAAAGATAATTTCAAATAATAAACTCCGTGTTGACTTACTCTCATGGATTCTAGGCTTGGGATTGTAGTTGGAATTTCTATCAAGTGACAACCTTTTTCCATTATGAGGAGTTGGCCTGTTGTTTGAATCAGAAAATACACTTTTCACTATCTTCAAAGATCTTACTGTGAATGAAGACATGCTAGAAGCAGCAGTCAAATGAGTCTATCATAAAACATGCAACCTTCACAAAACCAAAAATAATGAATGTTCAAAAACACCATATATTGGTTAACCCAAAAAAGGATTTATCATCCATTTTTATAACTACACAACAAATAGAAAACCATTCCCAAGGCTCCTTTATCAGCACCATAGAAAAATCCATATAAAAGGTCTTATTATTGAAACAACCATTTAGTTAAAAAAACTCTAGTTGAAACCTCCCATAAAACACAAATATGGGACTTTCCCCAACCTAATAAAAAATTCTCTTAAATTTCAGAAAACACATTTTTCTTGTAACACAAAACCCTACTTGTGTGGTTTGATCGACAGTCTGCATTGACCATTTAACTTACATTAGATCATTTGCATACCAGGATAGCCATTGCATCAGAGCCTTTTTAGCACCTTGTCTTAAAAATGATCGAGAGAATCATAGGAATACAAAACTTTACCAATTTATAAGCATAAGATTGAAAAAAATATTTTGAATAATTGCAGATGATTAAAATTTTGGAAATTAGAAAGATCATTTATAGATCAAATGAAAAAAAAGTTTGTTGTGCAAATAGAGCTAGTGAAGGATCAGATTTAATATCCAGTGTTTCAATAATCATCATAAACTCAGTTAGGAGATATATAGAGCGAAAATGATTCAAGGGGGTTGAAGAGCTTCATTTCTACTTCAGAATAGATGCAGGACAGTGGAACTATGTGATTGGAAAACTAAGAAGACTCTCTTCAGTTTGTTGGTCACACCGGTGGTTATTTATGACTACAAAGTGTGGGGGGGCAACAAGGCAAATTGTGGATAGCGAAAAATAGGGAGAATTCAAAAATATTTAATCACAAGCAATCTCAGTTAAATCCTCCATTCCCTATGAAATTATTTTGTTAAAAGCTGACACTTTTCCATTTGAGGGTTCAACGTTAATTTGATTGATTTACTACTTAAAAAGGACGGAAAATATGCATGATCACTGGTGGCCGAAAATTGTGAAAGAAAAATCTCTTAACCGTAGGAAGAAAACATGGATGAAGCAAAACATTAAGTGAATGGATAAATGAAACATCAAGGTGCACGAGTATCTGAATGATAATGCAGGCATAAAAAAGTTAGTTAGGGAAAAGTTTCAAAGTGCCATGTGGAATAATAGTGTTGGCAGAAAAAAGGCGTATTACATTAAAGAATACAACCCAACAAATGATCACAACAAGAAAGCACATCTTGGGGCTACTATTAAAGGTAAGGCAAGGTTGTTATTGGCTCAGTTTGGGACTGGATCCCACCACCTTAGATGTGAGACAGGCAAATGGAAGAGGCCCAAGGAGGTTTGGGAGGAGAGGATATGTGTATTTTGTAAGTTCGAAGCTATTGAAACATAATGGCATTTTCTCTCTGAGTGCACATCTTACGACAACATCCGAACATACTATGATTTCATAGAAAAGGCAGTCAACATGCATAGTTTGTTTGAGGTTGACAGGATCGAACAAATGATAGACTTCTTGATTAAGATCCATATCAGAAGATTGAAAATGGAAAGAAATATGGAATTTGTTTAGCATGTTCTATTGGTCCCATTGACTTTTGTGGTCTAGTGGACATCATTAAAATTGCATTCATTCATTCATTCATAAACACATCTTTCTAAAATATTAAATATATATAAATATAAAAAAAAAAAAATTAATCAGAAATATTAGGTAGTATTTATTCTAAAATTTTATAATAATTTAATAGCCTATAAATATTTATTTTTAAACATTGTATTAATTGATTAACATAATTTTCTTTCATAAATGCAAGTTTAAAAGATTACAGAATAATAACTAGCTTTAAAACACTCCCTATTTTATATTGCTTGGTATAGAAAGATTTTTCCTTATTTGACCTAGAATATACTTGCATTATTATTAGTCCCTGACTTATATATAAAATAGGGAATTAATGTTTTCACTAGACCCTAGTATTAATTTTTATGGTAGAAACACAATTTAAAAGCTAAAGTTTGTAAGCATTTATTTTTTAATTTAATTATAACTATCAATTATTATTTTTGATTCCTGAGAGTAAATTGCTTTTTCAAATTAAAAAAACAAAAAAACAAAAAAAATCACATAAAAGATAAGAATATATTTAATACTTGTCAGCGTATTTCAGAAATACTGATTTTCTTGTCACATCACATCATATTTTAATTTTTCTAAAATGACACATTAGTTTCAGCGGAGATTCCTAAAATAGTCATGGCGGCCAATCTATCCAGGATTACAATTATTTGTTTGAGTTTTTCTAGACTTCCTTTTTGATTGAACAAGGCATCATCAACAGTGGGAATAGCAACAAGAAGATACTAAATCTCTAGTAACTTTAACTGTTGCAATACTCACAATTGCATTTAAAGATTTTCCATTTATTTAGTCCTCTCTGTTTATCTCATGTGCTTGAGAGTTTCCAATTGGTGGCCCTGGTAGTACTTTTATCTGCAGGAGTGATCAATGCAAGTCTGTCAACTGTAAAAGCTCAATATTTTCATCCCTGTCTACTTGGGAGGGTCCTAAACTAGTTGGGCACTTGCTTAGTCATCGAAGCTTCTTTAATTTTATTGCAAGATACAAATAGAAGACAAATATTACAATTTGGTTTTATGTTTATATTCAGATGAAAGATCTAGAATTTTCCAGCACATATTTTCACTTTATTTGAAAAATTATAGAACTGTATGTTAGGACTTTGGCAAAAATGTAAAACTTATTCTCAGTGTTCACGAGACTTATATTAATGAAATTTATATAAAATTTCAAGCTTTGGGAAGAGATTAATATGTCTAATAACAACTATTGAAATATCCACCATAGTATAATTCTATTTCTATGAATTTAAAACTCTTGTCTCAAAATAAATCTAAATCAATTGTTAAACTATTTTTATTAAGAACCATTATTTATAATTATTTTAATCTGTCTAAATGGCACATTACTCATGTGTGGAGATTTGTAGACTATAATTGCCTCTAGCATTTGCTCTAAGGTGATGGTAGACAATAAAAGTGGAGGAGTTAAAAAAAATTATAACTTTAAATTTATCTTTAACTTAAAAGAAAACTTGTAAATTTAATTTAGTTCCTAATTTATAATTTGAAATGATTAGACATCTTTTTCCAAAATTAACTATCACATTTTACTTCAAGATAATTATATAAAAATTTGAAATATGAAAAATTATAAAAAAAACCTAAAAGATACAAATAAATAAAGATATACATCAATTCTTATATATTCTAACTCATTTAAAATATTCTTTTATATATATATATATATATATATATAACTTAAATTGTTCTAGTTAAATTTAAAATATTTTATATTTCACAAATGTTATATTATAATTTATTTCTATTTTTTAAAATCTTGCATTTCATATATTACCATACTTGCTTTTTTATTTTGTATTAAATTTTGCAATACAAAATTTAGATAAAATTTGAGATTTGGTTGACTTCAAATTTTAATATTTTTTTAAAAATAAATAATTATAAAATTATTAGAAATTAATAATATTATTTATATTTAACACTAAATTCACATATCATATATAATACAAAACTTTTCTACTTCTAATTTTAGAAGTAATTTAAAATTATCCATTTTAAATTAAATCTTATCAATGCAAATTGCATTATTGACCGACCACCTCGCATATGTGTCCTATAATGACAAGTACCACTTAGATTGAATTGTTTAACACCTCATAATATGTGTTGTGCAATGGTATAAGACACGGACTCGAGCTCGCGAAGAACTGTTGTTCCTTTCATTCTTCATTTCTTCATTTAAATCTTTTTATTGCAAGCAGGATCGTATATCGTGTATGATTCACACAAAGTTTTTGGAAGTTCCCCCTCATTGACAGTTTGCCTCAGAAGGTCCCTCGATAATTGTTTTCGAAAGGGTTTAAAATAGAAATGCTTGCATGCTTACCGCTGGCAATGTCAATGTACTGAGAATTAGACTAAATAACACCGTAGTGTGCACGATCCATTTTACAATTGAAAAAATGCCATTGGCATCCGCTACTAATCACAATCTGACAGCATTATGTCGAGGAATGCGCTGCACATTCTGCTCACTACACACAACACCTTTGAAGACTTCTCCAGATATCTTCAATTATTGCAGATGCCTATCCTCAAGAACACACTTTCACAAGGAAAGAAATTTTATGCTTTCATCGCTCACGGGCGATTTAGATTTGCTACACGAACAACGCTTCAGAATAAGCTTATTTACATGTATGTCAAGTGCGGGAGTTTAACGGATGCCCGTAAAGTATTTGATCACACAAAAGAACGAGACGTCATCTCCTGGAATACGATTATTGCAGCATATAAAAATTACGGGTTTCCTCATGTGTCAGTTACATTGTTTCACCATATGCAGCAAACAGGTATCCAACCGGATCAGTTCACATTTGCTAGCGTACTCCCAGCCTGTGCTAAAATGGGAGATTTGCAGCACGGCGTAGACATCCATGAAAGCATAAAGAATAGAGGAATTATGTCAGATGTTGTAGTTGCAACTGCCCTGGTAGACATGTACGCAAAATGTGGAAGCATAGACAAGGCACGTGACTTGTTTGACAGAATTCCTGAAAGAAATGTGTTCTCATGGAGTGCAATGATAGGAGGATATGCTCAAAATGGATTCGTTGGAAAGGCTTTAGAAACTTTTAAGCAAATGCAATTGGCGGGTATAAAGCCAAATTCCACAACCTTCGCCAGCATACTCCCTGCCTGTGCCAAAATGGGAGCTTTGGAAGAGGGTATTGACATCCATCAAAGGATAATGGAAGAGGGCTTTTTGTCAGATAATACAGTTGGAAATGCTCTGGTAGACATGTATGCAAAATGTGGAAACATAGACAAGGCATGCGAACTGTTTGACAAAATGCCTCAAAGAAATGTGGTTTCGTGGAATGCCATGATTTCACGATATGCACACAATGGATTTGTTGAAAAGGCTTTAGAATCTTTCAAGAAAATGCAGTTGGCAGGTGTAAAACCGAATTCCACAACCTTTGCCAGCATCCTCGCTGCCTGTGCCAAAATTGGAGCTATAGAACAGGGTATGGACATCCATCAAAGCATAATAGCCGGGGGACTTTTGCCAGATATTATGGTTGGAAATGCTCTGGTAGACATGTATGCAAAATGTGGAAGAATAAAAAAGGCAAGCAAGGTATTTGACCGAATGCCTCAAAGAGATGATATCTCGTGGACTGCAATGATTGCAGGATATGCTCAAAATGGATTTGCTGAAAAGGCTTTAGAAACTTTCAGACAAATGCAATTGACGGGTGTACAGCCAGACTCTGCAACCTTTGCTAGCATCCTCTCTGCCTGTGCCAAAATGGGAGCTTTGGAACAAGGTATGAGCATCCATCAAAGCATAAAAGATAGAGATATTTTGTCAGAGATTGTAGTTGCAACTGCCCTGGTAGATATGTATGCAAAATGTGGAAACATAGACAAGGCATATGAATTGTTTCACAGAATGCCTCAGAGAGATGTGTTCTCGTGGACTGCAATGATTGCAGGCTATGCACAAAATGAGAATGTTGAAAAGGCTTTAGATACTTTCAAGCAAATGCAATTGGCAGGTGTAAAACCAAATTCCACAACCTTTGCCACCATCTTCTCTGCCTGTGCCAAAATGGGAGCTTTGGAGCATGGTGTGAACATCCATCAAAGCATAACAGAGAAAAGAATTTTATCAGATGTTTTAGTTGCAACAGCGCTTGTAGACATGTATGCAAAATGTAAAAACATAGACAAGGCATGTGAGCTGTTTGATGAAATGCCTCAAAAAAATGTGGTTTCATGGAATGCCATGATTGTAGGATATGCACATAATGGATTTATAGAAAAAGCTCTAGAAACTTTCAAGCAAATGCAATCAGCAGGTGTGAAGCCAAATTCCACAACCTTTGCAAGTATCCTCCCCACCTGTGCCAAAATGGGAGCTTTAGAACAGGGCATGGACATCCATCAAAGCATAATGGACGACGGGTTGTCATCAGATATTATAGTTGGAAATGCCCTAATGGACATGTATGCTAAATGTGGCAACATTGACAAGGCTCGTGAACTGTTTGACAAAATGCCTGAAAGAAATGTGATCTCATGGAATACCATGCTTGCAGGATATGGACAAAATGGATTTTGCAAGGATGCTCTCAAACACTTTGAATTAATGAAGCACTCTGGAACATATCCTGACACTGTAAGCTTTGCTTGTGTTCTATGTGCATGCAGCCATGTAGGTTTAGTAGATGAGGGCAGTACATATTTTAACCACATGATTAACCCATTCTGCATTACACCTACAGTTGATCATTATGTGTGCATGGTTGACCTTCTTGCCCGTGCTGGGTATCTTGTGGATGCCTTAAAATTTATCATTAAGATGCCAGTTAAACCTGTGGGGGTTGTGTGGATGAGTTTTCTTAGTGCGTGTAGATCACATATGAATATAGGCTTGGGATTATTTACAGCAATGCTGCTTTTCGATTTGGATTCTAAGAATCCTTCGACATATGTTCTTCTCTCGAACATCTATGCAGAAGCGGGCAGGTGGAGTGAGGTTCAAATGGTAAGGAGATTGATGAAAGATGAGGGAATTAAAAAAATCCCTGGATGTAGTTGGATTGAAAGTCATAAAACTGTACACGTTTTTTTTGTAGGAGACAAAAGACATCCACAGACACGAGAAATCTATGCACAGTTGGAGAAATTGACTTGGGATATGAAGGCAGCAGGATATTTTCCAGATTCAAGGCATTTCCTTAATGATGTAGAAGAGGAGGAAAAAGACATATTTCTCTGCCACCATAGTGAAAAGTTGGCAATTGCATTTGGTTTGTTAAATACACCCCCAGGAACAACTATTAGAGTTGTTAAGAACCTTCGAGTATGTGTTGACTGTCACACTGCAAGCAAATTTATCTCCAAGATTGTTGCAAGACAAATTGTTGTGAGAGATGCAAGCCGTTTCCATCATTTTAAACTGGGACAATGTTCTTGTGGAGATTATTGGTAGAAAAATTTCACCATATCAGATTTGCAGTAATAATCAAGGGATTAATGTTCTTTTAAGTTTCTAAAACATTTGTCAGATGTTTTAGTTGCAACTGCCGCAGTAGACATGTATGGAAAATGAGGAAACTTTGATGAGGCACATGAGCTGTGAAATAAAATGCCAGAGAATGTGGTTTCGTGGAATGCTATGATTTCAGGATATGCACAGAATGGATTTGTTGAAAACACTCTAGAAAGTGTCAAGCAAATGCAATTCAATTGTAAAGCCAAATTCCACAACCTTGTCAGTATCCTTCCTGCCTGCGCATAAATGGGAGCTTCAGAACAGGGTATGGATATTCATCGAAGCATGATGGAAGGAGGGTGGTTGCCAGATATTATAGTCAGAAATGCTCTGACAGACATGTAAGCAAAATGTTAAGGCACGTGAATTGTTTCATAAAATGCCTCAAATAAATGTGATCTCATGGAAGGCCATGATTGCAGAATATGCACAAATTTGATTTTGCAAAAATTCTTTCAAACTCGCTGCATATTACATACGAATATGGACTTAGGAATATTACAGCAAATGCTGCTTGTTGATTTGGACATTCCGCATTTTACGTTCTTCTCTCAAACATCTTTGCCGAATTGGGCAGGTGGAGTGAGGTACAAATGATCTGGAGTTGATAAATGATAAAGGAATTAAAAAAATCCTGGGATGTAGTTGGATTCAAGGCCATGAAATTATACAGATTCATAGGCTTTTTTTGTTGGAGGCAAAAGACATCCACAGATTCCACATTCAAGACATTTACTTAATGACATATTTCTTTGCCACCATAGGGAAAAGTTGGCAATTGCATTTGGTCTGTTAAATACACCACTGGAACAACTATTAGAGTTGCTAAAAACCTTTGAGTTTGTGCCAGTTGTCACACTGCAACCCAAATTTTCTCCAAGATCTTTGCAAGGGGAATTGTTGTGAGAGATGCAAACCATTTCTGTCATTTTAAACGGAGACAATACTCTTGCGGAGATTATCAGTGAAAAAATATATTCAAGATATCAAAGGTGCAGTTATAACTAGCTTATATATACCTATATATATATTACGCCGAGAGTAATCGTTCTCGAGGCGCCTATTTTCATTTTCATAAATTCCAAGGTTATTTTAATCACAATTGGGATTTATGAAAATGAAAATAGGCGCCTCGAGAACGATTACTCTTAGCGTAATATATATATATATATATAGGTATATATAAGCTAGTGGCAATCGCGGCGCAACAAGAAAAGTTTTCTTTTAATTTTTTAATTTTTTTCTTTTTAAATATAGTTGTGTAAACTTACTATAAAATTGTAATAGTGTAAACTTACTATAAAATTAATCTTGAACATTTTATTTTTTAATTCTATATATGGTGTTTATTTGCATCACTTTAGTTTAGTTTTATTTTAAGCATATTGTTACATAAAATTTTATACTAAAGAGTAGAGTTATAGTTAGCATTAGGGTTAGGGCTAGGGTTATAGTTAGGGTTAGCGTTAGGGTTACCATTACAATTAGGGTTGAAGTCCAATTACAGTGGAGTAAGATTTAAGGCTACAATTAGAGGTAGGGGTAGTGTTATAGTTATAGTTAGGTTTAGTGTTGGACTTAGAGAAAGGGTTAGGCTTAAGGTTATTGTTAGGGTTACGTTTATATATAGAGTTGGGTATAATATTAAAGTCCAATTATGGTAGAGTTAGATTAATGGTTAGAGTTAGGGGTAGGGTTATATATAGAGCTACATCAGGGTTAAGGTTAGGGTATGAGTTTGAGTCAGGGTTAAGGTTAGAGTTAAAGGTAGTGTTAGGGTTTCAATCAACATTAAATTTAGGGTTAGGGCTAGGGTTAGAGTCTAATTATGGTAGAGTTAGATTTAGAGTTAGAGTTAGATTTAGGGTTAGAGTTAAGGGTAGGGGTAGGGTTAAGGTTAGGGTTAGTGTTAGGATTAGAGTTAGGGTTAGGTTAGGATTAGAGTTAGGATAAGGGTTAGGGTTAGAGATAGGGGTAAAGAAATGGTTAGGATAAGGGTTAGGGTTAGGGTTAGGGTTAAGGTTAGGATGACGGTTAGGGCTAGGGTTAGAGTCTAATTATGGTAGAGTTAGATTTTGGGTTAGAGTTAGGGGTAGGGGTAGAGTTAATGTTAGGGTTAGGTTTAGGATTAGAGATAGGGGTAAAGAAATGGTTAGGATGAGGGTTACGATTAGGGTTAGGGTTAAGATTAGGATCACAATTAGGGTTAGAGTAAGGGTTAGAGTTAGGGTTAAGGTTAGGGTTAGAGATAGGGGTAAAGAAATGGTTAGGATGAGGGTTATGATTAGGGTTAGGGTTAAGATTATGATCACAATTAGGGTTAGAGATTAGGGTAGCGAAAGGGTTAGGGTCAAGGTCAAGGTTCGGTTTACTATTAGAATATAAGTTAATTTTAGAGTCTAAGTTATAATTAGGGTTATAGTTTGAGTTAGGAGTAGACAAAGCATTAGAATTATGGTTAGGGGATAAAGTAGGACCGTGGTTAAGAGTTACATTTAGTGTTCCATGTAGAGTTACATTTAGGAAGGATTCTTGTTCTCATTAGACAGGCCTCTTAGCATAATGGAGCAATACAAGGATTACAATGTTCCTTAAGTAGTTTTATAATTTTATCAGTTAGGTTTATAAATAGACCAATGGGTAATGTTAATTATATTTAGGGTTAGAGTTAGGGGTAGGGGTAGGGTTAAGGTTAGTATTAGGATTATAGTTATGGTTAGGGGAGGATTAGAGTTAGGGTTAGCCTTAAGGTTAGGGTTAGAGATAGGGGTAAATAAAGGGTTAGGATTAGGGGTAGGTTTAGGGTTAGGGTAAGGGTGAGGGTTAGGTTTAGTGTTAGAATATAAGTTAGGTCAGAATTTAAGTTACAAATAGGGTTATAGTTTGAGTTAGGGGTAGACAAAGCATTAGAATTATGGTTAGGGTAAAGGTTAGGGGACAAAGTAGGAATGTGGTTAGAGTTACAATTAATGTTGTGTTTACAATTATATCTAGGGGGGTAGCTTGTTGTCGTTAGATGTGCCTCTTAGAATTAAAGAGCAATATATGGATTAAAATGTTTGTTAAGTAATTTTATAATTTTGTTAGTTACATTTATAAATAGACCATTGGTTAATGTTAAATATGCTTAGCATGAATAGTGTAGCTAGAAACACAAAGGTCAAGGAAAAGCATTTCAAATATCTGCAAGTATAGTCGAGAAGAATTTGAGCTAAAAAGTTAAATCATTTATTTATTATTCTGATACATAGATGAAAGGAGAACTATATCTCCTAATACAATTATTTAGATGAACTAATAACTGAAAAAATGAAAGATGAGAAATCATCATATGGACCATGTGTAGAGTTCTCCATAATGATGTAAGTAAATCACATATTCTTCAGAGATTAAAATCGTATTACAACCTTTGTTCGTAATGTGATCATCATAGACCTCTTTCATCATGGGTGGAAATGCATCTACTTTTGTAGAAGTGTTGCGTACATATTTGGCAACATCTTCCATCTCCATTATCTCTATCTCGTGTACATGATCAATTGATAAAGCTGCATTCTCAAGTGCTTTTACCATAGTTGCACAACATTGTTTAATTATTTGTGCACACTTCTAAAACTCTATCTCAAAAAAATGATTTGATCCTACAGAAGAAGTTGGGCTCATGTCGAGAATGCTTGACTGTTTATCAAAGGCTGCCATGCCTAAAACAAATCATGGAAAACAATTTAGTAAGCATTAGAACCAATAAAAAAGAATAATAAATGCATAGTTAATGAGAGGGACATAAATTTTAAATCAATAATGGTTTTGAAAAAACATAATAGGTCACTTAGTATAAAAACCTAATTGTATTTGAATTGGTAATGAAATTTTGGGTATGGAAACATGGTAATATTATAACCTTTGAAGGATAGTGAAGAATATACAAACATAATTTTCAAATATTAAATAGCAATGTATTGGTTGAAAGTCATGAAGCATAATCATTTTGATTTATTTCAATCGAAGGTGGTCTTTATAATTTGAATTAATGTTATAGCTACCTTAATTTGAGGACCCAATTGATGATCATAGTTAAAATTACAAATTGGAGAATTAGTAAAATTAAATTTCAGCGTAATTGTACTTGCAACCATTAAAAAGTGCAAATAATAAGGCTATAATGTTGCATTGAGCATATCCAATTATAGTTGTCATTAACTGTGGAATATAAACTATCAATGTAATAATAAGAATAACAACATAATAGTTCATGATGATAATAACATAATGTAGTAGAACAAATAAATCTTTATTATTAAATAGTCTGTTTGAAAAGATCAATGATTTTCAAGACTTCTCAATCTACATTCTTCTACTTTTCTCTTTGAAAGTTTTTTCCCACTTTTCATTTTCTCATAGCGGTCGTATGTAAATGGTGGCGTTATCCTCAAAGCTTCCAATGACTTAACACGAGATATGGCCACAAATGTCAATCCTGCTCTTTCTCTTGGACCTATGTCAACTGTGGCTTTTGAAAGAGTTAGCCCTTGAGATTTGTGAATAGTCAATGCCCATGCCAACCTCAATGGTAGTTGGAAGGTCCTACCCCTCTGAAATGGAGCTATTGGTATTATGTTTGGATGATGATCATCAAATGGTACTCCAGAATAATTATCGAATTCAACTGTAACATATGCTGGTGGCTCAGGTGGAGTAGTTCCTGGTTTGTAGACAATTTTTTTGATATATCCTAACGATCCATTCACAAGACCAGCTTCTATCCATAGATTTGTAGTCAACATTACTCTTGCATTGTGACTAATCAATAATGCTATTTCAAGTTCCTCGCCTGATAAATCTTCATTTCTACTACCATTTTTTGACTTAGTTGCAAGGCTGCGTGCAACTAGATGTCTTAAAGAATACAACATCCTCATGTTATGGTTATGAACATTGTCATTTGTAGAGAATAAATGCACTGCCTTATCAAACTCATCATTGCTTGCAACATCTAATCTTATAGGTGTTCTTGTCATGAGCAAGTTCCAGTCATCTATTTGTGGATTTGCATCTCTGACATTTGTGAGAAGCTGACGAAATCTTTGTTGTTGGATATTTTCTCCATCTTGCCTAAATACTTTATCTAGTGTAACCGCTATCTTGAATTCCCGCCATAATAACTTTGCCCGCCTGTTGCTATCATATGCTGGTTTATCATTAACCGGAGGTAATTGCCCCAAATCACCAACTAAAATAATAGAGACACCTAAAAGATAGTTGCAAAATTTTAATTTATGTACATAAAGTAAAATCGAAAGATATACATTATATATGACCAATGTTAATAAGAATTGAGAGACATTAATAACACCATGTGTTGTAAGGAAAGGGATACCTCCAAAGCTTATGTCTGCTTTATGTGGGAAGGCTTGTCTAAGTCGACTATTTATATTTTTCAGCATATTCTGGCCAATGAAGCTCATTTCATTAATCAAAATATATTTGATATTTTCCATCTCTTGTTAAAAGCTTGAAAGTCTTGTTCCTTGTAATTGGGCAAAATATGTAATTGGAATCCGCAACTTTGAATGAATGGTAGATGCTCCTATATTGAAAGTTGCAACTCCAGTTGGTGCAAGCAATAGAAGTGGAGAAGGATTTGTCTTTGATGCCATCTGAAGAGATTGATTGATGGCACCAATTAGATAAGACTTTCCCGTTCCTGGTGTTCCTTGAATTATCATAAATAAAGGATTTTGCACTTGATTGCTATGGTAGTGTGTCAAAATAATGTCAACTGCCTTTTGTTGCTTGTGACTGAGAGTTGTAAAGTTGATGCACTGTGGAATGTCGTCATACATAAGACATCCATGCTTTTTCATTTTAGGAATGAAATTTATTGCTCGAATTGTCTCCTCTTCAGTTTGATATTCACTGGACCAATTTGTATTTCTATCAATATCTCTCCTTCCCAACATGTCAATTTTAGAAACTGGCATATGTTGACCACGGTGTAACCCATATATTATTTCCCACTCATGTTCTGTAGTATTTTCCTAAATGGCTCTGTTATCTTCCATCTCTGAATCAGTTGAAGGTTCATCATTTTGTGCATGTTCTTTCCTTTGGACATGCCAAGGATTATAGTTGAATGAGTCCCAATTTGCTACTATAGTATCATCATCATGACCAACGTCTCTCTCAACATTACGAAAATGTTTGTATAGTATCAACTTAGACAAACAAAAGTCCACCCATTTATTAGAATCTCGTGAAGGAATAGTAAAATACCTAGGAAAAACTCTAACAATAGCTGCTTTCTTTCCTAGGCTCCATTTATTATCTCCTCTTCTTTTCAGATTATATATCCAGGACCTTGTTGCACCAATCAAACTAATACCTTCCATAGAAAGTGGTCTTATTTTATAACCATCAACAAAATATTTTGTGAGTTCTTCCTCATTTCCATCATCATTGATTACCACGGGTTTGAAAACTTCACGTGAGATGTTTAGATTAACAAACTTTCTGCTGCACTCCACCAATGGAAGTTTTAATAACATATGACATGTTTCTTGAGCTCCAATATCTCTTTCTATAACTGTCTCAGTTAGAAGCTTTCTATATGCCCGTGATGCTAAATCATTAGGATTTTCAAGATTTGAAAGACGCATCAACATTTGTTGATATGTTTCAGAACTTTTCTCTGCTTTTGCTGCATACTTTGCAATATATTTGATAACTGCATGTCTTCAAAGGACACGTTGCCAATCAACATTGGCCCTCCACAATTGCAGTATGTATCGATTGTGTGTATTAACTCTATCATCATTTCTTGCTGGTTCAAATTTTCTCTCACCCGAATCTGCATCTGTGTATAACTTTGACCCATCAAAATTTAATTTCCAAGGAGCATTATACCTGAAACATTGATGAATAGATATCTTGTCAATCCAACTTGTTGAAAAAGGTAAAATAGATAATTTAGATATAAGTTTTTTTGAATTTGATTAACCTGCAAACCATGCGTCCTCTTTTTTTACAAAGGCATGCTCCCTCCTTGCATACTGTGTGTCTTTCAACACAATTGAGTATTTGTTCATAATCTTGATCTATATCCATCTTAGCTAGTTGTGTTGTATTCTTCAGGCATGGATGCTGACCAAAATTTTGGAAGACCTAAAAATGATAATTTATATATTATTCTATTGGATAGAGATGAGAAACATATATTAATATTTAATTGATTTATAATATGAAACTTACATGTATATTTCTTTGATGTGGATCATGTCTAGGATTCCATGCATGAATAATGGAGTCAAAATATCTCTCTGCACTTTTTTGTTCATCCTCATTTGACTAGTTAATAGTGTCCATATCTGGTGCCCCTTCAAGCCATAAGAAGCCATGAACATGAGGTGAACCACGATGTTGCCACTCATATCTACACCAAAAGTCCTTTACTTTCATACCTTTTTCAAGTATTTCTTTCCTAAACATTGTATTCCTTAAGTGCATGTAATAAGTGACTATATGTGGATAGTCAATGATATTCTTCCTTCTCCATTTTTTATCCTCTCGTGGATCAGTAGGTGGTGTACCAGGCATTAGTGCATGTAAATCAGGCCATTGCATATTGGTTGCACTTAATGTAAAGAAAATTGTAGGTGTGCCAAGCTGGTCAAGCAAGTCAGTTAATTTTGCTTTATTTTTTGCCCAATATGATCTTGTTCCTCTTAGACTTGTTCCGAACCGCATTAGCCTATCTGCGGGATTATTAGATGGCATATTCTCCATATGTTCACGCAATTCATTAATAGTAATTGGCATTTCATGAAAGCTCCTTTTTGCAAAAACAGATGCTAAACTTTGCGCAAAATGTCTCATTACCATGTTCTGTGCAAAATACCTAAACCATGGATGTTTTCCAAAGTGGTGATCCCTATATTTGATCAAATGCTTTAAAAATTCATGCAAGTATACTCGTTTCATTCTAGGCTCTAACCAATCACAACTTCCATCTGGAAATAATGTTGGGAAAGCCATATCCAACAACCCAGATGTGACATACTCATTGATAGGTGATGCACCTATAGATGGCCACTCAATTAAAGCAGAGGGAATGACATCAGGATTATTAACCCAAGCATGAATTAATTCCATTTCCCTTTGAGCATTAGGTGGCCTTGAAGCCATAGAGTTTGTGTGCTCAATTATATTACCTTCATCTGTCTCCATGAGAGGACCTAGGAATGCAACTTCATTTGCATCTGAATCAAACTCCATGTGCACTGTCTTTAATCTATGAAAAATATTCTCATCCGTATTTGTAGGTAGGTCATTAAGAGAACTTTCATCTATCCTGACATCTGCATAGAATTTATCATTTTCAACTTTGTATTTCAATGCTCTATAAACATGATCCTTGTTCACAGTAAAGTTATATTGTGTACCACATTGATCCCTTCTTCGAACAATAATGATTGGTAAATGATCAATTGTGTGTGGCAAGACTTTTGATAGCTGTTCAACATGCTGGGGAAAACTAATGGTATGTCCTTTATACTTATACTGACTGCCAGTTGCATGTGTAACTTGCAATATAGGGTTTACACGTGCAATCAACATCTCTTCAACCTGAGTTAAATTTGCAAGCTCTAGTGGTTGACATCCAGGATCCATATTATTTGCAGATGAAAACCTATGAGTTCCTGTCTCTTGATGGCACCTATTGCATATTGGACCCTCACTAGTGCAATATACTTTCATTCCTACATATGACTCCTGACAAACATAACACATATTTGGTGTTTTCAAACTATCTATTTGATATCTAAACTGCATTTGGAATCTTCTAAATTCGGACTGAAGCATACAATTTGGGTTGGGCATGTTTTCTGTATCATTTTGAAGCATACCATTTGGGTTGGTCATGTTTTCTTTATCATTTTACAACTCTAAATCAACATGTATGTGACTTCCATGTTGTGGTGTTTTTGGTACACGTTCTATGGATGGTGAGTGTCCATTCTCAATATTTAGTTGATTATTTGTATTTGGAGGATGGTCATATATGTGGCTTGGTTCTGCTTGAGGATGTTGAACTTGGTAGCTTTGTGAATTTTCAGGAAGGACCCTCTCAGAAGTACATCGACGATGGTTTCTGTCTACATTTTGCAGATCTCGATTTTTAGTTTCTAGTTGTTCAACTGTTATTTCTGCACTTCTTCTGGCATATCTTCGCCTGCGCCCTTGATTTTCTATTATTCTTTGTTGTTCTCTTTCAAATTCTGTCTGTTGTTGTTGTTGACGTCTACGATATTCTCTACGATACTCTCTTTGATATTGTCTTTGGTATTCTCTCCTTTCCTCCTCCGTCTCAAAATTCAACCTAGGTCTCACCATAGCTAGTAGGAAAAAAACATTAATGAAGTAAAATTTATTTATATATACATGACAAATATTTCACCAATAAATATTATTAAATGTGAATTAAATTTTTTAAATAATGTATGTCTGAATGAAGATAAATAACCTTAGAAAAGTAACATATGTTTGTATATAAATGAGAAATACACAACCAATGAACCTTACTATTACAATGTAGAAAAAAATTAGAGAAAGTTATTGTGCAAGTAGATCGATGAGATGATATAAGCATCAAAAAGTATGCATAGAGTATCCATAAATGGAGAGAAACATTGGATAGAGTTTATTATATTGTGAAAAAATATATTAATAAAGGAAAAAAAAGAGTATGAAGAATTTTTAAAAAAAAATTAAATTAAAAGATTTATGGAAGTGTATACTTTTATTATGAAATATTCAACATGAAGATAAATAGTCAAAAAAGATCATTACATCAAGCAAATCAATAATCTTATTTATTACATCATTTTATTACAAAATAGATAAGTACATGATGTTGTATTTTACAATACAAAATACCAATAACAAAAATAATAGGAAGTCCACTTTAGAAGATAATGAACGTTTTCTATCTAATAGAGTAGAATAGTTGCCAAAACATATGTGGGTGTCCATAGAAAAAGGAACCAAGAGCATATTCACCACCATTGCCTTAATATCCACCTTCTGTTAACCCAATCATGAGATCGACCCAAGCGAGCTCGAGAATAGGGTTCAAGAGTTTGGGTATGTGGAAAGTAGATTTCAAAAAATTGTTGTTGACTTAGTGGGGACTGAAACTTGTCGACAACCATGCCAAACCACCAACAATCATTCTGAAAGACATCTACAAGCAAATCTAATGGAATGTATGCTGGTAGTGGAACAACTGGAGGTGTAGGTCTAATATGATCAGCAACAATCTCCTTGATAAGAGGTTCTCGAGTCACCTCATCTATAATAAAGTGATCGTATTGAATAATAAATGTTGGCCTTTGAGCATTTTGCACTCGACCAATTACGGTGCCAGGGAACCATGCTCCTTGGAAGCCATCATCATCACGGCACACTTCGACTTTCATTCCATAGTTAAAATTCATGATGTGCATCTTTAACATAAAAATAGTACATAAAATATTTTCAATTACATGTATTTAATTCAAAATAAGAGTATAAAGGAATAGTTAGTATTGAAAAATGTGTTAAAAAAATTACATTGTAAAATTTATCTGTGCATAAAAATTACATTGTAATGTTGGAAAATGGCGGCATTGCCTTCCACATTTCAAACATTAAATTTATTTATGGATAAAAATTACATTCTAATATTCTACGAAAAAATTAGATTCTAATATTTGAAAATGGTGGCATTGCCTTCCACATTTCAAACATTAAACTAATTTATGCATAAAATATATTTGAATAAAAGAATTAGCAATATAATATAAGAAAAATGGTGGGATTACCTTCCACTTTTGAAACATTATTTATGGATAAAAATAACATTTAATATTGTACGAAAAAATTGCATTATAATATTCTACAAAAAAATTACATTCTAATGTTTGAAAATGGCGGCATTGCCTTCCACATTTCAAACATTAAACTAATTTATGCATAAAATATATTTGAATAAAAGAGTTAAATAGAATTAATATGTAAATAGTAATGTAAATGAAAATACTATTGTAAATCTAAATATTATTGAAAATGTAAATAGTACTGTAAACAAAAGGACTATTATAAATGAAAATAATACATCCATTAACCAAGTGTTACACAATCTGTCATAAATCAATTTTCTTATTGATATATGCTTTAGCTCTCTTCTAATCTTGATGATGGATCGCAAAGTATATGAACTATATTATAGGATGAACACATTAAATATTTTATTCAAATGGAATGTATACTATAAATATTAAAAACACACTAAATAATTTATTCAAATGCGATGTATACTATAAATATTAAAAACACATAAAATATTTTATTGAAATGAAATGTATACTGTAAATTGATTAAAAACACCTTAAATATTTTATTGAAATGGAATGTATACTATATTTATCAAATTGTAGAAACTATATTTATCAAATTCTATAAACTATATTGAATAATTTCAGCTACCTTTTGATAGGCTAGGCCATAAAATAATGTGCAAATAATCAAGAACATAACTAAAAATGAAGAGTGAAAATGTGCAAATAACGTCTTCACTAATATGTGGATTAAGTAACGTCTGATTTCATGCAACCGTTTAATTTTTGTATTTTGAAGATTGAAGGAGAAGAATGTGGGTAGCTCATGAAGGGAAATGAGTGACCCAGCCAGCGATAAGAGATAACATGACACAGCAGCAGAACAACATGAAGACCAACGTTAGCATTTGCAGTCGGAGGAAATGACAGTCGATGCTAACGTTTCTGTGTAATAACACAATTCAAAGAGACATTGATAATAGCATTTGCGTTAGAGATATTTGACAAAAGAAGGTAGTTATTGCAGAATAACAAAAAAACATAAACTAACTTCTAAGACTACTTTCTTTAACAACACCTCAAAGCATATCCAATGTGTATGTTCACTAGCTAAATACAGGGTGGAGTATGATTTTTCTGTAGAGCAGTTATAGAAAAAATGCCTAAATCTAAAGATCCATAGACAACTACCTTGAAAAAATTCAATAATTATGACTATACATGAAGAGAAGCCAAAAATTTAAATATACCATAGTATGATGCTAATTTTTTGTTTTCTAAAAAGTGCTTGAATTCGAGAGGAGACCGTGGCTCAAAAGCAGTCATTTTAAACAAGTAGAATGGCTTTTTTATCATCATGCATGGAATCAATTGCTAGCAGTTGTTTCAAACCTCGAATAACATATTATCGACATTATAATTTGTTGCAATTTCTTTGATTGTTGCAGAGGTATTTATACTAGATGCAATTAACTATCCCTGGTTACGGAGAAAATAACCAAGAAAAAGTGGTTCTTCAAAATTTCTATGGAGTTGGAAATATACAGATTGAAAGAGAAGTTTGTGCCAAGAAACATTATCGCAAATATGAAATGCAAGGAAACATAATAACATTAACAATGCCAAGATTTGACAATACCTGACTCAATGCTACACAGTCGAATTGGTTGTATCCTAAACTCCAGACGCCTTCTTTAGATCTCCACGGGAAGCAGTGGATTATGGCAAAGCAGAAGTCGAATCTGCAACATATTTAAAGTGTTGGAATGACTTTACGGCTTCTTGCCGTTACAAAATTGTAAATCGATTTGCATTCCATCGGTTGGAAAAACAAAATGAAAATGCCAATCGAAATGAAACGCAAATGCATGTTTAAAAGTAACTACTTCCATTTCTTTTTTGTTGATGGAGAATCCATTTTGGCATATTCCTCTGCTGGGATGTGTGTTGTGATTGTATAGAACACCTCTCGGCGTAATAATGAAGGAATTAATTTTTATTTTCAGTTTCCAGGGGATTTAATTTTTTACTTTTTGTTCTAAGTTTTTGATTTGGAAAATAGGTTTTACAGGGATCCTGAAACCCAAATTTTTACAGCATTAAACAACTTAAAGCATAAAATTCAAAAAAAACAAAAACAACCTCAAAAGGCCAGAATCAAAAAGGCCCGAAGCCAGGGAAAAAAAGGCCAGGAAACGAGCCTGGCGGGCAGACTAGTGTCCCTTCTTCTCCATTGCCTGCAGGATTTCTACAACGTCACTTTCCTTCTGGATGGCCTCCTCCTCCTGGGTCGAGGGGGGGAAATGCAACTGGTCCCCCTGGCTTTCTTGGATTCCAGTCTCTTTCTGAGGATCCTCCCGGCTAGTTCCGTTCTCTATACTCTGCTCCATGTTCCCCACAAGACCGGCATTGGTCAGATAGTCCCCTAGATTTACAATTTTTTTCATTCAATATATGGAGGGTATCCACAATCTGTTTAGTCACAAACTGGTGGACGGAGTCCAGCCTTTGGACCTTCTGCTCGAGCCGGGTGATTCTATCCTCCTGATTGTCACTGGGGTCCTTGCTTCTGTCTTTTTCCTGGCTGCCCACCTGGTCTTTACTGCCTCTGGCCTCATGATCCTTGACTTCCCTCCTGTTGTTGGTCTAGTTGGACCTGTCCTTCAGAGTCTCAATTTCCTGAAAAAGCCACTTAATGGAGCGAAAATTGTCGATCAGGTTGTTCTTTGCATTGTTGAGGAAGTTGAAACCTGTTTCACGGGCATTGTCAGAGAGAACCAGAAGAGTCGGGTCAAGGAGCTCGTCATAGTGGGTGCTACTGTCGAGATCCCCCAACACCTGGATTTTAGCAGGTTCTCTAACAATGCCCATACTAACACTATCCATATTGAAATTTTGCCAAGTTCTTCTCTTATTTTTCCTGATGGCCTCCCCTCCCTTTTCAACCATAATTTCTATCATCTCTTCTGGGGGCGAATTTTTTGTTCTAAGTTAAAAAATATTGTTTCGAGCATTTGACGACAAGAAAAACTATAAATGGCACTGTCTATACAAGGACCAAAATGCACTTTTATTAATTAATTATAAATTTATAGATGAGTGTTAATTTGTTAAAAAATACAAACAATTTGGTTATGCAGGTGCATTTTGGCCCCTCCATTGCCAAAACCCTATCTTTTGCCTATGTCAAGTTAGGTCCATTTGAAATATCTACAAAGGAGAACATTGGCAAAGCCAACTCCAATGGTAATATCTACAAAGGAGAACATTGGCAAAGCTGACTTCAATGGTAACATTTTTACAGCACTATATCAACTTAAGAATAGCACTCTAAAATCTACTAGAAATGGAACTACATAAAGTTTATTATTCAAATATTGAAAAATCGCCTATATGGTGGTGCAAATGAGTACTATATGAATGGATGCACCTATCCTTCCTACAAAAACAATTCGAAAAAAAATCACTATGTTTTCATGAATCTAGGGGAAAAATTTTGACTTTATTTTGTCTGGAGAGATTATCCTGTCCCCTATATGAATAGAGCAACCATAGATTCCATCAAGTTAATAAAGAAGAGTCACCTTGAATTTAGGTAGGGCTGTCATAATATGTGTTTTAATATCTTTTGCTTGAAGATTTCTAGAAATACTTGAATATCATTAAGGGTAGATATATGGGAAGCCAAATCATGTCATAGTAGGGTTTATCAAATACATCAAAATATAAAAATAAAAATAATTATATCTTATAAAATCAATACATAAATTAATAACAAAAATGACAATAATTTTGGAAACAAGAGTAAAGTAATCTTTTTTGTCAAATAAAGTTATCATGGTTAATCAAGGATCAAATTTGTTTGACTAGCTCACCCTTTACCTTGACAATCCACAATCTATTTAAAGGGACTCAATACCTACCAAGAGGAATACAACTATTGACCAATCAAAACTTAAAACTATTTGAAGCTAACAACTAATTAGTACATAATCAAATAACCAATGTAATTGAAATATTATAATAAAATCATATATTAACTACAACTTTCATATAATATAGTAAGGAAATATACTACTCAAGTTAGATTCACTATAACCATAGGTCATGTGTACATATGGGTAGTTAATAAAAAAATTTCACAACCACCTACACTATCATATGAGGTTAGAAATGAATTATTCTATATTATATATAAAAATTATTACCATTTCTTCATGAGCCAAACAAATATTTGGAACATACTGATGGATATGAAATTTAAGGAGGAAGAAACAAAAAAAGAAATTAAATAGGAAAAGGATTGCAAAAATTAAGGAAAAGGGGAAATTTCAAATTCAGTGTTTTTATAATAAGAGAATGAGAAAGAAAAATACTAAGATGGTCACCTACAATAATTAAAAATTCAAGAAATACGCCTATAAAATATTAAGCAAGAAAATTACCTAATTTCTTCACTAAGAAAATTTCAAAAATATTCTTATGGATGAATAAAATAGAAAAAGGGAAGTGGTTGATCCATACAAAGAAAAATAATAGTTAAAACAAATCATAAATAAAACTGGTCCACTATACTAGAACATTTGAGAAGGAAGAAATTTGTGTGTAAAAACCTAGTAAAATATACTACTAAGAAATTTGGTTTATAGTTGTCCAAGTTCCCCATTCATATTGCACAATACTAGGGTTTAGTAAATGTAATTAGAACAAAAAATTGAACTCTAGTCTAGGTTTTTCTATCAACACTTGGTTCTATCTTATAGACCTTAATTGTTAGTACATAAGAAAAGAAATTACAACAAAGACAAAATCATTTGTAGTTACATGTTTAGTGGGAAAATGAAAGCAATAATTTTAACAATGTAAAGTAGGTGAGATGAGTTCATTAGTTAAACATCTTCACTCTAAGCCACTCAATACAAGAGAAAAATGGGATTCCAAACATAACTCTCAATATAACTCAAGTTATATTAACAAAACCCAAATAGGATGAAGGGATGCTAATACTAAACCCAAATTATACTAAAAAAATACACAAGCAAGTCCTCTTTCATGCAATGTTTATTAACCTTAGACGTGCAATGTAAAAATAAATTGATCAAATCAATTAAATGAAAAAAGATGAGTTGAGAAACTTCAAATTAATAAATCTACGAGCAATATGTATGAACTAGTCCAATTAGGTCTATGATATGAATTGAAAAGAAGGAACAAATCTGACCTCAAAAATGTGCAAGGGAATGAGCCTTTTTGCTCAAAAAATTATTGTTGAGAAATTATGACATAAAATTAGACTATGGAGTTAGAACCACAATAGAAAACCCATAAAACCCTAAAAAAATTCATATCCAAATGTATAAGTCGACTTGGTCAACCTAAACAAGTATATGATTAGAATGATGATCATGTTTTCAGTAGGAAAAATTACAATTGAACTTGTTCCCGTAGATAACTTCTGACAGTAAGTTTTTATTCTGAATTCACAATTTTGATAACATGTTCCTACAGTCAAGAAAATTTAATTTTAGTTGGGGGTAAGGGGTTTGCCTTGGTAAAGCCCCTATTTATAAATTAACTTTGAAAGAGACAAGTATGAAAAAACATGTAAAAAATAAGACAAATGCAATTATTCACCTTACTTGATGAAACCTTTTTTAGGAAGAGTTTCACTATTAGATGTTCTTGATGGCTAATCTTCAATAGGAATGTAGGAAATCTCCACAAATATAAAGGATCTAATTAATATCAAACCATGAAGCCATGAATGTAGATGTGCACAAAAGAAGAATATGAATGCCACAATGTAGATCTCCTCCCTTGATGACCAACAAAATGCTAGATCTCGTAGAGGAAATATTCACAAAAGATCCATGGATCTCAAGGATCTCAAGAATGCCTTAAATTCTTTATGAATATATTCTTGCTTGAATGTCATTTGTGCATGCATAGATGTCATGTGATTTCTATTGGATGTGTAATGCCCCGCTAAGGGATCCAAAAGAACTATCCTAAAGTTTTACTAAGTTTCCCAATTTTAAAAAAAAGAATAACATGTACAACAATCATAAAGTAGTGGAAGCAATACATACAATCATATATAAGCAAACATGATAGATTACATTCCTTAAGGATCCCAAGACGTTGAACATCATTTAGATTAAAATAATACTAAGTCCAATAAATAACACATCCACATAAAAGAATAACTACAAGTCCAAGTCTATTTAAATAATATACATTTGTTCTGATTGCCACTTAGTAATAAATTTAGATTGCACAATCATCCACTATACATGTCACAGGGTATGAGAGGTTGAAAGAATATACATTTATAAAATAGATTACATCATCCCTTTTAGATCCATGAAAAAAAGTACAATACAATAAGTGAAATCATCCATCATAAGATATAACCATCCATCATAATACACAAAGATAGAATGAAAGGAAAAAACAGACAAGGAACTCCAGCCAAGGCATCAACAGATGGATCACAATAGTAAAAGTAAAAATCACTACCACCCAACATCGTGGTAACCCAAAAAGGTCCACTCCCACCGTGTTGAGGAGATAGTCTCAAGTTCCAAATAGGATATCAATTCCAAAAATCAAAAGTAATATCTAGGTCAAGGAAATCCCTAAAAGTAATCTAACTCAAAGGTTCCAAGATAGATCGACATCTAAACCCAAAGGCACACAAAGACACATAGGGAATCTACTATGTAAGCGGGCAAGTGTCATCACACAAATCAATGCTAGAGTTACCTTGGTAGTCTCTTAGGACCTTGGCCCCCTAGTGACCCTATGCGGCACTAATATCCTCTCATACTAACAAGGCATACTAATGATGCATGGTTGCAACCAAGTGTTCTCTCTACTCCCATCCTATTTTATACTAGCACTCGAAGCATTGGTGGGAACATACAAAGACTCTTATTAGGTTCATTTTACTCTTATTTAGTGTAGTGTTTTCACTTATTAAACAACTTACAATGGGTTGCCCTGGCAGCCACTTAGGGCCCCGACCTTCGTTGCAAGCCATTTCCCAACATTACATATAAATAACCTACCCTAAGCTCATGAAATCACAAATCAAAGAACCATATAATATCACCTCAATCCTATACAAGTGACTGGAAAACATCAAAAGATAAATCACAATAACCCATTAGTTCTCTACGAGCAACTGGAAAGCATCCCAAAAATACCGATCGAAGACACAAAAATGGTTAAGTATGTCATAACATTCATCTCAGTTTCACACAAGAACACTAAAAATAATAATGAACAATAAATCCAAACTCATCATAGAGCATACCAAACACATTACCATGGTTGAGTTTAAAAGATCAAGATCAAATCATCATAACATCACAAACACAGAACTCCTAAGCCTCTAATAGACGTCCTAAGGCTGGTCAACACTCTAGTTAACCCAAACCCAAAACATAAGACAACATACAGTTAATAGTGTAGTTTCATAGTTTGGTTTGATTTTGAAAACACATAGTTTGATGTGACAGTAAGGTCAAGTTTTCATTCAATGTAAGTTTTTGAATACATAAGATTTACATTTTAACCCTTACAATTTAACCCATTTTTTTTGTGTTTGAACAAAATGCACAATTACCCTTATCTTATTACAATTAAATATTCTAAAATAATTTAAAGGTAATTATTTATTAAATTATTAAATTAATAATTATTGATTTTTGAACAATATAATTACAGTTTTATTAAAAATCAAAATAATTAATAATCCTTCTTTTTATTTCAGTCCTATATTATGTTTATGTTTGATAGGTGTGGTTTCTTTCTTTTTTGTTTTTTTAAATTTTTTTTTGTTTATTATTTTTAGTAATATATATCTAAATTACTAAAAATAATAAAATAAAACATTTTAGTTATCTTTCTTTTTTCTTTTTTTATTAATTTTAATATATATATATATATATATATACAAATATATATAATTATTTTTATATTTATATATATAATTATGTATATAAACATAATCATATATATATATATATATATATATATATATATATATATATATATATATATATATATATATATATATATATATATATATATATATATATATATATATATATATATATATATATATATATATATATATATATAGTAGTTTTATTTCTTCTTTTTAAACCTTTTTTTATCTATTGAAGGCTATTTATCCTTTTTTTAATTGTTGTCTAGTTCACATATGTATATGTGTAGGTACATATGCTTGTATGCTTATTTGTATATTTGCTCTTATTCATTTGCATACAAGTGTAATTTTACTTATTTGGTTATGTATTGCCTTTTTTTTTTAATAAATTTTTTAATTTTATTTTCCAGCTATTTTTAAATTTTCATATGTTTTTTGTATTTGAGGCTTGTTTCGTTCTCTTTTATCTTGCATGTTTCATCTCCCCTGGTCTTGTTTTCTTTCTTCATGCCCCTTGGTTTTTCTCCTATTTTTATAGTTTATCCTTCTCCTTGGGTTTGTGTGCTTACCTCTAACCCTCTCCTCCTCTCTTTATTTAGTTGGAATTTGCAACATATTTTGACACATTCTTAACACTCTCATCCTGATGATGGATTATTGAGTATGATCCGAAACGTTGATGCAAAAAAACTCTCACACAATCTTACCCAGAAGCATAAATCTTATTATAATGGATTGTGAAAATATGTTATCCTTAATACTAAAATAGATAAATTTAAAACTTTATTAAACAATATTTATTATTAATTAAACTTAATTAAATTAAATTAATTAATAACTATTAAAAACTAAACTGTATTAATAATATATATAAATCATTAATTAATTAATTATTAATAAATTTTGTTAATAAAATTATTAACAAATAATAATTAAATTTAATATTAATTATAATTAAAAAAATAAAAAAATACATTTCTTTATGGGTATTTAAGGCCCACACGACCAGACTTTAAAGGCTACGACCGCTACCATGACAGCTACTATCGCAGTGGCCTGCGTCCCAGCATCAGTATAAGGTACTGTTGCTGTTGTTGTAGTACCTACTACAAGCAACGACAACCATTAACTCTATTAGGTGGAGAGGTGGGGTGTGGAACCTGCCTCCAACCAAAAAAAAAATTAAAAAATTATTTTAATAATTATTTTAAAACAATTTTCCCATATATATATATATATATATATATATATATATATATATATATATATATATAAAGAGTTCTAATAATACTCTGATGGGGAAAATATGACAAACTAGTCAAATTTATATTCTAAAATTCTAATTTCATTTCAAACCCTTCCTGATTAAAATACTAATTTCTTTCATCTATAGAACGAGGGTTTTTAATTGCTTTTCAATCTTGATAAACATATAGAATTTGATATGAATATCAATAGATTCAAAATGAAAGATTGAAAGATTCATACAAATTAAATTTGGAAGACAGATTAACAAACACGATGTAGATAGGAATATTAAATTACATAATTAATCATGCGAATAAAGCACAAGATTATACCTGAATCTAATGCTAATACGCAACCCCCTGAAGATTGTGAGAGAATTCTCTTTTCTCTTAAAACCTTCTCTTTGAAAATCCCTTCTCCAAAAATCTTGGCCCCTCTGCGAAAATGAACTCTCTATTGTTGATAAGGAGTTCTCGCCTAAATTTGGGGCACTAATTGTGCGATCACCCGAGGGAACTCCTTGATCAAAACCCTTTAACTCTTTATTAACTTTTCTTTTATCTTTTCATGCACATTTTTTGCAATATAAAATATCTTTATAAAATTTATTTGCTCTCTTTTTAATTAATTTATTATATTTTGATCTCATGCATAAGCTTTATGCAATTTAATTAAAATAAATTTTATTAAATAATTGCTTACTCTCTCTTATCAATTTCGAAGCATTTTTATATAATTATTAAGTAATAATAATATTTAGCATTTATTTTAAAATTATCTCCTAAATATATTGTTATTAAATTAATTAAATATTATTACGCTCTCAAATATGAAAACCCATCATAAAATATAACATACAAAATCAGACTCAAGGGTTATAATCACGAATTTATGCCATGTGAGGAATTCAGAAGGGTACTAATCTCAAATACTTGTCCTAATTTTCTAGGACAAATGGTTTAAAGGTTAGGATTTGGACTCAAGAATTTATCTCCCCTCTCTTACCATTGAGATATTGCAATAGGGTACGCTCATCCTAGCAATTCAAAGAAGTCGATATTCGGTACTTGCAATCTACATAAAATTCACGCATGTACAAACACATATATTATAAACTAAATAGGCAATGGCAGAAAGTGGTGCATTATGTAGATCCTGACTTGCAGGTGACTATGACTCCCTTCCTTAACCACATCAGATATGCCATACATAAAGAAAACACACACACACATGTAGTATGGGCTAAGTATCCCTAGAAAACACGTACAAATAATCCATCTAACTAACATCATTAAATAATTGGAATCGTTGTAAATAATCATCATCAAAGTATAATCATGCATACATGAACTATTTGGTACCAAGTAGTCTCATCATATAATCAACTGGGTATGAAAACAATAACTAATAATCTGAAAAACAATGTTACTAATCATCAAGCATAAACATAAATTGGCCTTAAAGAGTTCAACAATAATAATTGAATGTAAGCTAGGGGCAGGCACTACATCCACCCCCTCTAGACTTAGGCTTACTCCTAGAAGCCTACAAGAATGGTAAAACTAAAGAACTCATTATGCAGGTCCCATTGGACCCTTTCCTTTTGTAGGAGGATATGACTCCACTGAGAACACTCTCTAGGACTTACCCATCTCTCCAACCGTAGGTTCTAAAGCTGTAGGTCTCTAGTCTGAGAATTGTGATTTCCATTGAGGGAAATGGGATGACTTGTGTCCACATTGTTTGCATAAGAAACACTCTCTGTTGAAATTCCTCTACACTCTAGGTGCACTAGACTATTGAACACTACCCCCACTAGCATAAGACTGGTTGCTCTGCACAAGCTAGGTATATTGATTTTGCCTATTGTGTTGTGCATTGTGATTGTTCTTAGCCAAAACTAAAAATTGAACTTATTTTGTTTTCAAAACATATGCCTTTTATGTATGCTTTATAGAGTTATGTTTTATGGTTATTATAGCATCTTGTATCTTGGATATTATTGTAGGATGGTATCTGAGACGAGATCTTCTGTTAGAGGTTGTAGCCTTGGTCGTGGTAGAGGTCGTGGATGAGGTAGAAACATCAGCGTACATGAGTTTGTCCATGAAGGCCCTAATCAGGAAGAGGGTAGGGAAGATCATGTTAGTGAGCATTAGGAAGAGAAATGTAGAGAGCAGTAGGCCAACTCTGAGGAAGTTGACTTGAGGAAAATGATGAAGACCATCATTGATCGCCTCCCTCCTATTCAGGGTGTTGGTCAAGATGGAGCACACCAAGAAGGGAATGAGTATAGTCATAGGTCTAAGAGCCCTCAGAGGGACCGATAGAGATCAGTTGCAGCTACTTAGATGAAGGACCTTTAGAGGTCCAAGATCAAACCCTTTAATGGGTTGGGTTCAAGTTATGTAACTGAGCAGTGGCTTATTGCTCTTGATGAGATTTTTTTTATTCAAGATTTTGACACTAATGTGAAAGCAACGTTTTCTATCACCAACCTAGAACTCTTTGGAACCACTTGGTGGACTATCGAAGAGAAGAAACTAGGTATAAACATGAACAATGTCACATGGGAGTTATTTCTAGAAAACTTCTGTGAGCGATTCCTACCAGAGGAAAGGAACCAACAGAGAGTTGATGAATCCCATGACCTGAGACAATTCACTATGACTGTAGTAGAATATGAGCACAAATTCTATGAGTTCATGCCTTAATTGGGAATTAGTGATAAACCAACACAATTAGCTCAACATTTCATCAGAGGCTTGAACAACTGTCTAGTTGGGGGTGTTAAGGTATTTGAACCTAAAACCCTCAAAGATGCAATACATCGAGCCATACTTGTAGAGAAAAGTGTTAACCTAAGATAGGGGGGCTTTTTTGGAGCACCTATAGTATTAGAGCTTGAGTTCTACATTGGGAGCTCTAGGCATATTGGAATGCCACTAGTTGTTAACTAGTTGAACTTAAATGAAATTTAAACAATTATGTATATCTATATCAAACTGAAACTTAAACTAGTTGAATTGAAACAAAACTTAAACTTTAGGTTAAATCTTTTGGATCCTTTTGCAGGGTGCTATAGGATGTCCTTATATTAAAAAATAAGGTGCCCAAGCTTCCTTATATACTACTTTGTAAGATAAAAAATAGAGCAAGCTGATGAGGTCACCAAAATTTTCAAATTAAATCTTCGAGATAAAATTGACCCCAACACCAAAATAGGTCAAGGTATAGGTGAACTTGGTCAACCTATACTAGGTACAAGTCAAGTGCTTGGTCAACCTATACCAAGTATAGATCAACTATGTCAACCTATACCAAGATTATCCCAAGGAGAGATAATCTTGGGATCTTGAAAACTACACAAACAAAACTAGAAAGAAGGAGAAAGAGCAGAAGAAATGGACATTTGAGCACAAATGCATCCATGGACCATATAATCACTAAAGGGAAGGAACTAAAAGGTCATAAATGATGGGTGCTTCAATTTTAAGATAGTACATTACCAAAGTAAGAAGTGAAATTTTAGCATTCCTTTATATCTACCATAAATTAGATTATAGTTGTAATGATTAGGTATGGTATTGCACACTAAGATAATGCTTTCTTGTGTGAATAAAGTCTTGTATCTACTATTTTTTCTAGCTCCTAGTAGGGGTTTTTCACATGACTTAATTTTACTCATCTTTAAAGCATCCTTTTAGAAGATTGAGTAGTTGTCACATTATATTATCCATCTTTTGACAACTATCTTTAGTTAGGTAGGTATTTAATATCTACAAGCACTTTAGTTGTATCACAATATATGATTCACACACATGTCATAGAAATCATGTCTATTCCTACCCCTTACCTTGCCATTATAAGCAAGGAATCTCATGTATATTTTCCTATCTAATCTTTAATTTATAATCAAGAAAACTATGTTTGCCATTTTTTTTTCTCTTGTGAAAGTTATTTTGGTATTGTAGGAGTCTTAGGGATATTGTGGAGTCGCAGTTAACAATTTTTTTGGAGAAAAGTGGCATGCCACCATGGTTTTGTTAATATATTTAACCTCATTCAATATCTCCTAAGGGAAAGAAACCAAGAAAAAAACCCTCAATACTCATTGAACCACATTACATATAAGAAATGAGAGGAAAATATTTTCCTACAAATAGTTGAAAAAGATAACTACAATCAAAATTATAGCTCATTTCCTAATTATTTACATAAGGATAAATAAATCATTCCCAACCAAGCTTTTGT
Organism: Cupressus sempervirens; assembly: GCA_028749045.1. Lineage (NCBI taxonomy): Eukaryota > Viridiplantae > Streptophyta > Pinopsida > Cupressales > Cupressaceae > Cupressus > Cupressus sempervirens. The sequence goes on from CM053792.1 coordinate 204,277,513, forward strand.
TACGGTATGTAGATGTGATAAAACAATCGACTACCCCAACACCTTGAGGCACATTATAGTAACAAGTTGTAATTAGGACATATATTCAAAATTGCACATTTCTTATATCTGATATTGGGTCCCCATAAAAAAAAATTATAAGGATTTTATGATGAAATATAATTGACATATTTACTATAATACAATTTAAATGAAAGAATTGAAAAAAGGGAACTAAACTTCTTTCAAAGTCCACAATACTAGTCATTTTTTTTGTGGTCAACATATGGTGATAGTAATATAGGACAGCCTCATACTCATTCAAGGAGGCACCTAACTATATCAATTTTGTAGATCACTATGCTTTTTGTATATTAGGTGGGATAATGATAGTTTGGGGTGAATGTTAGTGAGTTGGATGAAAATTAATTTTTTTGGGTGGTGTAATAGTTTGTAAGCACTAAATGCCTTATATTTTCGTACTAGCATCTATCTCAAACTTCTCATGCATTTTGCACAAATTTTAATGGACCTAGCATTGTGATCTTGAAAACTACACAAACAAAACTAGAAAGGAGGAGAAAGAGCAGAAGAAATGGACATTTGAGCACAAATGCATCCATGGACCATATAATCACTAAAGGGCAGGAGCTAAAAGGTCATAAATGATGGGTGCTTCAATTTTAAGATAGTACATTACCAAAGTAAGAAGTGAAACTTTAGCATTCCTTTATATCTACCATAAATTAGATTATAGTTGTAATGAATAGGTATGGTATTGCACACTAAGATAATGCTTTCTTGTGTGAATAAAGTCTTGTATCTACTATTTTTTCTAGCTCCTAGTAGGGTTTTTTCACATGACTTAATTTTACTCATCTTTAAAGCATCCTTCTAGAAGATTGAGTAGTTGTCACATTATATTATCCATCTTTTGACAACTATCTTTAGTTAGGTAGATATTTAATATCTACAACCACTTTAGTTGTATCATAATATATGATTCACACACATGTCATAGAAATCATGTCTATTCCTACCCCTTACCTTGCCCTTATAAGCAAGGAATCTCATGTATGTTTTCCTATCTAATCTTTAATTTATAATCAAGAAAACTATGTTTGCCATTTTTTTCTCTTGTGAAAGTTATTTTGGTATTGTAGGAGTCTTAGGGATATTGTGGAGTCACAGTTAACAATTTTTTTGGAGAAAAGTGGCATGCCACATAGTTTTGTTAATATATTTAACCTCATTCAATATCTCCTAAGGGAAAGAAACCAAGAAGAAAACCCTCAATACTCATTGAACCACATTACATATAAGAAATGAGAGGAAAATATTTTCCTACAAATAGTTGAAAAAGATTACTACAATCAAAATTATAGATCGTTTCCTAATTATTTACATAAGGATAAATAATTCATTCCCAACCAAGCTTTTGTTACGGTATGCAGATGTGATAAAACAATCGACTACCCCAATACCTTGACGCACATTATAGTAACAAGTTGTAACTATGACATATATTCAAAATTGCACATTTCTTATATCTGATATTGGGTCCCCATAAAAAAACTTTATGAGGATTTTATGGTGAAATATAATTGACATATTTATTATAGTACAATTTAAATGAAAGAATTGAAAAAAGGGAACTAAACTTCTTTCAAAGTCCACAATACTAGTCATTTTTTTTTGTGGTCAACATATGGTGATAGTAATATAGGACAACCTCATACTCATTCGAGGAGGCACCTAACTATATCAATTTTGTAGATCACTATGCTTTTTGTATATTAGGTGGGATAATGATAGTTTGGGGTGAATGTTAGTGAGTTGGATGAAAATTAATTTTTTTGGTTGGTGCAATAGTTTGTAAGCACTAAATGCCTTATATTTTCGCACTAGCATCTATCTCAAACTTCTCATGCATTTTGCACAAATTTTAATGGACCTAGCATTATGATAATGTCTCCACTCCACCTATCAAGACCTTTACCTCATCACTAAATCTCTACCTCACCATTTCCACTTATGGTGAGTGAACCTTTTTTAATATTCTCTTTCCATCATCATATGGAGGACCAAGAAAAGGATTTTTCACCCCTGAGTGGAAGGTACATAAGATATGTTGCATAGAACCAGTATAGAAAGGATCTTGAGCATGTGGAGGATATATTCCCCTCTCTACTTTTTTAGTGTATCGTATCCATGCTTACTAGCCACACAATGTTGATTTTTAACTAAGAAGATTCGTGTTACCATGCCAACAAATGGAAGAAGACTATTCAATGTTCATTGCTAACCTAGAGACTCCAAAACAATTTGTTTTTATCTTTTCCCCTTAATGCGTGACATTCAAATTACCAAAAATGGAAGCCTATTACTTGTTTTTAAGCACCTAATACTCCTTTTTCACTCATTTGATCCTTAATGAACATTATCTAAGACTCATGAATATATACAAAATAAATTTCCCAATTCTAAAATAGTGGGATTCCATTTCTGTGGACTATTTTCTTTTTTTCTTTTCTTTTTTGCATTTTTGGGTAAGCCCAAATTATAAGGTCCTAACTCTTTAATATAAATATGAAATAAAATAATTGAATATTTATATAGAATGTCAAAATACACCTCAGATGAAGTAGTGATCCATTATAACATTGGCACATGAGATGAGATAAATTATTTACGACTTAGAATCTCCTACTTAGTAACCAACTCAATACTGTAATAACCCCAACCAGTTATAACTTCATGAAACACCGAATCCTTCTCAAATTCAATTGTTTGACATTTTTTCAAATACTTTGCAAGCAAGCTTTGATACCATTGTAATATCCCTTGCGCAAACTGACTGATTTTAGCTCAAGGAATATTGTCAAACACTTGTATGTCGCCTTTCTTTTTTCTGATTTTTTTGTGTTTCAAATAATTTAATATAGTTTGAATGATGCTAAGAAATTTAGAATATTCACAAATGATATTACAATACCTCTTACAATGAACTAATAGCAAGTGCATTTTTTTTTGGCATTTTCAATGCATATACATGAAAACTAGATATGGAATCCATACCTACAGCCAACTGACATTTTGACAAACAATTGGATACAACTATTATGCTGATCATATATGCTATTAGATGGAAATTTCATCAAACAAATGGTATGCAACATATATCTCCCTTATTGAATTCAATCGCATGTACAAAGCTGCTATGGATTTGCCAAGACAAATGGGCTTACAATAATGACTCCAAAAATGCCAAATTTGATACTAAGTTATCACTTACAATAGAAAAATTATATGCCTAAGATTACAATGCTAACTACTAATAGTTGCAAGAGGAACCTGATAATAGTGATGCCCATGGATGGAGATGAAAATTGCATAAATACTATAGCGTGAAAATGTTCACACATACTATAGCAGTAAGGAAAAAAAAAGATTACTAATGGCTACCAAAAATGAATCTTCAAGTCTACACTCCATAGTACTTCAATATTCTTCAAACCCTTCGATTATTCCTTAAGTTTAAACACAATTAGAATTCCAGAATGAAGCTCTCCTGAATGCCAAATTTAGTGGATCTTTCACCACCTCAAATAGTTGCAACACTGAAGAATTGATGCTTTCTAATGGCTAATTGAAATCAGAAACCCTTAATTTCTTCTCCCAAGGTTATATCAAATGCAGTTGACAATAATCAGATGCCTAATAATGAAGCTCTAGCCTCTATTTATTCTTTTACTTCACCCTTCCAGAAGGAAATAAAATATTATTTAATTGCACTCTCTAGAAGCTTCCCCCTTTCCAATACAATAATTAGTTGTGCTTCTGGAAAATTAAATTAATTAAATATAAATTCACATTTAGATTTATTTATTTATTGACTTTAATTTAATTTATTTCTCTGCTTAGCCTTTAGAGAATGAAAAACTAAGAACTCCATTGAGGTTCTAAAAGATGGGGAACATTACAGTCTGTCCTCTCTGAAATTGCTTGTCCTCAAGCAATCTAGCAACACAATGAACTCCAACCTCCACCTGGATCCCAAATGAAGTAGTATGTGACAACCCCGTGGACACTAAACCAACTGCAAACTATCATTAGGACCAACCACATGTCATGCAGCCTAGCACCTAAAACTTGTGTTGATGATGTAGAAGTCAGAATGTCATCATAAGGCAACTCCGTAGAAGATCTATGAAACCTCTTCTTCCTTGTATCCACCCAAATAATATATATTGAGCTAGAATCCTGATCATCACCAACATGCATTGAAAAATATGTAGCTACAAGGAAAACCATATGCACCATGCCAATTGTATCAACAATAGGTGTAGCCACATCAAAATATATGGACACAGGAACAACATTAACTGCCACAACAGAAAACTGAACCAAATTTGCAATTGATGAAAACTCATAATCATCAACATGTGTGCCATCATTAGAACATACATCAACAATTGCATGCATACTACTAAACTCCTCATTGGATGGTTTAATTGACATAAAATTAGTTGTTGATATGACAGTATCCTCGCATGCGAGCCTACTCCCACTATTGTTGCATCGCCATCAAATATATGATCTAGGGAACTCATGCCAACAAATCACTAGTACATTTGGACCCAATTTTCAACCAAGGTTCGTCAATATTTTTCTCGTCAAAATTTTGACCAAATTGTAGGTTGGTCAAAATTTTGACAAATACATTCATTGAAATTTCGACCAACCTACAATTTATTCATTGAAATTTTGACCAACCTGCAATTTGGTCAAAATTTCAACAAGAAAAATAGAACGAACCTTGGTCAAAATTCAACCAAAATTGGTCAAAAATTGGGTCCAAATTTACTAGTGAATGCATCATTTGACTTAACTTAACATGAATTCTCATCACCTTCCACCTAAATTTTTCCCAACTCATGCATGTCTCATAAGAAATGTCCCACAAATATGAAGCCATAACTATGTCATCACATTTTGCTCTTCAAAAAAGTGATATCATGCTCTGCTCAAATCTTGGATTTGAAATTAGTTAGGTCATCCATTTGTGATTTTGACTCATCTCATTCACTAGCATATCCAACTATTTTACAGTACCCTGTATCTCAGAATCTCCATCCCTTGATGGAGAAGTATGCCCTTTGTGGGTATAATGAATTCCAAGCCTTCTATTACCATCTATAATATTGAGAATGAAGCCCTCTACTTGTGGGTTGAAAGAAAAGTGATGAGCACTCCTTACAGTGTAATGCCAATAAAATCTCCCAATCTTTGTTAAGGGCTCATCATCATCAAACTAGGAATCATAAGATGGTTCCAATCGATGACTCCAAACTTTTGGTCGGGTAGGATCTTGGGCAACCCTCTCAACAAACCCAACCACAAAATCCCCATTGGGAAGCACTCTAGCCAAGGTCTCTACAATCTTCCTCACCAATCATCATATAGTACGAGAGCCCCGAATGAGAGTACCCTCAAATACACTGTATGAAACCTCCTGCAAATCCAAGCTCTCAAGAAACTACTCCATAAATGACTTAGTATAGTAGAAATTATATGTAGAAGCATCAATATGCTCCGCCGTAATCCACAGATGATCCCTCTGAAAATGTGACGATGCGAACTGTCCAATGCTATCAGTCATATGAAAAGAAAAAATAAATTCACTTCCAGTAGAAGGAAGCAAATCACCATGAGATCCTATCTCCACTGATGCTCTCACTTCCTCTATACATGCTACACTCATATCCTAGATGAATGTGTTTGCTACATCATAGAAGCAAACTCACCACCAACCACAATATGTAACTAAATAGGGTCTGGGCCAAGGATTTTTTTAGTGGCTATTATTTGTCAATTGTCTAATATGTCCTGATTGGGCTATAGAAATTGGCTAAAAAAAACACCGTATACTAGTTGACCGGTTCGCCCAGATTTTATAAAATACTCATATAGTGGTCAGAATGTTTGCCACTATTATTACATAATTTTAGTTTGGTAGTTGGGTTCTTCGCCCATATTTCTCTTTAATGTTTACTCTTATTCACCATGGAATTAATTGAGTGTCTCTTTCGACGGTCATCATTTGCCAAATTCCCATTTTCCTATGCGATTTTTTTATTTATGAGTGACACTGTACTCCACAGAAAACTTACCTTGATACATGTCAACATTTCGGTGAATACCTTGACAATTCTTCTTCCTTCAAGAAATGTTGGCCGAAATTAAACCTCAGCCATTGATCTTGGATCATCAAATGGTCTGAATTCTCAAATAATACATTTAACATAATTACATTTCAAAACATAATTCGCCATCAATATTAATAATTTTATTAAAAACAAAAATTATAATCGCCATTATTTTATAAAAATTGTCTAAACTATTAAAAAATTTGCCACCAAATATCCATCGATTGACGAATAATTCGCCAACACTATTAATTTTTTTTCACCCAAATGACATGTGATTCACCACAATTTTATAAATTTTGGGAGGGGGGGGGGGGGGTTCCTTAAAGTTATCCCTAGTCTGGGCCTAGTGTCAACTATACCTTCTCTAACTCCACAGTAACCTCATCCAACTATAATTGTGACTCCTTTAGAGCCAACTGAGTATACTAAAGAGAGTCTACAGTCACCTCAAGCTCCTGGGTGAGCTCAACCACCTCTTCCTATTTCCCTAACAACATCTCATAGCAGGTGCTACCCCACTCTAGAAAGTAATCCCTGTCAACAACTAACTGAGAGTAACTATGCTTAAAGATCCTAACAACTTCTCAAAGGGCATGAACCTCTGCTAGAAAAAGAGTACTATCACCATGCTCATCAAATATAGGAGTACACCAACCAGATGTAGCTAGCATTTGACGAATAGCATCATAATGCTCAAGAGCTAAAGAAATGTTGATAAGTAGGAGATAATTTCCACAGCAAGTCAAATTGTGATATTGCTATCAAGATTTAATTATGTAATTTTTAGTCAAACTAATTAACTCATATTTCATGAGTAGTCATTCAACATGAATCCATCTCTCATGAGAATAAATGGAACACTTAGCACTCATTGGATCTAGGTGATGCTCACAGGAGTGAAGTAATGAGACTTCCTGGGAGGTCACCCATCCCAGTACTACTCCAGCCTGAGTGCGTTTAACTACAGAGTTTCCTCCATGGTTAAACCCAAAGCTTGCAACCCCATTTGAAAAACCTTCACCGAGTGTTGTGCCTTATGAACCATTCATTAGAAAGCCCCTTAAGCTCATCAATTGATAAGTAGGAGATAATTTCCACAGCAAGTCAAATTGTGATATTGCTATCAAGATTTAACTGTGTAATTTTGAGTCAAACTCATTGACCCATATTTCATGAATAGTGATTCAACATGAATCCATCTCTCATGAGAATAAATAGAACACTTAGCACTTATTGGATCTAGGTGATGCTCATAGGGGTGAAGCACAGGGACTTCTCGGGAGGTCACCCATCCTAGTACTACTCCAGCTTGAGCATGCTTAACTACAGAGTTTCCTCCATGGTAACCTCAACCTCAATGTCAAACTTTTAAAGGAAAAAACCATGTACTTTGTTGCCCTCTTAATTGTCTCTGGATCCAACAAGCTCTCTGCCAATCTCTGTTGATGAAATTTAAGTTTCTTCATACTCCGCTGCAATACATTCATCTTCGCGCTAACTTCATCATTACTCCACCAACTTCTGGAACTATTAGTCCTCCTATATATGTCCATGACTAGAAACAACAAGAGTGCTGATCACTTTGATCACAACAATAGATTTGAAATAAAATAATTTTCCTACCCCATAGGATGGCAGAAAATTGCTCTGATACTAATGTAATAACCCCAACTAGTTATAACTTCGTCAAACATCAAATTCTTCTCTATTTCAGTCGTTTGAAAATTTTTTAAACACTTTGAAAGCTAGCTTTAATATCAATGTAATATCCCTTGCCCAAATTGAGGGATTTGAGCTAAAGGAATATTGACAAACACTTGTATGTCACCTTTCTCTTTTTTGATTTCTTTGTGTTTCAGATTGTTTGATATAGTTTGAATGATGCTAAGAAATTCAGAATGTTCGCAAATGATATTAGAATACCCCTTACAATGAACTAACATAAAAGTGTAGTTCTTTTTAGTATTTTCAATGCATATACACGGAAACTAGATATGGAATGCATACCTACATCTAACTGACATTTTGACAAACAATTGGCATACAACTATTGTGCTGATCATATATGCATTAGATGAACATTTCGTCAAACAAATGGTATGCAACATATATCTCCTTTATTGAATTCATTCCCATGTGCAATGTTGTTATGAATTTTCCAAGACAAATGTGCTACAATAATGACTACAACAATGCGAAATCTGATTGTGAGTTATCACTTACAACAGAAAAATTATATGCCTAAGATTACAATGCTAACTATTAATAGTTGCAAGAGGAATCTGATAATAGTGATGCCCACTAATGGATAAAAATTTCATAAATACTATAGCACGATATTGTTCACACATACTATAGCAACAAGGAAAAAAATGATTACTAATGGCTGCCAAAAATGAATCTTCAGGTCTACACTCCATAGTCCTTCAATATTCTTCAAACCCTCGGTTATTCCTTAAGTTTAAGCACAATTAGAACTCTAGAATGAAGCTCTCTTGAATGCCAAATTCAATAGATATTTCACCACCTCAAATGGTTGCAACACTGAAGAATTGATGCTCTCCAATGGCTAACTAAAATTAGAAACCCTTAGTTTCTTCTCCCAAGTTTAAATCAAATGCAATTGACAATAATCGAATGCCTAACAATGAAGCTCTCACCTCTCTTTATTCTTTTCCTTCACCCTTCTAGAAGGAAATAAAATATTATTGAATTGCACTCTCTAGAAGCTTCACCCTTTCCAATACAATAATTAGTTGTGGTTCTAGAAAATTAAATTAATTAAATATAAAGTCACCTTTAGATTTATTTATTTATTGACTTTAATTTAATTTATTGAACTCAGTATTTCTCCATCTAGCCTTCAAAGAATGAAAAGCTAAGAACTCTATCAAGGGTTTAAAAGATGGAGAACATTAAAAATACAAATAATGATGTAAAACTCATGTTATATACAACATATGAAATATGAATACAATCAACTTCTCTCCAATTCTATTGAACCCAACAATCATCTACAAGCTTGATAGATGAGAACATGACTCGTGCTTTTCCAATTGTAGACACAAAAAAATTATCCAATGCCTACATAGTAGTGTTTTACTAATTTTTTTGTCGCAACTAATTAAATAGTTTCATTTATGATCAAATAATTTAATTATGTAACCATAATTCCTTCCACTCTTTAATTAAATGATTTCAATTGTTTCACCTAACTATTCTTCCACAATTAAATATACCTTTTAATCATTTATCTTAACTATTTTTTTTTATCAACCTAGATTAATTATTATTATGTGTTGTGATTAACAATTTTTATTATTTATAAGTTAGAGTAGATTCAAAATGAAGACCACTTAGATAAGAGGCTCACAATTTACCATTGTGCTGTAGGCTCTTGCTTGTTCTTAACTAACTATTCTTATATGATTTAAAAATATAATTATTTAATCCATTTTCCTAATCTTCATAATAAAATAAATTTTATTTAGTTTATTTGTTTTTATGAATTGGGGAAATAAATATTTTTATTTATTTTTAAAATGCCACTTATCACTACTCTTCGTCTTCTTTCCATTATCAGCCCCACTTATTTCTCTTTCACTTAATAATATTTCCTAACTTTTTATTTGTTTTCACTTGTCTTTTGAATGTGAACTTTAATTCTTGTTCAATATTTATCCATTGTTCACTTTGAGTCTCAAATTATTGCCAACCATTCATGCAACCTAGAATTACCTTAAGGTTTTATCATTTTACTTATTTTTTCTACCTACAAATGTTTGAATCTTCTCATATCATTATCATATTAATCAATAGATTTCAACTATGTTTATCCACTAAATTTCTAAGAACACTTTTAATCAATATATTTCAATTGTATTTATCCACTAAATTTCTAAGAGAACTTTAGAGAAGAAGCAAGAGAGGAAATGAAGACTCCTTGATATGAATCCTTTTGGTTTTCATTTGTTTAATGTTTTGTATTTTAATTGATTTCTTCATTGAGTATATTAGGTTTTATTTCATTAAGTTAGGATTCTTCATGGTGATCTAGATATATTCTCATGTTTTATCCCTCATTTCCTAGTCTTACATCTTGAACTTATTGTGATAACTCTAATTTTTATTTCAGTAAACTCATTTAGAGGTGACAATTTTGGAGGTTCATCATTAATTTCTAGACTGATTATTTGTAAATGAACAATGCCTCTAAATGGATTTTGATCTTGATAATTGAAAACTTAACTTCTCAAGTTACTTGTGGTCGATGTGTTTGGCAATTGATCTCAACATGGTGTCACTAATATGTTTTGGTATTGAATCTAGTTGTTGTTGATATTAGATTGTTGGTTGCATTTTTTGTTGCTATTTTAAGGTCAATTTTTCTTGTGATTAGTATCGAATGGTTTATCGAACTTGTTGGTGGTATTGAACACTTGGTTGAACATGTTTCTATTGGTGTTGTACTATTTGTCATGGTTGTTGTACATGTTGGATAATTAGTTGTGATTGTGGTTGGTACTAAATCACTCATTGTTGATATTGTATCATTTATTATGGTTTCTATTGGTTATAGATGGTAGATTGTGATTATGGTCGATATTGAACAATCATAATCATTCTAAGGCTATTCAAATACCTTTCTAACTTCACACATTCACTTTCCATTACTTTTTATCTTCAACAGAATTTTTGAAACTCCTTGGTATAAGTATTAAGATCCATCTCCTTTTTGCCTTAGATTTTTTCTGTTTCTTTGTAATTGGACTTCATAGTCCTTAGGTACATATGTCTCCTTTACTTTTGAGACCATCCTCTTCCATAAAACTACCACGTTCTTCCCTGCTTTGACTCTCTTTCCTTGCACAAAGTTCCACCAAGTAAGAGTTTCTCCCTTTAACTTGTATTTTATAATTTTTACCTTTTGGTTCTTTGGTGTTCCTTCATATTCAAAGAATTTTCCCAAGGATTTTATTCAATCCATTACTATGTTAGCATCCATACTTCCACTATAAGTAGAAAATTTATATTCTCTCCATGGTTTTCCCCCTCATGAACTTGAGGATATTTAAGATGGGCATTTGATCTTAAGGAACATCTTCTTGCTCTTGCATATAGGTCTCCTCATCCCCCCACCTTCTTCTTATTTATCATAGGGCTTTTCCACTTCCTTCATCATTCCCTCCAATTCCTCTAGTGCTTATCTCAATCACCTATTCTCCCTTTATTGATCTTCTATCCTCTTTAAAAGCTCTGCATTTGTCACCTTAGGAGGCATGGTTATAACCTCTCCTTCTAAATCCTCATATGACATGTACCAAACTTCCTTTCCCAAAGGATCAAACTATGCTTTGATACCAATATGATAGGAAGGTTTCAGAGTAACAAAAAACTAGGTTAGTGATAACCACCAAAACCAAATCCCACCAAGACTTTGTCTTCCCCTACTATGATGACAAAGGGTAAGAAACAAATAGGAATAAAAGTATTTTCCAAGGCCCCTATAAGACTCATTGGGATTTCTTTCAAAGGTTACACAAACCCTTCCCTAAGATTGGATCTACACAATTCATGATCTTGATTAACATCTAATTAGGCCTTATATATCCAAACATGTAATTTATGACTTTAATGGGTGGAAAGGTTTTGACATAACTCTCATGTCTACAATGTCCCATTTGATAGGTTTTGGGAACCCATTTTCAACCAAACTATTAATTTAGTAATTAGTACTACTATATAGACCTAAAAGAATAACGCCTAGGATTTGATTTTTTCAGGGGTAACTTGGTAAATCTAAAAAGGACCCTTAGAAACTAAATAAAATTTTAGACAGTATTTTGGATACTGTATTGAACCCCGTTGTTTTAGGTTCTAACTCACAATTTAAGCCATTAAACCTCAGCAAGGCTAAAAGGGCTAATTACGACTACTTATTGAAGGACCCACCTTGATGCAACAATCTACTCCTTTACAACACTTTAGAAACCTTAAATCTACTTATTTGTTACACATTCCACCATTAGATCTTATTGGGATACTCCACCCAATGTTCAACAACTCCAATTGCATTTTACAATAGTCTAAGCACATTGAGATGCTTAGCTAGGGCATCAAGTTACTCTCTCCTACCTTGTTCTTTTGTATCCAAACCCATCACCATCTTATAGCACATACTCCTAACTTGGGTTTCACCAAAAGATGTGAAATTTTCATGGTGAAAAGTCAAGTTACTTGTGTCAAACACTAGGTTCAAAGGGTTATTGAACCATTTACAAAGAAAATTCTATCAAATACTCCAAACACCACCAAAATGAATCAAATTAACTATATTAGGTTCCTAACTTTCCATACCACATGAATGCAAATAAATTTCAATCATAGCAATCCATAATCATACGTCCTAGGCCATAAAACAAAGAATTTATTGGGAAAACATTGAGAAATCTTATTGTTTTTCATTCCAATCTTTAATTGTCTAAATAGCCTTCATCCAACCTCCTCAACCAATTACAACTAAAATTTCAAACCAATTGACCGTTGGGGTCAATATGAGAAACTTTTCAACATAGTTGTAAAAGTCACTCAAGAACTTTTGAAAGTTGAATGACAACTTTTCAAGATTGTCAAGCAACTTGGCATTTTTTGCTCCTACTTTATAATGAGACTTGTATATAATCTAAACTCACACTAGTGACCAAAATTGGTCATATTAAAATTAATCAGATCCCTTGGGACCCTTATACCCTCAAATTAACCTTATACTCTAAACCTTTTCATAATCTAATATGCTTGCATTTATTACATCAAAGACCCATAGGGTCTGATACATGCAAAAACACCTGACAACTACAAAATGAAAAGACCTCTTGATGGATCAAACTCTAGTTCTCTTGCACTAGTCATTTCATATTTAATCTTTAATGTATAATATAAATACAATCTCATTTAAATAATTAATTAATGATATTTAAAGAATATATATTAAATGAAAACCCCAAATAATATATCTGCCAACATTAAAGGAACAATAACACAGAGAATCACTAATATCATCAAGATAATTAGAACATCCTTAGATATAAAATAAACCAAATACTATTGTAGCAACAATAGTGATATCATAAATTAGTATAATAATGTATAGTGGTCAAGTGAATCTCACAATGTAAATACATAATCATAACATGGGAATAGTCATTAAACATTTTAAATAAGTCAAGCTTAGATCCAAATAGCCAAGAATAAAATGACTCCAATGCATCATAACATAGACTCAAAAGGTCAAGTATCTAGAATTAGGTATGAAACAAGACAACCCAATAGTTCTCACAACTAGAAACAAGAAAATAAGGAACACACCAACACAATAACATAAATTTGATCGAACAAAAGTACAAATTACCTTATAGGTCCAAAATGATCAAAGTACTAGCATATGATCATTGACGCATTAGGTGAACTAAACCAATCACATTAGGAAACAATAAAACATCCATGCACAAAGAAAGGGATCAAAAAGATATTTCATTCCAACTACAAAAAGGCACTACCATGACACAATTCTAAAGTTACATCCCTAAGGATTGCATGAAGAAAATGGGATAGGCATTAAAACATCCCCCAAGGAATAGGATTACTTTTGGAATCATGCAGTCACAATGAAAGACAATGTAGAGTTTGAGATCTACATCCATAAATAAATAAAAATAAAAACTATACAAGTACTACACAAGTCTGGCCAAACCTTACCAAATCCTTATCACCCAATCACACGATTGATGAAAGGAGCAACACACACACACACACAAAAAGAGAGTCAACAACTCTCAAAGGTATGCAAATGAATCAAAATACATCCTAGGAGAAATACCTCTTTCCATAATCACTACAAAATGAGTTATGGTGCTTGTCATTCTACCCGATCACGAGGAAAATAGCCCAAAAAATACTGCCCTCTAGGGTCTCTTCAAAGACCAAGGCACTAAAACTATCAATTCAATAACTAAATAACAAGGATAAAATTATTCATTAAGATAGAAATGAATTGCATGTTCATCTATTACATACTTGATTCCAACTAGAGTCTCACATACTCAACAAGAATTTTAAGAAGTATGAATTCTCTATCCAAATCCACTTCTTTTTGGGATATTATGCTCCTCTTAGGGTACCAATAGGTAAAACTACAAGAGGTTGCATCTAACAATGAAGATTGTTCACACTACAAAGGCTCAAAAAATATATTCTTTCACAAGAAGGGATAAACAAATGACACTTGAGCAATAAGCATAGGGGAAAGTATATAGCTTCTTAGATGTCAAGAGATCATATATAGTTGATACAAGGATTTCCAAACCTAACAAGATAATTGTCTTTCCTTAAATAAGGTGATGATGAATTCTAATGGTGAAAATCATCCCACACCCAAATCTAAACTAATATATCCATAGAGACCACATCCTCTAGCAAAAAACAACACACACAACTCAAACTGTGTGTGTGTGTGTGTGTGTGTGTGTGTGTGTGTGTGTGTGTGTGTGTGTGTGTGTGTGTGAGAGTGAGAGTGAGAGAGAGAGATAGAGAGAGAGAGAGAGAGAGAGAGAGAGAGAGATTTTATCCTCACACTACACCAACCAAAAGTTCGGGAACCCAAAAAAGTGATTGAAAAACACTCACTAAGAAAACAAATAACAAAATTAGTGTTACATGAAGAGCCTCCATAATGAGTTTTAAGGAGGTAAGAACAAGGCAATAATTGGTCTCAAGACTCATAACAAAGGTTACACCTCATAGGTGGACTCAGTCACACCCAAGCATCAAAATTAAACAATGCTAAGCAAGAGAATGATCAAAATACCAATCTTACAAACATGGGAGAAAATTGATAATGTGTGAGTATGTTTCTTCTTGCAAGAACATGTGATAAGACTAGAACCAAGACAAAATACAAAACAACAAGTAGACTTGCGATCATAAATACCACCAACCCAATCTGAATCTGTAAAACAAACAATGTGAGGATCCCCTGATGTATAGTGAATGTTATGATATGTTGTACCTCTAATATACCTCAAGATATGTTTGGAAGCTTTCCATGACTCTAATGAGGATCATGGGAGAATTGAGAGACAAGTCCAACCATAAAGGAAATATCAGGATGTGTGTGTGTCAGGTACAACAAACTACCCACAAGCTATTTGTATAGAGTGGAATCCACTATAGGAGTAGAGCAAGTGGTAGATAAAACAACCCTTGAGTAAAAAGGTGTGGGGCCAGGCTTGCAATCAAGCATGTCGAATCTCTGAAGCATATCAAGAGCATACTTTTGCTAGAGTATGGCTATCCCATCTGAAGACTAAACAACCTATAGGCCTAGAAAATAGTGCAAAAGTTCAAGATCTGTCATCTTAAACTACTCTCTCAATGATTGTTGAACACCCTATATCATGGAGACTGAGCTTCCTATGATGATGAGGTCACTAACATAAAGCACAAGTATCAATAAATCAGCCCCATAATGTTGAATGTAAATTGTAGGATTGGAATGACACTAAGTGAACTGTGAAGCAAGCAAGAAGGAATCCATCTTCTCATACCAAGACCTAGGAGCCTATTTGAAACCATATAAATACTTCCAAATCCAACATACTAATGAAGATTCCTACACAAAACTATGAGGCTACTCCATATAGATCTCCTCATGAAGGTCTCCATGCAAAAAGGTGTTAAAATATAGGATCTCTAATAGTAAAACAATTACAAATAAGTGCTTTTAATTTCTGAATTGAAAGAACAAAATGAATTTACTTATCTTCTTTGTGATTGCAGCAAGTTCTTTAAATTCTTCCTTCCTCAACATTGATAGCTTTTACTAGATCACTGTACGACGAGTATTGTGAATGATAATAGCAATAATATTATGAGAGCTCTATAGGTACTTGTATGTCTTGTTGTATATATTTTCACTGCAGGTTAGCGATCTCAAATATATACATGAAGAAGCGGTCATGACTTCGAAGAGTCATGCCCTTACGTGGCCCAAAGGCCACGTAGGGACATGCCTCTTTGGAGGCATGTTAACTACATAACTATTGATGGCACTGGGCTGATATTGCAATATAAATTGCATGCTTATAATGGGATTAGTTACAGGTTGAAGACCCGATATAAGAAGCTTGCTTAACACCTCGACAATGTCATTAGTCAGGAATAACAAAAGTCATTATAATTTCCAGTTAAAGGTAACATGAAACCTGACAATGATATTTGTTATGTATTATGATAAATCTGACAGCAAAGTTTGTCATGTGTAACATGAAGGTTGACCACTCAAGTTGATCGACCATAATGCATATTTATACTGTCATAAATAATATACATACATAACAGAGGTGTATGCATACTTACATGTATGCATACATTATTATGAATACATGTACGTATAGATATGCCTCTGTCATGTATATCAGATAGTGATGTATGCATACTTCTTAGCAATACAAGACATATATCAGAGTCAAAATGTCAAATGCTTATATCTCTGAAATGATAACATTATAGAAGATTTAGATTTCCTTCTCCTAATGCTAAAACATCAACACTCCCTCTTTAGCAAGGGAGAAGAAGTAAAACATTAGTCAAAGTCATCTTAATAAGCAATACTGCATGAACAGTAACTGATCTCTACTTGCAATTAAGCAATGTCTAGAGTTAACACAAATATCCTCTACTTGCACTTAAGCAATGTCTAGAGGTAAGTCAAGAATAATCTCTACATGCACTTAAGCAATGACTAGAGAATCCTAAATAATAATCTCTACTTGCACTTAAACAATGTTTAGAGAAGCTCAAAAAATAATCTCTACTTGCACTTAAGCAATGTCTAGAGAAGCCCAAAATAATCTCTACTTGCACTTAAGCAATGTCTAGAGAAGCCCAAAATAATCTCTACTTACACTTAAGCAATGTCTAGAGAAGCTCAAAAAATAATCAACTATTTATAAGATCATCACCTTGTAAATAATTTTAGATTACTAAATATGTCCTTGAAAGATCGTCACCTTTCATTACATAAAAATAGAAGAAACAAATAATCCATTCTTTTATTTTAAAATATTTCCATTACAAATAATTATACCAAGTCTTTCCCTGAAATATTTTAATTTCACCTTAGCAAGAGGTTTGGTAAAAATATTAGTTGTTTGATCATTTGTACAAATATACTCTAATTGTATAACTCCTCGATTAACCATATCCTTGATGTAATGAAATGGAATTTTGATATGTTTAGAGCGATTATGAAACACAAGATTAGAAGAGAGCTTAATACAACTTTGATTATCACAATGAACCATGGTGGGCTTCATTGGTCTTTTGAAGAGATCAAAGAGCAACTTTCAGAGCCATACCGCTTCTCTGGCACATAGAGAAGATGCAATATACTCAGCTTCGGTAGAACTCAAGGCCACATAAGTTTTTTTTCGACCAGTCCAAGAGATCATACCAGATCCAAAACTGAAACAGTATCCAGAAGTACTTTTGCATTCAATAGAACTTCCAGCCCAATCAGAATCAGAGAATCCAGATAGCTTAAGATTAACTTTGTCATATTTGATTCCCATTCCAATAGTACCTTTTAGATACCTCATTATGTATTTAGCTGCCTACATATGTATCTTCTTAGGTGTGCACATGAACTGAATCAAAGTATGAGTTGCATAACAAATGTCAAGACGAGTATTAACCAAGTACATTAAGGATCCAATAATCTGCCTGTAGTGAGTAGGATCCACATCTTCAGATTTATTCATATCATCCTCTAGTTTGTGGAAGTTTATCTCCATAGGTGTAGCAGCTGGTTTGCATTCCATCATACCAAACTTGGTTAATATGTCAATTGTGTATTTTCCTTGGTTTAGTACAATACAGTTGTCCAGCTGCCAGATTTCTAATCCCAAAAAATAGTGAAGTAACCCTAGATCCTTCATTTCAAATTCAGCTGAGAGATCTTGTTTACATTTTTCTATCATGTGTTCATCACCAGTGATTAGTAAGTCGTCAACATATAATACAAAGATAACCATATCATCACCTTCTGTTTTGAAGTATAAATTAAGATCGACTTCATTCTTGGAAAATCCCAATTTTAGTAAATAATTATCTATTCTTTCATACCAGGCTCTAGGAGCCTGTTTAAGACCATATAGTGCCTTCTTTAATTTACAAACATGAGTTTGGGGACTAAAGATACTGAACCCTTCTGGCTGTTCAACATAAACTTCTTCATCAATCTTTCCATTGAGAAACGTTGTTTTGACATCGATTTGGTGTACTTTCCATCCTTTAGATGCAGCAATAGCTAGAATAGTTTTGACTAAAGTATATCTGGCAACAGGTGCAAAGGTCTCATCATAATCGATTCCCTCCTTTTCAGAGAAACCTCGGGCCACAAATCTTGCCTTGTATTTTTCAATACTTCCATCTGCAACATGTTTAATCTTGAATAACCATTTGGAAGAAACAATAGATTTGTTTTTAGGTCTTGGTACAATTTCCCAAACATCATTTTTCAATATTGAATTATATTCCTCAATCATGGCTTCTTTCCATGATTGATGTGAAAGTGCTTCCTTAACATTGTTAGGTTTAGATATAATGAGTTCAGATAACATAACAACATAACAGGATTGGTTTCTGGTTCTTTTGCTTTCCTGAATTACATCATCTGGTTCAACCTGATTTTTGGCTAACATCTTTCTAGCCCAAAGGGGTCTCTTTTTGTTGTTAAGGTTGATGTTATTAGATTCAGTATGATTTGACATGGAGGAGATGTCAGAATTTTCCTCCCTCTCAACTTCTGTATCTTGATCTTCTTCTGAAATAGATTCATCATTATTTGAAGTCTTGAAGGTAGTGTCTTCTTCGAATATGACATCTCTACTAATCTCAATAGTTCTTTGTCCAAGAATGTAGATTTTGTATCCTTTTGAAGTTTCACTATAACCAATGAATATTCCTTTCTTCCTAGAAGGTTCTAATTTGGTTCTCTTTTCTTTTGGAACATGAATGTAGACTGGACACCCAAAAATTCTTAGATGACTTAAATCTGGTTTAACTCCGATAAATGCTTCTTCAGGAGTGATGTTTTCCAATATAGAGTGAGGACAACGATTTTGAATATAGACAGCTGTAGTGGAAGCTTCAGCCCAAAAAGAATAATGGAGGTTTTGATCATGTGGCATAGCCTTGGCTGACTCAACAATGGTTCTATTTTTTCTTTCAGCTATTCCATTCTGTTGAGGACTATAAGGTACAGAATACTCCCTCTTAATCCCAACATAAATACAAAAGTTTTTGAAAATATTAGAAGTGAATTCACCCCCATTGTCAAACCTAAGGGTTTTGAGCTTTAGACCTAAATGATTTTCGACTAGGGCTTTAAATTCTTTAAATTTGGATAAGACTTTAGAAGACTCCTTTTGTTTTAGAAAATAAATCCAGGTTCTTCTAGAATAGTCATTAGTGAAAATTACATAAAATTGACATCCATTTAGAGAGGGAACTGACATCGGACCACAAAGATCTGTATGAATCAACTTAAGTATGTTTTTAGATTTATGAACACTATTGGGATATGAGTGTTTAGTGTTTTTCCCTAAGGCACGCCCTTCACAAATACTTGAGTGATCAGAATTAAGATTTGGAAGACCTTTTACAATTTTACTTATAGATACTAAAGCTCAAAAATTAAGATGTCCTAATCTTCTATGCCAAATTTCAATGGAGTTTGTCTTATTTTTACTAAGAGTTAGGTTTTAATTTTGGGTTTTGAAACTTACATAATTTATAAAGACTCCCATCCCTAACTCCTATGGTTATAACTTTCTTGATAGATGAATTCTTAGTCCAAGATAGAACTTTATTTCCTTGAAATGCAATGTGGTACCCTTGATTAGCAAGTCTAAAGATGGAGATAAGATTTCTTTTGATCCTAGGCACATAAAGGATGTTCTTTAGTTGCAGAGTGATATTAGAGTTTAGTTGAATAGAACATGTACCAATGCCTTTAATTGGATGAGAGGAGTTGTCTCCAATAGTAACTTCTTCTGATTCATGATTTGAGAGAGTCTCAAACTTGTCTCTAAATCCAAAGATATGGCGAGAAGCTCCACTGTCTAGGATCCAGGTGTCGTGATTGGAGTTTAACTCATTTGAGAGAGCTACTATAAATGCATAATTCTGTTTGTCTGTCTTTTCATTATCTTCTACTTTAACTTCTGCCAATGCTGCTTGAATTTTATGTTTTTCAGGACATGCATAGTAGGAATGACCAAGCTTATCACATTTAAAGCATCTTACTTTGGACTAATCTCTATTTTTGTGAGATTTATGATTTTTATTGTTTCCCTTCTTGTTATGATTGAACTTTCTTTTCTTGTTTGACTTGGAATACAAGGCTTGAATATCATTATCTTGATTTGAATTTAAACCTCTAGATGCTAGTCTAGAATCCTCTTGAGTGCATTCATTCTTCAATTGATCAAATTTTGGAAGTTTAGGATGAGAGCTTAAACCTCTTATGAAAGTTTCCCATGATAGTGGAAGTCCTCTAAGGGCAATCATACTCAATTCTTTATCATCTATTTGATTTTGCATAGTAGCTAATTGATCCTTTAACTCGGTGATTCTAAGGAAGTAAGATGTAATGGATTCTCCATTTTTCATTTTTATGTATAGAAGATCTTATTTCAAGGTGATCAATCTACTTGTGTTATTAATTTCAAATGTACTTTGAATTGTAGAGAACATATCAAATGCAGTTTTGAGATTTGCTATAGAAGGAAGAATATGATCTTTAACTGAATCTACGATTATTTTCATAGCCTTATTATTGTGCCTTTTCCATGTTGCTTTCTCAGATTCGTTTTCAGGCATAGGTGTTTTAGATTCAATGTAGTTTTCCAATTCCATCTCCCTTAGAATTATTAAGAGTCTGATTTTCCAAGAGGAAAAATTTGAAGCTCCATCTAATCTATCTTCAATTCTTACATGGTTCACCATCTTTTAATGCTCCTTTTAAAATTTTATTTTCTTTTTAAATTAGACTCAGAAATTTAAATTTTGCAATGGTTTTCTAATCAGTACTACTCTGATACCATGTTAAAATATAGGATCTCTGATATTAAAACAATTGCAAATAAGTGCTTTTAATTTCTGAATTGAAAGAACAAAATGACTTTACTTATCTTCTTTGTGATTGCAGTAGGTTCTTTAAATTCTTCCTTCCTCAACACTAATAGCTTTTATTGGATCAATGTAAGATGAGTATTGTGAATGATAATAGCAATAATATTATGAGAGCTCTATAGGTACTTGTATGTCTTGTTGTATATATTTTCACTGCAGGTTAGCGATCTCAAATATATACATGAAGCAACAGTCATGACTCTGAAGAGTCATGCCCTTATGTGGCTCAAAGGCCACGTAGGGACATGCCTCTTCGGAGTCATGTTAACTATGTAACTGTTGATGAAACTAGGCTGATATTGCAATATAAATCACATGCTTATAATGGGATTAGTTACGGGTTGAAGACTCGATATAAGAAGCATGCTTAACACCTTGACAATGTCATTAGTCGGGAATAACAAAAGTGATTATAATTTCCAGTTACGGGTAACATGAAACCCAACAATGATATCTGTTATGTATTATGATAAATCTGACAGCAAAGTCTGTCATGTGTAACATGAAGGTTGACCACTCAAGTTGATCGACCATAATTCATATTTATACTGTCATAAATAATATACATACATAACAGAGGTGTATGTATACGTACATGTATGCATACATTATTATGAATACATGTACATATAGATATGCCTCTGTCATGTATATCAGACAGTGATGTATGCATACTTCTTAGCAATACAAGACATATATCAGAGTCAGAATGTCAAATGCTTATATCTCTAAAATGATAACATCATAGAAGATTTAGATTTCCTTCTCCTAATGCTAAAACATCAACAAAAGGCACTCTTTACATCCATCTGAAAAATTGTCCATCCCTGTGAAGCTACTAGAGAGAGTACAAGGCAAATAGAATTCATCTTGGCAATAAGGGAAAAGATCTTGGAGTAATCAATACCCTCAACCTATGAAAAACCCTTTGCAACAAGATATACCTTGTACCTATCAATAGAACCATGGTCCATCTGCAACATATTTGGTATGGTACACCCAACAACATGAAACCAAATTTCTTCCTTTCAAAAGAGGACAAAGATCCCATGTGTGGCTCTTCATCAAAGAAGAGTACTCCTCATCCATAGCCCTATCCCACTTTGAGTATCCTATCACCTGTGAAAAACTTTCAGGATCATCTAAAATGGCATGACTCAAAAAGCCACTACTAGCAATCTGAGCATGAGTGTGACAAGTATCTGTACGATCACCTGCCAAAGGTCCAGTTGCATCAACAGTATCATGAACCCACTTTGGCACTCGCCGAATAGTTGGTGGAGGTGGTGAAGAGGGATCAATATCTATATCTTCCTCTGAGGATGCGTAATTCTGTAGAGGAGTAGAGGAAATACTGGGTAGTGAGGAAGAAGCTGGAGATGGAGGATCCATTAGAGGATAATGCTCATCAAACTGAACATGTAACACCCCGCCAAGGGATCCAAAAGAATTAACCTAAAGTTTTATTAAATTTTTCAAACATTTTTTTCTTTTTAAACAAGAAAGAATAATCATACACATCAAACACATAGTAGCAGAAGCAATGACATACAATCAGCTAAAAGCATACATAACATGTTACATTCCTTAAGGATCCCATGATGTTGAGTCACATTTAATTTAGTTAATACTAAGTCTAATAAATGCCACATCCATATGAAAGAATAACTAAAAGTCCAATGTCCATTTAAATAATATACATTTGTTCTTAATGCCTCTTGGCAAATGAAATTTGGAATGCTTAATCATCCACTGTACATGTCATAGGGTATGAAAGGCTAAAAGAATATACATATGTAGAAATAGAAATACATCATCCTCTTTGGATCCATGATACAAGTACAATAAAATAAATGAAACCATCCACCATACATGATACATCCATCCATCATGAAATATAACCATCCATCATAATAATACATAGAAAGAATGAAAGGAAAAAACAAACATAGGAGCTCTAACTACGATGACTATGAACGGATCTCAATGGTAAGAGTAAAAAGAACTACCACCTGACCGTGTGGAACTTAAATGGCCCACTCTCACCACCCTGAGGAGATAGTCTCAAGTCCCAAACAGGATAACAACCCAAATATCAAAAGTAATATCTAAGTGCAAGAAATCCTATAAGCAATCTAACTCAAAGGTTCTAAGATAGGTCAACATCTAATTCCCAGAGGCACACAAGACATGTAGGAAACCTACTATGTAAGTGGGCAAGTGTCATCGCACGAATCACACTAGAGTTACCCTGGGAATCTCTTAGGACCCCGACCCCCTAGTGATCCCTATGTGGCCACTAGTATCCTCTCATACTAACAAGGCATACTATGGATGCAACGTCGCAACCAAGTGTTCTCTCTACTCCAACCCTAGTCTATACTAGCACTTGAGGCATGGGCAAGAACATAGAAAGACTCTTATTAGGTTCATTTTATTCCCATTTGGTGTAATGTTTTTACTTATTAAACAACTTACAATGGGTTACCCTAGGAACCACTTAGGGCCCCGACCTCCATTACAAGCCACTTCTTGACATTACATATAGATAATCTACCCTAGGCTTGTAAAAGTATAAATCAAAGAATTGTATAAAATCACCTCAGTCCTATACAAGTGACTGGAAGGCATCAAAAGATAATTCACAATAACACATCAATTCTCTACAAGTAATTGGAAAGCATCCCAAAAATACTGATCGAAGACTCAAAATGGTTAAGTCAATTATGTCATAGCATGACATCACCAAGAACAAATCATACAAACACCTTAGTCCTATTAAAGTGACTAGAAAGGAATCCAAATTCAACTGATTGAAGACTCAAAATGGTTATATCAGATAGGTCACACCTTTCACCTTAGTTTCACAAGAGAACACTGAAAAGCAATAACAATCAATAGATCAGCACACATCATAGAGCATACTAGATACATTACCATGGTTGAGTATAAAAGATCAAAACCAAATCATCGTAACCTCATAAATTTAGAACTCCCAAGCCTCTGGTAACATCCTAAGACTGGTCAACGCTCTAGTCAACCCTAACCCAAAACATAGACAGCATACAGATACAGATAACAAAATGTAGGTTTCATAGTTTGGTTTGATTTGAAAACACATTGTTGAATTAATAGTAAGGTTTCAATTTCATTTTCTCAAAGTATTATAATTACTAAGAATTAATAGTAAGGTTTCAATTTTCATTTTTATCAAAGTATTATAATTACTAAAGTTTTCGAATAAAAAAATTTCTTTAGTATTACAAACCATTTTCATATATCTGAACCATATAAACACATCCAAGTTTATAAAAGAAAATATTAATTCTCCCTAATAAATTTCTTTGATTTTCAATTTACTTTAGAATTATATTTAAATAATAAAGTAATAAATAAAATTTGCAAATAATTAAATTTCAAATTTTAACAATACTCATTAAAATTAATAATAATAATAATTGTTAATTATTACCATAATAATTTTAAATAAATTAAACTTTGGAAAAACTTTTCCAAAAAGGAAACCTACTAAAAATAGAAACTTTCCAAAATGGAAACCTACTAAAAACATAAACTTTCCAGAAAGAAACCTGCTAAAAAAAGAGACTTTCTAAAAATAGAAACCTACTAAAAATAGAGACTTTCTACAAATAGAAACCTACTAAAAATAAATACTTTCTAAAAATAGAAACCTACTAAAAATAGTGAATGTCTAAAAATAGAAACATAGAAACTTTCCCAAAATAGCCCTGATATAGAAATTCAAACCAATCAGTTAAATTCTTGTAAAATAAAATTTGTTTTCTTTTCAGAACCCAAAACTCGATTTAACAATTCCATATACAAAACCTCAATTTAACAATAAGGGTTTCAATTTAACTCTTTCACAAATGTATTCAAGAACAAAGAACAATAAATCTTAACATGAGGATTTTCTAGTTTCCAATTTGTATATAGATGTTTCCTAAGAATGATGAACAACCAAATCCACAAACAAGGCTTTCAATCATTAAATTGCTTACAAAAGTTTTTGGAAATGAAGAACAATAAATATGCAAAACAAGGGTCTCAACCCAAAAGAATTCTGAAAACAAAAACAAAACAGACACGAAGAAGATAGGAATTCAAAGGACAGGAAACCATTGTACAAATAAACCACGTGAGATCCTACTTGGATTTGATGCTAAAACAAAAATCACACGAAGCATAGAAAAATAATCCCCTTTCTCTGAAAACTTCCTTCTTCGAAATTCCTCCTCCAAAACCTGTGTAATTGGATAATGAGCTTTAGATCTCTGATAAAGAGTTCCTCCTTAATTTGGGGCTCTAATTGTGCAATCATGCAATCTTTGATAATGAGTTCTCCCTTAATTTGGGGCTTTAATTGTACAATCATGCAAGGGAACTCGTTGATCAATTATTGTTTATTACTTGTTATCTTTTACCTTTTCATGCACAAACTTTTAGATATTTAATTAAAATATCTTTATTAAATTAATTAGCTTTCTCTCTTTAATTTAGTTTATTATATTTTAATTACATGCATATGCTTTATGCAATTTAATCAAAGTAAACTTTATTAAATAATTGCTTACTCTCTCTTTAACTAATTTATTATATTTTAATTTCATGCATAAGCTTTATGCAATTTAATTAAAATAAACTTTATTAAATTTATGTTTTCTCTCTCTAGTTAATTATGAGATGTTTTAATAATATAGTTATTAATTCAACTAATAATATTATTTAGAGTTTATTATTTAAAATAAAACTCGTAAATACTAATTATTAATTTAAATAAATATAAACACCAAAATTAGAATTATAACTTTATCTTTTCCATGCACGTTTATTGAATTATAAAATAACTTTATTTAATTTTCACTTGACTTCTCTTTTCAATTAATTTATTAAATTTTAATCTCATGCATGCATTATGCAATCTTAAAACTTTTAATAAATTAATATCTTTTCCACTTTTTAATTTATTTTTGAAATGTTAATTGATAAAATATTTATTAACTTAAATAATAATAATATTTAGCATTTATTTAAAAATGAACTCTAAATATTATTATTAAATTAAATAAATTAACGCATTCTAAAATCTAAACTTATAACTTTTATCTTTATATTTAATTATTTATTTATTTAATTAATTCTTCAATTAATTAAATATTAAAATATCATAATAATTTTTCATTAAATTAAATCATTAATTTAACAATTAAATTTGACTTAATTAATAGAAAATTTACCAAAGACTTATAAAACAAAATACGAAAACCCATCATAGAAAAACACATACAAGATCAAACTAAAGGGTTATAATCACGAATTAACGTCATTCGACGCATTCAGAAGGTAATCGACTTAGATACTTGTCCTAATTTTCTAAGACAAATAACTTAAAGGTTTAGGATTTGGACTTAAGAATTTATCTCCCCTTTCTTACCATTGAGATAATGCGATAGGGTATGCTCATCCTAGCAATTTAGGAAAGTTGATACCTGGTACTTGTAGTCTGAATAAAATTTACACATGTACAAACACAATATTCTAAACTAAATAGGCAATGGCAGGAAGTGGTGCATCATATAGATCCCGACCAGTAGGTGACTATGACTCCCTTACTTAACCACATCAGAAATGCCATACATAAAGAAAACATACACGTACACTATACACATGCAGTATGGGGTAAGTATCCATAAGAAAACACATATGATAATCCATCTAACTAAACATCATCAATAACTGAAAAAAGCACTATAATAATCATCATGCATACATGAAATAGAGAGTATCAAGTAATCTCATCATATAATCAACTAAATCTAAAACAATATCTGATAATCTCCAAATAACACTACTAATCATCAAGCATAAAACTGGCCTAAAAGAGTTCGGTAATAACAATAAAATGCAAACAAGAGGCAGGCACTACAGAACATCTCGCTAAAATAAGACATCTCTGGAATCAAGATCAAACAACCTGTACACCCTTACATCCTCATAGTAGCCAACAAACATGAATGGTCAGCTCTTTTTCTCCATGGCTTTCCGTTGAGCATCTAGAATAAATTTCCAAGCCTCACTACCAAAAATGCAAAAAGTAGAAACATCAGGCTTGACATGAATCCAAGCTTGCTCAGGAGTCACATGTCGCAATACCTTGTGAGGCATCTGATTCTGAATATAGTTGGCACAATTGATAGATTCAACCCAGAATGAAGAACTCATAGATATAGACTGAATCATACAATGGTCATCTTCTGTAATGTCTTATTCTTTCTATCTACAACCCTAGTCTACTGAGGTGTATAGGGGATAAAGAACTGATGCTATAAACCATGTTCAGTGCAAAAATCTCTAAAAGACTGATTCACATATTCCCCCCATTGTCAGTGCATATACACCGGACAGAAAGACCAGACTGCTTCTCCACAAATGTCTTAAAGATTCAAAATGAATCAAAGACATCATACTTGTACTTTGACAAGTAGACCCATGTGCGTCTAGAGAAATCATCAATGAAGGTGAGCACATATCAAGCACTTGAAAAAGATGGAGTAAGAAATGACATAAGATCACTGTGTATCAACTCTAATGGTGCCTTAGCATGTGTGGATCTACCTGCCAGAAAAGAATCTTTGTGATGTTTGCCAAGTTCACAACCTTGACAAACACCGTCAGTACAAGAGATTTGAGGTAACGCAATCACTAGCTCCTGTGTACTAATCTGTTGTAGATATTTATAGTTGACATGGCCAAAATGCTCATGCCAAAGCTTGCTCATTGCATCTGCATGAGCAATGAGAAAAAAACTTATAGAATCAGAGCTCTCAAAGCAATTGAACTGATATAACTGAGACTAAATATCAACACTCCCTGTAGCAATAACCAAGTCAGGATCATGGAGGTCTTGAATAACCACATCATGTGGTGAGAACTCAGTAGTCTTTCTAGAGCCTTATTAACAAATCTGAAAGACAGACAGGAGATTCATAGAAATGGCCAAAACCAAGAGAACATCTTGTAGTGAACCACCTTCTAAAGAGATAGTTCTTGAACCTGTGATTGAAAGATGAGAAGAATCACCAACTATAATTTATGTAGTAACACTCTGAGTAAGTGAGGTAACCAAATTAGGTGAGTGTTTCATATGATGGGAAGCTTCAGAATCAGGAATCCAAGAAGTTGTAGAAGACAATGGTCATGCAGAAATAGCATGTCCTTTCCCTATAGGTAGAGGTGGAGGCTTCAGAGAAGCAATATTGGAATGTTGCATGGCCTCCTCTAATGCCTCGAGACATTTCCAACACTTGGAAACTAGATGTACT
Organism: Cupressus sempervirens; assembly: GCA_028749045.1. Lineage (NCBI taxonomy): Eukaryota > Viridiplantae > Streptophyta > Pinopsida > Cupressales > Cupressaceae > Cupressus > Cupressus sempervirens. The sequence goes on from CM053792.1 coordinate 204,306,299, forward strand.
TCCTTGCTACAAAAATTGCAAGGTTCACCTATGTAATTCTTAGTCTTGGAGGAAGAGTCACCAGAGTTAGAAGAATTACCCTTCTGAGAGGGCTTTCGAACATCTAATTTGGTTAAAGGCTTGGAGGAACTCTCACTACCTATTGAATCTAACTTATATTTTGGTTTCTTCTTCGACTTTCCTATAGATTTCTGAGCTTCCAATGCCTTTGTCTTAGAATCAGTCATAGTATCCAACAATGTAAGCTTTGACTACTCTCTAGTCAATAGATCACAAAAGACCTCAAAAGTAGGCATAGAAAATCTATTCCCCAAAGCATCTTTGGTGGAATAGAATGTGGAAGAAAATATCTAAAAATTCACTCAAAGCCTAAAGAATATTAGATAGATGCACTGAGCATCAATCTTCATCTTTCCACAACCCTGCAACATAGATCTCTATTGATTAAACTTCATCAAGAAGTCATCAATACTTGGAAAGGAATCTGGTACAAGTGAGGTAAGCTTTGATACCATGAAGGATTTGAGCAATACAAATTCATAAAGCCTGACAAATACCTGCATGTAAAAGCCTATCACAGAGAAGAAAAAGACAAGAGGAGGCAAGGGTTTGCCCTGAAAATTATGCAAATATATTCTCAGAAAAAGAAAAGATGCAAGATAATTACAAAAGATCAATCCTTATAGAAGGAGATCAAAACTCAAAGAGGGTAACCTAAAAGGTAAATGCTATTTAATAATTACTAATTAATAATTAAATATGAATGCAAAAGGTGCATAAAGTGAAATCTTAAGAAGGGAATAAAGCGAATTTAATAAATGAAATTAAATCAATGCTTTACTCTAACAAAAATACACTAGAATATATTGCAAGAATTCAAGATCACCTATTGTTGCACAAGATATGCCTTAATATTTGAATAAAATAACGTTTATATCATGATTCCATGTATTGCTCAAAATGGGGTTTGGAAGAGATCAAGTATTCAATTCTTAACAATTTGCATTAAGATCATGCAATTTCTAATCTTGTAAAACATGGTAGATATTTACTAGTTGGTTTCAAAACACATCTACTAATATCCATACAAATGAATATTTATAATTTAGTGCAATTTTAAATCAAAATAATGACATGTATATACAACATTGATAACTTGCACTTATTTTCAAATGCATAACAATAATTGCTTATAATACAAATGATAAGAGAATCTAATTAACATATTTTAGTAGTACACTCCATGTAATGTTATCCATTATGCATACTATCAAAGATCCTTGTCAAACATGGCAGAATCACACTAACCACTAAACAAGGCAATGAGGAACAATTAACCAAAGTAGTCAACACATAATTGAAAAGATAAAGCCCAAATGGGGGAAATATTGAAGTTCAACATTCAATTATAAACATAAGTGAAATTTCAACAATGATTGAGCATGATAAATGTCACAAATAAATATATGGAGAAGTTTGGTGACTAGTCCAATATTACAAAATTCTAAAAATAATCGAAGCTAGCCCACCCAAAACGTGGAATAATCTACCAAGAAAGAAAATAAACCACCAAACATGAAATAAATTCATGTAACACTATGAAGAATATCATCATACTAGATGGAGTAGTCACTGCACCATACCAAGAAATAAAACACCCCCAAAAACACTAGAGAGTATACCCAAATAAGCCAAACCATGAATCATCTATGAGTCCAATCATACAAATCACTTCAAACAAGTTAGAAAATGTAGAAATGTTCTTTCTCACTTATAACCATCTACAATTTCCATAATGCAAGGTTATCAATTATAAGGGGGTTCAATATATAATACACACATAATATATTGAATGCATGAATAAGAGTTACCACGAGAAACATTCACAAGGATAATAGAAACCATAAGGTGATGAATACACAAGGTCATCACATGACACTTTGATCTTTCATAGGGGTGCTCAATACACTCACCTAAGAGGGATCACACGGTGATGAAGAAACAATTAACATAAAACCCCAAAGGTTCTTCCTATATGAGGGACATGCATTTGACACACACCATGAGTTACCATAATAGGTTATAACAATATAACACCACATGTCTCACAAGGCTATGGAAAAAATCTCAACATCTCACAAGTAACTTACTATATGGACACTATAATCTAATTTCACCTAATGCAAGGTAGATACTATGCTACAAGGAATACAATGCTAGACATACATGATACTACTCAAGGGATTGATTTCTACACAATTCTTTAAAGATGTAAACAAATTAATTATTAAGAGATCAAGGCACCCAAGAAGTTTGGGAATTTAAGTCATTAAACCAAATGATCTAAAATATGATAAAGTTTCCCCTCTTCACCAATGAATATTTTCCTTTCATAAAAATAATGATGCAAAACTATCACTTTCCTAAATGGAATACATTTCCAATGCAATTACTAAAACATTAAAATAAAAAAATTCATATACTTTCATATTTAATTAAAAAAACACAAAATGTAATGTATCACACTCCATACAAAGTTAATTAATAGGTACTCAAGGCCACACATAGACACCAACCAACCACACTTATCATGTAAGGTCACACAAGCTAATAAGGATCCACCGTAACTAATGACCAACATATACATAAAATATTTCACACTGTAACAAAGGGAAACACAACCACAATCTCCAAGGCATACACACACCCAGACCACATGAGAACACTCACAAGCTAGGAGAAAAACAATGAAAACATGTCTATAATATTCACAAGAGGTTCCTTAGCAAGGGTGCATAATCCATCCCTGATAGATGAAAATATCCAAGAGGCACCCTTCCTCCAACATATGCTACATGGGTTGGTTCCTCTAGAAACTCTAAAACAATCCATAGCTAAGCATCCAACCAATAATCTATCCTTAACTCATGAAACCATTCATGTGTAAAGACATGTACCAAAACACCAACTACGTAGGAAACATATAACTAGAGATCCCAATGTGTGAACATGGGATCTAATGCCAGATGCATTTTCCATTAATACTTTTTTTTTGTAATTGCATAATCATTAAATATATAAGTGCATAAACATAACTTATGTTGTATGAGGAATAAAGAAATGCCAAAATGATCATCAAACAATTGTGCATGAGTGGAAGTCTTAAAATACTTCTAGGAGTTCCACAATTATGCCAAATGCTAACATAGAAAAAATGTCCACATTCTATAGGACACCTCTTGAGAGCCTAAGTAATGTCCATGAACCTCACAAGATGAGACTAGAGAACCATCTATGATCAATCATTGAGGAGACTACATCTTTCCTCAACAAAGACAATACAAGGTTAATTTTATAACACAAATCTAATATGAGATAAATTAGATCGCATCAAGCATAAATAATGGGAGTAAATATGTGAAATTTCTCACAAAAGAATATGGAAACCAAATTTACATAGACCCTAAGGAACACTAAATTGTCATAAATGTACAAACATCTGGTAAAACATATGCACACGATTAAATGATAAACTTGTAGGAGGAAATGATAAATGTATAGGAACATTGAGTAAATATGCAAGAATGTATAGGAAGAGGAAAGATACAAGTTTTCAAATGTTGACTACAATGTAGGACCTAATAAAGTATTATTACGAACAATAGTCCACTAAGATAACTGAGAGAGGGGGGGGGGGGGGGACGGGTGAATCAATCATCCAACAACTAAAATATTTATCTTCTTTAAAAAAACTTAACTACTCAGCCAAAGAAAAAAACAACCATAATAAGATGCACATAGATAATTACACTAGATATGTTAATTAGGGAAACCCTTGATTAGAGGGAAAACCCTGGTGAGAATGATGTCCACAAGATGATGTACTAATAGAAATATTCCTTGTTAGAGGATGGACCCTGTTAGGAGTCTATTACAACATTGAGTACATAGAGTCCCTATTAGAAGACTTTTAATCCTTGTTAGGAGATTCCAACCCTGTTAGGAGTTGTAGTACAATGTATGCAAGAAGAGCCCACTGCCCAAACATGCAATTTCAACTACAAGAAGAGCTCACTACTCAAACAAGTAATTTACCATTATGTTCTTCTTTCCTTTGTTTTGTCAACTGAACCAATCATTGTTAGACCTTGTAGACCAAGTCACAAACCTTGGATCCAAATATCAAACCTCGAATCACTCAACGAAACCTCAGCAATGAAGTTTCCTTCACTTTCACTCTGCTCTGCTCAACTTCACATTCCGCTCTTGTGTTTCTTACAAATATCATCCTCATCCATATATTTCTATATCATGATAAAGGAAAATGTCCTTCTTTTATACCCAGTCCACAAAATAATTCCTTGATTCGACTGTTAGACCTTCTCAATTAATCATTATAGGACCACATTAAGAACACATTACATCTAGTGATAACATTAATCTTCAGCTTTGCAGCTTGAATAACTTTCCGTACACACAATATTATGATGAGAGATCTTAGCCACATCATCACCAACATGTCTTCTACACATCCTCAACCTTGATTCTCACAACAACTCTGCTAACAGATATAACAAAAAACATTAATGTCAAAGGTTTCAACAACCAACTTCACTGCATCAAACTCTGCAACAACTAATTCTTACTAGCTCAAGTGTCAAAAGAAAATGTTCAAAAAAACATCCAACAAGAGTCCTAGATGACCCTGTCCATCATAGATACTCCCCCATATAGGAAACATCAACATTCAGTACAAACAATAATGGTGCTCTGTTACACTGGGCTGATGCACTCTTGCATATTCTACTCTGACGTAAGAAGGGGGATAACCCCTAGCATACCTTGCAAATACTCAAAAGTCTCTTTGGGAAAAGGCTTAGTGAATATATTTGCAATCTAATGCTCACATAATCCAATCTAATTTCCTTTTCTACAACTTTCTCTCTCGACATGTGATACTTAATAGAAATGTGCTTAGTATTTAAATGTAACATTGGATTCTTAGACATATTTATTGTACTTGTGTCGTCACAATTTATGACAACAGGTTCACTGATTTCTATCCTTATATCCTTCAACATCTACTTCATCCAAACAATTTGATTACAATTATTTGTTGCTACAACATATTTTTCTTTTGCTATACTTTGTGATGTACAATCCTGCTTCTTGCTTAACCAAGAAACCAATCTTCCTCCAAGAAAGAAGGCTCCACCACTGGTGCTCTTTCTATCATCCATACTGCCTACCCAATCAACATCAATATAAGCACTTAGAGTAAAATCATTAGATATGTCATACTTAGATGTTCCTTTCAAATATCTAAATATCCTTTTGACTGCTACATAATGTGCTTCTCTGGGATCAACTTGGAATCTTGCAATAATTCCAATTGCATTTGCTATATTATGCCTTGTCTGAGTCAGATATTACAAACCTCCAATCATAGATCTGTACTTCTTTTGCTTAATAGTAGGTGTCTCATCTTTTGTAGATAACTTGTGTCTAGTTACCATATGTGTTCCAATGGGTTTACATGTTTCCAAACCAAACCTTTTCAATAAATCCTTCAAGTATTAGTCTAAGAAATAAAGATTCCTTCTTTGTTTTGTACAATCTGCAATCCTAGAAAATATTTCATTTCTCCTATCATACTCATCTCTTAAATTCTTTCTTCATCTCGTTTGCAAACTTCTCACTTTTCTCATCATTTCCTCCAAATATGATATCATCAAAAAATATTACCAAAATCATCAAACCATCATCAATTTCTTTCCAATATAGATTACTATCTGCCATACCTTTGCTATATCCAAACTTTATCAAATGCTTGTCCAACCTTGCATACCAAGTTCTTGGTGCTTGCTTCAAACCATACAATATTTTTTTCAGTTTGTGCACTATGTCCTTATCATCTGTCAAAGGAAAACCTTCAAGCTATTCAATGTATACCTCTTTTTCAAGTTCTCCATTCAAAAATGCTGACTTGACATCCATCTAATATACTTTGAATTTCTTTTGTGTTGCATAGGCTAAGAATAATCTTACTACTTCTATTCTAGCCACTATAGCATAGGTCTCATCATAGTCTATTCCTTCTTGCTGTGAGTAACCTTTACATACCAATCTTGCCCTATTCCTTACAACTTCACCTTGTTCATTCATCTTGTTTCTGAATACCCATTTAGTTCCTATCACATTCTTGTCTACTGGTCTGGGGACCAATTCCCATGTCTCATTTTTTACTATTTGATCCAATTCCTCTTTCATAGCTTGTTCCCAATAATCATCTTTACATGCTTCATGATTTGCATTCTTAGGTTCAACTTGAGAGATCAAACATAGTTCTTCATTAACTTTGCTTCTTGTCATCACACCTTTATCTCGGCTTTCGATGATCTGCTCAAATGGGTGATTCCTTATCATATTCTTTCCTGAAGTAGGAGTTGTTATCTCAACTGTTGGTTCTATTGAAGGTTCTGAGCTTTGTTCCTGCCTTGGTTCTCCTTCATTTTGCAAATCATTGATAGTCTCAAGAAACACTTCATCATTCCTTGGCTTAGTAACAACATCATCATCTAAATTGTAATAAACTATTCTCTCTTGTATCCTGAATTTCTCATCAATTCTCATATTTGCACTTTCCATAATAGTCTTAGTTCTTAGATTAAAGAATCTATAAGCCTTGCTTTTCAATGAATAACCATGAAACATACCTTGATCACTTCTAGTATGAAAACTACCAATATCATCATCTCTTTTGATATAACACTTACTGTTTGATCATCATAATCATTTTCTTCATTTGCATACAAACATTCTCTGTCTTTTCTAGGTTTGTAATTTCCTTTATACTTTTTCTCTCTTTTAGGACACTTAGATGCATAATGACTATATTCATCACAAGTCTAACATTTAAAGATTTTCTTACCTTCTTTTTCTCTTCTTACTAGAAGGGCTACTCCTTCAACCTTTATGTCTTCCTCAGATCTGCTGCTGCTAGTGAAATCTCCTCTAGCACTTGTGCTCCTTGATAAACTAAGTCAAATATTCAAGGCACTGAAAGTTGTCTCTGTTTTGGTCCATTCTTCAGACTTTTTAAGCTCATTCTCAATTGCTTCAAGTCTTCCAAGCAATGTATCCTCTGTGAAGTCTTTGGACAAGATATTAACAACTATATCATTTGAACTATTGGCTTGAATGGTGGTGTTAAACTCTTCAATATCTTCCATATAACCTATTCATGTTCTTTGGTTCCTTCTTGAGATCTAATACCTGCAGTGATCTTTGATATTCTGCGTACAAATGTCCTTATAGATTCATCTTCCATCATTTTAGCATCTTGAAATGCACAAATCCAACTTTGTAGCCTCAATTTCTTATAATGTTAATCACCTTCAAAACTGTTTTCCAAAGCTTTCCAAATCAAATGTGAATTAGCAAGTGGCTCACTTGATTGTATTCAATTTCAGGAAGTACAGTCAATAGGGTTTCTCTAGCTCTCATGTCGCACATAAAAAGATCTCTTTTTGCTTTGTTAAAAGTTTCCAAATCCTTTTTAGCAATGATTGTCTTCGCTGATTTTGTCAAGATCCAATATCCCAGACCCATACACAACAAATGTGTCTTCATCTTTTCCTTCCAACTATCATAATTTCTTCCATCGAACTTTAGACTATCTTTCTAGAACATGCTCACCATGGATCTCCCAAAGTTGCTAAACTTTATCTTCAAGGACCTGATGCTCTGATACCAATTGTTAGAAACAATAGTCCACCAAGATAACTGAGAAAGGAGGGGGGGGGGCGGGGGGGGGGGGGGGGGCAGGGGGTTGAATCAATTATTCGACAATAAAAATATTTATCTTCTTTAAAAAAATTTAACCATTCAACCAAAGTAAACATCAACCATAATAAGATGCACAAAGACAATTACACCAGATATGTTAACTACGAAAACCTTTGATCAAAGGGAAAATCCTAGTGGGAATGATGCCCACAAGATGATGTACTAATATACATATTCCTTGTTAGAGGATAGACCCTATTAGGAGTCTATTACAACATTTAGTACATAGAGTCCCTATTAGGAGACTTTGAATCCCTATTAGGAGATTCTAACCCTATTAGGAGTTGTAGTACAATGTATGCAAAAAGAGCCCACTGCCCAAACATGCAATTCCAACTACAAGAAGAGCTCACTGCTCAAATAAGTAATTTACTATTATGTTCTTCTTTCCTTTGTTCTATCAACTGAACCAATCACTTTCAGACCTTGTAGACCAGGTCACGAACCACAGATCGAAATATCAAACCTCGGATCACTCAACAAAACCTCGGCAATGAAGCTTCCTTCACTTCCACTCTTCTCTATTCAACTTTGCATTTTACTCTTATGCTACTTATAAATATCATCCTCATCGATATATTTCTATATCATGATAAAGAAAAATATCCTTCCTTTATACCGAGTTACAAAACAATTCCCTTAGTCAGCTGTTAGACCTTCTCAATTAATCATTATAGGACCACATTAAGAACACATTACATTTAGCAATAACATTAATCTTTCGCCTTGCAACTTGAATAACTTTTCATAAATGTAATATTATGATAAACGATCTTAGCCACATCATCACAAACATGTCTTTTACACATCCTCAACCTTGATTCTCAGAATAACAACTCTGATAAGAGATATAACAACTTTACCAGAACATGCCTCTATAAACTCTATCTCAGAACAGACATCACCAAAACTTACATAACTTCTTCCAAACTTATCATTTCTTCTTTCGATGTTAACTGCATATACCAGATACTCAGATGTATCTCCCATAACCTTAGATAGTTAGAATACCCAACTAGCTTTCTGTACCAACTTGATCTTTCCGCTGTTCCTCTGTCAGATACCACAGAAAATTGCTATGTTGACATCAATGACAAACTCAGTCATGAATCTAACATATCACCATAGTAACATATATATAATACTCCCCCAAAGGAATATTATTAGCATTCATCTGTCAACAATCTCTCAACAAGTACATCTCTACATTGGGAGTACCAAATACATGAAATCAATTCGAAATTCATTTGATGTGATCATAATCAACATACATAAACTAATCTATTGAGTATAATCATACAATGTAAAATCACTAAAATGAAAATGCAAAGGGATAGAGAAATGAGCACATCATGCTCTATTCTCCTCCACTAGAAGTAGTTCACCACATATATGTCGGTCCCTAATCGTAACATGCCACATTCACTAAGCATGTGTCACCCTTAGGCCCACCTCATTATGCTCACATAGATAGTTAGACAACCTAGACACACATAATGCACATGCACCAATCAAGATAAATAACCAGGGGATGTAACAAGATTCCCAATGCATCCACTTAGAATGTAGATACCAAAATGAAAGTAAGCCAAAGCCACTACACAAACCTAGATAAGGTACGACTTGGTGAGACACACAAATTGAGTGCCATCATATGAGACATAAAAGCTCATGTGGATTTGAGTAATCCTTTAATCATCAAGGAACCTCTAATGTGCTAGCTCACCTCCTTTGATGCCTACTATTGTGTTGATTTAAGTCCTTCAATAAATGTTGTTGTACCATCTCAACATTTGTAGATGGCTATAGTTGTCCAGACTCATGTCCTCAAATGACCAATATACAAATATTATTTTATCTTTGTTACTATATTATAATCCATTTATTTATTTAAGCTATCATCTTATCCAAAAAAATTCCAGAGATTACCTTGATAACCTCTTTGTGCACCATCCAACCTTGAGCCACTCCATTCCACTACTCTACACCTTGGTCATCTCTCTATAACAAGAAGGAACAATGCGATACCCAAGTAGTAAAGCATAAGTGTGATAGTGCACTTATTTAGTAAGTTAAAATCATGAATATTTATTTTCCCTCACTTGCATAACTAATAATATAATTTCAACCATGATTTGAAATTATTTCAAATGAGAGATAATGCACATTTAATTATATTTTGATTGACCCTTGATGCATTTGGATAATGTCCTAATAATTCAAATAAATATCTATAGTAAGGATGTCTTCAAAGTTGATTTGGTTCAAGTATAAAGGGTGGGTACTATGAAGGATTTTTAAATATGAAATTCAAACTTAGATGAGTCGTATTCACTCTTGCTAGGGCAACAATACACATGTGAATAAGATTTAGAAGAAGAAAGACAATAAATCCATGTAGGTAACAAATTTAGGGTATGTATGCATGAATAATCAATACAATTAAAATAGATAAATTGCATGCAATGCATAAATATATAATAAAAATGCATAAATATATAATGAAAATAAAATAAAGAACATGAAATTGTGCATAAATAGAATCCAACTGTACATAAGAATATACCAATAATCATCATATACAAATAATGAACACAAAATTGTGCATGAATAGAGCTCAATTTTACGTAATAATCATCAAGACATCCTCTCAAAAATAAAACAAAAATAAATAGGAAACATTTAAGATGATTAATTTCTTAATAATCTTCGTATTCATCATATACAAATAATGAACACAAAATTGTGCACGAATAAAGCTCACTTTTACGTAATAATCATCAAGACATCCTCTCCAAAATAAAACAAAAATAAATAGGAAACATTTAAGATGATTAATTTCTTAATAATTCTCAGTATTCAATTTAATACAAACGGCTATTAATCAAACAAACATAAATTACAGTAACATTTAAACTTAAATTCCGAGCTTCTAAAACAGGGAAGTGAAATTCGCATTTTCTTATGGTTTGGAGGAATCATTTACACATCGCTCGGCCTGGTTGCTTCTCTGATCATGGGATGTTTCATTTGTAATTTGAGGAATCAAAATAGTTGAGGACTTCCGGTGTTCTGGCAGACACAGTTTGGTTTTACAGCAAACTTTTTCAGATATAATAAAACCATCAGGTTTCGGGTTTTCAAAGTTAGCATTAAATATAAATTGCTTCCAGGCCTATCAGTGGCAATGCTTGTGGTACATGTAAACTGAATAGCACACTTAAATCACAATACTAAAATGCCATTGCCATCCACTACCCCCCTCAATCTCACTGCATTATGTATAGAAATCCAGTTAAAGGATGCACTGCCCATTCTTCTTACTACGTACACCTTTCCTAAAAACCACACGTCTTCAAATTTTGGAAACTTGTATTCTCAAAAACGCTTTTTTACGGGGGAAAATTTTTCACTCTTTCATCGCTTACAGGCAACTCTCATTTGCTCCCTGCACATCTTTGCATAATAAGCTTATTTACATGTATTTTAAGTGTGGAAGTTTGGTTGATGCACGCAAAGTGTTTGACCACATGGAAGAACGAGACACGGCCTCATGGAATTCGATTATTGTAGCGTACAGAAGACATGGGTGTCCTCACGAGGCAGTCACATTGTTTCACCATATGCAACAAACAGGATTCCAACCAAATCAGTTTACATTTGCTAGTGTGCTTCCAGCCTGTGCCAAAATAGGAGCTTTGGAGCAAGGTATGGGCATTCATAAGAGTATAGAGGATACAGGAATTATGTCAGATGTTGTAGTTGCAAGTGCCCTGGTAGACATGTATGCGAAATGTGGAAGCTTAGACAAGGCACGTGAATTGTTTGACAGAATGCCTGAAAGAAATGTCTTCTCGTGGACAGCAATGATAGCAGGATATGCTCAAAATGGATATGTTGAAAAAGCCTTAGAAACTTTCAAACAAATGCAATCTGCACGTGTAAAGCCAAATTCAACAACCTTTGTCAGTATCCTTCCTGCCTGTGCCAAAATGGGAGCTTTGGAACAAGGCATAGATTTACATCAAAGCATAATGGAAACAGGGCTTTTGTCAGACATTATAGTAGGAAATGCTCTGGTTGACATGTATGCAAAATGTGGAAGCATAGACAAGGCAGGTCAACTGTTTGACATAATGCCTCAAAGAGATGTCATCTCATGGAATGTAATGATTGCAGGATATGTCCAAAATGGTTTTCCTGAAAAGGCTTTAGAAACCTTCAACCGAATGCAATTGACAGGTATAAAGCCGAACTCCAAATCCTTTGCCAGCGTCCTTCCAGCCTGTGCTAAAATGGGGATTTTCGAAAAAGGTGCAGATATCCATCAAAGCATTATGGATGGAAGAATCTCATCAGATATTGTAGTTGCAACTGCCCTGGTAGACATGTATACAAAATGTGGAAACATAGACAAGGCACGTGAACTGTTTGACAGAATGCCTCAAAAAGATCTATTCTCATGGACTGTAATGATTGCAGGCTACACACAAAATGGATTTTTTGAAAAAGCTATAGTAACTTTCAAGCAAATGCTTTTGGCAGGTTTAAAGCCAAATTCAACAACGGTTGCCAGCATCCTCCCTGCCTGCGCCAAATTGAGGGCTTTGGAACATGGTATGAATGTCCATCAAAGCATTATGGATGGAGGATTTTTATCAGATATTGTAGTTGGAAATGCTCTACTAGACATGTATGCAAAATGTGGAAGGATAGACAAAGCATGTGAACTGTTTCACAGAATGCCTTGGAGAAACGTGGTCTCATGGAATGCGATGATAGCAGGGTATGCACAAAATGGATTTGGCGAAAAGGCTTTAGAAACTTTCAAGCAAATGCAATTGGCAGGTGTCAAGCCAGACTTCACAACCTTTGCCAGCATCCTATCTGCTTGTGCCAAAATGGGAGCATTATTAGAAGGTATGGGCATCCATCAAATCATAAAGGATAGGGGAATTTTGCCAGATATTATGGTTGCAACTACCCTGGTAGACATGTATGCAAAATGTGGAAGGATAGATAAGGCAAGTGAACTGTTTGAAAAAATGCCTCAAAGAGATGTGTTCTCATGGACAGCAATGATTGCAGGCTATACACAAAATGGGTTTGTTGAAAAGGCTTTACAAACTTTCATGCAAATGCAATTAACAGGTTTGGAGCCAAATTCCACAACCTTTGTTAGTGTCCTCCCTGCCTGTGCCAAAATGGGAGCTCTGAAACAGGGCATGGACATCCATCAAAGCATAAAGGATAGAGGACTTTTATCAGATGTTGTAGTTGCAACTGCCCTAGTAGACATGTATGCAAAATGTGGGAGCACAGACCAGGCACGTGAATTGTTTGATGAAATGCCTCAAAGAAATGTGGTTTCATGGAATGCCATGATTGCAGGATATGCACAAAATGGGTTTTGCAATGACGCTATCAAAATATTTGAATTAATGAAGCATTCTGGAACATACCCTGACAGTGTGAGTTTTGCCTGTGTTATATATGCATGTAGCCATGCAGGTTTAGTGAATGAGGGCTGTACATACTTCAATGAAATGAATAACCTTTATTGCATTAGACCTACAATTGATCATTATGTGTGTTTGGTTGACCTTCTTGCCCGTGCTGGTTATCTTGAGGACACCCTAAACTTTATCATTAAAATTTCAGTTAAACCTGTGACAGTTATGTGGATGTGTTATCTTGGTGCTTGTAGAGCACATATGAATATAGGCTTGGGAGTATTTACAGCAATGCTGCTTTTCGATTTGGATCCAAAAAATGCCACAACTTATGTTTTTCTGTCAAACATATACGCAGAAGCGGGCAGGTGGAGTGAGGCTCAAATGATAAGGAGATTGATGAAAGATAAAGGGGTTAAAAAGATCCCTGGATGTAGTTGGATTGAAGACCATAAAATGGTTCATGCTTTTTGTGTGGGAGACAGATCACATCCACAGACACAGGAGATTTATGCAAAGTTGGAGAAATTGGAGTGGGAGATGAAGGCAGCAGGGTATTTTCCAGATTCAAAACATTTATGTAATAATGTGGAAGAGGAGGAAAAGGAAGTATTTCTCTGCTACCACAGTGAAAAGTTGGCAATTGCATTTGGTTTGTTAAACATGCCACCTGAAACAACTATTAGAGTTGTTAAAAATCTTCGAGTATGTGCTGATTGCCACACTGCAACAAAATTTATCTCCAAGATTGTTAGAAGGGAAATTGTTGTGAGAGATGCAACCCGTTTCCATCATTTTAAACAAGGAGAATGTTCTTGTGGAGATTATTGGTGATGCTAAATGAACGAATATGAAAAATATGCTTTCTCTATTATACTGTGCAGGTTTGCAGTGATAATGAAGGAATAAGGCTGCATTTTCAGTGTCATAAAAAGCTTTTTTATTTTTTAATAAGTATTTGGCAATCTAGGTATGATGTTGGCTTTATAAAATCAGATGATAGTGTGTAATGCAGATAATGCTTATATACACTGTTGGGGTATTTTAGTCCATGATAATATGGATATTCCAAAGAAATGTTTTCGGGAAAAATTTGTGTGTATGAAATGAAAAGCTGGAGGAGGGAGTGGCAATTGGGTAAAAAATAAGAACGTGAGGAGCACTTCCAATAAATGGAGAGATGACTGACTAGTAGGAAATGGGAGAGGAGGGCTCGTAGTTACGTTATCTATCTCATATGTTTCATGAATATAAAGCCTATCCACTAATTGGCCCAAAAGTACAAAGCTACTAGTTTAGACTAATATTAAGTTGAAAATAAATGAAGTTGTGGCCTTTAAATAACCAAATAAATGGTGCATTTAGGGTGCCACATAGACGTTGCTGTCTTTCAGTGGGTGCTGTCCATTCTTCAAGGTTTGAAAGTGTCTCAGTCGATTTTCTATTGTGATTTCTGAAGAGAGGTTTTATTGTAACCAATAAATCATTGCATCAGGGATTTGTTTCGAGATCAAATTATATAGTTTGGATTTAGTATGTAATTTTATATAAATGTACATAGATTTATTAGCCAATAGGCTTCCATTGTGGACATCACTTTCCACAATTGATGGAAAACCTGTCTCATGGATGTAAACAACTTCAATCTCTAATAAAACCATTTGCAGACCAACTTTCTGGTGCTGAAAAAATCTCCTAAACAAATTTTAGCGATCAAGAACTCTTTGCACTGCTAGCAGATAAGATTGTGATGATTTTGCATCCATAGTAATGGTTTCTTTGGCATTGCCCTTGATCACCATCCAACACGATAAGTTTCCATGAGATATACTTGTTTGCAGATATGAGGAAAATATTTACATTTGATGGCAGGGATATGAGGAAAAATTCATTTAAATGCAGTGGAGCTTGAATCTGGAAGAAGATAAGGACGCCATTGGCTTAGATCTATTTGGATGTACAAAATAGGGCATGTTTTTGTTCTTCTTTGAAGGGTGTTGTCATGTACCCCTTCATTTCCCTGCAGACTTAGAAAGGTGGGCTTCACTCCATGATGATTTGCCCAGTGCCCAAGCTCTCTAAGGTCCTACCTTGCAGTGGAGGATTGCACCAAGCCTTCAATGGATTTTCTCTATTTTTTGTCTTAATATTTTCTTTTTAACCTTTTTGACCTTTTCGAAAATTTGGCAAATATAGTGAATTCTGAGGCAAATGCTCCAAATCAAAGACAATGCAGACAACTGGTGAAGCAATCTCCTAATTCAATGGCCTCACTGTGAGTTCTTGTTATCTGAGAGATTCAAATCTTGTGTTGGTAGTTTTTGTACATGGTTTAATATTAATTGTATCAACTCTTTTTTCAACTTTCAAGCAGGGGTTTCAAATAATCAGATGCAATATGTCCACGTTTGCAATCTCTCAGGATGCTGAAGTCCTTCAATTATGTTATTTTTTTCATTCTTTGCTGCAGAGCATTTCAGGAGTGTTTTCCTGGCAATTTATTTGAGCTTGAATTTTCACCTTCTCTTTGGGCTGAAAAGTAAAACCCTAATTGAATTTGTATGATAAAAAAGTAAATATGAATTTGCAATTCATTGACCTCCAGTATCTGCAACTTATTCTGTTTTTTTGTAATCTGCCTTACACACTTGAAATAAATTGATTCTCTTTTGAGTGAGAATTTTTCTTGCTAATATTATGAATGTTCAAGTTGACCTAAAATTCTACCAGACGTTTTTATCACGTTTTACTCGTCACAAGATTTTACAGTTCTGTCTTGCAGAATGTAGAATAATGCTAAGTTTCAGTTCTTTTAGAAAGTGTTATCAATTTTTTTAAGTGTTTGGCTCAAGCACCTAGTAGGTTACCTTGGGTGCCTGGACTGAACCCTAGGTGACATTCAAGCCATTCCAAACCTGAAATGGTATGGGGGGCAGTACTGCAGAACCCTGTGACATAGTCTTCATGTCAAGAGTAAGATCATTTTAGAATTACTGACTTGACATAGTCTTCATGTTAAGAGGAAATCACTTTAGCATTATAAAGCAGTGTTTTGTCCGTGAAGTTTTATTGTCTCTCGGGGATAGTTAAATATGTGTTAGGAAGTTGTTGGTTATTGAAGGGCGTTATGATGCGACGGTTGAGTCGCAACCCTTCAGGTAGTATATGTATGTTTCGTCATTCACGAGAAAGGCATCTTATGTTATCTCATCTTGTCCTATATTGTCATGTGATGTACTTGAAAGAAGGATTAATGGAATATAAAGTTGTGGTTTCCTAAAACATTGCATTGGTGTTTACTTCTTTGTTACACTTCTATTTCCGTAGCATGTATTAAATCCAGTTTACTGTAACCAGTAAACATTTTGTGCCATTACCTTTAAAAGATTCTAGGAAGTAGCGGTAATTGTGATAGGACAACGAGTAGATAACCACCGTAACAAGGAAGACGAGAACCCTGAGTTGTTTGAGGGTGAACAAGAGTTAACAAGAGACTTCGTATCGCTGCTTTAGGTATCTGTAGAAACACACATGCGTAGAGAAGCTGCACAAGAAGGAATTTTTGAAGGTGTTGTTTGGAGCGCATTTGGAGTTAGCCCTGTTGTTGACCATTTAATGAGTCATCTCCCATGGTTACTTGCGCAAACATTTCTCTTTAGAACCAAAGGGAAGAAATTGACTGAGAGAACCAACATCAACAAATCCTTGAAAATATCTATAGAGAGGAGGAATGTCATCATCGTGAAGAGAAAATTAAGCCCACCGTAGGGGAGACATAATGTTAACCCGAAGGGGAAATGAATAAAGAGAACATGGTGTCATGATTATGTCCTACAGAGATATGAATTAAATAAAGTGTTATTTAAATTTTTATCATGTGTTGTTACTTTCTTGTGGATGAATAAGCGAAACATTTATGCCAAACCAATTGAATAGAAATACAAAAAAAAGGAATAGAAGAGTGTGAGGCCACTAGAAGGGCCTTACTACTACAACAAGAAGTTGAGAGAAGGCAAAGGTTTCGAAAGATCGCCATAAGACGATCGGAAGAGGTCGAAGGTGAGGCCGTAGGTAGTGGACATACAAAGGAGTTTGGCTACGTTGACGAACAAAATAGTGAGGGTTTCGTTGAAGAAATGAGGAGTTTACTTGGAAACCTAACTCTAACTCCACATATGGATGCAAGGGAGGCCTGAAGGAGGGAGAGAGCAGAAGTTGAGCGTAGAGGTGCCGAGGGTACTAGTGCTGCCACGAGTATGGAAGAGACCGAGGAGCATAAGGATCAAAGCAATTTACTAGGCTTAGATACTCTCAGTGATTCAAAAACACCAAGTGAAGGTGTATGAAACACTTCGGGTAACGAGACACTGAGCTCAAGGTTACCAACATAGCTTACGGTACCGACACAACCTATGGTACCAACGCAACCAACTGTACCAACAGAACAAGTACCTACACTAGCCACAATGGCAAAGCAGAAACAAAAATTGCCTAAATTTATGGGGGATGAGAAAGAAGATCCTGTGCAGCATTACAAAATGTGTGAGACAGTCTAGACTCTAGACAGCCAATGGGGTGACGGATCAGGATGAGTGGGTAAAACAATTCCCAATGACATTGAGGGGAGTACCCATTGGCCGGTTTTTTAATGTCGATAAAACAAAGATGGCCACATGGGCTAACCTGGGGAAAGAATTTCAATTGCTAACAAATGGCAATGAAAGTGTGGTGGAGATCATAAAATAAACAAGCTAAAGACGAGACCATTTGGGGCTACAAAGGTAGACTGGAAGTCAAAGAATTGGTGGGGAAGATGGAAAGTCCACCAGTAGACGGATTGAAGAAGTGTTGGTTTATTGAAAGGTTAAAGCTTGCTCTTCGGAGGAAAATGAAGATAGTGCCTCCGACATTGTATGATGATGCTTACAATCAATAATGGATCTGGAGAGTGAGAGAAAAATAACAAAGAAAAAGAAGAAACAATCATCTAATGACGACGACGATGACTCTTAAGGAGAGATAGTAGTGAAAAGTCAAACAAGAAGATTCAAGCCCTCCAAAAAGATATGCTCTAAATGATGAAAGAGTTCAAAAACATGAAAAACGACACCACTCGAAGTGACGAAGGGGACTTATAGTGTATGGATTGCAAAGGTGGTCCCACGAAAGACTTTTGTTCAAAGAAGCAATTCTGTGACATCTGTCAAATTGTCAAACATTCCACTAAGGAATGTTTATACAA
The DNA here is from genome assembly GCA_028749045.1 of Cupressus sempervirens. NCBI lineage: Eukaryota > Viridiplantae > Streptophyta > Pinopsida > Cupressales > Cupressaceae > Cupressus > Cupressus sempervirens. The sequence goes on from CM053792.1 coordinate 204,324,842, forward strand.
CATGAAAACAAGAGGGCCTCAACAAATCTTGATGACATAGGAAGCGTCTACTTCAACAGTGGGGGCGACAAACATAGTAGAGGAATATCTAGCGGATATGGTGACCCAAGGCCGCTAGGTAGTGGAGGTGTACCCAAGAGATATGGTAGCTCGAGGCCGATAGGTGGTGATCTGTGTGCAAATTCGAGCCTTAAATGTCATGTTTTGGGAGTTGGAGCACGTGTTGTCATTCATGAGAGTAGGGTGTCCGACTACTTTTGCCATCTGCTTTGAGGCACAAGGATGACTAGATAGAGAGACTCTAGAGATGTGGGATTGGACTCTTGGGGAATTTGTAGTAGAGATCCCAGTCGAGGACCTTACTTGCAAGATAGCACAGGTGTATAGAGACACCTACTGTACTCAGAGAAAGAATGATGTAGATTGGGTAACAATAGAGTGGTCTCAAATAGGAGCAAAGTGGGCTTAGGAGGAGACAACTACCTGACTAGTAGTAGTGGAAGGGGACTTGGCTAGCCAGCAGTTAGCATAGGGGATAGAGACAATGGAGCTTTTGGCTTAGTTAGAGGCAATTAAGAAGTGTGTTAGAGATTCAGTTGGCTCAGATGAAGGAGTTTGAGGTGAAGGAGACCGAGCTAGAAGATATTGTCATGATGTTAAAGACAACATTAGATGTACAGGCGCATGTAGAACAAGATTTGGAGGTGTAGACCCAACAGGTGTATTTGTTGTGGGCACAATTGAATCCTTCAACATCACAACCAACACATTCAGGGAGGCTCCCTCAGCCCTCTTTATCTACATCTTAGTTTTCTTCTTGATATGTATATAGTAAAAAGGTAAGTTGCTAGTTTAGGTTCGGTTCCAAGTTTGAAGTTCGAGAACTGGTTCGCAAGTTCGACAAAATTTTGGAAAGGGGTTTGGGTTCATTTGGGTTTGTTAGTACAAAAACATGTAAAAATTATAAAAAAATATATACACAAACATTTTTATGAAGCATGAGTTAAAATTAGAATGTAGCATAGTAGTGTAAACACATTCAAAGTTTAAACAACAAAAACTTTAAAACATCAACCATGCTAAGAACCTAAACACACCTTAGAATTCATTGTTTGTATAAAGTTTTAAAGACATCCATGCTTTATTTTGCTATCCAGTTCCCTTTGCCTCCTTCGTCTTCACTAATCCCTATCCTGCTGCATCTAGTCCCATATATCGTACAGTTATTAGAAATGATGTATGTAAAATTATACCTTTACAACAATAGCATTTACACAACTGAGTGACAAGAAAATCCAAACAATCATGTGAATCGGACTAATAGCATCATCAAAAGAATGATATATCGTGTAAATTAAAAACAAAAATAGAAAAAACAATATTTAAGATTCAACGTAGCGTTACGAATAGTTAAGTATAAAATTTTCTACCACAATGATCCTTGTTCCATAAGCTATTATAAAAATCAAATCTACACTTGCTGCATTACATATAATATTGAAGCAAGCTGTGTATAATGAAGTATAAAAAAGATAGCAGAATGTGAAGAAATCTAAGGGTGTTAAGCGATAACTGAGAGTCTTGATATACAAACCTCATAAGTAAACCTTCATCACAATAATAATAGAATCTCATAAAAATGATTCAGCTTAGCTATGGGTTCGAACTAGGTTCAAAAATTTCAAGGTGGTTCACTCGGGTTCGAACCCAATTCAAACCAGGAGTGCAAAAATCGCACCTTGGTTGAACCAAGTTCGAACTGGATTTGAACTTCGAACCGTTTTGAACTTTCTTGGGTCCGGAAGGGGGGGGGGGAGGTACACGTGCAACTTAGGTAAAAAGCACTGTCTCCATTCTGTTGTGTCATCAAGAGACACCTTTCTTTTGGGGGGGACAATGTTGTCCATAAAGTTGTATTGTCTCTTGGGGATAGTTAAATATGTTGTAGGAAGTTGTTAGTTACCGAAGGTCGTCATTACACAATGGTTTAGTCGTAACCCTTCAAGTAGTATATGTATGCTTCTTCATTCACAAGAAAGCCACCTTATGTTATCTCATCTTGCTTTCTATTGTCATGTGATGTACTTGAGAGAAGCATTAATGGAATATACAGTTGTGGTTTCTTGAAACATTGCATTGGTGTTTACTTTTGTGTTACACTTTTATTTCTGTAGCATGTATTAAGTCGAGTTTACTGTAACTAGTAAACACAGTCAAATTAAGTTTTAATTTAGTTTACAACCATTTCAATTGTTGTTCGCTATCAATCTTTCCACTTATTGCCACTCCACAATCTCTCTTAAATGTATCCTTGAGGTTAGGCTTTTGTTGCTCTCTAGTATGTCTGTTGTAATAGTATGTGACCTCTCTCAGAGATCTCTTTTAGTACGCTAGCTTGTAGTTTTAGATGTCTAACTTAGCTGCACAACTCCACTCACATATGACTATGGTGATAAGCTTCTAACAATAAATTCAATCATATACTATATATTTTTTAATTTTAATTATGCATTTTCTTGCATAACCTAAACTGGCAAGCACAAAGCAATGCCTTTAAACTTTTTACGTTCAACAAATCCTATCTCTAACACCCAAGATTTCAGAATCCTGTGTCACCATGACTCAGGCAGAATCAGTTTTAACTAAGGTGACATGTTGAGGTGTGAAGCATAGGGCATATGTATTTAATTCAATGTTTCCAAAGTATGCTCAAAATCAGAACTTTCAATTTGTCACCTACCAGTTGCTATAAGATTGAAGTTTGGATGTCTGCATTGATGGACTGGCTCAATTGCAAATGTGTTTATCTATTATGGCAGGCCAAAGCATCTAACATAGACAATGCTTTGAGAAGGCTCGAGATTGGTAGCTCATCTACTAAAAAGCTATCCAAACTAATGTCGTTGTCCCATGAGCCCAAAGCAAGAAAAGCTAGTAGCCCTTCTCTCCATGTTAGTAAGATGCTAATGGTTACCCCAGAAAAGCATAAAACCTTTATTGACCTTCATGGGTATCCTAAAAAGAAGACCCACAAGGATTTTTAGAAAAAGGTATTACCATTACTATTTTTGAAAACATTGAGAAGGAAAAGCAACTCAAAGAAAATGAGCCTGAGAAGGAGATTGTATGGTCTTATTTAGGGTGTTGAAGATTTGCTAGGTTATCAAAGGCTGCCTAAATGCCACAAAATAAAGGTAAACATATTGCTTTTGAGGACAAGGAAAACAAATGCTCTAAAGAAAAAGAGGATTTTTTTGTAGAGGAAGACAACAGACTAGAAGAGGTTTAGGAGGAGGAGATCAATTTTCAAAAAGTAAACATTGATTATGAGTACATTGAAGGGAACCCTACAAATAAGGGTTTTGATAATGAAGACATGGAAATATCTTATGAGGAGGGTGATGCCATGTAGAATACCTAGGATAATGTAGAGGGTGGAGGAAACTGTAAGGAAACTATTCTAGAGTTCAAGGAGGGTGAATTTGTTGTAAAATAGGATCGTTGAGAAAAGCAAGGAAATGGATGATTCTATTATTTCCCTAATTAAAATTATAGAGGGAATAATGAATAGGAATATGATGGGGATGCATCCCTCCTTGGATGCTCAAATCCCTAGGATGTGGACATTCTTGAGATGGGGTAGGGTCACCCCACCACCTCTCATCTGCCACAACTACATCAACATCGTTGGGACAACATGGCATCTTCAGAACACCTTAGTGATGCGTAGGCATCTCTCTACCATTTTGGAGACATCTATATGTCCCCTGTCATGACAACTTAAAAAATGTATTTTTCTACTACAGACATGTTTTAAATTGATTTTTTGGTTCCATTCAAACCCTAATTGGCGGTGGAACCCATACATGCCCCTCCAAGCCTACAAATGCTCCCCTGAGCTCCATTTTTATTCACAATTGCATTTTTCATTATTTGTTACAATAGATAGAGAAGAGTGAAAAGTCTCAAGAGAAAGGAGTGATTGGAGGGGTGGAAGGAGTGAGTGCAAGTGAAAGAGGAGTGCAAGGAGAAACAAGTGGATGAAGATACTACACTTGCCTTGAAGAGATTTTTCAAGATCAAAGTAATTCTTTTTAGTTTTATTTTCTAATTTTCATTTGTAGTTGTTTTTGTCGGTTCAACTTTTTATTTATTTTTGCTGTTCCATTTTCTAAATAGATTATATGTTGAATCTTGAGGGAAAAATAAAGAAGAATCATATCCTTATGATTCTTCATTTTGACTTCAAGAATAAAGATTGAATAATTTTGAAGTTTGTTGTAGAATTTGAAATTTTGTAACTTGTTACAAAATTCAAAATGCATGGTTTAATTTTTCTAAAGAAGGCAAAAACTAGGTTCTATTGAATTTATTTTCATTTTAAAATACAATGAGCTCACATAGTCATGATATGAGTGAGAATGAGATTGAATCTCATTTTCAAGGTGAAAGTCAATTAAAATATAAGCATGATGGGGCAAAGAGGAGATGAGCATGGGGCTGATGTAGAAGGCCAAACCAGTTCCATGGCAAGTGCACTAAATTCTATGCCCCTCTAGGCTTTTGGCACTAACACATTTGGCTGAATTTCCAATGAACCTTTCATTTTCATTGTGTTTGTCAAATAATGAGTAGTTAATTGTGTTAGTTTCTTTATTTTTTACAAACATGCCCGACCTTTATCAAAATTTTGACGCAATGATTTTCTTCAAAGTATTCTGATGAGAATGTCCGTTGAAGGCACAACCTTGCCGAAATCTTGATAGACGTGCTTTTTTTAATTAAAAAACCATAAAAATTTTAGGGTTACTCAAGTTAAACTTTGGCATGTCTAATTAGGCGATTGGAAAAAGATCATAGAAGGCTCTTCTTTTGTGCTTCTGAACACAGATGTCACCTATGCTTACAGGTTTCCTCCTCATCAATTAGTAGTTGTTGTGTGCATTGTTCCTAACTGTATGCCAAAATGCACCAAGTATTGTTGGCAGGTTTCTAGCATTGCACTAGGTGTTGTTGGCGGGTCTCTAGCGGGTCTCTAGCTCTGGAAACAACATGATGGCTTTTCCCTCATAGAAAACCACTTTGGACCAAATTGCCAAAGACAAGTATATATGTGGCAATGGTCGCCAACATTATGAATATGACAAGCAAGTAATTGTGTGTTGTACATTGATGTTATGTGCATATCGAATCTTCCTGTTGTTTAAAAATATGGTTCCTCTTGTTTCATTCTATAAGCAGTTACAGAAAAAAGACCAAAAATTCTATGTTATCTGAGGTTGAAATGTGGTGAACATGGAATTCAATAGGAGCTTGTTAATTTGGAATACTTTATCATACTTATGAAGGGGTTGCCTGAGTTTGATTCACATAATTTTTCTTTCTCGTGGGCCGTGAGCCACGCAAATCCGTGAGCTGTGGGGTGTGAGTAGGTTGTGAGCAGGTGCTGGACTCAGAACTCGAATTTTTTTTCAGAATTGGAGCCTTTGAGTAGGTGCTGGATTCAGAGCCATGTGCCATGAGGAGGAGAGTTGGAGCCCCGTCTGTAAGCAGTTACCTCTGGCTGGGGTAGTCTTGAGGGAGCCGTGAACAGGGCCATTGTCCATGCAGGTCCATTCACCCTCCTTTCTTTTGCTGTCATTCTCTCTGTGCTCACCTGCAGTCATCCTCAAGACTTCTGGCATACCTATTTCTTCTGCGAACAAGCATTACATATTAACAACATTACTTAACGTTGACTAGTGAGCTAAGACCTCGGCATTTGCAGAACTCGAAAACTTTGACAGGATGTGTGAATTGTTTGACATAATGCTGAAGTAGGCAGTAGTCCCCTGGAAGTCCAACGACCTCACCAACGGTCTGCTATTACTCTTCAACTGTTTGACAGAATACCTCTGCTGAAGGAATTGATCCATTGCTTAGAATGGTGCATTGTTTGACAGAATATGGCATGTAATATCTGAGCGGTTATCCCAAGGGCCTGCAGTGGTTATCAGGGGGAAATTTACAGTGAGTTGAGGCATATCATGCTAACTATTTGATAGAATGAATCCTCCTTTGTTTGATTCTGGTGGTCTCCAGCAAATAGTTAACCGGTTATAAGTTGTAGAAACTGAAAATAAAGCTCTGACAGATACTATCAGCTCTCTCTCCCACCTCTCTCACATGATAATCGAGTGGGTGCTTGCACTTGAATCTAAGGCCAACATTTTAGAGAAACTGGAAGGTGACAATAAAATCCTCAAACCAGGAATGAATGCTCTTCAGATAGAGAACTCAGAGCTCCAAACTAAAATCCTTTAGTATGATACCTCTATCCTTGAATTACAATAGAAGCAACACCTTGAGGAGATCCCCATCTAGGCTGCCTAGATCAAAGACATTAAGGACATGCAAGATGAACTCCTAGACTGCCATAACATGTTGAAAAGTAACACTGAACGACAACAACAACAACATCATCATCAACTTCAACCTCCATTGAAGGGAGTTAGAGGAGCTTGTTCAGTCCAAGCTCTCGTATGAACAGGCTTGGCGGGCTAGGGAACTTAACCTTAAGGTTCCCGGCCTCCCACCTTCCACTGTAGACCCAGTGGATAAGGCCTATACCTTTGTTCGCAATCAGCTAGAGCTCCGTGAGATTCTCATTGATAGGGCTTTGATAGGGTACGATTCCACACTCTTCATTAGATTCCACAACACATCAAACAGGTTACAGGTCTTAAGGGCCCATAGAAAACTCTTCCTGCTGCCTTAAAAAATCTACCTTGATGAAGATCTCACTAAAGCACGGGTTACTAAACTCAAACATGCCCAAACACTTGTTGCAGCAGCTCACTTGGAGGATAAATGGGTGGTTATCCATAACCTTAGGGCAGTTATTAGAAACGGTCCTTCTCTTGGTTGGGTTTCTGGGTCAGCCCCCAAGACTAAATGATGATGGAAGGTGTAGGAAAGGAAGGAGTGTAGGGACTCCTTGATTGTCCACTATTGGAATGGTAATGGTACTCTTTGGTCTCTTCTCGGTCTTTTTATGGATGTCGTTGGTAATGTGGATATTATTCTTGTTATAGAGACTCATGAGAGTCCTACTCACCCTCTTCTTGGGATTCCTGGATTTCACTGGCTATCTACTTATTGTAATGAGGTTAGGGTTTCTAGAGGTGTCAGGGGATCTGATGGGGTTGCTTGCCTCATCAGCAAACGCCTTGTCAATAGAATGATCGTTATGCATTCCGACAACCTTGCCAGGTTCATGTGGGTCCGTATTAGAGGCATGTTGGTTAGAGATCTTTTCATTGCGGTTTGTTATTTCCCTTCAGCTACCTCTCCTTATGTAGTACATGATCCCGAGGGGGACCCTTATGGTGATCTCCGTGACTAGATTGATAGGTTTTCTATCCTAGGGAACTTAATCATTTTTGGGGACTTCAACGCTTGTACCAGGGATCATCGGGCCCCTTTTCATGATCGGTGGACAGACTCTATGTGCATTTCCAAGTTTGACAGGGATGATCTTAATCTATAGCGTTCATCCAAGGACATTGAGGGCCCACTGACATGGTATTGCTGACACCTTCAGCTCTGCAAATCTTCCTCTGTTGTGGTTCTTAACGGGATCTCTTGCTTCCTTGACTCAGGTTAGTTCACTTGCTGGCTTCATTGTGGTGGAGCTAGTGTTGTTGACTATGTGCTTGTTTGTATCTCCTTCATCCCCCTTGTTACTTGCTTCTTTGTTTCCCACCTTCCGTTGGCAAACCACTCCCTCTTTTGTCACACCCTTTGTGCCCCTCCGCTCAACCCACTTTCCTTTCCCACTGTACACCAACACCCCCACCCCCTCTTCCCTTCGTCTTTGCCCTCACCCACTCGCACCACCTTCTCCTTCACCGATGCTGATCCTGACCTCTTCCTTACACTCCTTCGGTGCCTCCTTCTGATTGCTTCCCTCGTCGACATGCCTTGTGCCTCTAGCATGTTTGACCTTATCTCCACAGCGATCCGTGAGTCGGCCACCCTCTCCCTCCCTCACTCTTCTGTCACTCTTGCTACTTGTCCCTCTCGCCCTAGTTCATGTCCTTCGAATTAGTGGTTTGATGATGATTGCAAGTCTTTCCACTGCTTGCTTCATTCCATGCACACTGCTCTGGATCCCTCCTTTCCCCTGGTCAGGCTCTCTTACCATAGCTTTCTTCATTGGAAGAAGCGTCTCTTCTACCTTGAGCGATGCAAGTCTCTCAACTTCCTTTGGGTCTCCCTGAAACACTTTTGGTGCATGCTCTTTCCTCGCCCCCTTGCTCTTCCCGCAAACCTTGACTTTGGCTCCCTCCTTTCCCACATCATCACCCTTTACAACATCCCTAACTAGCCCCCTCTTTGCGTCACTCCCCCCCTCCATTGCCACATCTTTACCATCTCTACTATTTTCGAGGCTGTTAGAACAATGAGTCGTAGTAAGGCTGCTGATGAGGAAAGATTCTAGTTAGAACTCTTCAAGATGGGGATCCCGATCCTTGGTTCATCTCTTTGTGTGCTTTTCAATAGAGTGGTTTGCATTGGTTTTTCGCCTTCTTGGTCTCACCATATTATCCACCCGATCTATAAGGCTAGTCCAACGTCTGATCCAGGTAACTACAGGACTATTATGATCAGGCATACCTTTGCCAAACTTTATACCATAGTGCTGCATATCGCTCTCAGGAGACAGTCGAACAGTTTGGGTTGCAAGGCTAGAGATTAGGCTGGTTTTAGAGCAGATTTTTAGACTACCAACCATATTCTCACCCTTAGGGCCATTATTAAGGAGGCTTAGCACCACTCTGCGAAAGTCTACTGCTACTTTGTGGACTTCCACAAAGCTTTTGATTCAGTCCCCTGGGCGGCGTTATTTAAGTGACTCAGAGATATTGGGGTTTCCGAGATTCTTCTCATTGCCATCATGAGACTTTACGAGTTTGTTGTTGGACGTCTTAGGACTGCACAAGGCTTATGACTTCATTCAGAGTTCTATCGGTGTTAAGAAGGGCTGCTCTCTTTCTCCTACACTTTTCAACATCTACATTGATGAGCTTGAGATTTTCCTGAGAGGTTCTTCGCATCCTGAGGATGGGTGTTATCTTTACGAGGTTCAGGTGTCCACCCTTCTCTTTGTGGATGACGTGGTGCTTCTGTCCTCCTCTCCTGATGGGTTACAACATCTTTTGGATGGTTTGGCCTCCTTTTGTGATTCTCGATAGTTGATGGTCAACTTGGGTAAGACCTAAGTTATGGTTTTGAATAGCTCGAAAACCTTCGATCATCGATTCTTTTTCAGTGGGACTGAGGTCCTCCACTGAGGTCGAGAGGACCTCCAGCTACACCTATTTGGGCATTTTGTTTTTAGGACCATGGTTCAGTTTGAGACTAGCCATGATACCATGAGTAAACAAGGGGCTGGGTTCACTGGCCTTGCTTGAGCGATAGTGCTTCATACACCATTTCTAGGACACTACGTCTAAGATGTCTATCTTAGAGTCCCTGGTTAGACCTATTGTCCTTTATGGTTCGACCATTTGGAGGCCCTCCCTCTTGACCATCGACTGGGCCTCGGTGGAGAGAGTTCAGAATCTCCTTCTGCGATGCCTCATCCGTTGTCAACCGACTACCCCTACCAGTATTATTCTGGCCGAGTTCAGTGTGCATCCCTTTAGACAGTACGATATTTGATCTAATTTGATTACTTCATAGACTCAAGGGTTTTGGGGACTCTGTTGATGGCAAATACCATTATTCTTACCTAGCCTACTGTTCCTTAGCTTTGATTGCTACCTCGGATTTGACCGGTCGTGCTCGTTGCCGGTATGCTCAAGTTTCTAGTCTCCTCGGCACTGTTGGTATTGATATTGATCACCTTCCCCCTTTCAGTATTCGTTGGATGCTCCTGCTCATCTCCTTCCCTCTCGGTTGGAGTTGAATGAGATTACCAGGATGGACATCTACAAGAGGTATATTCAAGTGACTTGGGTCGACTCGCTGGGGGGTCTCCATCCTCGTATGGCCTTCTATGCGGAGAACTTTATTGACATTCAGGATAGTATCATTGTTCGTCCCTACTACTCTTCTCAACGATGGCCACATGCCCTACGTATCTAGCTTGGCTCTTTCAGAGCGAGTTCTCACTGACTCTGTATTTAGACAGATCATCAGACCAACAGAGTTGAGAGGATTTGTCAGTGCTGTGACATGGATGCGGTCAAGAATGAGATACATTTTATATTCTATTGTCCCATATACTACGAGATTAGAGGGAGGTTCTATTGCTTATTCAGAGAGTGCAGGTCCTTGTCCTCCTTCAAGTATGATGACCAACGGTGCCTTGCTCTTTTTCTACAGGAGGCTTTTTGTCTTCGGGATTTCACCCTTTAGGAACTATTCGCCCCTAGGTTTGCACCTCTTCATTTGCTTATCACTTCCTTTTACACTCCGATTACCTCTCCTAGGGGAGCCAAGTGGCCTGGGTGCCCATCTACGAATGCTCTCACCAGATCGAGGAGACCACGTAGAGATCACTTGCACCACCACCACCAACGTACCTCCTCTACTTGGCATCGGGCTCAGATTTCTCTGCACACAGCTAGTTATCCTTTTGCTTTGAGCTACTTTTCTATGGTTACGAACCACTAGTTTTACAGTTTTGTAACCCCCTTTTTGTTGTTTTTCCTCTTTCTTTACTTCTTGGTCTACTTGTTTCCGTTTTGTTTTGTTGTACTTTGACACCGTTTGGTGGTTTGATTGCCTTCTGGCTCCTGTTTGTATTCTTAGTACCTTAGACCTGTTTGTGGTCTCCTATTGGACATTAATAAATTATCTTATCTTATCTTACCTAATTCCTATTCTTTAAAAATTTTCAGTTGTTTGGTTCATTTAGGTTTGCATATTCTATTCATCATTTCTCACTCTCTTTATTAACATCAATGCACTCTTACACGTTGCTACATTCAACCTTGCTTGCTCAATTCAACCTTGCTTGCTCAATTACTTTCATAATGTTTTTTATTTATCTCTTCTTTTTGTATTATCAGTATTCATCAAGGTTTTTGGTTCTATTTATTACTCGTATTACTTCACAGGGTTTCTTGTTCTATTCATTATTTGTATTACTTGTGTTCATTAGGGTTTTTTGTTCTATTCACTAGTTCATGTGACTTTTGTGTGGATTCAATCACTTGTTCACATTAGATGTTACTTTTACTCATACTGATCTACTATTTTAACACCATTAAAATTATTGGTTGATTTGAGACATTTCTATACCATTGGATTAGTATCTTCTAGATCACAGTCCATTTTTATATAGTCACCATGATTCATTTGTGCTTGGTATCAGACTGTCACTTAACGGCCTTCATTTTCCTCAAAGTCTACAACCATTTGTATTGCTTCCTTATTGTGATCTCTAATGAAATTTAAGTCCTTGAATAGAAGTATATGGTAGAAGTGGAGGATGGAGGGCATTATCTCTTTGGCTTCCACCATGTTGACCCCAAAATAAAATAAATTCATTTATCTTATGTTCTCTTCTTCCATTACGCTTGTAGTTCTACTACCTTTGAGGAATGAGCTCAAATGATTACAACTATTCTTGATATATATGAGTCATCACTTATTCTTGATATATATGAGTTATCACGTATGCTTACTTACCCCAAAGTTAGTATATCCCTTTGAGCTCTTTTCACCATGTAATTTCCCTTGATTCATCCTTGTATGAAGCCATATCACAGTGGACATGTGCTTGTCTTTCGAATACGTGTATGCTACCTTAAATATATTGTTCCTATTAAGACACACATATTTTCTTTAATGTGGAGGCATACACTCCTATGTTCATTACTCATTATGCACACACCATGGATTCAATTTTATAGTGTATTCATAGATTACTTACCAAACATTTTTTTTCTTTGTGATATCCTTTTAGAAGATTCTTTTGGAGACAATATTTTCCTTGGGGTAATCCTTTTGCACTTAAATATTTTCAGATTCCTTTAGAGACAATACTTTCCTTGGGGAAATCCTTTTGTACTATTTATTTCAACAAAATTTCCTTGCATACAATACCTTTCTTGGCTGTCCTTGGGATGGGTTGATTAACATAGCATAGCTTGCTTGAATCTCTCTCTCTCTCTCTCTCTCTCTCTCCCCCCCCCCTCTTCATATCAATGTTCCTTTTGTCTTGGTTATAGATTGATAAGGATCTAGTTTACATGGCGGATTGGTAATTTCCTTGTGTTTAGTGGTGAAATGGAAGCTAATGAATTTAATAATTTAAACTATGTAAGATGGATTCATTAACTAACCACTTCCACAGTAACGTTCAAAATACAAGAGAAAAAGGGGCTTCTAGGCATAACTCTCAATATAACTCAAGTTAGATTAGCAAAATCCAAAGGGATAAAGGGATGCCAATGCTATACCCAAATACACCAAGGAAGTATGCAATTAAGTCCTCTTTTATGCAATATTAGGATCGATAAAAGGATGTAAATGTAAATGTAAAATTGAACTAGTTAACTAAATGAGAATTGTAAGATAGATCTAGATGCTAAATATATGTAATCAACCCAACTAAGATATGGAAATAGGTCTCGATTAAAAACTGAAATGGATGATAAAGTACTCACCTCGAAATGTACAAGGGAATATGTCCTCTCTTTAAAAATTGTGGATTTGGACCAGTGATAGAACTTCCGACTGTGAATTTACGATTGCAGCAAAAAACCCATAAAATATTGTTTTTCTCAAGCCTCCATGAAGACGTCGACTTGGTGGTAAAGTGTCCAAACACTTTACAAGAAGATGGACATGTTCATAGGACATAGTAACAAAGTCGATCCAACTTCTTCAAAAAAAACTTAGTGAGTAGTTTTTAGATTTGTGGTCGCAATTCAGCTATTCTTCTCCTGCACATAGTAAAATTTGATTTTTGTTTTGGTTTGATGAGGGTTTGCCTTGGTCAATCCCTAGTTTGAGGAATCAATGTTGAATTTGAAATGTAAAAAATGAAAGGAAAGTAAGACAAATGTAAGTATTAAATTTGCAAGAAGGATTTGCAATGCTTGTGTGTTGTAGATATTAAATTTGCAATGAAGGATGTAGGAAATCTCCATAAATGCAATGGGTCTTTCAAAACCATATCATGGAGTCATGGAAGTAAATGTGCATCAATGAAGAAGACAATGAATGCCTTAATGTAGATCTCCTCCCTTGATGGCCAACAAAATGCTAGATCTTAAAGAGGAAATGCTCATAAAGGATCCTTCAATCTTTTAAAGCCTTGATTGCTTGATGAAAATCTACTTTCTTGAATTCTTGAATGCTTGAAATTGTGCCTTGCAATTGCTTGGATGTCTCTTGATGTTTAGTGATGTCTTGTGATTAATGGATTGCTAGTGGATGTGAAAATAAGGTGCCTAGGCTTCCTTTTATACTAATTTTTTAGGTCACCTAATTTTCTAATTTGCAACCCCAAGACAATATTAGCCCCGAGATTCAAAATCCTTGGGGAATAGGTTGACCTAATCCAGAACAGTTTGACCTAGGTCAACCTATTCTAGAAAAAGTCAAATTTGGGTTGAGCTATTCTAGGGTTGGCCAATAAGGAGCGAACCTTGAGGTTTCAGATATTGCATTGATGAAAATGGAAAATGAGGGACAAAATAGGAGAAAGAGATGATTGAGCACAAATCCACCCATGGTCCATAAGGTCACTAAAGGATGGGAGAGAAAAGTTCACTAATAATAAGTGGTTCCATTTTAAGATAGTACATTTAGCCCCCACTTTAGTGGGAGAATGAGTTGCCTCAAACTCACAATAAAGTGGATTAAAATAAAAATTTGATCTTATTGTGATTAAGGAGATGAATAAACCATCAAGCCCCATAGACTTGAGTTTTCATCATATCTAGAATTAAAACAAGAGAGATGTCACTAAGAAGAGAAAAAGTGTAGTCAACTTGCCCAATAAGCTTTGTGTTCCTTATTATGAAATACACGAAAAAGAAAGGTGTGCTGCAACAAATATAGAGTTGAATGGTCTAATAAGTGTGTGTGGCATGCTATTCAATCCATAAAAAATACTCATTCTCAAGAAAACTTCATGTCCCAAAAGAAGAATCGAAAAATGACCCAAATATAAGGATGTGTGCATCCTTAAGGGTTTGGAAACAAAATCAAGCTTCTTAGACTGTCAATAGTCCAAAGAAGGATTAAAAAATTATCGTACCTCCCAGATTGTTAGTAATCCAAAGAGGGATCAAAAGAAAGGATCGGGCCTCCTAAACTATTGCTAGTCCAAAGTGAGATCCAAAAAGAACAACGGAGATCAAACTCCCATGAGTTGTTATAGTTCGAAAGAGGAAATCAAATTGTCACTGTGTGTGTGTGTGTGTGTGTGTGTGTGTGTGCATAAGTGAGCAGAGTGTATGCCCCCACATTAAAGCATTTGCAAACACCTTAACAAGAGCAATGACTTTAATGGAAGTGTACATACATCCACTAGAAATGTTTCTACTAAGAAATACCCTCAAAAGAGAACACTTCAAGGGAAATGAACACATGATAAAAAAGAGCATGAATGGATAAACTAACTTTGGTGTTAGTATGATCATATGATAATATATAATATTATATCAAATATGAAATGTCATCATTCAGGCTCTCTATTTTGTTCCATCTTTAGTGATCTGCACTACCTTTGATTCTACTCTTCTTACTTCTACTCCCCCTATGGATAATATCTCTACAATCCATTCTCTCTTATACATATTCTTCTCTTTTCAGCAATCCTCTTTCCTAAAAGAAGTAGAATTGCAAGAGGAAAAATGCATAAGAGATACCAAAAAGAATCAGTGCTAGCATATTGCAAGCGTCCAAGAAGACTATACAAAGGACTTAGTTTAATTAAGCTCATAAAAGGGTAGATTATAAAAGGGAACTCTAATGAGATATGATCCCACAAAAATCAATATAACAAGGAGCATAAAAAGAGAGATCTAGCCACACAATATATCTAAATCTAACTATAAAAAAATGCAAAGAGCTATAATGCACCAAAAGAAGATCAAGGGAAGTAATGACGAAGAGGTTCATCAAAAGAAGATGGATACCTAACACAAAATATTCCAAAAAGAAAGGGGCATGAGTTGGGTTCACCCAAAAAAAGTTAAACTCTTAATGCATAAAGGGAGATCAAGGGATCTAACTCCAAACTCAAAAGGAAGAGATGCGTTGGGTTCATCAAAATGTTTAGGGGTGAAATCAAAGCTAATAAGTTAATAATGTAATTTATGTGAGAGATTTATTTACCACCCACTTCCACACTAACATTCAAACTACAAGAGAAAGAGGGGCTTCCAAACATAACTCTTAATATAACTCAAGTTAGATTAGCAAAATCCAAAGAGATAAATGAATGTCAATGTAAAACCCAAATTACACCAAGGAAGTATGCTAGCAAGCCCTCTTTCATGCAATGATATTTTTAATTAAAGAATGTAAATGTAAATGTGAAACTGAACTAATTGATTAAATGAGAAGTATAAGATAGATTTAGGTGCTAAATATACGCAATCAGCCCAATTATGATATTGGAATAGGTTTAATTAAAAGGTCAAATGAATGATCAAGTACTCACCTCAAAATGCACCAGGAATGTCTTTTTGCTCCAAAAATTGCAGGTCTAAACTTGTGATAAAACTTGTGACTATGAATTCATGATCACAATAGAAAACCCAAAAATGCTATTTTTCTTAGGCCTCCAAAAAGACATTGACCTTGTGGTAAAGTGTCCAAACACTTTACGGGAAGATGGACATGTTTACAAGACACAATAAAAAAGTCAAACCAACTTCTTCAAAAGTATTTCGACGACTAGTTTCTAGAATTGTGGTCCCATTTGGCTATCATGCTCCTACATATGGTAAAACTTGGTTTTTGTTTTTGTTTGATGAGGGCTTGCCTTGGTCAAGCCCTAGATTGAGGAATCACCCTTAAAATTGAAATGTAAAATATGAAAGGAAATAAGACAAATGTATGTATTCACCTTGCTTGAAGAAACCCTTGTCAATAAGGAGTTGCAGTGCTTGTGTGTTATAGATGTTGAATTTGCAGTGAAGGATGTAGAAAATATCCACAAATGCAATGCATCTACCAAAACCACATCATGGAGCCATGGACGTAAATGTACATCACTGAAGAAGATGATGAATGCTTCAATGTAGATCTCCTCCCTTGATGACCAACAAAATGGTAGATCTTGAAGAGAAAATGCTCAGAAAGGATCCTTGAATCTTTGAATGCCTTGAAAGCTTGACGAAATATGTTTTCTCAAATGATTAAAATTGTGCCTTACAACTATTTCGATGTCTCTTGATGTCTAGTGATGTCTCGTGATTAATGGATTGCTTGCAGATGTGAAAATGAGGTGTTGAGGCTTCCTTTTACACTAGTTTTTAGGCTCAAAAGAAAAGCAAGATGACGACGTCAACTGATTTTCTAATTTGCAACTCCAAGACAAAATTGGCCCTAGGATTCAATATCCTCGGGGAATAGGTCAACTTGGGTTTACCTAGTTTGAAACAGGTTGACCTGGGCCAACCTATTCCAGGGTCGGCTCATAAGGAGCTAACCTTGAGGACTCAGATACGACATTGGTGAAAATGGAAGATACAAGATAAAATAGGAGAAAAAGCTAATTGAATACAAATCCATCCATGGTCCATAAGGTCACTAAAGGGTAGGAGCTAAAATGTCTTAAATGATGAGTGCTTCCATTTTAAGACGGTAAACTTTGTCTCTTTTATTTTGATAAAACCTCTTTCCTATTCTTTGATCTACTTTATCATGATTATGAAATAAGTTCATACTCTCGCTAAAGTGGGGCTAGATGTAGCATCTTAAATTATAATCATGTATGATTTTAGTCCTTTGCTAGGCCCAATTTTAGTGTCCTAGGCTTTCATGCATCACTATGCATTTAATTAATAAATATTTAAAGATATGTCCTCTATTAACTTTATTTATATGTTGACCTTGTATTTTAGTTGTGCCCTCTTTAATTATTTCATTCATTTATCATATATTTCAATACATAGGCCCTTTTTCATTACAAATGGCATTTTGTATCTATTTTGAATTCAAAACTCAATTCCAAGCATGTTTTGGGCATCCTTACATTCTAATTAGCCTCTGATTTAAATTTAAAACCCTATCTGCGTATCTGCCTCCTTTGCAATTTTACCCTTGAAATGACTTGGTGAGGTATAAAAGCATTGCTACCTCCTTCATTTTGGTATCCATCTACTATCAAACTAAGCAATCACCTGAAAGAAAGTAAGGAATTCAATCAAGACATCAAGACACTATATTCACATTGATATTCAATCAAGGATAATGTATGCAAGACAAGGAGTAATGTCTAGATCCAAGCCTTAGTAAAGGTATTCATTCCCTGCTTTACCTAGATCCAAGGTCGAAACAACATTTACAACACTATCAAGCATCTTCACAACAAATTTGACACTTATGAAGTTGCAACATCAACAACACACTTCGCTTTTTATGCATTTCAATTCAATTTTTCAGGTTAATTTATAAACAAGGGTTCAACCAAGTCAAACTCCCTTTTCCTGACATTTTCCTTATTTTGTGTGTACAAGTGACATAGTTGGCCAAGAAGGCTATAGGTGGGACTGAGAAAGAACTAAATGAGGAAATAGTGGCAAAAGCTTCACCATAATTCTCTAGTTCTAAGGTGAATTCTCTAGGTCTAAGTTTCATCAGAATTTTAACACATGTTCCAAACTACATTGACTCTTAATTTTATGTTATAGTTACATTTGTTTACTTGCTTAATCAACATCGTCATGATGTAGGCTGGCTTCCTTCTAAATGCACCTCCTTGATCAAATAAGAAAAGTGGCATGATACCTAAAGACAATTGTGAATACCAAATTCTGATATTTCTTAGTGGAGTTTCATATCAAGACACATAGCATAATGGGAAGATTTAAGTAGAGGTACCATAGACAACTACATTGGATATGATCCTTTTAAAAATATTATTTCTATAACGGGTCAAAGAAACGATATAAACTGCAATCTCATTTTGAAATTAAAACACCTATAATTAAATTATGTGATATTAATGTGGTAAATCCTGTGGTTTATAATGTGTGGTTGTTGCAGTGTCACATATTTATGATATTAACATTCATTATGACCCTAGATATTGATCTATATTGTACCCTAGAATATTGTTGGTTTTCTTAATAATAAAAATTGTTTGTGGTGGCACATATATGCTATGATTTAAAAAAGTAATGCTCCATTGCTCAGTTTTGAATAGACTGAATAATTTCACAACCTTTATTAGTGGTAATGAAAATCAACATGCTTCCAATAAATGGTACATGTCATGACACTGCATTTATAAATATTCATTTCTAAGTGATAGTTACAAAACAATTTAACTTTCCCATAAAAGTTAAGTGATTTGACTCATATATCTTTAACATTATCAGTTCAATCTTCAATAAATATTTTCTTGACGTGAAACAAATACAAAACCTCAATTCTTTTAATGTAGTTGTGATTTAAGATTATAACATAAACATTCGATACATAGCATATGGAATTTTGTCTTTATTAACATTTATATACAATTAATACAAAATCAATCAATTTCTATCTTATCAATAGAATATAACCTTTGCTATCATTATTAGATTTTTTAAATATAAATAAATTAGTCAATTTGATTTTATTGCCAATACAATTGTAAACTTCTGTCTTAATAATCTCTCCCATTGTGTTTCTCTTAAAAAGTGCCAGCACTAGCACCAATGAGGTGCAAAGGTCATGTCGATAGTAAATATGATGCTAATTAGATTGACTCATAACTATATAGGTGGATTGTCATTGGTGACCTTGGACAAAAACCCTTAATTTCTGGCCTTCAGTCACATGGGGACAACTGGATATGGCTTATGATATTATGTAGATGAGCAATGGAATGATATCTGAACCCTATACCCCTCACACTGTAAGGGGATAATTTGCCCCACCCGGTCAAGATGCAGTGTGTGAAACAATAGCCCATAGAATAGTAGGGGTCAGTGCATTGGTGCATGCAGAGGCCCTGCACCCATCACTTACCCTATATCCTCCCACCCAACTTGGCATATTTCTTCACCACCTCATCTTTCAGCGGAAGTATACTTTCTCGTGCTTGTTATATATCCACCTTTACTTTGTTCATCCCCTCTGTTAACTTGATTGGTGTTCTTGCAAATGGTCATTTAAGGAAAACTTCGTTTACCTATTTCAAGAAAGAGAGGATGTCTCAAGAACCTCCAACATTGCCCCCAGTAAAACAATCTTTCTATCATTTCCATATTTTACCTATGGTCCCTGTCAATACCTAATTATAAAATGGTGGACAGCATTGGGCTTTGAACTAAAGATGTTTAAAACTTCAAGAAGTTCAATAGAAAAGATAGAGCTGATGTAATGTTCTCAATTGGAGCAGCAATAACAGTCCACCATTTCTAAGCTTTCAAAACAATGGCTGCCTTAGCCTTTTAGTACTTTTATTCTTGAAAAAGTGAACTTCATCGAAGATTGTTTTCAACTGCTCTATCCCTATCATGGATGAACCAGGTCAATTTAACTCTCACATGAACAGTTCTATAAGTCAACAAAACAATGTCACCTCACAAAGTCGTTCAGATTTCCACTTGAAAGTTGGAGTTGCAAATTATTTACCAGACTTGAATTTTCATTATAGTGCAATTTCGTACTACAGTTCCCTCAGGACAACATCTTCATTACTTTTATAAAGAGCATATAGAACTCAAGTCTAGCAATGTCCCACAAGGCTTTTTATAAATGAAAAAGTAAGCCATCAACCTTTAGAACTTTATTATAAGAAATCTACCTAATTGCATTAAAAAATTTCTTAAGAGAGTACAGCCTATCACAAACAACATGTTAAGCTTCAGAAATTTTACAAGGAGATAAACACACGTACTTGATTGTAGAAGTGTGAGCATGGTTAGAAAATAGCAGTTTTAGAATAAGTTACGAAAACTTGCAAAATGGCTAGAAGCTCAGTCAGCCAAGTCCTCTCCTGTTTAACAACTGTAATCTAGTGAGATATATGGTGAATCCATGCGCACCAGACAAGCTTCTTGGAGACACAATCCCCAATTTTATACCAGTCCATATGAGCTCGGTATTGAGCTCCTAATCTGCATAACACTACCAACTTAAATTTATATTTAAAGAACATTTCTTCTACTCTCATACAACCAATTTTTTAATGTTTTGGCTATTCATAAGCAAGACCTATTGTTCATCACATAGGATAGTCAAACTACATTGAAACAGGTATGAGAGGGAGTGTATGTTAAATCATTGTCTAGAATTTATATATTGAATAGCATTTGAAACTTGTAAGCCGCAGATTCATGTTACATCACTATTGGTCAGCAAACAATCAAATGAATTATTTGTATACTTTGTGTGAAAAGCATATGGTGTGGCCGTTCAATTGTCTACTCTATTTTGATAACATGAAAGCTTCTTTTGATAAATAAATAAATAAAATATTTCTATTCCTTCTATATATGTCTAGCCAAAATTATTCTAAAGTATAATAATATCAGTTGCACTTGTGTTGAGCCATAAAATGAGCCGTTCTATCCAGAAGAAGTGTCCTCAGACTCTACACCATTCCAGCTGGTAAACAAACTGTATAAATTGAAAATGCTACTGACTACAAGATGTTACATACTAAATATTTAACCACATTATAAAAATGAGATTTTCATAGTCTATGAGAAAGAGTGAAAAAGCTTTTTAGATATCTGTCTATACTTACTTTTCATAAATATTCTGGATTTCACTGTCACAATGATGGATCACTAAATGAGAAAGAGTGAAAAAGCTTTTTAGATATCTGTCTATACTTACTTTTCATAAATATTTTGGATTTTATTGTCACAATGATGGATCACTAAATGAGAGCATTTATGAAAATCTGTGGATGCAATTTTTTCCATAAACTTTCTTGCCCTATTTAACCTCATGTTTCCCTCCTTCACAATCTCTACAAGGCACAGAACCATGATATTCACAAATGTTCAATTTTGACTTCACAATTGACAATAGTTGATTACAAAAGCTACTCGTAAGACAATTGCTAGAGTATTCTAATCTAATATTTCAACAAAAGTAAGAGAAGTAAAATGCTTACCAGATTTGATCTCCTTGAAAAACCACCTACTTTTGTTTTAAAAACACACTTGTTTCTTCGGATCTTTTATTTGAGCTATTTTGACTGAAAGTCGATTTGGGCTGTTTTTGCGTCACCTGCAAGGCACCATAAATGGCATTTCAGTTTCAAAACCTTATAATTCAAGAAAACTGCTACTGTCGAAAACAAGCAAATCTTTGCATTCATTTATAGTTAACAAACTTTAGCTTACAATGTCAGAAGTAAAGCATACCAAAGCTTCACTGTGACGCTTGAGGACAAAGATTTGATCGCCACCTTGAGAACTCCCTATTGTTTCTATTTTCTTCTACACAATGTGGCACACCAACATCAAACACTCCACTACCATTTTTCTTTCAACATCTCAATTTTATAGTTTTCCCTATAACCGTTGACAATTGGCCGATGGAGATATGTAATTGTTGTCATTTATGGCAACACATGATGTACATGCTTACAGGAAACCTCGAAAATAAAGATACTTAGCTTTTGGTAATCATAAAATTGTCTAAGTATGAATTTGGTATACAATAGTGTATTGTTTTGTTTGTAACTTGTTGCTGACATCATATTATGACTAGCGAAGTTAGATGGAGATAGTTTACATGTTGATGATGACGTGTATAACTTCAAAAGTCAGTACATACTGTACGGAAAAGAGATATTCATGTTTTGATGAAACAGGACAGCAGAATTAAAGGAAAGGATTATTTTGTTTACAAAATAATTACTTGTCCAATTAGGGCCGACATCCTAGACATTTACTCTAAGTTGGAAAAGTGTGTTATGTTCTTAGCCGACCTAGCAACAATTTATGTAAAGGCATGGTATTCATTTAAATGACAACTTGTGATGAGAAGTGTAAGTTGTGTGAGTATTGCGGTATGCGAACTTACTATGAAAGCGATATATGCGAAGTTTGTGAAGGTATTTTGAGATCCGAGATCAAACTAAGGAAGAATCTATATTTTGAAAGTTTGATTACTTGTTTCCAGGCAGTGAACTCTTCTTGTAATTGGGAATGCATGTTTGGGTAGTGGGCTCCTCTTGCATCTACTATACTACAACTCCTAATAGGGTTGACACAACTCCTAACAAGATTGAAATATTCTAATAGGGATTCAAAGTCTCCTAACAGGGGCTCTTTATACTGAATTTTCTCATTGACTCCTAACAGGGTCCATCCTCTAACAAGAAACTTATGTATCAATATATTATCTAGTGGGTATCATCCCCATCGGGGTTTTCCATTGGCCAGGGTTTCCCTAGTTAACAAAATATGGTGTTATGAGTTATCTTTGTGCATGGTTACTATTATTGTCCAGAATTATTTTATTACTTTGTTATGTATGGTTTAAAGTAAGTAATAATATCTAGTTGGCAACTAAAGTTTGTAGATTACTGATTCACCTCCCCTCTCAGTAATCCCTATTTCTAACAATTGGTATCAGAGCACAGTTATTCAGAAGAGGCTTAACAGCTTGAGTAAGATCCCTATGGATGTGGAACAGTTGATGAAGAACCTTGAAGAGAAACTTGAACAAATTGATCTCTTTACTAAAGCAAGAGATAAGCTGGAGGATAGATATGAATACTCCAAAGTATATATTGGACAATTGAAGGATAAGATTGAACATCTCAAATCCAAGCATGAATCTGAAACTAGTGATGATGATTATTTGAAACTAAAGACAGTATAAGATCTTGAAGCATGAATTCAAGATTGCGAATTTGAAGTTAACTTTGAGGAGTGATCCTAGCAAAGTTGAAACTAATTTGAAGACTGAGAATGCAGATCTTAGAGCAAGTCTGGCAAAGAAGATATTTGAGTTTGAAACATTAAAAGAAGATCATGGAGAACTCCATAAGTACAATTCTATTGTGAAATGTGAATTAACTCAGTGCAAGTAGCGACTTGAGAAGCTTTATTCTAGTAGAGAAAATCTTGATGATTCAATGTTTATATAGAGACCTACTTATGATAAGACTGGTCTTGGTTATCTATTTAACATGTCTGCGAAGAAACCTGAGAATATATCATATCCAAAAGAAAAAGATAAATCTAATGATAAGATTGAATTTAGTCAATCTTTTGATAAACCTAAAGAAGTTGGACAAGACAAGGAAGTTGAAATTTTGGATGAACCACAACAAGTGGAATCTCCTGAGGAAACCAAATATGAATTTAGAGGTAAGTGTTTTTTATGTAATGAAATAGGTCATATGAAAAGAGATTATACAAATGAGTTAGTTAATCATGTTAAGGATTTTTATTGTCATAATTGTCATGGTATGGGGTCATAAAGCAATTGATTGTAGGAAACCTAAGTATGATAATGATAGAAGGAATAGTAGAATGTCTAGGAATACTAACCCTGCAGATAGAAGAAGATCTAATGAAAGGACATCGAGAGAAGGAAGACCTTATGAAGATAGAAGACAGATCGTGTTATAAGTGTAACAACTTTGGACATAGATCGAAATTGTCATGCACTTGATAATCAATAGAATCCTAGAAGCAGAGCACCAGTATGTCAGTTATGTAACAACTTTGGACATACATCAAAGTATTGCAGAATAGACAGAAACTTCAGAGATAGAAGGAACAATGGAAGAAACTTCAGAGATAGAAGGAACAATGGAAGAAACTTCAGAAACAGAAGGAATGATGGAAGAAATGTTGGAAATGACAGAAGGAACCATGAGAGGAACTTCAAAACTAAGAAAGACAATGAGGAACAAAGAAATGTAGTCAGTGAACTTCGAGAAGAACTCAATGACACATTTGTAAAAGGATTAGACATCTCAAAAGAAAAGCTAGAAGATGATGAGACAGGAAGATTGAAATTAGTTATCGAGTTTGATGCAATTAAGTTGAATTAAGCTTGTTCGTAACACCAGAATTTGTAACTTCACTCAGAGAAAGAAGTATGAGTAGTGAAGTTGGGAAAAGGTGTATCAAGATAAGTTTAGATTGTACCTAAGCTCGCTTGTAATTTGGAGCTTATCTAAACTAGTTATGAAGGGATTAAGAGTTACTGTTATTACAAAAAAAGTTAATTCTATAGCAAAAGATGAAAACTATGTTTTTACAAAGAATTTCGTAGAGTGAAGTCTTGAGGAGCTTTGTCATGATGAAAGGAAGCTATGGAAAACCTCGGGTAGCATCTGAAGATCGGATAGAAGATCATGAGCAGTTATTTGATTATAGAATGTAATTGACAACTTTTTTGTGTTTGCGAAGTATGCAATTAATGCAAGTTCAAGTTGACGAAATAAAATGGAGTACAAACTTGATTACTACTTCATTGTGATCACATCTGAAGTAGAGAGCACTTAGAAGCAACTTGTTAAGGCGATTTCGAAGCAAACCCTATTTGCGGAAAAGGTATTTTATCATTTATCCGAAAAATTTATTCGATAAAAGTTCATATTTGTTAGAATCATGGATGTGTCAGTAGTTCATAATGTTGAGAATGAGGAAAGACCTAAGTTGAAGGTTGTTTCCATAAAACCTATAGAAGGAAACCCTAGTTCAGTATTATCCATTACACTGAACAATGTAGTATTTTTGGAAGATGTAGGAAGCTATCTTAACAGCAAGTTTGAATCTATTGGAAGTGAGTATATGAACAAGGATATGGAATTAGCTTTCAACCACGATATGACTATGAAACCCGGATTTGAACACTTGAAGGAACTAGACCTGTTAAAATATCATCTCTACCGTGAATTGGATACAAATGAGTGGACACAAATCATATTAAGTAGGATACATGAGGAGAAACTATGGATGGAAGATAGTGTAGTTGATATCTCAGCCGACCTTATTCATGAGGTAACTAGTCTTAGTAAACAAGGCAATATATAATGGAAAGGCTATGGTGATCGACAGTGTACCCATAGGCGAGAAATTGGTTAAGAAGAAAGTTGAGAGTTATACCAAGGCAATATATAATGGAAAGGCTATGGTGATCGACACCATTAAGCAACATGATGTAAGAGTCCTGAGTAGAATCATTGCCTACTCCTTATGTGCAAGTTCTAAGATTGATGAATTATTAGCCGGATTCATCTATGCAGCTTACAAGATATGTGTGGAGAAGGAAAAAGTAAACCTTAGTGAAATACTAAGAATGCAACTACTTGAGAACCTAAAAAAGATTAAGAGGACTAAGAATGTTGCGTTTAGATTTCAGTCACTGATCAATCACATATTCTTTCATGTGCTTAAAAGATTTCCATATTTATCAGTCATAGAGACAATGAGCAGTGATAGATGTACAATGGAAAAGATTACAAAAGTATGTAGAAGACATCCAACAGATAAGATATTGGATAGTGGGAATTTGATTATGAAGACATTTCAGAATGAAATGAGACAAAGATTTAGAATTGCACCTGCAATTGTAGATAGATTTAAAGATGACATTTGTGTTATGGTTGATACAAATCTTACTTATATTCAAGCAGTGGAACCTCAGAAAATATTTCTTGATCCCTTAGGTTATGAACTGAATGATGATATAGCAGTTGGATATATTGATTTATTGTTGAAATCAGAGAAGGATAAAGCAAAATACAAATTTGGAACATATGATGAGATTACCCAGTCAGCTCATTAGGTATCCTTGGAAAAGGCATCCCACAAGAAAATAGAAACAATTATATGAAGAAAGCTTTATTAGAGGCCAGTATGACTGAGAGTGAATCACAGGCAGTCAGGGAAACCATGAAGCAAGGTATACTGAATGTGCAGCCTTTGTTAGCATCTATTGCAGAGACATTGTTGGAACAAAGCATTCCGTATGCAGCAGTATCCGATGTGCAACCAAGTGAACTGAAGAGAAAATCTAAGAGATTAGTGGAAGCTATTACTACAAAGACTAAAAGGGTCAAGCAACAAGCCACTGGACCAAGCAAGAGACAAAAGACATTGTTAACAATTGTTGAGTCTAGCAAAGAAGAAGAAGAAGAAGAAGTTAAGCAAACACAAAAAATGCCAACTTCTAAGAAGTCAGGAGGAAAAGCTCGACAACCTTGGAAGTCGAAGATAGAGAAGATAAACTTAGCTATTGTTAATGAAGGCAACTTTGTTCAGATGAGCAAATTCTATGATTTGTATAACAATTTTGAGAAAGATCAGATTGGTATCTCTATTGTGAGATACATTATAGCTAATAATCTGAAATTGAAGGATATTGAAGAAATGGTGAACCAAAAAGTCTATGACAAACTTATTGAGAAGAAGGCCCCAGGAAAAGAAGAAGATTTAAAACTTCGGAAGTCTATGCTAAGAACAATATGCAAGACTGATGACGATGAAGAAATTAAGAGATTATCAAACAATCTAGCACCTTACTTGAGAAATAAATTAAGACCATTTTTGTTTATGGTGGGTGAGAAAGACAAGTTGAGAAGTGAGACTGCAGCAGTAATAAGTCAGATGTTGACAAAGTCTAAGGTAGCATCTTCACCTGCACCCAGAACCTTGGAAGTGTCAGTGAGTGGTGACACTATATAGATAGATTAGACCAATGTTACCATTAACACTGAGGATACTAGCCCATTTGAGAGTTTAGAACCACTTGAATCTCATTCTGAAGATATTGAAGATAAATTGAGACAAACTGAAGAAGAGAAGAGGTTACTAGAGGAAGAAAAAAGGAAAGTAGAAGAGGCAAAGTAGAAATTTCTTGAGGATGAAAAGAAAAGAAAAGAAGAGGAGGAAAAGAAAAGAGTAGCCAAAGAAGAAATAAGAAGGAAAACAGAGGAAGATGAGAAGAAAAGATTGGAAGAGGAAGAGAAGAGAAAAAGAGAGAAAGGAAAGAGGAAAGAAAGAGGAAGAAAAGGGAAGAGTCAAAGAGGCAACCAAGAAGCAAAGGGAGCATGATACTAATCCTTCTAGTTCATCTACTCCACTTTCACTTGCTAGCTTGACAACTAATGATGATGATCAAACTGATTTGATCTCATCCTTATTAAAAATCATTCAGAAGAACAAAACAGTGAAGAGCCTGTAGAAAACCTTGATGGAGGTTATTGATAGACTACATAGCACTCTGGCAGTACAACACACAGAAGCAGATCTAGAACAGAGGACACAAGTAGTGCTAAAGTCATTTGATGAAGAATTTACTAATTTGTTGAGTGTTGCAGAATCAAAGGCACAAATCACACATAATGCTAACTTGTTTAGCACCATTTGTCAGAGTATTAAGAATGATCCGATAAGTCTTAATACTTGTATCAAGGAACTTCAAGAGTGTCAATAGGATGGGAAGATACTGTATATTAAGTGTACCCTATCTTATAAACTGACTAAAGACATTGACAGTCAGATTGGAGAAAAGATAAGTGAGCTAGAGGCTCTATCTAGCCAGATACACCATCCAACTAGTAAAGTTGATGATTTTGAAGGACAAGTGGTCAGTATTCACAATGAGATCAGAAAATTGGAACTTCCGAAAGAATAGATTTTGAGGAGAGTATCAAATTTTAGAGTCTATTGCTCTAAAAGTTTCTTTTGTAGAGAAAGAGTTGGAGGAATGTGTCAAGGCCAAGGACACTTATTCTAACTTTTTGTATTCAGACCTTAATGCAATTGAGATTGCATCATATGCCTTATGTGAAAACTCTCACCTCTGTTGAATCTACCAAGGAAACATGGACTAAAGATATGGATAATCTTAAGGAAAATTTTGATGATTGCATGAAGATTCTATCAGCTTAAGGCAAAAGGACAACATTTTTGACAGCAGATGGATAGTTTTTGGACTGTTTTTGACATTTTGACCTTTTTCATTTATGTCAAAGGGGGAGAAGTACACAAGAAAATTGTTAAGGGGAGAAGTACATTGAAAAAATTGTAAAAAAAATGTAAAAGGGGGAGAGATATAATAGAAAATTGTAAATCAGGTAAAAAAGGATTGTAAAGTATATTGTAAGGGGGAGCATATATAAAGATGGACAAATTGTAATAGAAGTAATGTGAATGTATTATTTTTGTTAAGTTTTTTTGATACTTCGCCAATTTTTCCTATTTTGTTGCCATCAATACCAAAGGGGGAAATTGTTGACAATTGGCTAATGGAGATAGGTAATTGTTGTCATTTATGGCAACACATGATATACATGCTTACAGGAAACCTCAAAAATAAAGATACTTGGCTTTTGGTAGTTAGAAAATTGTCCAAGTATGAATTTGGTATGCAACAGTGTATGTTTTCGTTTGTAACTTGTTGCTAATGTCATATTATGACTAGCAAAGTTAGATGGACATAGTATACATGTTGATGATGACGTGTATAACCTCGGAAGTCAGTACAAACTGTATGGAAAAGAGATATTTGTGTTTTGATGAAACATGACAGCAAAATTAAATTAAAGGATTATTTTGTTTACAAAATAATTACTTGTCCAATTAGGGCCAACATTCTATATGTTTACTCTAAGTTGGAAAAGTGTGTTATGGTCTTAGCTGACCTAGCAACAATTTATGCAAAGGCATGGTATTTATGCAATGGACAACTTGCGATGAGAAGTGTAAGTTGTGTGAGTATTGTGATATGCGAACTGTAACAAACAGATTTTTTTGGGTCTAATTTAACATCTAACATATGCTATGAATATAGTTATAACTTTGATTTCATAGGAAGGCAGTTACATCATTCATGTTCATGTGAATAAGATTTACCGTTAAAATTCAGTTAAACAAAATTTCTTAACTAAATACTTGAAATATCATTAAATGAAATTACTTCAGAAATTGAAATCACATACCTTGAAAAATTGAGATTGAAAATCAACTAAGGATGCTTCTGCAACCACCTGGATTAGTCCACAAATATACTATAACAATTTCACAACTCGACTGTCATCTAAAAATCGCTATCTCAAATCATATGATGATTACAACTAATTACCACTATGATTTAAATTAGGGCATCACATATCATTTTACCAATTAGGGCATCAATTACCATTGGTTCATTTAGGGCTCCTGAAACCGCTTTACCACTTAGGGCTTCCATGACCACGGAATTCAATTTAGGGCATTCGCGACGACAAATTTAATCTAGGGCTTCCATTACCACTATATCATTTAAGGTTCCAGCTGTCATACAATCAAATAGGGCTTTAGATTCCTTTTTCCTTTCGATTACTTATCTGTAATAGTTACTCAAGATTAGAAATATACTTTTATTCAATATCCATATAAATGAAAACAGTTCATAAATCAATCCAGGTGTAAAATAATGATAACAATGAATTTAATTCAATTTGATCTTACCTCATCATAATAAGAATTATAATACCTGTTTTTGATAAACAATCGAATGCGTAGCTTACTTCTGTCTGACTCATATCCGACATCTTGAGTGAGGTGAAACATTGTTAGGCGCTTTACCACCTAGCCTCGGACCAAATATTTCCCCCACACAATCTCTAATGAGAAAGGCCCTCCCTACCCGGAATTGACAGGGGACATCTTACCATCCACTAAACTTCAAGGTATAAACACGCCATATGACTTGGCAACAGATGATCATCATAACAGGAATATGCATGAGCTATTGATTAAATTCATTTAAAATGGTAAATATTAAAATGTCTTTAATTGATACTGGTTCATATTAATGACAATTCCTTTCTCACACCTCATCACCCAACTTATCGGCTAGACAACTGGGTGAGTCCCGGGTATCCAAAATTCTCAAAGCGAACAGTTCTAACAATTATTAAAGAAGATTTCATACATCAATTATTTCACATTCTATGATTATTTTATGATCACAAAATTGACACCACCATGATGATCATACAACATGAATGGAACATATATAAGCTGAAGCGTTATTTATTTTATTACTTATTTGAATCTGATATCATCCTTGAATTTCTTTTCTAGGTTCATCAACATCTCATCACCCTAATCAAGTCATCAGACCGGCGATTCCTTGATGCCTAAACATTTATCTTTATCGCACCTTCATCACTTCATTCTGGCTTTAGCCAGGTGATATCATTGGTGCTCCATTACTATTATCAGATGCTATGACATATTTTCTAGAAGGATTAAAGTAGTTACAAAAGAAAAGATTCATTCAAATGATTGACAAATTGTAGATTTATTCTGCTCTCTCCTGACATTAAACTGTTATAAAAATTATCACTAAATCCATATCATTGTACGGCTATATTCATATTGCAGAATTTATGAAATCGTAGGCAATCTTGTGATATTAACTTGTGTTTTAAAGCAAGGGAAAGATAACCTATTTCACAATGACCGGAAATCATGAAATTGAAACTTAAGAAAGGAATTTCGACTTAGTCATATCAAAAGAAGGAATAAAGATATAAAATGATTTGAGCATGACTTCCTTACGTGGATGTTTGCCCTGCGGTTGATTTGTCTAATACTGGACTTTATCTCCTTAAGTTTCCACGTATCAAATGCTTGAGAAAATGGAGACGTATCTCTTTGATTTTACTAATGAGTAATTCTGAATGCACAGCCGAATGTATTCTTAGATGCAATGATATATGAACTCTAATTACTATACGTATGGAGCAGATGAAATGGCATTAGAACTTCTGAATTGCAAAATGAATAGAGGCAAAAACGTGTAGTTCTAAGACTGGCACCGTAGCAAATTAAAGTCAAGGAGGAAAGCTGGTTATCCCTCAACGAATACAACAAGCCAATATATACTTAAGGAGGGGTCCTTACGGCTTCCTGCCGTTACAAGACTGCTCAAGTCTTTAATTCGATTAATATGAAGAATTTGAAAAGGAAGAGGGAAAATAAAATAAAAAGGAAAAGAAAGCCGATTACAAGGTTCTTTCTCCTGCCGATACACGTTAAAGGTTCCAAATATAAATTTGAGCCGACCTTACGGCTACCCAATAGATATAATGAAGCTATTCGTATTCCCAAGGTAAATATTAATTCAAAGTAAATTAATTAAAAACAAGAACATAAGTTGGAAGATTATAATGGATTCTAATTTCCAATTATTTAATCGATTAAAAACAAGGAAGGCATAAAAGAATATAACTCGAAAATAATAATTCAAATGTTGTTAAAATTCGAACATTTTTAAAATCTTATATGTACAATCAACATTACTTAATTGATTATTAAGTTATAATGATCTCAGAGGTGATTTTATAAAATATATGTTTATAAAGAAGGATAAATTAAAATCCTTTTAAAAATTAAAGTCCTTAAGATACATTTTATATTTTAACTCAATTATTTTATTTAAATTATTTATTTAAATAACTCATGCAATTCCATAGATGTATCCTGTTTCAAATCGCTAGGTCCTTTACCCGTCTGCCAGTGATGGTGATGCCCTGCCAAATTCTTTTTTGACAATGCTTCCACCCCTTCGACATGCTCCCTGCAAGGAATTTCTCTATAATTAAATTATAAATTATAAATAATCATATCAGTTAACCTTTCATCTTAATTCCATGAATTCACGACTAATGATCATCTAACATGTCATCTTCACTTGAAAATCATAACGACCAACGATCTTACCAATTCGCCAGATTATATCAAATTAAACTACCAACTGACTTCATGTGAACCTCAATGGCTATATTTCAAGCTAGGTCAAAAATTGGGATGTAACACGAACTTACTGTGAAAGTGATATATATAAAGTTTGTGAAGGTATTTCGAGATCCGAGATCAAACTGAGAAAGAATCTATATTCCAGAAGTCTGATTACTTGTTTGGGCAGTGAGCTCTTCTTGTAATTGGGAATGCATGTTTGAGTAGAGGGCTCATCTTGCATCTACTGTACTACAACTCCTAACAGGATTAGAATCTTCTAACGGGGATTCAAAGTCTCCCAACACGGACTCCTTATACTGAATTTTCTCATTGACTCCTAACAGGGTTCATCCTCTAACAAGGAACTTATATATCAGTATATTCTCTAGTGGGTATCATCTCCACCGGGGTTTTCCCTTGGCCAGGGTTTCCCTAGTTAACAAAATATGGTATTATGAGTTATCTTTGTGCATGGTTACTGTTATTGTTTAGCATTACTTTATTACTTTGTTGTGTATGGTTTAAAGTAAGTAATAATATCCAGTTGGCGACTAAAGTTTGTAGATTACTGATTCGCCCCCCCCCCCCCCCCCCCCCCCCCCCTCTCTCAGTAATCCCTATTTCTAATAGTAACATCTACCATTTTCTGTTATATTCACTGAAGAAATGTCTAGGTGGAAAGCAACCATTAATGAGATTAACCTCGCCTGTAATATTATAAGATTATGCTTAGTGAGTCACTAAAATGCATGTTGTTGCGCCAAGAAAAATTATTGAACGATTGCTAAGAATCTTGATGGTGAGCATTCTAAGTCATTCCCTGTAAATTAAAAACAATCTTTCACAAATTGTCTGAATTGTTTGTAAACTTTGCCAAAGATTGTAGATGTTTCCAGTATCAAAACAAAGTTTCTGAGATTCAACTGTTCCTATCAAACAGAAATGGAAACTCTTTCCTCTTACTCTTATTTAGATTTTTGTAACAACCCCTTTTTTTAGGTCTTAGCTAACAACTAGCATATCATTGAAGACAGTTACTTTTGATTTTCATGAGCATGAGAAGGCCGTTATAACAACTACTTTACATGTTCATGTCAAAGAGGTTAACGGTCATAATCAGTTTAAGTAGAATATCTTAGCTTACACTTGATGAGTATTCATTCAACAATTATGATGAATATAGTTGCCATTGTAACCAACCATTACTTAAGAGTCCATTTGGATCACGGATTTGAGCAGGAATTAGAATTCAAAATTCTTATAAATTCCTAATCCACTGCTTGGATCTGCAAAATTGGAATTGGAATTTGGGAAAAATAGAATTCGGTATCCTCATTTTTCCCACAATTAGAGAATTTGATCTTCCATCTAGATAGTTGGAATTGCTTAGATACCCATTCTAATTCGTTTTGGAGAAAACTGTAACAACTCGACTAGCTCACATTGCTATAATGTTGGATAAGATTCTTTTTGTTTTGAAATGTCTTGCAATCTTGTGTTTTTTTTACAATATATGAATGTTTTGTTGTATATCAAATATTGGAATATGCAAGTAAATAACTCACAACTAATATTGCCAAATATCAAATTCTAAACAATCTTGCAACTAATGACTTACAAATTTTTGCTTCACAAATTGAAAATTACAATTGAATATAAGGGGAACCTAAAACATTTGATATAATTCCAATTTGCAGCAGACTAAACACATTCCACCTTGAGCTTTAAATGACACCAATCGTAGGTTGTATAAGAAAGGCCCCCATCCATTAGTAGTCACCAACAATGCCAACAATGACTACAATACTGCAGCCCTCTAAATGCCAAGATAATTGCATTAAGACCAGACTTCCGATCAGTTTCTAGACATCCAGATTTGTGATTGCAGCAGCATGGGAAAGCGCCAATAATGACGTCTGAAAGCTATAGCCATGTGGGAATAAATACTATCCAACGTTGTCCAATATATATCACCAGTAATTAAAAAACCCAATGCTAATATGTAGCAAAAATTGGAGTTAGAAAATAGAGATGTGAAATGCCCAAAACTTGCCTCTATATAGTAGATGCAATTATCAACAATACCTTGAATTTCCTTCACAAATTCAGCTAGCTAAAACCCTCTCCTTAGAAACAGTAGCAACACTCAGGAGGAATGACAAATTATATACCTCAGCATAATTTGCCAACCAATCTCGGAATAATTCTTCGAACTGAATTAACAAATACTTTAGCTGTAGATCCCAAACCCTTACATTTCAGCAAGGGCACGAAAATCAGAACTTCGGAAGTGTCACAAAGACAACTAAGAAAGATAAGATAATCAAATAATTGGATGTTTTTCTCATCAAATGTCCTCATATTTATAATCTCCAAATGGCACCAGTTTCCCAAAAGAATTCCACTTAAGAAGCTTCCTCTACACAACATTAAAATATAATAAAATGTCATTAATATAATTTATTAATTGCTTTTGGCCCCAAAAATGACCTTTTCCACCATAACTTAATATTTTGACATGCAAGGCCACTGTTTCTTGTTTCCACGACTTAAAACTTTTTGTCCTGGTTCTAATGAACTATGATATTGAGGTGACCAACTAAAAACACCAACAAAAATAACAACCTCAGCATATTTAGATGAATAATAATAATTAACCAATCTTGCGAAAACAAATGAAGAAGCATCAGAATCAAAATCTTACAACACCAAAGTGATCTTGATGATGAAAGACAATGAATGAACCTGACGGACTTACTATAAATAGACGCTCACTTCAAAATTCTTGGAACCTAAACTGGAAGCTCAAAATAAAAATTGAGAGCATCATCCAACTCCTTGAACTCAACTGAGCTCATTAGAACTAATAGTTTGACTTACTATAAATAGTAAATTCCTCACATGGAGCCAAAACACACCATAGGCTATTGAAAAGTCTATAACCCCACAACTAAGACCCTCACATCCCACTATTAGCTCACGAGGGTCATGATGGTGAACTGACCAAGCCAATTGCAGGACCCTGTTAAAAATGAGGACATTACAGTCCTCCCTCTCTAAGATTGCTTGTCCCCAAGCAATTTCAGAGCAAAATGAACAACACAGTCCACTTGGATCTCATGGGTAGAATTGCGTACTATCCATGTTGTATACAAACAACTCTTGTAGTACTAGCACCCAAATAAGGAACATCACCATTAGAATCATCGGAAAACTGATCTTAGGCACTGATCAAGGCAATAACTCATCGGACCTCAACCCAATTGAAATACCAATTCTATCCACACCTGAGCCCCCCATCAAACTAACACTCACACCCAACTGCATTGTGGAGATGGTAACAACCATAGGTACCTGAAACACTACCATCAACTCCAACCTCTACCAAATTGTCTTGGGTGTGTAGATAATGCAAGGGGTATAACTTGCAGTAGTCAATCCCATTAGCAAAAGATGGTGCTAACCCATCCCACAATGGATGGTATGAAACTAGAGCCAACCCACACCGATATGAAACCAAATCCTCTACTTGTGGGTGAAAGAAAAAAGGATGAGCATTCCTCATAGTGTAATGTCGATAAAAACTCCCAATCTCTGTCAAGGGCTCATCAGTATTAAATTGGGAATCAGGAGACAACTCCAACCTCTGGCTTTGAACTATTGGACGGGCGGGATCCTGGTCAATCCTCTCAGAAAATGCAACCACGAAATCCTTGTGGGGAAGCATAGTAGACAGTCTATACAATCTTTCCCACTAACCTCTGAATAGCATGAGAGCCTTGGATGAGAATACCCTCAGACACTCTGTATGAATCCTCCTACACATTTGAACTCTCCAACAGATACTCCATAAAGGACTTTGTGCAATAGAAATTATATGTTGAAGCATCAACCTTCTCTCCTGTGACCCATGGCTAATCCCTTTGGAAATGTGGCACTGCCAACTATCCAATGCTATCAGCTATATGAGATGAGAAAATAGATTCGCTTCCAACAGAAGGAATAAAATCAACATGAGAGCTCGACTCCACTGTTACTCTTACCTCATCTATACCTACATCCATATCTTGGATGGATGTGTCTGCTACATCATTACGTCCCTCATCCCCAACTGTGGAAACACACTCACCACCAACCACAATATGTAACTGAATAGGGTCTGAGGTTGGTGTCAACTGTACCTGCTCTACGTCTACGGTAACCTCATCCAACTGTGACTGTGACTTCTGAAAAGCCAATTGAGTATACTAAAGAGAGTCAACAGTCATCTCAAGCTCTTAGGTGAGCTCAACCACCCCTCCTCTTTCCCTAACAATGTTTCATAGTAGGTGCTACCCCACTCCAGAAAGTAATCCCTGTCAGCAACTAACTGAGAGTAACTATGCTTCAAGATCTTGACCGCTTCTCAAAGTGCATGAACCTTTGCTAGGGAAAAACTACTATCACCATGCTCATCGGACATAGGAGCACCCCAATCAGATGTAGCTAGAATCTGATGGATAGCATCATAATGCTCAAGAGTTGAAGAAATGTCACTATCACTCACCTTCAATTGACAAGTCACATGATGCGTCTATAACCCTTGACTCATATGCAAGCTCTCTGTCTCACTAATTGCACTGTGATAGGAAACTGAATCAGAACTGCTCACCACAATAATGCTCATAAGTGTGCTATCATCCTCGCACAACTCTGCATCCTCGATACAACTACTAAGTACCTCAACCAACTCCTCATCCAAAGAAATGGAAGCCTTCGCAATATCAATCTCCTCGCATGTCTTAGCTTCCACCTCAATAGTAAGATCCTATAAACATTGATCCTAGGACCCATCCAAAACCTCCTTGGAGTCATCACCCAATATCTGGCAAGGGGTGTTGTACCCAATGTAGCTCATAGCATCATTAAATGGATCATCATATGTGTCCATACTATCTACATCTACATCTCCCAATAAAGTCTCAATTGCTGACACCTGACTCTGCAAACATGGCTCAACATTAGGCTGTGAATCAATAGTACTAGAGCATGAACCAACATCTAGTGACTCCGCTGTAACACCCAAATCCCCAACATCACACCTGGGTGACTCCATACATGCCTTGATCCTACTTAAGGAAGCAATTGCCTCCTGCATTGGAGCAATACTATGATAGATGACATATAAGTTTGCAATAACAACTCCCTCTTGGGGAGTGTCTAAACAGTTAGTGACGACTACAACATCAACTACCTCTAAACTATTCGTAGCGACTACTCTAAGAGCCTCAACCTGCTGAAGCTTAGTGTTGTCGTCCACCTAGGGCACTGACACATCCACATGTCATATGAAATAAGTCCATCATCAACAATGCTGATAGGACTAGTAGGTGTTATACTAAATATAGGTACATATGCATTATGGACACATGTCGGGGAAAACTTAAGCTTTCTTCTTTGCAACCTCGATGTAGTCCTTTAAAGGCGGAAACCATATACCTCGTTGCCCTCTCAATTGTCTCTGGATCCAACAAGCTCTCTGCCAACCTCTATTAATGAAGCTTAAGTTTCTCCATACTCTCCTGCAAAGCATTCATTTTCGTGCTAACTTCGTCATTACTCCACCGACTTCTTATAGAACTGCCATTCCTCCTATGTCTATTCATGGCTAGAGAATGCTAGAGTGTTGGTCACTCCAAATGCAACAAAAAATTTGAAAATAAAATAACTTTCCTACCCCACAAGATAGCAAGAAACCGTTTTGATACCACTATAATAACCCGATTGGCTCACATTGTTGTAATGTTGGGATAAGATTGTTTTTGTTTTGAAATGTCTTGCAATATTGTATTTTTTTCGCAATATGTGAATATTTTGGTGTATATCAAATACTGGAATATGCAAAAAAATAACTCACAACTAGTAATGCCAAATATCAAATTCTAAACAATCTTGCAATTAATGACTTGCAAATTTATTGCTTCACAAATTGAAAATTACAATTGAATATAAGGGGAACCTAAAATGTTTGATATAATTCCAATTTGCAGCAGATTGAACACATTCCACTTTGAGCTTTAAATGACACCAATGACAACCTATATAAAAAAGGTCCACATCCTTCAGTACTCACCAACAATGCCAACAATGGCTCCAATATGGTAGCCCTTTAAATGCCCAGATAATGACATTAAAACCAGACTTCCAATCAGTTTCTAGACACCCAGATTTGTGATTGCAGTAGCTTGGGAAAGTGCCAATAATGATGTCTGAAAGTTACAGCCGTGTGAGAATAAACATGACACAAATTGCTATCCAACATTGCCCAATATATATCACCAGCAATTAGAAAACCCAATGTCAATATGCAGCAAAAATTGGCATTAGAAAATAGAGATGTGAAATCCCCAAAACTTGCCTCTATATAGCAAATGCAATTACCAATAATAACTCGAATTTACTTCACAAATTCAGCCACCTAAAACACTCTCAGAAATAGTAGCAACAGTTGGGAGGAATGACAAATCGTATACCTCCGCACAATTTGCCAACCAATCTTGGAATAATTCTCAGAAAGGAATCTGCAATACTTCAGCTGTAGATCCCAAACCCTTGTATTTCAGCAAGGGCACAAAAATCAGAACTTCAGAAATGTCACAAAGACAACAAAGAAAGATAAGATAATCAAATAATTGGATGTTTTGCTCATCAAATGTCCTCATATTTATAATCTCCAAATGGCATTAGTTTCCCAAAAGAAATCCACTTAAGAAGCTTCCTCATTACAAAATTAAAATATAATAAAGTGTTATTAATATAATTTATTAATTGCTTTTGGCTCCAAAAATGACCTTTTCCACCATAACTTAATATTTTGACACGCAAGGCCACTATTTCTTGTTCCCACGATTTAAGAATTTTCGTCCCGGTTCCAACAAGCTATGATATTCAAGTGACCAACCAACAACACCAATAAAAATAACAACCTCAATGTATTTAGATGAATAATAATAATTCACCCATTCAGCAAAAACAATTGAAGAACAATCAGAATGAAAATCTTACAACACCAAAGTGATCCTGATGATGAAAGACGATTAATGAACCTAACGGGGAGACTTATTATAAATAGATGCTCCCTCTAAAATTCTTGGAGCCCAAACCAGAAGTGCGAAATAAAAGTTGAGAGCATCACCCAACTCCTCTAACTCAATTGAGCTCATTGGAACCAAGAGGTTGACTTACTATAAATAGTAATTCCCTCACATAGAGCCAAAACACACCATAGGCTGCTGAAAAGCCTATAACCCCACAACTGAGACCCTCAAATCCCACTGTTAGCTCACGAGGGTCACGATGGTGAACTGACCAAGTAAAAATTGGGACATTACAAAAACAAGCATTCTAATATAATTGAAAGAAATTTTTTTGCTGTCCGCCACAGACCTATTTGGTTTGGCGCTTATTTTTGGTCTACAAACATATTGTTGTTGCTTCCTTTTCTTAGCATTTCTTCTACTCTGCTCACCATTTCGTCTTTCTCTATTTGTTGGACATTTTAGGTCTGCAAACATATTGTTCAGAGGTTTGCGTTTGGGATGCTTTGCTTTTGCAGCTCGCTAGGGTTTATTTTTCTTCTATTCCTCCATATTGTAAATTTCATTAGTTTCTTTAGGTTGCAGAGGTGAGTGTGTTTGATTACCATGAGGTTACTGTCTTCATTGGGTGAAATTTTCCTGTAAGTGTTGATGTGCTGTTTAGGGCTTTTTTTGAGCCGTTTGTTGTTTAGAGCTTTTTTTTGAGCTGTTTCTAGGATAGTAATGGCTGGAACCCTACTTTACTCCGTTCCTTTGATGTTTGATATATATATTTTTGGCAATTTCTTTGATTTGTTTTTATATTTCATGTAATGGGGTTTGCTGTATTATATTGAACCATCTAGAATGGTTGAAGGGCATACTAATCATATGTGAATCCAAACAAAAACCCTAATGAGGATGCTGCATACAAATCCAACATATGAAGTTTGTTTAGTTAATTGTTGGCATATTTTTCTGCTGAGTTGCATATAAATACTTGTTATCGCCTTGCTTGGCTTGTGGATTGGGCATCGATTCCAAATCTCTATCACCTAGTCAGTTGCAATGCTCTAGCAGAGAAATTTAGTTCTTTGTTGATTATCTTATCTCCTCTTCCTTGTGGTTATAGGCGTGGGTGTGTCATCGACATACTTAGTTGCTATTACTGAATTTTAGCTATTGTATTATGTTGTTTCATGCCTTGTTGCCATGAATGCTTGCACCTGTTATCTATGTCCGATAAATCCTCACGCCTGCTCTTGTATAGTCTTCAAACCCTCCTATGTGACTATTCATACTAGAGCTTCTATGTTTGTAGCATTGCATCAAGCCAACTGGACGTTGCTTTACTTTTCAAGTCTTTCTGTAGTAAATCTGCCCTGTGACGTAGTTGTTTATCCTTAATAAAAAGATCGAACCAAAAAGGGTAGTTTGGGAATCACTGTTCCAGTGTCTTATATTTTTGGCTTGATAGAGTATGGGAGGATAGAATGACCTTCTAATCCTTTTGGTTGTCACACATAGATGGACGCCAAATTCCATTTTTTGTCGTTGTTGTTGCAGAATACTTGTTTTGATGTTTGAGATTGAAAACAAGTAGAATTTTTTAAAATCTGTTGATCTGTAGGAATTGAGTATGCCAATTACTGAAAGGATGAATATATGTAATTTTCGTTGATCACTCTATATTATAAATTTTATCTTTTGTTGTGCTTTATGAAGTTTACTCCTTTACAACTCATGAATCTGAATCTCCATTTTCTTCCTCTTACCATCCTCAATCCTGACCTTTCATGTCAACTGTATCATTCCATGAAAATACCTTGCCTTCCCTTATCATCATGTTTTTCTCCCTTACTTGGATAAACTACTATGACTTCATTTGCTTCTTTTCAAATGCTTTCAATAACATCCTCAAGAAATTCTGTTACAAAGCAACTGCAAACAATCTTTTTACCTGTTTTCACTACATCCAATTCTAGTGTGGCTTTTTCAAGCTCAACACTCCAAATTATATTTGATGAATCTTTTCCAGTAAAACTGCCCAGAATAAAGGCAATTCGCACTTACAATCTTGATTTTATTTCCTCGGATTTACAGGCATCCTCTTCTGCAAATAAATTCTTAATGAATTGTTGATTGTTAGTTGCTACCTTTATCACAGGTGGCATCTCTAAATATATAACATTCTGATCTTATTCCCAAATGCCATCTCTGTATACTTCATGCAGCCAGCTTGTGTTCATGAGGATCCGGAGAAAGAAGGGAGAAAGGTAGTATCTAATAAATCTGAACTAGGTGATACCAAAATGTTTAGTATAATATCTAATAGAATCTGAACTAGGTTATACTCACCAATTATCATTATGCTACAACCTCACTACAACATAGCATGTTTCCTTGCAGAAACTCTTTGTATTTCTAGCATCTCATTTATACAGAGTCATTTGCACACTTGGACCAAACTCACTTTTCAACTTGACATTTGTACACTTTCAGTCATAGATCAAATC
Organism: Cupressus sempervirens; assembly: GCA_028749045.1. NCBI lineage: Eukaryota > Viridiplantae > Streptophyta > Pinopsida > Cupressales > Cupressaceae > Cupressus > Cupressus sempervirens. Next base: position 204,366,302 of record CM053792.1, read on the forward strand.
ATTCTGAAGTTTATGTTGTTATGTCTCCAAGCTTCGAACCTATTTTCTGCCTCTTGTAATACTCTGTGACCGAGCTACTGACTTCTCACCAGTTCTATTTTTCCATGGAGTGTAGATTATCCTTCCAGCATACTATAACTAATTTCTTGTTCAAGATGAGGATTTGTATTGGTGGCTGGTATATTTGCTGTGGTTGTATTGAAAAATTCTCATGATAGGAATTACTGACATTATATTTAAGTTGTATCGAATAAAATGAGAAGAATACAATATATATGATTCTTCGAAGAAATGAATGCTCTCCTTTCAACTACTATTTTTAATAATTTTAAATTAGAAAACTTCATTTTATTAATTAATTCGGTATAATTACATATAATTTGTTTTCATGTGTTCTGCCATTGGGAAATTGGTCTTAAAAATCTGTGAATACAAATTTGTTCACTTTGAAATGGCTACCACACAATTCAGTATTAAAAAGAAATCATCTTCTCAATCATCTCCACTACGAAATATGATCCATTGTCCTTGCTCACCAGGCTTGGTTTCTACTCCAGGTTCTTTTGCTGCAAAAGAAAGCATTTAAAAGAGTAGTAGACCTGGTTAGATTATGTCTCTATTTTATAAAATCCCACCACTGCAAATCTCACCACTGTCAATATATTGAATTTAACAGTCCCTCAATATTTTGAGTACTAGTAGTATAAGTCTTAAAAAATATTAAAATTGTGATGGCTGCCAATTAATCACTACTCATCTATGCCAGTGATCAAATCTGAATAAGGTCTCGAGTTTCTTTCCAATCATAGGCATGTTTTTAAAGGAAAATATTTGTCCATGATAAAATTAGTAAGATCAGCATACATTTGAGTTGGGACTGTTTGAATAAACAGTGTTCATCATTGAATTGTACTGTCAACTCTTAGAAAGTTGTTCATTGTAGGATTTTTGTATTTTACTAATTCCATGGATCTAATGAAACGTGTCTCCACATTGTTTTTAGGTTACTGATGGATCTAATGAACGATAAAAACATTCTAGGGCACATTGCTAGGAAGACTAGAGGGATTTGTGCTCTTTTAGTTGGTCTTGTGACCTTTGCTGCATCTATAGCAGCAGCCACACAAGAAGCTAGAAGAGCAATATGTAAGCGCAAAAGAGGCGAGATTCCCTTTTATAAACGTATTATCTATCAAATGAGACTAATTGTCATGAACAAATTCAAAAGAGTAAGCCTTCTTTCATCTAGCTGATATTCTTAGGCAAAAAGGAAGCATAAAAAATACGATGCACTTAATGTTAGAAGAACAATTGGTGACATTTCTCCTACTCTTAGCCATAACCTAAGGAATCGTAAGATTGCTCATAACTTTGGTAACTCAAGAAAGACAATCAGCTGATATTTCCACAAGGTTTCGACACCAATCTTGGCACTCCGTGACAATTATCTTTTGCCACTTGGTCCAAACAATTCTCTAGAAATTAGTGGGAAGGACAGTTGTCCAAACGATGAGTTAGAATGCATGGTCTTATAACAGTTTACATAACTTGGAGCAACATATAGCAAATTAAAAGGGACAGTTGTCAGCTGTAGACAGAAATGTGACAAAGATCATACTTTTTGTTATTGAAGCAGACATTTGGCCATTTGAGCAATGCTAATTTACTTACAATTTAACATGGCCAAGCCAAATAGATAAGCTTTGGGTAACAGAGATGATTCCAATAAAATGTTTTTTTTATGTTAAGCCCTCTGAATTTGGTAGAGTTTTAGAATTAGAGTACTTTTTTACATAACAACTTTGTATGGAGTTTTCAACTTAGAGTACTTTTGTTCATAACATATTTGCATGGGGCCTTGTTATGCTCTTCAGGTTTATTAACCTGTTTTGGTCGCTTGTGGACATAAAGATAATATATTCAATCTATCTTTCTCTAATCTCTTTATTGTGCACATCATAAAATATAATATATGTGATATGTGCAAGCAATTAAGAGAGATTTTAGCAGGGCATGTTTGAAAAATGAGACCTGTTGTCGGTAAAAACTATATTATAGCCAACGGGATGAGTTAGTGTCTGAAAGGTTGGCGTGACGGTTGAGTCACCCCATCAGAAAGTATTTGTACGTCATCCAAATGTATTTATGAATCATCATTGTAATCAGAATTGCATATCTGCTTATATGAATAAAGTATATTGTTCTATGTTACATTCTAATCTCTTAATGCAATAAATATCCGTTTACCTTGTACGGTAAACAAGACCAAGGAAGCCCAATTTTTATATGTTTGTCCAATCCGCTCCAATAAAGTTTAGCAGCATGGTTATTTAACACTCTTCCTGCAGCAGAAATATATCCCAAAGGGGTTTTGGTTGAAAGACCAGAACACCAAATGTTCCAAAAGAGAAAAACACCAGATGTTTCAAAACAAAATTGTGGGTGCCTCCCTCAGGTCTGATGTGACAAAACTAGAACTCATTCTCAGCCATGCTAAAACCAACAAAAGAATGCAGCAAACCTTCCATTCCAAAAATAAAAGAAATCAAAGAAACACAAAGAACAAAAAAACATGAACTCAAAGTGAAAAACAAACAAAGACCCACTTCATCAGTCCAACTAGAAAATGAACTAGGAATTTCATTTCCATCTTCCATTTTTAAAAAATTCTATTGAGAAAGACTATGGAACACCCACCTCTCAAAATTGTTCGTGTTCTATCTCCAACCTCTACATGGTTAGATTCCTATAACCACCATCAATTAAGATTAGCTTTGACATTGGAAACCTCCACTGAGGGCCCATTTAGATCGCTTCTTTATTTATTGATACAAGATCCATTGACACATTGAAGGCACGGAGCAAGAGGGGAAAATACCAGCGTTGAGTGGGAATAATGTGAAGGCCAAGTCTGGTGTTTAGGCCCGTGCCCTAGCGTTCATTTGGTGTTCAGGCCCATGCCCTAGCATTCATCTAGTATTCGCAATATCCGTGTGCATATACCAGCCCGTGCCCTCATCGTGGGCTGAGATCCGTGCCGTGTGTAGATACCAGATCTGCAGATCCCGTGTCCTCGTTGGTCACCTGCGCCCTTGCCTTTACAGTTGTAGGAGCCGCGGTTATTTGCCAAGACCCATTTTAATCCACAGACAGATTTGAACCCAAGTTGTAGACCAAAGTTTGATGTGATTGTATCCAAGCCAAGTGCTGTGAGTTGTAGTAGAGTCATTGAATTGCGAAGGTGCTAGTACATTCCAGTTGTTGGCACTTTCTCTACGTGTACAGGTGGGTGACCAAGTGTTTAACAAAATACCTCTTCAAGCAGAGTATCCACGGTACCCAGAAATAGTAGGTGCTGTGGGTTGCCTTATGCAGTTACTTAGAGCGGGAAAGTGCAGTGTCATACTCGTGAGCAACAGGAAGGAGCAGCTAGCAGAAGTGTCACTATAGGACCAGATTGCATGTGAATTGTTTGACAAAATGTCCGGATAACCACAACAACCACAATACTCAGTAGTAGTAATGGTACCACCCAAGGCCAGTCCACTCCCCTTGTCATGAGCTGCGACTGTCGGCCTTTTTCACAGGGATGCCATAACACACGAGTTGGGGTTGAAGGCAACGTTTGGTTCTTTGCATGTGAACTATTCGACAGAATGTTAGACCCCATTTCACTCTAGCAGCTACTTGACCGGATGACAAAAGTTGAGACTGATAATGCAGCCCTAAAAGACATTATTGTTGTGGCATCCTCACTCTCTCTTAAGCTCGGTAATCAGTTGAAAGAGGCTGAATTTGAGAATCAAACTCTTCGTGATACCATACAGTCCCTACGCGAGATAGTTAATGATTTGAAATAGCACATGGACAGCTCTCTCATAGGTATACAGATGAATTTGAAGGACCAACTTGATTGTTGCTTACATAAGAACCCGGTCTCCACCCTTGACAGAATTGCCAAGCTAGAATCTGACAATGTTCAGTTGAGAGAGTAGGTTAACTCCCTTATTTTTACCATTTCTAAACTTAAGAGTACCACAACCTCCAATGCGGCTCGGTTCCAATGTTTCTCAGATACTTTCACTACTGAGACAATGGGACTACAAACTATTATCAGCTCTATCATCTCACAATTGGAGGGTCTTGATGCCATCAAAGAATAGCAATCCATCATAGCAGCTAAGCACTCCTCTCTTGTCTTAGAAACCAAACAGAAAGTCAAGTCATGGGCCTCTCTTTGTAGTAACACAGATTCTCAACCTTTGGCTAGTATTGATAAAATGGTACAAGGTAAGATTGAGGATGAGAGAGTGAGACGGGTTCGTGAGCTCAACTTGCGGGTTTGTGGACTTCCCTCTACTCAGGATCCTCTCGCAACTGGACGCTCTTTCCTCTGTGATCAACTTGGTCTTACCAATATCATGTTAGATAGGTGTTGGTTTGGACATGGGGACGTCTTTTTTATTAGATTTTTTTCACTTGCAGACAGGCTTTAGGCTCTCTGTGCTAAGAGGAAGTTGTTTTCTCTTCCCTCGAAGATCTTCTTAGATGAAGATCTCATGAAGGCTTAGGTTGCAAAGCTCAAACATGCTCGTGGTATTGTTGCAAAAGCGAGATAGGCTGGTAAATGGACAATTATTAGAAATCTGAAAGTAGTTATTAGAGATTCTGCCCCCAGTGGTTGGGAAGAGAGACAGGCCGCCAAGGCCAAATGATGGTCCCGCCAACAGTCGAACAAGAGGGAGACCCCCACTTGCTCCCTTCTTGTTAACTGCTGGAATGGTAAAGGATCTTTATGGTCATTACCTGGTCTTCTACATGTTGTTGTGGGGCTCGCAAATATTCTTGTCATATCAGAGACTCGTGAGAGTCTTGTGCGTCCTCTTCCAGGTGTCACCGGTTTTCAATGGTTATCCATTTGTAGGAGGAGGTTTGGGTTTCTAGTGGTGTACAGGGCTCGGGTGGTGTGGCCTATTTGATTAAGGAAGATATTTTCAATAGCACTTCTATTGTACACTCAGACACGTTTGCCCAATTTATATGGATCTGCATTGACCGTAAGTGTCACCATCAAAGAGATCTCTATTTGGCCACTTGCTACTTTCCACCGGCTACTTCTCACTATGCTATTCATGGTAACAATAACAGAGACCCTTTTATCAATCTTTGCGAGACTATCTCACAATTTGTTGCTTTAGGGGACATTATTAGTCTCGGGGACTTCAATGCGACAACCAAAGTACTGTAGACTCCACTTTATGATCATAGTTTGGATTCCATATGCTCCACTGAGATTGATCCTACTTTAGGGTTTCAGAGATATTTTGAGGATGCTCTTGGGTCATTGTCCATGTATGGTAGACATTTGTTGCGGCTTTGTGAGTCTTCTGGCTTGGTGATCTTAAACGGCCTCTCCTGCTTTCCTGGTTTTGAGCTCTTCACTTGTTGGTCTTATTGTGGTGGTGCTAGTGTCGTGGATTATGTTCTTGCCCGTCCCTCCTTCATCCCTTGCATCCGCAATTTCACCATCTTGCACCTTCCTCTAGTAGATCATGCTCTCCTCAATATTCATTTTCGCCTCTCCCCTCTCATGTTGCCTCATCATTCTTCTGTCACTGCTCGCTCGCCCATTTGCTTCCGTTTTATTGATGGTGACTGTGAATCCTTCTCTACTCATCTTTTGAGACTCCTTAGCCCTCTGTGCTTCTCGGACTCGTGTGAGGCTAACTCCATGTTTGACTTGCTCGCGTTGGCTATCCTTAAGTTTGCCACCCCTTCCATTCCTCATCATCCTCCCTTGCTCCTTTGTAGCAAACGTCGTTATACTTGCCGCATGAACCAGTGGTTCAATTTAGATTGCAAATCCTTCCATCGTGTTATGCGCTCTGCTTTTGAGGCTCACTCCATTGACTTTGCCAATATTCACTCGTCTTATCTCCGCTTGCTTTGGAGTAAGAAGCGTAACTTTTCTGCCTCTAAGTGTAAGTCTCTTTGCTCCACATTGATTCACAATCCCTAGCTCTTTTGGCGCACTCTTTTCCCCCATAATTCCCCCCCTACTTCCACCCTTGACTTTCGCTCCCTTACCTTGCACACGATGGCTCTTTATGACATTCCTGGGCAGGCTTCCATCCACCCTTTCTCGCCAACTTTCATCCGCCTTTTCACCCCTTCCCATATTTTTGAGGCAATTAGATCCATGAAGTGTAGTAGAGCTGTTGATGAGGAGGGTTTCTAGGCTGAGCTTTCTCTATTTTTTTAATAGAGTGATTCACACTAGGTTTCCGGCCTCCTAGTCTAGGCATTTGATTTATCCCATTCACAAGACTAGCACTATCTTTGATCCGGGGAACTACAAAACCATCATGATTGGGCACACTTTTGCCAAACTGTATGCGACAGCTCTTAGTACTATGCTATCTGTGGAGTTCGACAGGATTGGTTGTAGGGCTAGAGGGCAGGTTGGTTTTCGGGCAAACTATTAGACTATGGATCACATCTTCACGCTACAGGCTATTATTGAGGAGGCCAAACATAGATCAGAGAAGGTCTATTGTTGCTTTGTTGATTTTCGCAAAGCTTTTGACTTTGTTCCTAGGGTGGCTCTATTTGAGAGACTTAGGGACATTGGTATTTTTGAGATGCTACGTATCGCTATTATGAGATTGTATGAGACTGTGGTTGGCAGATTCCAGACCCTTGAGGGCTTCTTGAATCCGATCCATAGCACCATTGGGGTTAAGCAGGGGTGTCCTCTCTCGCCTACTTTATTTGGGTTATATATTGATGAGCTTGAGGACTTCCTCTTGAAGTCTTCGCTCCTAGGAGATGGTTGTTATCTTCATCGGGTTCTAATCTCTATCCTTCTTTTTGCGGATGATGTTGTTCTCCTTGCTTCCTCTTCAGATAGGTTACAGAGATTTCTTGATGGCTTGGCTTTATTCTGTGATCAGAGACAGCTTGTGGTTAACTTGGGTAAGACTTGGGTCATGATCTTTAATTGTTTAAAGACTTCTCATCTTCACTTCATATTCCAAGGTCAAGAGATTGAGATCATTTCATCCTACACATATCTGGGGGTTATGTTTTTTGGTCTGTGGTTTAGTATGAGACCAACTATTCAGCTTAGAGTTAATAAGGGTATGGGTTCTCTTGCTTTGCTTGAGAAACAGTGCTTCAGACATCACTTCCAAGGTACCTCATCTAAGCTATTTCTCTTAGATGCTCTTGTTCGGCCGACTTTTCTTTATGGTTCTATGGTTTGGGGCCCTTCTCTTCTTAGCTCTGATTGGGCCTCGATTGAGCAGGTTCAGACTTTGTTCTTGAGGTGCATTATCAAATGCCATAGGTTCACTCCTCACAGTGTCATTCTTGCTGAGTTCGGTGTTCATCCTTTCAGACTCGTGGCCATTTTTGACTTGGTTTGGTTCCTTCATTGCCTTCGGGGGTTTGCGGATAATGTTGGGGACTGGGACCGCTACCCCTATTTAGCTTATTGCCCTTCTATTTCCACTGCAACTGCTGAGTCTGGTTCTCGCACGCGATGTTGGTATGCATAGGTTTCTTCTTTGCTGAGTTCGATTGGGATTGACATTGATTGTCTCGTCCCTCCCCCCTCCCCCCCTTTTACTTTTCATTGGATACCCTGACTCATCTTCTCCCTTCTTGGCAGGAGTTAAATGAGCATGTTCATCTAGATATTTATAAACGTTATATTACTACTACCTGGGTTGACCCTCCTAGTGGGTTACGCCCACGGATGTCTTTATGTGGTGCATCTTTTGGAGATTTCTGATGGGATTATTGCCTGTCCTAGCTATCTCTCACGGCATTGTTGTCATGCCTTGCGGATCTCTTTAGGTTCTTTCAGAGTTGGTTCTCACCGTCTTCGAGCTTAGAATGATCATCATATTGACAGTGGGGAGCAAATTTGTACTCTCTGTACTTTAGGGGAGGTTGAGAAGGAGGCTCATTTTCTTTTTTGATGCCCTATTTATTATGAGATCAGAGGGAGATTCTTTTGTCTGTTCCGGGAGTGCTTCTCTCTCTGACTTCTTTAGCTATTATGATCAGAGATGCCTTGCACAGTATCTTCGTGAGGTCACCATGCTCCGTGATAGCATGATCCAGACATCGTTTCCACATCAACACTCGTCACTTAGCTCATTACTGCCTTTTTTACACCATTATCCCCTTTGCGTGGTGTGAAAAGGCCCTCTAGCTCTATTCAACCTAACGGGCTTTCCAGATGCGTCAGATCCCGTTCTGGTTATTTGCACCAGAGATACTCCTTTATGACTGGTTGGAGATAGTGCAGTACCTCTACACATCGGCATGTGTATCATTTTGTGACTGATTTCTTTTTGCCCAAGAAAGCCTCCTAGTGCTTTCTCTTTCTCTGTTCTTTGTTGCTATTTCTTTGGTTGTTTTCGCTTATTTTTGGACAGCTTTGTGTGCTCCTACTGGTGTCTGCCTCACTGTTGTAATCTTTCAGTCCCATAGACCTCTTTTTGGTCTTTTGTTGGACATTAATATCATTATCTTATCTTTATTGATACAAGATTCATTCTTGCATGCCATTCTGATGAGTTTTCATGGTGCATTGTTTATTGATATGGGATTCATGGCTTTGAGAAAAGTGCCAATTCATAATTGCCCACTGTAGTCGGTGAATAATTGTAAATCAGCCGATGGGTAGGTTAGTATGAATTGTTTGCTATGTAGCCAACGGCTACATAGTAAATAATTCATACTCAGCACCATGGCAGCACGGGGTAAGGCCTCCTCCAGTTTGATCGAGAGTTGGGTTTGCCGTAGGGTTTGCACGAATGGTAACACCTGTCAGCCGAGAGAGTATGCCAGCTCCTGCTGATGCACTTCCCATAGCAGAAACTGTGGCACCTGTCGAAGCACAGCCAACAGCAGGAGTTGAGGCACCTCTAGTAGAGAGCATACCAAAGGGGCAAGAGGAGACTGCCCTGGAGGTACTCGACCTTCCAGTACCAGAGATAGTAGAGAGCCCGAGTATGCCTGGTATGCGCTTGGACATCGTAGGGTCCGATGCGGTGGTTACGGTGGATGCAACGCTTTTAGCATCACTTGAGTGTGATAGGGAGAGTAGAGTTTGGAGGGTGAGTAATTTTTTGAGTACGCGGTTCCACCGTACTCCGGCTCCCCAAATGGCCTATTTGTAGACTCCTAGGCAAGATGATATTCCAGAGGTAGACACTCAGGCACAGGTAGCAAAGCTAGTTCAGGACATTGGAGCATCACACAATACTATTGAGCGTATGACGGATGCCATGGAGATGGCTATGGGTGTGCAGGAACATCCATCAGCGCGGGAGACAGGAATGAAATAGGCATTTCTTGCTAACTTCACAGCTCTAGCATCTCGGGCTCGCCAGGTGTTGGATTCGATGGAGACTCAGGCATTGGACTCAGTCGTCAAGGAGTTGGAGGGAGTCATCTCGTTTATGCGATTGGGATGCCTAGCTGCCTTCACGGTCTATTTTGAGGAGTGGGGATGGCCGGATGTGGAGATTGATGAGATGTGTCAGGACTGCGCCACCACGGCAAATTTTGGTGTGGAGAGCTGCGTTGAGGTTCTGATTCATGAGATAGTGAAGGTACACAGGGAGGCATACTACACTCTTCAGAGGAGTCAAGCGGATCAGGTAGCAGCTGAGAGAGCTTAGGAGGAGTCAGCTGCCAAGTTAGCTTCAGAGAGGCAGCCTGGGAATCCGAGAGGACAGCCATGTTAGTCAGACAAAGTCAGTTGGTAGCAGAGAAGGAGCAGTTGGCAGTAGAGAAGGAGCAAGCTGCAGCAGAAAAGGAGAAAGAGCTAGGAGAAGTTGGAGAAATGATGCAGTCAGCTCTGGAGCTTCAAATGGAAGCGGAGGCCGAGTTGAAGGTTTGGAAGGAGCAGGTCTACAAGCTTCGGGCTGAGCTGAGCGATCTGAGAGCACAAACCCATCCCCCTGCCTAGTATCTTTGGTTTGTGGTTTGATGTCATTATTTGTACAATTTTGAATTTTGTTGTCGTCCAGAGATGACTATTCTTTTTGAGGGGGATGATGCAGTTGGTGAAAAATTGTAAATCAGCCGACGGGTAGGTTAGTATGAATTATTTTCTATGTAGCCGACTTGTGGCCGACGGGTCCCTTCGGGAACCTTCCGGAAGGCCCTTCGATAAGTATATATTCCCCCTTCGGGATCATTGTATTCATCATGATAAGCATAATGTAATGTCTTGGCATATGCGAATAATACAAGGAGTTCTATTGTTCTATTCTATTGTTTGTGTGCATTGATTCATTTACCCAGTACAGTAAACACCCATGTGGTGTTAGGTCGTGCCTATTAAAAGTGTCGCACATGAAGAATAATCCCAGGTCCCTGTTTTGGTGTTTTGTATATTGTATGTTTCAAATTAATGACATATAATCTCTTTAGTATGACCTAATGTAGATTTTGTATTGTAGGGGAATGATGGTTGCAAAATGTGTAAGACATGAGAGGCTGAAATAATCTTTTTACACTGCCTTGTATGTGTAATTATTGGCCTTCTATTCAGCCTTGTTTGTTGGACCCTTATGTGATAATGAGTCTAATAAAGATAGAACTTTACTACATGTTTTGTGAGTTTCCCTGATATTTCTATTTTGTATACAAACATTTGGCAATTGTTTTGTAAAGTTACAACAATTTATAAATTAATGTAGATTTATTTTTGGAGCTAGTATTTTCCTTGCGTAAGACAGTTAATGACAATAAAATGACTTTACGAATCATGTAATGTAATTTACATTTAAATCAAGCTAAAATGATATATTAAAAACACATTTAAATTCATTTAAAAAAAAAAAAGCTTATTCTGGTTGGTATTCCAATTCCAGAAATGTGCAACCAAATAGAGGAAATGTATATTCTCATAATGAATTCTTGGTGAACCAAATAGTCCCAAATCAAATTCACAAAACCGTAATTTGGATTTCAAGCTCTAGAATACCAAATCCACAATCCCAAAGGCCAATTCTCAAATTATATTCCAGCAACCAAATGGACCCTAATGGAAAGAGAGATCTTTTTTTTTTACAAATAAAGATATGCTACTTTTCATAATCACATAAAGACAGTTTCACAACTACGTTACATATTCAGATGGAAGAGAACCAATGACCATAAACGAATAACTGGAAAGAAAATAATTGAGTAAACCATATTAACCATCTAACATAGCTTCAACTTGAAATTGCAAATTCATAAAAGTAAAATACATGTTACTAGAAGATATTTGAATGGAGATCATATCTCTGTCTTGTGCAAGTCTTGGCATCTAGTGGAGATGAGAAGCATTGGCAAGGGCTTAGCCTCCCAACCATAGACCCCTAAGTATCCCCACACAATCTCTACTGAGAAAGACCCTCCCTACCCTAGGATCAAGCTTGCAACACCACTATCCAACCATTGAACATCCTAGCATTAGAGTAGCAACCCACCACTCAATTACACAACAAGACCTATACTTTGGACTACCATGAACTGGCTTAGTTTATTTAGATATGAGTATTGTTATTGATTTATGTTTACTTTTTCTTGTAGGGGTATTTCCATTGACACCCTTCATCTCGACCATGCTGGTCCTCATGGATGAATTCCTGGGTGATTCCTTAAGTCATATCTGGTATTTGAATATAGACACTGCCATCTTATTATGCCCAAATTGGCCTATGGCATTACAATTGAGAAATATAATTCTCCTAAATAATTCATTATCATACAGGTGCAACACTCACCTCAAAGTATATTAACCATACCTCTGTATGAGTTGTATGAGTTGGCACTCATTTGATAGAAAACATAAGCACGATCATACTCAAAATGTTATCATAGACATGATCTTTCATTAACAAAATGACTCTTTCTTATATCAATTAAACAAAAAGAACATCGGCTAAATCATTCCAAATTTGAACTTAAGAAAAGAAATTTAATGAAGCTTTCCTTAGCAGGCAAGTTGGGTAATTCAAATGCATGACTTCTCGAAGAAAAAGATAGTAATTCAAATTATAATGCATGACTTGAGAATGGTATAGTGTGATTTGGAGAATGCAATCATTCGGTGTTGAGTGTGCCACACACCTGTGTAGTCCAATCTTATACTCACGTTAAAAGGGCGATGGGCAACTTAGACAAGCTCGGCTTTCTCAAAGTAGTTACTATATAAGATCACTCTTTATCTTGGAACGAGCAAAAACTATGGCGAGCAAAACGATTCTCGGTAAAAGGAAAAATGATACTTTGAAGAGAAGCTCGAAAAGGTAAGAGACAATATAATAAATCCATCGTGAGATGAGCAAAGATATGCAAAAAGACTCTACGTGTATGCTCAATTACGCAAGAATTTACTGAGGTGGCAAGGCGTTCATAAAGACCATTGCTTCAAAATATAAATAAATTATAAGGAATAATAAAATGGCCCGATGGAAAAGGAACTACGAAAGATGACCATGCAAAAAAAAAATTTAAGGCCTAAGAAATGAAATATAGAAATATGGTCTCTTAATTTGAAATAATAAAACTATTGCCAAAGAATAATACTAGAACATATAATAGTATGAAACATAAGATATAGGTGTCAGTGACATAAGATAATATTAAAACATAAAATAATATTGCTTGAAGGTAACTATTGTTCTCAATTTGATTTAAGGTTGAGCAATTATTAAATTATATAAGTTATAACAGTTAGCTCATGATTGTCCTTTAGTATATTCTTGTTTGCCTAGCCATTTTTCCTTGGTCGTGGTGGTTTAGGACTCCTACCTATTTGCTCAATGGTAGGTGGTGCTCCCTGTGCCCAATTCCTTTTTGGCAATGTTTTCCACCCTTTTGACATCCTCCTGGGAAGACATTCTCTATGATAATATCATATTCCTTAATATAATCACAATTACTATTAAAAATTATTATTCATATCTATCATAACGACTAACCACCATTTCACTTCCCATGAATTCATGATGAATAACCAACTTTCCGAGATTTCAAAGTAACATTGTAATAACATCATAAGGATTAACTAACATTGCGTTTCCATATGAAATTATAAAGATTAACCATCTTACAATTTCACATGATCATAACTAATTTTACCTGTCAACTGACTTCACATGAAACTTCAACGACTATATGGACATTTTTTGATTGAGCCAAAAAATTGGGATGTAACAATTTTCTAAATCTACTTATTTTATTTAAAAGAAAACAAAACTTTTTAAAGCTACTTATTTTACAGCCAAGACAATTAAAGTTTGTCACAAATTGAACTATCTAACTCTTCAAAATGACTAATTCTCGAGTTCAAAATTATAAAAAACTCTTTCATCCTATTGTTATTAGAAAGTATTTCCCCCTATTCTACTTTTTTTACATTTAAGAAAATGAAAGTTTGTGGTGAATTGAATTATCAAAATCTTTACTCTCCACAATGACGTTATACTTATTCTTGAATCAAAATTATAAATTGCAGACTTACACTATATGATATTTGAGATGCCTGTCATAAATAACATCGATTCAATACTTTTGGAGAAAATAAAAGCAAAACAAATCACGTGAAATTCAATTCAAATGCCTATAAAATGGACATGCATATTCAAAACGCAAGCTTAACCCAAAGATCCTATGCCTTGCTTATCAAAAGGGTTTCGCAAAACCCACAAGAACATTCACTCAAAGCTCTCAAATCTGCACAAAAACAAATTTGTTTAAGCGGCAAAAAATCATCACAAATTACCTAGGCCCAGTTCTTAATATTGTGTTTGGAAAGTACTGAATAGGAAATTTCATAAAAGTATGGGCAAAGAGGTTGTTGACCATACCCTCGTGTCATTAGAAGAGGTTGTTGGCTCATGAATTACAAAAGTTCATTAGTGGCTAGTTAATAACAATGTATTTCTAATGTTTGTATGCTCCTCTAACGAACACTTGGTAAATGCCACCCTTTCTCCTTGGGACAGACAAGTGTTGGGAACCTGCAATTAGCTTAGTTACCGGGTTCGGACCCTACTGCCTGGATCCAGGTCTAGGTTCGTGCTCGGGTTCACTGCGGCTTCACCTAGGTTCGCTCCACATGCAGGGTCCTTATTTTGGATTGTGGGTCTGCTCAGGTTTTCTCCAGAGCGAACATAGGCAGACCTATAGTGAACCCGGGTGGACCCACGACAAACTCATAAGAACTCGTAGCGAATCCAGGAGTACCCACAGCGAACCCGGGAGAACCCATGATGAACCAAGGAGGACCCACAAGTTTCTCTTATTCTATTGTATAGATATACTCTCATGAACCCACCCACGAACCTGAATGAGATTTTTTTTTTTGTTCGAACCTTGAACCCGAATCCATCCCCAAACCCGAATCTGCAACTTAGGCAATTAGTGACCACACACCCCACAAATGACACCACCAAATTTTATAGGATGTTTTTATATGATAGTGGTTATCCACTCTTCGTACATTAATGCATACATTGGTGGAAGTGTAAAACAAATTTCCAGTGTGTTACACTTTTTTGGCCATCTGATATAAGACAAATCTCTAGTATTTGACACTTTTCCGACCATTGTGTTCCACAATAAAGAAGCCTATTGGCTTAATTATATTGATTTATTTATAACTATCACTTGTACCAATAGGTGCAATGATTACGCTGATAGAAAAATATGGATTGTCTAATAGTTTTGCAAATTTGGAGAGTAGAATAACACAAACCAAAGATGCATCAATTTATGTTTAGAAGAATGCACAAATATTGGATCGAAGAGATTTCATCCATCCTAGAGCATTTGTCAGCTCATTCCAATTTCTTTGTGTGCAATCCTTTTCAGGCTAGACTTTAGTTTAATGTAATGAAAATAATTTGTTTGTGGCCTCTGCTTGGCGTGTGATGTGTTGTGTGAGTAGTTACACATGTTTTGCAAAAAGTATCCTTGTAATTGCCAAGAAATAACTATCATCACCATAACAACCTGCCAACGTACCTACATGGAAACAAAATCTAACATGAGAATGGGACAACTAGCACCAAAAAGACGATTAGTTTAAGTAATACCATAATTGATAACATTAAGAAGAGACTTGTGCATGACCAAGACTTAGTATTATTATTTTATTGTTCTTAGAATGCAGGAAGCAAATGTGACCGACGATGCATCACCTTTACAGAAGACAACCACCTTTAGCAAACTTATAACATTCACATATGCGGTGACTAAGATCCTTTGTGCGCTCCCCCTAAAATCCCATATAATAGCTGAGAAATCTCGTGCATCATACGAACTGAAATGACATGACCTCAGTGATCTAAATGTCAATTTATCCAATTTTTTGGATCAGTTAAATCCAAAAAGAAAACCCATCTACAATAAAATAAAAAAATCTGAAATCCAAAAGGTGAAACACATGGTATCTTGTGCATAAGCTGGCCCAAAAAAGTTCAACCTTGGGTTCCACGCTAGCTTTTATCACTATCAACTCATGCTGATCTTTAACTTACGTGAAGTTGAAATCATGCTTAAGGTTACTGTGAAAGTCTGAATCCTCTATAGAATTCCTTACTTGAAAAGGTGGTGAAGCGCGTAATCGATATTAGGAAATGGCCCCATTTTTAATTTGGCTAGCATTGGTGCATGTGCTTCTATTCATTTGATGAATAATGCTGGACATGCTACTTTTACTTTAAGATGATCAAATATCCACTTTGAAAATGGCAAATGATCCTCCAAAGTCTAGCAGTGGAGTCTTAGTGAATGATACAATTTCCACTCAGGAAAGGGAGAAGACAAGATCTGCTGTCCCTAGGCAAAAAACATCATACATTAGTTTAGAACTTTCGGTTTCCTTTGTTCAATGGTGTTAAACGATATATTTCAGGCTTCTTTCACCTTTTTTCATATTTTGGGAAAAAAAGTGTCAGTCCTGAAATTCATCTCCAGCCACAGATGCTCCATGAAAGTACATAAGTTTATTACATGTAAAGATGCAAATTAAAAATAAGAATTTATATGTTAAAAAACTGTAAGAAAGCTCTGCAATTCTATTTCCTTGGTTTTCGTCTTGCATGAGTTTCAGATTGTAATCAGCGCTTGAAACTTCTAAACAGCCAGCAATTCAAGTAAATCAAAGATATAGAACTTAAGTAGCATTAGTAACCGCAATTATAGTACTACCAACAGTGCATGATTTAAATAATCCACTGATAAAATCCATTCATAAAACAGAGTCATCTTTTGATCAAATTACATAGCCAGAACATATAAACAATTTGCAAAATAATAATACTGTTACTGTAGGTGAAGACAAAGATCTCTATTTTTTATGGTTGACCCTTAGCAGGTAATGCACCCCCATAGGAAGATTTACTTATGTATATTCTATCCTTAATATCACAATATAACTCGCCCAATGGACTTGCAGTTGTTCATGGTACTGATTTTGGTGTAGATGCTTCATGCATATGACTTGTCTTCGAAAGCTTCAGCTTCTGCTACTCTCTTTGAGTTTGCAATCTCTTGCTGCAAAATTCATCCTACATCTGGAGGTTGTAGGAAAAATGTTATGTACTCAAGGATCATGCATATATGTCTCTGGAAATTATCCTCCAGTTGTGGGCAACAGATGAATCACTCCAAAGGAAACAGGAAATGCACATTGAAATCATTTAACGGTCCTTATTTTCACTCTATCTGGATTGGACATTAGATCCATCATCATCTTTTCTGGCAAGTCTTCCCAATTTCCAAAAGTCTTCAGGTCAACCTACAATAGTAAACAAGATGCAACTTTAAGCAAGCTAATAATTAAATGCATGCAGAGCATTCTTCAACTTCAAAAAGGAAAATTAAATCAGATTCTAAAACAACAAATGAAAGATACAATGTCAATGTCGGCAAATAGTGAAAATAGGTTGATGGGATTCATTGTACAGAAAGTTAGAAGCAAATTAGAAGTACTAAAATGTACCAAACAACCAAAAAAAATGAGACATATCTCTAACATTCTGCCTTTGCTCTGTGAAGGGTGGCTCCCGTTGCTTGTACATAGCTTGCTCTCGATCTGCTACTATCTCACCAAAACCCCAAGCTTCTACATCTAAAACTGAAGCCTATAAAGTCAAGTACTCCTATAATAAAATGAGATTAACAATCATTAAGGGACTTTGGATCATTCTCATAATAGTATATTACCCAATAAAGATTAAATTAAAAATAAAAATATAATGATTACCTGACCAGGAACAAGATAACCTGCATGATATGTTTTATCAACTGTATGATGCTGAATATTCAAAGGCAGGAAACTAAAATAAAATATGGCTGAATGGATCATTTTTAAAAAGTTGGCAAGCCTTGCAAAAAATTGTGGAGAAATTTTATCACTTTTTTCAATTCAAATACCGTCCAGATAGAAGCCAAAAGAATACTCTTTGTTAAAATCAAAGAATAGCCCTTGAAAGGGAAATACAAACTAATCCGCAACTTCTGTATATTAAATCTTCTTTCCTCGTATTTACAAACTCAGCTTGTTTTTCTTTTCTAATGCCTCCTTTGTCCCATACACGCAAGAGAATAACTAGATATTTATCAAACTAATATTCTCTTTCTTTAATATGGAAGCATTTGAGATAATCAGGAAAATATGATTTGTACAAATCTGAAAAAGATATCCCTACGTTCTTCGGGTATTGTGCAGAAATATATTTCTAATATTGAAACAAAGATACCAAGAATTTCCATTGTAGTATGATCCTAAAACTCTGCAAATAGATTCTTCTTTTTCTATTAATTGATTTAGTTTCAGGTTATCCTCCACAAAACTCTGCAAATAGATTCTTGTTTTCTATTCATTGATTTCAGTTTCAGGTTATCCTCCGCAAAGTATGTTTCATTTTTACAAAATGGCTTCGATCTCATGTGGCATTTTCTGCAATTTTAATCAGTTGTCTTTGAATTCCAAGGTGGGTATGCTTTGATTTTGTTTTGTAAATCTTCTTTTTCATTTGTATTAATGAAATTCAGGAATTCGAGTGTATGTATCATTTGTTTCAAAAATTCAGCCAGAAATTTTTCTGCAACAAAAGCTCTATAGCAATAGGAAAAGAAAAGTGTTGAAAACACAAATGCACAAAGAGATTAAGGTATTTGCTCCGGAAAAAGCTCTATAGCAGTAGGAAAAGAAAAGTGTTGAAAACACAAATGCACAAAGAGATTAAGGTATTTGCTCCGGAAAAGAATAAATATTCTTCTCAAGTCAGATCAATGGCTGAGCTAATTGAATGGTTGAGTTAAATTTCTGTCATGTCCCCTTTCTAGCGACATAACTTCTACCAGGGATTTGCCTATCATTGACTCTAGTAGGCAAATAATTTTGGAAGAGAGAGTCATTCTGTTGACAGATGATTACATTCTTGCTCTCAGAAAGTTACTATCCAGTAAGTGGGGCCTACTTGTCTTAATGTCGAATTGAGATTGTACTTTAACTTTATAAAGTTATTTATTTAATTTTATAAAGTTAATTAATAATAAAATACATTATAATAAGTTATTATAATAAGTTGTTCTGGAAGCTTCCAGCGACTTCTCAAAAAAAGTGAATAAATAGAGGACAAGAGGCACCCATTTGCACAAGCGGTTTGTGGATTCGACTTCTATTTCAGTAGGAGCAATTTGTAATCATTTGGTCTGCAAATTCTCATCCTTGGAAACGAAAACTTCCATGGGTAAGCAATTTTGAGGATGTGAAATATCATCCGAATTATTGCAATTAGGAAGTGATATTGCAGTCACTTCAACAGAGCAGAAATCTGTGGCCTCAGGCCAAATTGGGGACTCTTGCATTATTGATTGACTAAGAAGAATCAATTGCTGTTCATCAAATTATTGCAGAATTAGGGAAATTTCGGAAGGAAGCTAGGAAGAAAAATATTAATTGGTATCAGACAAGAATTCGATTCATGTCACAAGTCTGAGGGTTTAAATTTTGAGGTGATTATAAGCAGCGATTCATTTCCAAGCAAGCAAGAATTGAGTCATCCGGTCCGGCCGACCTTCCTCATGGTATTTTCGTCATCGTTTGAAGACCAGTATAGTATCGCAGGACTGAAAGATTTGTGGATATCTGTATTGTTCCCTTGCAGAGATTAAAGGCGAAATACGGGCCAGAACAGGGATCGATTTGCCACGCGATTTGTGGCCAAGACTTAGCGATTGAATTATTCAAGCCGGCAATCACACCAAGGTTCTTACCTACCACAGTCAGGGTCATTATCGGCGGGTATCTAAGGGCTTGTTTGCAGATAGGGATTCCCTAGTTTCAAGTTAATCCCAGTCGACAGTATAATCGGGTTGCGAACTGCGCATTACAGAATTTCGACTGCCCACTCTAGTCTTGATATATCCATTGACGAGCATACGCATTGTGAAATGCGACTGTTAATTTTGCCGCTGAAGCTGGGCATTGCTTGGATCTGATATCCGCTACCAACACCAGCAAATGTAGGCGATTCAGGGTTATCCAGGTTTCAATGTTCTTTTTTGAAAGTCTATAGTTACATACATCAATAATTGTAGAAACTATTTTTGATTACACATTGCTTGTTGTATGAATCTGCCATGAATGTAAATATACTTTTCAATCTATATTTGAACTGAGTTGGTATTCTGTTTTAAATGGTACAAAATTGATTTCCTGCCAAGTGTTTGACAAATTCTCCAGTGTTATATCAGTGTTGATGATAATTTAATTAGCAAGGGTCATCTCAGTGGTATCAGAGCAGTGTTCCTGCCATCCTGTTGGGTAGGACATCTTATGCAACCATATTCCAGATATTATATTCGTAGGAGAACAATACTTAAGGGCAGAGATATGGGTGAAAGACAATCACATAGTCCACCTAGATTTCCCAGAATTGATGATGATGAAACCAAAGAGTTTTACAGAATCATGACTACCGGACAGCAAGAAATAGCTCAGTCACTACAAGCTTTGACTACCATAATGGAGAGAGTTGTTTAGCCCAGGATTCAGGAACAAGCAGAGGTACACCTGATCATGATAATAGAAGTGTGGCAGGCTCACAGGGTGCTCCTAGGCGCAGATCATGGACAGCAAACAGGCCTACTCGTCCCACTTTCCTAAGGGAGGAGGCTCAGGAGATAGGAGAAGACGAATTGCCGGATGATTTTTAGGATGATTTCAAAGCTGCTACTGCTGAATGGCAAGCATTACCCCCGCATGTGCATGAACTATTGAACTTTGACCGCTATCTGAACCAGAGGAGAGAGCATATGAGGAGCAGTCGTCAGAATAGGAGGCCTAGAGGAGGTCATGATAGTGAGCTGCAGTGAGCTGTTAGCAAACTCACTTTACCATCTTTCGATGGTAGTGGTCAAATGACAGCACAGGCTTGGGTTCATAAGTCGGATACATTCCTGGCATTGAGGCCTATGTCAGAGATAGATGCCATCAGATATGCCACTTTGCATTTGGAGGGAGCAGCTCATGATTGGTGGTCACACGGGATGGTTACGTTGCAGCACAACCAAGTGACATCTTACCAGGACTTTGTGGATAGATTGGTTGAACATTTTGATAAAAAGGATCCGGAGATTTATTTTCGACCTCGCTCAGTTAAGACAGTCAAGCAATTTGGAGGTTTATATTAGTGAATTTCAGAGGTTGTCAGTTATGGTACAGGATGTGTCTGAGAGACGGTTGGTTATCCTATTCACAGAAGGATTGTCTGAACCCCTTAAGGGGTGGATTAAGGCATTTGATCCACCAACACTTCAGGAGGCCATGAGGAAAGCGCAGAGTATGGAGCTAATAGCACCTTCTAGTAGGTTCACTTCCAAGAGTACTACTTCTTTCAGAGACAATAAGAAATTTGATAAGAATAAAGGAAAGAGTATTGAAACCAAAGGAAAATCCACTACACCCTTGGATGCAAAAGCATTAAACGATTTGCGCAAAAAGAAACTATGCTTCTATTGCAAAGGCCCATATGACAGGGACCATGATTGTCCTCTGAGACCTAAACGAAAGGCCAACAGAGTTATGTGGGCATATTACGAAGGGTCAGATTCCGACAGTGCAGCAAATGAGGATGATCACAGTAGTTCAGAACTTGAAGGAGAAATAGGAAATTCAGAACAAAAGGAAGAAATTGAGTTACATTTACAGCAGGGGCGTTTGTCTAGTATTCAGCAGGAGGGATCTTTTAGGTTACGTGGTGTTCTAGCAGGACAGAAGGTGATCACATTGGTTGATACAGGTGCCACACACAACTTCATTGATGCACGGTTGGTTGAGCGCCGTGGAATCAAGACATAGGAGTTTGAGGGTCTCTGAGTACAGGTTGCCGATGGATACACTCTTAAGTGCAATAGAATGGTCAGAGACATGCCTTTACGTCTGAATAATTATGAGTTTAAAGCAGATTACCATGTGGTCAATATGGGCGACTTGGATATCGTTTTGGGTATGGCATGGTTACGTTTATTAGGCGAAGTCACTTTCCGTCTCAAGGACATGGAGATCAAGTTTGAGGTAGATGGGAAGCAGCATGTGTTGAGAGCTATCAGGAATAGTGATATCCGAACTATTTCTCTCAAAAGATTGGAAAGATTGGTGAGGCATAACGATATTGAATGGGCAGCCGTGTGTACTCTCATGCCTACAAAGGAGGAACAACAAAAGATGGAATATCATCCAGACATCCAGATATTGAGGGGAAAGTATAGTAAGGTATTCAGCGATATTCCACCTGGAACACCACCTGATAGAGGGATTGAGCACATCATCGAATTAGAAGAGGGTGCTAAACCAGTTATGATCACTCCATACAGGCATCCAAAGAGGCTCAAAGATGAAATAGAAAAAACCATCAAGGAGCTTCTCACAATGGGACACATTAGACCTAGTAAGTCTCCTTTTGCTTCTTCAGTAGTTTTGGTAAAAAAGAAAGATGGTTCTCTTCGGATGTGCATTGATTACAGAATGCTGAATAAGAAGACCATTAAGAATAGATATCCTATTCCACGAATTGATGAGTTGATAGATGAACTACATGGGGCATGCTACTTTAGTAAGATAGACCGGAGATCCGGTTACCACCAGATTAGAGTCAGAGAACAGGACATAGAGAAGACTGCCTTCAGATGTCATTGTGGACACTTTGAGTTTGTAGTGATGCCATTCGGGTTGACCAATGCACCAGCTACTTTCCAGTCCACCATGAATAAGGTCTTCCATCATCAGCTGAGGAAATTTGTGTTGGTTTTCTTTGATGATATCTTGGTATGCAGTCAGACATGGCGTGAGCATATGGAGCATTTAGAGACAGTATTGAAGACCTTGCAGGCAGAGTCTTTATATGCCAAAGAATCCAAATGTGATTTGGGTATTACCGAGTTATTATACTTAGGTCATATTATCAGCAGAAAAGGAGTACGGATGGATCCTGATAAGATTCGTGCTATTGTGGAGTGGCCTATTCCTGAGAACCTGACCCAGCTGAGAGGATTCCTTGGTTTATGTGGCTTCTATCGCAGATTTGTTTGCGGATATTCGCGACATGCGGCTCCTATGACAGATTTGCTTAAGAAGGGAGCTTTTGTTTGGACAGCAAAGGCACAGGCTTGTTTTGACAGATTTAAGGAGATCATGACTTCATGCCTGGTACTAGCATTGCCCGATTTCTCGAAGCCATTTGAACTTCAGTGTGATGCCTCAGGAGATGATATTGGGGCTGTTTTGATGTAGGACAAACACCCTATTGCATATGAGAGCAGGAAACTCCGTGGGCCAGAGAGAACATTCAGCATTTACAACAAGGAGATGTTAGCTATCATGCACGCATTAGCTAAATTCAGGCAGTATCTAATAGGAGGTAAGTTTTGTATAAAAACTGACCACAACAGTTTGAGACATTTCCTTGGGCAGAGAGATCTCAATGATAGACAACAGAAATGGGTGAGTAAGCTACAGGCATACGACTTTGATATATCATACGTTAAGGGCACTTAGAATGTTGTAGCAGACGCCTTGTCACGTAGGCCACATCTTAGTGCGATGATTGCGATCTCTGAGGATTGGAAGCATTTGATTGTTGCAGAGTATGTTAGAGACTCTTGGGCATTTGGGATAGTTGATGGGACAATTGTTGACACCAGGTATTCACTTATGGATGACTTGATCATTTACAAGAGCATGATCTTTTTAGTCCTAGGATCGAAGGTGAAACGGTCTATTATGCGGGCTCTTCATGATTCACCCATAGCCGGTCATCCCGGGTACTTTAAAACATATAGACAGGTGTGGGAACGGTTTACATGGAAAGGACTCAAGAAGGATGTATTGCAGTATGTTCGTGAGTGTCCTGTTTGTCAACAGAATAAACAGGAGCACACCTTCCCAGCAGGACTCCTACAGCCACTTCCCATCCCTAGACAAAAGTGGGAATGCATATCCATGGATTTCATTACAAGGTTGCCCAAGGCTTAAGGACGCGATTGCATTTATGTGGTGGTGGATAGACTAACGAAATATGCTCACTTCTTTCCCATCACCACGACTTATACAGTAGTACAGGTAGCTGAGGTATTCTTCAGAGAGGTTCTCAGGGTACATGGGATACCTCGTAGTATTGTCAGTGATAGGGATAGCAGATTCTTGAGTCATTTCTGGAAGGAGGTGTTTCGATTATGTGGCACTGAGCTCACACCCAGTACTAGTTATCACCCGCAGACTGATGGACAGACGGAGATAGTAAACAAGTGGGTGGAAGGCTACTTGAGGAATTACGTGGTTGATTAGCAGAAGGAATGGGTAAGATGGATTTATTTGTGTGAATATTGTTACAAGACCACTTTTCACATGTCAATTCAGATGACACCTTTCTGAGCATTATATGGGTATGATGCACCGAGCTTTATTGACTTGTTGATGGGGGATGTCCGGGTTCCACGTGCAGGGGATTTGATTCAAGAAAGTAAAGACATTATTAGCACTCTTCGAGATAATATCACTCGAGCACAGAATCAATATAAGCAATATGCAGATCAGAAGAGAACTGAGAGAAGTTTTGAGGTTGGTGACATGGTTTACCTCATGCTTCAGCCCTTTCGGCAATCTACTCTTAAAAGAAGTGGGTCAGAAAAGCTCAAGCCTAGATATTATGGGCCTTTCAGGATCACCAGACGAATAGGGGAATTGGCTTATGAGCTTGAGCTTCCAGCAGATAGCAAAGTGTATAATGCGTTCCATGTATCGCGCTTCAAAAGGGCGCTGGGACAGAATGTGGTACCTTCTACAGTATTACCTCCTTTGGATGATGAAGGGAAATTGATCTTAGTGCCGGAATTCATTTTGGAAAGTAGGGAAAAACAGCTCCGCAAAAGGGTAATCAGAGAATATTTGGTTAAATGGAAAGATCTACCAGTTGAAGATGCCACTTGGAAAAATGAAACAATTTTGCAGCATCCAGCTTTAAGATTGCTTAAGGACAAGCAATTTCAGGAAGGACGGACTGCCATGTCCCCTTTCTAGCGACATAACTTCTACCAGGGATTTGCCTATCATTGACTCTCTTAGGCAAATAATTTTGGAAGAGAGAGTCATTCTGTTGACAGATGATTACATTCTTGCTCTCAGAAAGTTATTATCCAGTAAGTGGGGCCTACTTGTCTTAATGTTGAATTGAGATTGTACTTTAACTTTATAAAGTTATTTATTTAATTTTATAAAGTTAATTAATAATAAAATACATTATAATAAGTTATTATAATAAGTTGTTCTGGAAGCTTCCAGCGACTTCTCAAAAAAAGTGAATAAATAGAGGACAAGAGGCACCCATTTGCATAAGCGGTTTGTGGATTCGACTTCTATTTCAATAGGAGCAATTTGTAGTCATTTGGTCTGCAAATTCTCAACTTATCCTTGGAAACGAAAACTTCCATGGGTAAGCAATTTTGAGGATGTGAGATATCATCCGAATTATTGCAATCAGGAAGTGATATTGCAGTCACTTCAACATAGCAGAAATCTGTGGCCTCAGGCCAAATTGGGGACTCTTGCATTATTGATTGACTAAGAAGAATCAATTGTTGTTCATCAAATTATTGCAGAATTAGGGAAATTTCGAAAGGAAGCTAGGAAGAAAAATATTAATTGGTATCAGACAAGAATTCGATTCATGTCACAAGTCTGAGGGTTTAAATTTTGAGGTGATTATAAGCAGCGATTCATTTCCAAGCAAGCAAGAATTGAGTCATCCGGTCCGGGCAACCTTCCTCATGGTATTTTCGTCATCGTTTGAAGACCAGTATAGTATTGTAGGACTGAAAGATTTGCGGATATCTATATTGTTCCCTTGCAGAGATTAAAGGCGAAATACGGGCCAGAACTGGGATCGATTTGCCACGCAATTTGTGGCCAAGACTTAGCGATTGAATTATTCAAGCCGGCAATCACACCAAGGTTCTTACCTACCACAGTCAGGGTCATTATCGGCGGGTATCTAAGGGCTTGTTTGAGGATAGGGATTCCCTAGTTTCAAGTTAATCCCAGTCGATAGTATAATCGGGTTGCGAACTGCGCATTACAAAATTTCGACCGCCCACTCCAATCTTGATATATCCATTGACGAGCATACGCATTGTGAAATGCGACTGTTAATTTTGCCGCTAAAGCTGGGCATTGCTTGGATCTGATATCCGCTACCAACACCAGCAAATGTAGGCGATTCAGGGTTATCCAGGTTTCAATGTTCTTTTTTGAAAGTCTATAGTTACATACATCAATAATTGTAGAAACTATTTTTGATTACACATTGCTTGTTGTATGAATCTGCCATGAATGTAAATATACTTTTCAATCTATATTTGAACTGAGTTGATATTCTGTTTTAAATGGCACAAAATTGATTTCCTGCCAAGTGTTTGACAAATTCTCCAGTGTTATATCAGTGTTAATGATAATTTAATTAGCAAGGGTCATCTCAATTTCAGTAGCAGAGATGTAGTTGAACTCTTAAAATATTCAGCTTTTATTGAGGTAACCAATAATTGATGACACCTCCAAAAAAATCAAAGACCTTTAAAGAAAATTCCCATAGAATTTCCTCCCCAAGCTCTAAAATAAATTATCCTAAGAGAAAAGATCAAACAATGTGTACCAGTAAATGGGCTTGTCTAGAGAGTGTTAAATCTAGAGCCCAAAAATCCTTGAAGATAACCAGCAATAAGAAGAAGACAAAATTGAAACAAGGAACACCAAAAATATCATGGGAAAACCCTTCTAGAATGAAGGGAAAAAACCCAGCCACAACAAAATATCATTTCATTGATTATAAAAGATCAAGTGTACAATGCCATTCGCTTGATGTGATATAAATAACAATAGGAGAGACTCTTCACATTATAACCGAAGGTCTCTTGAGATTCCCATAACTTCTATAATTAATTATAACTCTTTGAATATTCATGCCTCAATTCATGTGAATGACACATGTCATTTACATTTAATATTAAAAATTAAACTTAAGTGTCCTTTTCAACTGAAGATGACAATAACAGTAACAACATCCAAATTTCGAGAGATAAAGATCTCTATCGCAGCTACAAACTTGAACACTCCCTCTTAGCAAGAGAGAGATCTTTAGTTGAATAGTCACACAAGGCTGCAATCAAACAATGTCAATGATAAAATTCTAATAATATGAATTCAAAACATAATTCATGGAGTTACTCAACATAAAATCCTGTAACAATGAGTCATATTCATAGAATCACTCAACATGAAAACCCGTAATAATTATTCATATTCATGGAATCACTCAACATGAAAACCTATAACACTTACTCATATTCATGAAATCACTCAACATGAAAACCTGTAACAATTACTCATATTCATGGAATCATTCAAAATGAAAAGATTTGTAAGATTCATAGCTAAGCCTTTATTCACGGACTCTCTCAACGTGAACTGTCATGGAATCTCTCAACATGACATCCAACTCCCATCATGGAATCTCTCAACATGATGACATCATGGACTCTCTCAACATGATGTTCACTATCGTATAGTGAAAGAGTTATTATAGCTAATCTTACAATCTCATTTATTCACAGAAGAATAAAATAGACAATAACAAACTAAGACTTAATTCCATTTAAGTCTCAAATTTTATAAATACCACAAGCATCATAAGCATCTATGAGAGTGATGGGGATTCCATAAGTACTCCCTCTTAATTATGATGCCTCCCTTTTAAGCTAAAATATCCCTCTAAAGCTCAACATCTCCCTTTGGAGCTATAATCCTTATCTTGTTGCATCCTGCAACCAATAGAGATTATTAAAATTAACCATCAATGCTAAGCATAATCTCTTTTCAAGCAATATAAATATAAATACTCATCTCTTTTCAAGCAATATAAACATAAATACTCATCTCTTTGTGGTCTAATCTCAATAAACACACATACACAAAGAGATTCAAAATGATGCCTCAATAGATACTGTAAATCTCATAGCATCAATAGAATTATAAGAATATGATATAAACATCACAATAATACTTATCTCTTCAACTCCATGCAATACTATTTAACAACAAAGTCCCACTTTGTAGCTGAAGAATGCAATCAAAGTGTCGACTTGACACAGTCTTGCATGAGATAATGACCTATGTGCACCCATGGTGGCCATGTATAAGATCAAGCTTTCCTAAACTATCCAACAAATTGTTGATCCTCCTCCAAAAATCACAGTGAAATTTACCTACTAAAATCTTCAAAATACAATCTTTTGCAACAGATAAATTTTGGAGGTCAAAATAAATAAATAAATCCTATTTATCTTCTAACAAAAATTAAATTATACTACGAGGTCGAGAAATCACTTTCGTTCAGTTCTAAACTTCTTGACCAGAAGAAGTCTTTAAAAAACAGATGGAAATTAAAAGAAAAGAGAGGAGAAATCCTTTACCTAGATATCAAAATAAAGTATTCTCGCTTATGATTGAAATCTCCAACTAGTTTGACATTTCACTTATCAAATCTCACACACCATGTTAAAGCTTTTAACAACAAAAACTTGCAAGATATAAAATCTGAATAGGCATTGGAGAACAGTTGGCATGCCATTCTAAAAAATTACACAATGTGAGTCTAGAGCATAGATATGACTAAAAAAAGAGTAAGTTTGGGAGGAATCAAGTTTGAGAAAATTTGCATGATTAACCTGAAATCCGTGGGCATGCCCCTCAAGACTATACACAAGGTATAAACTGCGCATAATTACCAAGTTGAAATGCAACTCAATCAAAAATATATATATAAGTTCAAGCCTCAAATAAACATATGAAAGTGTACATATGCAAATTTCTGAATATACACATTCTATATACCACAAAAAGTGAAGAGCACTTCACACATCACATTTAAGAGGGACTTGACTCCGATAAAATGGACATGACCTAAAACCCAAATACAAATGTAGACTGCACATAAAATCCTTTCGGTATAAAGATGACATATATAATTCACATAGTCCATTTAATGCAAAAACAACATACCTGCAGATGGGTATTAGTGGAATGTGAATTGGCTTCTTCTAATGACACGGAAGTTGCCACCACAATATCGATTGAGTTGTGGAAACTAGGGATTACCCACCCCAACAAGAGCATGATCTGCGGAAAACCCTCTACTGCCAATATATGGTTTGGCAACCATAGCATGCATTGCACTCTGTGAGCTTCTCCTCCCTCATCTTCCATTACCGCAATCATTTAGTAAGGTTGATAGACGTTTCTTGCAATTACATAGTCTGCTCAACAATCACACACAGATCGTATACAAATAAATAGAACAAAATGACAGAGTCTCGGCACTCATAAAATCCCATTACATCGAGCATATAATTGCACTTCTAAAGAATCACGATACATAGTAAGTATCATACATAAACTGAAGAATCACAAGCTAATGAATGTAGCTCAATAGAAAATGATCACCACTAAGAAATGAAGAGTCGTATCTTGCAACAACTATACATGAAGAAAATAGTAATTGTGTAATGAACTGTCAATGAAGAGAACCAATGCCAATAAGCTAAGAATGAGTTACACGTTTTATGTAAATCAGTAATGCATAATAGTTGATTGCGAAGAATACTCTAAGTCACTGTTGATGTCAAGCTTGATATGATGACACCTGTAGATGAGCATTTGAAATGAAACCAAATCCAAAGTTTTCTTAAACATGTTAGTATATATATTCACAACTTATAATTCACCGTAACCGATACTGCCAACAAAACAGCTCCTGACAGGTCAACAGTGTATAGAAAGGGAGACTTTTGAAAGCATTCTTAAAAAAAAAAAAAAACTTGACGCCTCTTAAATATATATCCACTAGCAACTTGGAGATAATTTGTGCACTCTGCATATTTTTTGTTCTTGTAAGAACACAACAATATTTGAACGCAAAAACAAAAGAAATTTAGATCATACTCCAATGAAATTGTTTCCGCTTTGATTATCTCCTCTCGATAATGTGAAAAGCATTCAAGTAGAAAGTAAAAACTGTCACAAGGGTTGTCTTTTGAAATAGAAGGAACTACCAAAATAAAACAAATATAGATACCTCCCAATATCTAAATGAAATAGCTATTGCAAACATAATAGCACAAAATAACTACGAATTGATACAAAGAAGAAATAACACAGCATTAAAAAATCTCAATGCTTAAAAAAAATGACATGACATCAAGGAGTACAATGTCAAAAATACGTTAAAGCTCTGATTTAAGTTGAATGAAAATATCCATACCAACAGAGCAATTTTGAAAAAATGCATATGCTAAATATTGCAAACTGTTATCAAACCTAGCTCTGATACCATGTTAAATCTAGAGCCCAGAAATCCATGAAGACAACCAGCAATAAGAAGAAGACAAAATTGACACAAGGAACACCAAAAATATCATGGGAAAACCCTTCTAGAATGAAGGGAAAAAACCCACCCACACAACAAAATATCATTTTATTGATTATAAAAGATCAAGTGTACAATGCCATTCACTTGATGTGATATAAATAACAATAGAAGAGACTCTTCACATTATAACTGAAAGTCTCTTGAGATTCCCATAACTCCTATAATTAATTATAACTCTTCAAATATCCATGCCTCAATTCATGTGAATGACACACGTCATTTACATTTAATATTAAAAATTAAACTTAAGTGTCCTTTTTGTTAGAGCAAATAATTAATTAATTATTAATTATTTATTCTATTACTTAAGCTTACTTAGATAAATGCATTTATTTAATATTTTGTATTTAATGCATGTAGTGGTTAGTTGTTGACAACACGGGAGTTTGTTCCCTTCTAGCATGTTCCACCTTTTGTGGATGTGTGCTAAGTTGTCATCCTTATCTTCTACCACCTTCTAGCTTGTTCTACAAGCTTCCATGAGCTCTTTATAAGCGGGCTCCCTCTTTGTATTTTCATATCACAACATCACTTCTCATTGTAAATACATATTCTTCTTGTGTTTGCATATTTGTCTCTCATGTCCGTTTAGGGTTTTTTCCTTTGCTCCATGCTCTTCTTCTCCTTGACTTCTCTTTGACAGGTTTTCGCATGCAGGTGATCTTGAGCATCTTCGGAGTTGGCTTTCATCAACTCCAACATGGTATCAGAGCCATCCTGCTGCTGGTGGTTGAAGAATTTTTGAAGCCGTGATTTGAAGTCACAAACCCTAGTTTGTTTGTGCATTTTTTCTTCAAATCAGGGGATCAACAATTTTTTGGAGCACTTTCAGCCCAAACGGAGGTATTTTTTCGATCCGAAAGAAGTGCCAGAAAGCTGGTTCCGAGACGGAGACATTGGTGTAGGTATTTTTAGCTTTTGATGCATTTTCATTGCCCGTTTTTTCAGTCAAAGTCCGAAGTTGTGTTTTTGACTCTGGCAAGCATAGCTTTTGCGTCCCATGCCTGTTTTTTGAAAACTTTATATTTTTGGAAAGCTGGTTCTGTCACCTTTTCAGAAATTTGGTCCTTTTTCTTAGTTTTTAGCCCATGCTCTTTCTATCATAGTTTTGGCATTTTTGCTATATGGTGGATATTTTGAGTGTTTTAGGCCCGAGGATCGTTTTCATGGCATGGATTCTCTTGTTTTTAGCTGTACTTTGTTTTGTTGTAGCTCTTTTTTAGTTTTGATCATTGTAGCTATCATTTTGAAGCACTTTTATGTATCGCACTGAGATAAAGTGCCACTTTTGCATTCCCGAGGTCATGAACATTGTTTTGAGTCAGTTGTACATGCACTATTTTTATAAAGCACCATGGGGGGGATAGTTGTTTTCTGTTTTAGGCATTCTCCCTTTGTCAAGTGAGTGTCCCTTCCACGACATTAGCCCCATGTAGAGTCAGTTTGATCGTGTCTTTATAGGTGTCTGTACATCTTTCCCTCTCTCGTCGTTCTTGGTTCATCCGCAGCAGACTTTGGCCCACCTTCTCAGTTGCCTGTCATCACACCTCGTCTGCATTAAGGGGGGGTTATGCTGTTGTTCTAATGCATCCATGGTTCGATGGTTTGATAGTGTGAATTATGTATTTAGTGGTTGATCCTATGTACAAGGCGATTGCAGTGGCTGGCTACCTATGCATTTTGGTGAGATGGATCATCTACCAAATAGACATGCTCGGTTCGTGCCTTCTTCTTTCATGGAGGTTTTTTAGATCAGCAGTTTGGCAGATTTGCGGCTTCTTCATGCTTCAGTGATGCTCTTTCATGATCACTCCTTGTTCCTGTTTTAGGGGACATTTCCCTAGTTGGAGGCTTCTTCAGTTCTTCACTAGGTTCTAACCTCTTTTCGGGGGAGGGTTTTTCCCACGTGGTTTTCTCTCTTTCCCTGCTTTCAGAGGTTGCATTTTCTTCCATTGTACATGGGTACCTAACATGGCCTCGTTGTCGGGACCCATTCTGCATTTCATCTTAGTTTTGTGAGCTTAAGGCATTTCCCTAAGTTGCACTTAAGGGGGGGTGTTAGAGTAAATAATTAATTAATTATTAATTATTTATTCTATTACTTAAGCTTATTTAGGTAAATGCATTTATTTAATATTTTGTATTTAATGCATGTAGTGGTTAGTTGTTGACAACACGGGAGTTTGTTCCCTTCTAGTATGTTCCACCTTTTGTGGATGTGTGCTGAGTTGTCATCCTTATCTCCTACTACCTTCTAGCTTGTTCTACAAGCTTCCATGAGCTCTTTATAAGCGGGCTCCCTCTTTGTATTTTCATATCACAACATCACTTCTCATTGTAAATACATATTCTTCTTGTGTTTGCATATTTGTCTCTCATGTCCGTTTAGGGTTTTTTCTCTTGCTCCATGCTCTTCCTCTCCTTGGCTTCTCTTTGACAGGTTTTCGCATGCAAGTGATCTTGGGCGTCTTCGGAGTTGGCTTTCATCAACTCCAACACTTTTCAACTGAAGATGACAATAACGGTAATAATGTCTAGATTTCGAGAGATAAAGATCTCTATCGTAGCTACAAACTTTAACAAAGAAAACTGTGTCCTTCATTGCCCACTTCACAGAAGCCAATCTTCACAACCTCAATGGCTGCACACTGAGTCTCCATGCAACCAAACCAATATGTGATTCCATTAATCCCACACACTGAATCTGCACTGAAACAGCTCACTGGGCATGAAACAGAGTCACTCTATTTTCCACTGCATGCTGTGTTTTTTTCACATATGTGAATTGGGTAAGGCAATAACGGTGTTCTCAGTTTCAATTGCTAAGATAGGTGTTAAAAAGAGGAAAAAAAGTAAGATTACAACCAGGTGGATATGCAGAAAACTGTGCCCAATTTCCATGTGAATGACATGTTCCAATTACGTGCTTGGCTGTCTCTTCTCCACGTTTCTTCCTATCCCCTTTGTTTATCCATATAAAAAAATGCATAAATATTTTCAACAGCTCAGTTAACATTCTTAAATAATACAAAAAAATAGGTGATCTTTTCCTGGCACAAATGTCCAGCGTCTGACGTTGAAAGATGGTAAGCATCCTTGCACAAGGTAGCCTATCAGCTAATTAAAACATAAGATACAGGAAACAAATCAAATTAAAAAATATCTGTTTTCATTTCACAAATCTATTATAAGACATATTTGCCAATATAATTGTAAATCTCTATCCTAAAAATCTCTCCCATTGTGTTTCTCTATAAAATTATTATATTGATTTATTTATAATCAAAACAAAAAATACTGGAATCACAAATAAAAAATATGTTTGCATTCACAAATCTGTTATATGATATATCCTTACATGCAAAGAGATGGGAAGCAATATCACACATATTTAATCATTGTGAGACAGGATCTACATGCACTTATATAAAATTGTATGTCAAGTTTATAATGTGTAATTGAATTTTGGTCAATCTGACGTTTCCAAAAGATAATACTAGTAATACAAACAATAGAGTAAAACAAAATGACATGCGTAATCACGAGTCTCAGATTTTCTGCTATTGAAACATCTTTCCATTAATTTGCAGTGTTCTTCATCTCCCCATTCTCCACCTCCTCATGTTTTTCATTTCATGAAAGTGCAGCTTTGATGAAAATAATTCAATTAAATATTCATGTTATAATAAAACAAGTGTTGAAATACATCCACAATAGTGGGTATAAACAGTGATCTACATTGCATTCGAATGTATCTAATTTTACAAAGCCAGCAGTATGCTCTATATTGCCAAATGGTCGAAATAGAAAAAATTCTAGAAAGTGCAAATAGAACCTTGTCCTCCATTGTTACAGCGGGTCCAGTGTGGTGCAATTAATATAGTGCAAAGCTACTTTCAGATTATCACCAATAATCTCCACAAGAACATTGTCCCTGTTTATAATGATGGAAACGGTTTGCATCTCTCACAACAATATCTCTTGCAACAATCTTGGAAATAAATTTCGTTGCGGTGTGGCAATCAGTACATACTCGAAGGTTCTTAACAACTCTAATAGTTGTTCCAAGGGGCGTGTTTAACAAACCAAAAGCAATTGCTAGCTTTTCACTATGATGGCAAAGAAATAATTCTTTTTCCTCCTCTTCCACATCATTACCTAGATGTCTTGAATCTGGACAATACCCCGCTGCCTTCATCTCCCATGCCAATTTCTCTAACATTGCATAGATCTCCTGTGTCTGTGGATGTGATCTGTCTCCTACACAAAAAGCATGTACCATTTTATGGCCTTCAAACCAACTGCATCCAGGGATCTTTCTAACTCCTCTATCTTTCATCAAGCTCCGCACCATTTCAACCTGAGCCCACATGCCCACTTCTGCATAGATGTTCGAGAGAAGAACATAAGTTGAAGCAATTTTAGGATCCAAATCAAGAAGCATCATTGCTGTAAATGTTCCTAAACCTATATTCATATGTGATCTACAGGCCCCAAGAAAACATGTCCACACAGCCACCACAGGTTTAACTGGCAACTTTATGATAAAGTTTAGGGTGTCCTCAAGATAACCGGCACGGCCAAGAAGGTCAACCATGCACACATAATGATCAACAATAGGTGCAATACAATAAGTGTTACTCATGTGATTAAAACATGTACAACCCTCATCCACTAAACCTGCATGCCCACATGCCCATAGAACACAAATAAAGCTTATAATGTCAGGACGGGTTCCACAGTGCTTCATTAATTCAAAGATTTTGAGAGCATCCTTGCAAAATCCATTTTGCGCATATCCTGAAATCATTGCATTCCATGAGACGATCTCTCTTTGTGGCATTCTGTCAAACAAATTGCGTGCCTTGTCTATGCTTCCACATTTTGCGTACATGTCTATTAGAGCATTCCCAACTGAGATATCTGACAAAAATTGTCCCTCCATTATAATCTGATGAATGTCCATACCCTGTTGCAAAGCTCCCATTTTAGCACAAGCAGGGAGGATGCTGACAAAGGTTGTGGAATTTGGCTTTACTCCTGCCAACTGCATTTCCTTGAAAGTTTCTAAAGCCTTTTCAGCAAATCCATTTTGTGCATACCCTGCAATCATTGCAGTCCATGAAATGACATCTCTTTGAGGCATTCTGTCAAATAATGCACGTGCCTTGTCTATGTTTCCACATTTTGTATACATGTCTATGAGAGCATTTCCAACTGCAATATATGATAAAAATCCCCCTTCCACTACGTTTTGATGGATCTGCATACCCTGTTCCCAAGATCCCATTTTGGCACAGGCAGGGAGGATAATGGAAAAGGTTGTAGAATGTGGCTTTACACCTGCCAAATGCATTTGCTTGAAATATTCAACGGCCTTTTTAATAAATCCATTTTGTGCATATCCTGCTATCATTGAATTCCATGAGATGACATCTCTTTGAGGCATTCTGTCAAACAGATCACGAGCCTTATCTATTGTTCCACATTTTGTATACATGTCTACCAGAGCGTTTCCAACTATAATATCTGACGAAAGTCCAGTTTCAATTATGCTTCCATGAATACCCATGCCCTGTTCCAAAGCTCTCATTTTGGCACAGGCAGGGAGGATGCTGGCAAAGGTTGTGGCATTTGGCTTTACACCTGCTGATTGCATTTGTTTGAAAGTTTCTAAAGCCTTTTCAGCAAAGCCATTTTGGGTATATCCTGCTATCATTGCAGTCCATGTGACCACATTTCTTTGAGACATATTGTCAAACAGTTCAAATGCCTTGTCTGTTTTTCCACATTTTGCATACATGTCTATCAATGCAGTTGTGACTACTAAATCTAACAAAATTTCTTTATCCTTTATGTTTTCATGAATATCCATACCCTGTTCCAACGCTCCCATTTTGGCACAGGCGGGGAGGACGCTGATAATGGTTGTGGAGTTTGGTTTTACACCTGCCAATTCCATTTGCTTGAAAGTTTCTAAAGCCTTTTCAACAAATCCATTTTGTGTATATCCTGCAATCATAGCATTCCATGTGACCACAGTTTTTTGAGGCATCTCTTTGAACACCTCACATGCCTTTTCTACGATTTCACATTTGGCATACATGTCTACCAGGGCTGTTGCAACTACAACATCTGACAAAATTCCTGAATCCTTTATGCTTTGATGGATATTCATACCCTCCTCCAAAGCCCCCGTTTCGGCACAGGCTGGGAGCACACTAGCGACTGTGTAATTATCGGGTTGGGGACCTGTTCGTTGCATTTGGTGAAACAGAGTGACTGATTCGGAAGGATAGCCATTTCTTCTGTAGGCTGCAATAATCGTATTCCATGAGAAGCAGTCTCGTTCGTTCATATAGTCAAACACCTGACGGGCATCAACCAAACTTCCGCACTTGGCATACATGTAAATGAGCTTGTTATGAAAAGTTGTGCGTGCAGCAAATGCAAATCGCCTGCGAGCAATGAAAGAGTTCTTAGAAATACAGGTTTGCCATAATTGAAGGCATGTAGTCTTCAGGGGAGTTGTGTGTAGTAAATAGAATGTGCCTTCTCTACATAATGCTGTGAGATTAAGATGAGTAGTGGGTGGCAATGGCATTTTCTAACTGTGAAAAATGGGCAATGTTATTCAGCATTTTCTTTAATGCACTTGCCATCAACTACCTTTGATGGCATTGAGGTTTCCGGAATGAAAACCACTGAAGGTTTACTTATCGAGGAGTGTCTGCCTCCAGAAACCAAAACCAAACAATCGTTGACAGTATAGAACGAGCATATATTCAGAAGAATCGTAGCATGTTATTACGTTTCACACTTCGCAGGCAGCTCTTTAAAACGTATCTTTGGGAACTTTTCCGCGCAAGATTCCTATGAAATTAAAATCATATTAGTTTCAAATTGTAGGATATTATTGCATATTTAATCAATTGACCAATTAAATTCAAATATTTTAAAAATTTATTGCTCTATACCGAAGTTTAGTATTTATTAATCTTATATGGGTTCCCACTATTTTTGCTGAGGAAAAAAAAATTCAACTACTTTAATTAATAAATTTCAAGCATTGTTAATGCATAATTAAAGACACAAAGTGAGTGGCAATTATTGATTTGAATCATTTTATTACTAAATTAGTTATATTGATTTTAATATTTTCTTTATGAATATTTATTTTAATTAATAAATTTCAAGTCTTGTTAATGCATAATTAAAGATGCAAAGTGAGTGACAATTATTAATTTGAATCATTCTATTACTAAATTAGTTATATTGATTCTAATAGTTTTTCTATAAATATTTATTTTTATATTTTAAACCATTTATTTTATTCAAGTTTTTATTGGTTTACTATATGATAAAGTAAATTAAGTTTATCAATGATATTCTTCTTAATTCTATAGTCTATCAAAATTTATATAAATATCTTATAAATTTTTAGTTAAATATTTTATATTTAAATTTGAATATTCTAAAAAAAATTAGAAAACATATTCACAATATGAATTGGAATGAATATATATAGAAACCAATGTGCATATAATTGTGAATGTGATTTAAAATTATTCATAAATGATAATTTTTTCTATTTTAAAAAACTTAATTATTATAAAGTATAGGTTTATATTTGTCAGCTCAATATATTTTTAAAATCATATATCATAGTTTTGGTGTTATTTATTACTTTTGATTTCATAGTAAATACTTTACGTTCAAATTTGTATAGTCTACAAAATAAATGATTGGTGACTGAATCAAAAAAATTGATTAACATA
This sequence comes from Cupressus sempervirens, assembly GCA_028749045.1. Lineage (NCBI taxonomy): Eukaryota > Viridiplantae > Streptophyta > Pinopsida > Cupressales > Cupressaceae > Cupressus > Cupressus sempervirens. Next base: position 204,404,148 of record CM053792.1, read on the forward strand.
TTACATATTTTTTTAATTTCTTTTCACTCTCTCTTCGTATCTCCTCTTGTTCTTTTTTTCTATTTCTATCTAAATATCTTTACTTTTCTTCCTCATTCTCTAGCTATGACAGGAACTTTAATGCATTGCATCTCTTGTTATATACTTTAACACATTGCGTCTCTTATTATGTATGTACAATTAGCAACTCAACTCATATTATTATATATGTTCAATTAGCAATTCAACGATTCTTAAAGAGATCACTAGGGATCAAGTCTTGTTGAGTGCACGACTTTGATATTGAGAAGGGACGAGGTTGAGATTGTGCCCCAATGAATTTGGTGGATTGGATACCCTCAGTCTTTGGGTCTTAGCCGAAGAGATTCAACTATCAAACTCATGCTCCTATATCAGATATCTACAAATATTTCATGGAGGACCTCTATCAAAAAATAATAATTAACAACTCAACTAACAACTTTTATCAAAGTAGAAAAATCTTATAATCTAAGAGAATCATTTTACTTTTAGCAAGTGCTAAAACTAACAAACAATACACAAGGAGGAAAAGAATAAAATATTTCAAAAGTAACAAATTAATAAACACAATTCAAGTAACACTTGAGATGCAAAGGAGGCAAAAACACAAAACAAGTTGTTTCCTAACTAATAGTTGGTTCAAAGAGGATTCTAAAGAAACAAGAACTCAATGTAAAAAGAAAAGAATGTGTGTTCAATTTTTAAAAAAAGGCTACAATATCACTAAGAGAGAAAACCTAATATATTTGGGAAAAAATAACTCAAAATTATGTAGCGAATAGTTTGAGAGGCTATTTGCGTGGAGTTTTGTGTCAACTAGTTAGGGGTTTCTAGAATATTGTTTGATGCCAAAATTTCTCTCACGCCATTATAAAGTTGTCCAGTTTTAAAATATTTTTTGAGGCTAGAGTTGTCTTTTATCATAGAAAGTTGTCCAATTTTGATAGGTCTTGCATTAAAAAAAATTCATTGGGTTGCTAGATGTTAGGGTTTCAAAAGATATAAGCAATAAACAATATTAAGATAAATAAATAAAATAGAGAAGACACGAAAATAAATAGCACAAGATTTAATTTGGGTCACCGAATTTTGGGCTACATCCACCAGAGAAATAGTTGTCCACGTATATTATTATCCAATTACAAGAAAAATACATTTTGAGAAACTTTACGCTACATTGCCACTTATTTATAAGCGCTTTAGGTGGTTTACCAATGTCAGTTAACAAGTTAACCCTTAAAAATACTTGACAAGTTAACCTAGGAAAAATGCTTGACTAGTCAACCCACAAATACTTGACAAGTTAACTAAAAGAAAAAATTTGGGGCAATGCCCCAAACCCCATGATACATAGCGATTGTACAACACTTTCCAGATCACTCATCACTGACCAACACTAGATAATTGTAACATGTGTTACATTCAATTCTGTCATTTTTTGACAAGGTGAGCATTGCTAACGTCCTTTCTATCTAAGTTATCCAAACATTCATCATACTAAAATGTAAAATATCCCTAACAATTGATAAGTAGGAGATATTTTCTATAGTAAGTTAAATTGTGATATTATTATTAGGTACAATTGAATCCTGATAACAATATCACAATCCCAATAATGTCACTTAAGAAGCCATTTAGAGTGAATTTTTAAGTGTTGAAGTCTTTAAACAATGTGAATTCATGTCCTTTCTTTGCCATAGAATTTTGGGTTTTCTTTGGTTAGTGTTTATTGTGCCATTGATTTATGATTGTTGCTTGCTTAACAATCATTTGATTATTATAATTAAAGCCAAATTATTTAATTATTAGGATCCAGGATAACTTTAAGAAACCTCCCTTTATAAGAAAGTATAAAATTTTGGCGAATTGAACATTAGTTCAGGGGAAAATTTTAATTTCTATTGGCGAATTTTTATTTTTAAGTATGAAATTTTTTAATCTTATTGGCGATTAAATTTCAATCATATGAAAATTCTATAAAATTTTGAGGAATCTTTCATTATTAATGAAAATCATGGAAAAGAGTATACATACCTAGAAATAAAGATTTTATTATTCTTATTACATGAAACCTAATTAATTATCAAACTTTAAGGTAAAATTTAGCCCACTTTTATCATTACAATTTTGCTCCAAATTATTGAATGGTGGTTTGGGGGAAGCACCCCTATTATTTGTAATCATTGGATGATTTGAAATCAATGGCATAAATCCTATTTCAAGCCAAACTTTTAAAAGGATACCAAGTTTTAATGAAAGTTCCCAAAGTAAAGACACATTTCCCCAAACAAATCTATTTCGTGGCAAAGTGAGAAAGGATAAAAAGTTTCATGAAAAGTCTTCAAAATAGACACACGTTAAATCTACATACTTAATATGTAGTGTAACTTTAACTTTTACCAAATATTGACAAATATGACCATCAATTAAGACAAGCCTTAAAAATTGTAGGCGAATATATTTAAATTATTACATAGAAAAATTAGATTCCATTGGCAAAGTCATCACTAAAATATAAATACTTTTGTATTAGTATTGGTGATTAGCCTAAGCATGGGACCCAATTTTGGTAAAGTGCAAGCGACATGGACACCCCAAAAGTGCAAAAAAAAAAAGCCAAATTTGGGGTCCCCGATGAGCGAGATTAGCCAATTGGCGAATATTAGCCACTAAAGTTATCCTTGATTAGGATTGCACTCTATTAAATGAGCTTGGTAAAATTGTACAGAATCCTATTGTGATGTTGGTTTTTAGTAGTTGTTATGTCAGTTGATCAAGAAAATTTTGAACTTTTGTACTCCTTGACATGTTAAGTTTAGGAGTTCCTGAAGTATGTGATCACGTACCAAGTCTTAGGGGTATCTTGTTATGCATCAAAACTTTCTAAGTACCTTATTTAAAGGGATTTTCTAACTTGCAAGCTAGACTCATTCTAGTGTACCAAAAGGTAGCTTGCATCGATGATTGGTGAAGTGGTGAAAGATATGTGAATATATTAGCACCTTTTAAAGAAAATAATGAGTAGATTTTAACTTCTAAAACTTAATGAATTTAATGATCTTGTGTAAAAAGGTTGGTGTCATTTTGTAAGCCTCATTTTGGCTTGAGGAGCAAGCAAAGTGAAACTTCTAGTCTCACAACAAATGAAAAATTTGTGCACACAAATAGGTAAAGGTAAGGATTAATCTTTTTGAATTAGTAGTAAAGTTTTATTTGGAATTTCCCATCATGGTAATTTGGCAAGTACCTCATGAATCTTGTTGGAAATATTCAAGATATGAAAAGTTACTGAGAGGGGAGGGGTGAATCAGTAACTTTGAAAATTCTTCCTTTTAAATTTACCACAAATCAATCTATGCTACTGCATGCATTAATACTGAAAGATAAAATATTCATCACAAAGAAGAACCCAGTATTTTGGTGACCCAGAAACCTTCCAAATAGAAAGTAAAACTGGGGTGAGGATGATACCCACAAAACTTCAATACTACAGCATAAAGTTGGCCTATTAAGGCTTACATTGACCACTTCTGGTGATCTACCCTATTAGGAGCACAAAGGACTGCTAGGTCCACCTTGTTAGAGGATTTACAAACATATAATGAAGTATGCACTCAGTTAAGAGATTTGTACAAAGACTGTTAAGTCTACCTTGTTAGAGGATTTAGAAACTGATTCAACTGTTAAGATGAAACAGTGGATCTACTTACAACTGATTGTTGATAAGATCCTTTATGCATTGATCACCTTATGTGATGGATATACCCTTTCTGCCTCTATATTGACCTTGCTATATTCCTTGAATTGCTGCTGATAATCCTTCTCATGTACTTAAAAAATACTTCACATTACTTCTATATATCTTCATACATACAATATCTTACAATACACCTTACATATATACCTTTCAAATTTACAAAACTACAAGGTCAGCCAAAACACAAGTGAACTACACATTACAAAGTTAGCCCAATAGTAAATAACTCAGGTTCACTAAATTGACTCTGGACCTTCTGATATACCATGTCCACTGCATTGCACGACATCGTCATGCACTCGATAGAAGTGAAGGCTCGGTCCATACTAATTGTTTGGAGTAGTTCTGAACTTGGTGACCAATGGTGACTCGATAGATGTAGTGTCACTTGGTAGATACTGCACATTGAGTTTACCTTGCTTCACTCGGTAAACACTACACATCCATCGCTTGGTAGAAACTGACTTCATGTCATGCAAATTGATAACTCGGTAGATACTGTGAAGCTTGATAACCATTATTTTTTCGGCGAACACTATAAGCTTGGTAAACATAGTTGAACTGCACATTCACTCAGTAGCTTTAGGAATGCTCGTTGTGAACTTCTTAACTGCTAAGCTTACAAGGTAACCACTAAATGCTTGGTATAAACTGTAGACTCAGTAATGAGCTCGGTAAGCATTCATAATTGAATAAGTGTTGTAACTAACGACAACTACAACATAATGCCAACATAATCTACCTTGTAAAACTCTAGGATGCAACTAGTGTTTGGGAACGACAAGTACATAACCCTTCAAAATTTTCCTTTTATACTAGAAATTATGAATATTAGTTTTCCAATGTTTCTTGATAGAGAGAATAGTCTAGACAATTTCTTAGACTCAAAGTTGCATAACGTCACTATTTATGAGTTGTTAGGAGAACAAGAGAAGAGTATACATCTCCTATTTCCCATAAAATTGTAGAGAGTGATCTCCTTGAAGAAAGTGGTTTTCCACATGTTTCTCTATGTCCTAGATGCATTTTTTGGCATGTCATTCATTAACAACTTGAGTCCCATGATATCAAACTTCTAGTGGTTCAGTTTTCACTAAACATGACCCTAAATTTATGTCCCAAGTGTTAAGGCTTCCTAAATTAGAGAGGGATGTGTAAGTTTATCTATTAGGTTTTTCTTGGAAGATTATTCACACAAAAGATTAGTGTTTGAGTAAATTGCAAAAGCCTAGTTTGGGGTTAAGAGGAAAGGCAAGTCTAGACTTCATTCGATTCTAAAATGGGATCATTTTATCAATTAAACACCCTATTAATCATGATGTGGAGAGTCCTAATTCAAAGAGATTTTATTTCTACATGTCTTAATTCATAATAGTTATGTTTTCCAATGACTGGTACATTGAGTGGTCAAGGTTGTTGAGCCACCATTTGCATGAACAATCATGTAGCTATGAGATGATTGGATAGTTCCATATGTTCTCACTATTGATATACAATCTTGTTGGTAGAAAATATGTCTAATGCGGTTTGGAAATACTAGAATCTCCAGTGGTTGGCATAGCTATGGATAGGTATTTTCCATAGTTCCAAAAAAGAGCAAGGGTGAAAACTTAGCTTTGTCTTGAACAATGCATTTTTGTGGGTAGTTAATTAAAAAATGAAGGATCATCGAAAAATAAGTTTTTTCCCCAAAGTTACAAATCTAGTAACTTAATATGCAATTTATAGATACAATTCAATTGTTTCTCATATTTGAGAATTTGGGGTTTGAAAATGCCTTGCTTTGATTGCCTAGGTAAGATTCTAATTATTTTGTGTTGCTTGAAGTATGCTAGTATATATGGAAAAGGTGAAGTTAAATATGAAAAAATGGCATTCATTCCACATATGTTTAAAAAAAATCAATTGTAAAAGAAATAAGGTTGCCAAATGATGTAGAAAATTCTATCAAAATTGTATTTTCAATTTAGATAAAGGTGAACTTCTTATGACATTAAAGGCTACGTCCATGCTCATTGTCATGGAGAGGATTAATAGCCCCATGAGTCTTGACAATAAAATTACTATGAAGATTGTGTTGGTGTTAGGGAGGTGAAAAAGAGAGATTGTATGAGGTTAGTGATGGACTAAGATAGAGCCTTGGACCGACACTTCCTATTTCTAAAAATATAATTAGCAATAGTTTAAATATTGTTGATGAGGTCTAACATAATATTGCACTCAAACCTATCCCACACTTATATTAGTCAACTAGGAAGATTTTTTTATGTAGAAAATAGAACCTCACTTGTGGTGGAGAGACTAAGGAGATGACTAGAGAAGAAAACAAAAGAGTGTGACAATTTCTTTCCATTAAAGAAGACACCAAGCACACAATTTAATGCATATCAAAATTCTCTCCAATGTTCTATCATTTTGACAAGGGAGTAAATCTAGGTCCAAGGGATCTGTAAGTAGCCAAGTAAAAGTATGAAGTTGAAATCTATGAGGAAGATACACTTAGATCCTCAAAATAAAAAGCAAATGGGGAAAATTTTGTTGTTGTTTCTCCTACCATTGAAAATGTTTCCCATATTTCAAGTTGTGCATAGTAAAATAATTCTTTGATTTTTCATCAGATTGGTGGATATAATATTTCCAATATATTTATCTCATTCAAATATATTTATCCTCAATGATTTTATTCCTACTTCTTTGACACCTTCACCACCCACCGACGTAGCAACTATTATTCTCAATTCACCCAATGTTACTTCCTCACCATGGTTTAAAATTTGTACAGGAGAAGACCTACACCTCTATATATTATTATTTTTGTTGATTTTCTTAAGATTTTGTTAGATTTAAGTTTGAATGTTTCTATGGAAGGCTAATTATGTCAATTTTATCTTCCATACCTAAGCCATATGTTTAAAACTTATCATAAGCTTAAGTTTATGGATCTAAGATTTTAAAGCTCTCGCTTACCTTGTACTCCATTTATAATGCCAAGTAATATAAGGAATGATAGTTATACTAATTTATCATATGTAGGATACCAAGAGATATTTTGGATGCATGAAATTGTATTTTCTTCTATTGCACATGGCTTGACTAGGCATAGATAAGTCAAAAATTAAAAAAATATTATTACTATCGAGTTTCTCAATACTTATTCTGAGAGTATTCTCACATTTAGATTGTATTCTTTACCAAACACTCTAGAAGTATTCTATTTTAGATTTGGCTCAAACACTCTAGAAGTGCTATCAGATTCAATCCTTGCATTTAGATTATATGCAATGGTCATGGTTGCTAGTTGTATCCAGGGGTGTCCACATTTTCCAAACAAGATGCAAGTATTTTTTTTTTTGTTAGATGGATTACAAATCATTCATCATTATCTAAATATTTATTATTACTTCTAATGTAATTTGATCAAGTTTGAAATATATGTTATAAATTTTTTATTAACTTGGCTAAGTAATAAGATCAATAGTTTTGTTGGGTTAGATAGGGCGACAACATCACACATGTGTATGGAGGGGAAATTATTTCTTACCAAAGGATAATTAGTGCCTTCCAATGACATTTCATGTGAAAATCATCTCTTTATGGAGAAGATTGGTGGACTATGATTCTATCCTTTGAGGAGGGACTTTTGCTAGCCTAGATTCCCTACTTTTATTGATTTGTGTTTCTCAATACCAAACAAACCAAGAGTATTCTCATATTTCCCAATAAAAAAATATGTATTGTTTTGTTTGATGGATTACACCTTTCTCTCTTGCCTTTCTAACAATCTTGTTTTCTTGGCTAAGTAATATGATCAATAGATAGTGGGTTTGATACTATAATATTTGGTTTATTTCCTATAAATTGATCCCTACTCAAATGAGAAAGCAGGCTATGAGTTTGTCCTTTGACTAAGGGCTTTTGCTAATTTTGATTTGTTATTGATAAATCAATAATGAAATATTTACTATTTTTTGGGCTAATGACTTCTTATATTTTTCTACCCTATGTGCATATCTATTATTAGTAATTTTAGAGTTGAAAGTGTGAACAAATTAAGCTTATTAACTTTTTATAGTAATTTCTAAAATTGTTATTTAAAAAATGATTGCAATGATTTATAATATTGTTATACCCAATTCTTAGCTTGCTTGTCAAATTAGGTTAAATATTATGTAAGTAAAATTTTCAAATCTTATTTCATTTAATTTTCTCATCATTTGCTAACTAGTAAAATGTGGAAGTTTCATTGAATATTATAATACATAATTGTATATTTTAGAAGAAAAATAATTCAAGTATCACTTCCTAGATAAAATAACGGAACATTGATCTTCTATTCTATGAAATCGAAATCATAATATGAACTTTTATAGAATACAAAGGAAACTTGCCTTCTCTTTGAATAAAAATACAAGAAACTTTCTAATGAGAGAAATCCCTTGAACAAGGTGATAGAAATGGTCTCAAAATGTAAGCCTGATGTCCTTTTCCTCCAAGAAGTAAAACTCAATAGCACTAAGTTAGACCTCACTTTATGTAATGTCTAGAAAGATGCTACCTATTGGTATACAAAACATCATGACAGACGAGGTGGGGCTGTTATTGGGCTAGCCCCTTGGGTTGCCAAGTATGTTGTTGATAAAGGTGAGGATCCATCTCATAGTTGTGTTTGGGTTCTCACCTTTATCAATAATCGGCTTATCAGTTTTTTCTCCATTTACGCCCCTAATTTTGCTAAGGACCGCACTGAGTTATGGAATTGGATGGCTAAAAATCTTCCTTCTGTAGATTGGCTATTGGGAGGAGATTTTAATATGGTTGAACATCCTTCTGATTGTAGTTGGTTTAAACAATCCAATCTTAGTTGTGAAGAATTTAATAGCTGGTTGTTCTGTCAGAATTCTTTGGGAGTGGTTGATCCTATTCATAATAAGTTCTCAAGTCAATCTAATAATTAGTTCACTTGGTCAAATTGTAGAAGGGGTGATGATAGGAAATTGAGCAGATTGGACAAATTTTATATATCTCAAATGTTGCCTTTGGTTTCTGATTTAGTGAGAATGAATGTACAAGTGGATTTATCATCCATCCCTTTTGACCATTATCCTATTCTTTGTCATATTAGTTTAACCCAAACCCAAAATATCAATAATGTTCGACCCTTCAAGCTTAATGTTTCACATTTAAAGAATCCTAGTTGCATAGCAAACCTCTCAAATATATGGGACTCCTTTCCTAAAATCGTGGGTGAAGAATCTTGGGTTGATTGGTGGTGTACTGCTATTTCACATTGCACTAGTTTCTTATGCTCCTTTGGCAAGAAAATGACATGACAACGTAAGCGTATGGAACAATCACTTCAAGGTAAAATTTTCAGTGCTAGGAAGCTCCTGAATGATTATCTTAGTAACAACCACATTCAATCTTCTATTGCTATTGCAGAAGCCAAATTATGCCAAATAGACACTTACAAAGGCTAGGGGGCTAGAATAAGATCAAGACTTCATTGGATTAAAGAAGGTAATAAAGGAAGCAAATATTTCTTCAATTACCTTAACTATAAACATAGAAAAGAAAGGATTGATATGATTTGGGATGAATTTGATATCCCATAGTCCAATCCCTCTGAGATTTGTAATGCTTTTAAGCGTTTCTATGAGAATCTTTTCCAGGATGACTATTGGCAAGATATTCAAGAGAGTCTTGAAGATTCTATCCATGATTTTATTCCTAATCTAATTAACCTTGAGTACAACTGCTACCTAGATTGAAGGTTGACTCTTGAAGAGCTAGAAACTGCTTTTTTTCAATGGCCCCTTATAAAAGTCTAGGTAGCAATGGACTTCCTATGGAGTTCTATCAAGTTATGTGGTAACACATTAAGGAGGATTTCTATAATCTATACTTGAAGGCCTTTGAGAAAGGATTGTTGGGTCCTACTATCAATGGTGGTATAATCAGGTTTATTTCTAAAGGGCAAGAAAAAGATACCATTTCTGGTTGGCACCCTATCACCTTGCTCAATACCTCTAAAAAATCATAGCAAAAGCATTAGCCATTAGAATTAAACCTATTGTGCAAGAAATTATTAGACCCGAGCAAACTGAGTTCATTGTTGGCAGATTCATTCTAGATAATCTCATGTTGGCATGGGAAACTTGTGAATAGGCTCAACAAACAAGGCAAAATGTTATTTTGATCAAACTTGATTTTGACAAAGCCTATGATAGAATACATTGGAGCTTCATCCTTAAAATGCTTCAGTGGTTAGGATTTGGACCTAAGTTTCGAGCCCATGTGTAAATGTTGTTCAAGGATGCTAATGCTCAAAACATCATTAATAATATGATAATAGATCCATTTCTACTACAACGGTCTACACAACAAGGCTACCCTCTATCTCCACACCTTTATGCACTTTCAGTTGATGCTTTGGGATATATGCTCCACTATGCTAATAACATGAAATGGATTTCAGGAGTCTCCATCCCATGTGGTGTTTCGGTCATTAACTCACACTATGATGATGACAACATGTTGTTTCTTCAAAACTCTGAAAAAGATATAATTAATACTTTGGAGATTTTAGAGCTATATTGTACGGTTTCAGGCTACAAGTTAGCTTATGAAAAAAATAAATTCTTGATGTTGCAATCTGGTCCAATCCCTCATTGGGTCCCTAGGGAATGGAAGCAAATCAAACATGGGGAAATCATGAGGTATCTTGGTATACCATTTGGTATTGGGGTATCTCTTTCCGATATGTGGAGATGGTATCTTGATAGGGTAAGAAATAAATCATGTACTTGGGGAAATAAGTTTCTTTCCTTGGCTGGTAAAATACAATTTGCCAATAATTTTTTTCTAGCAACTCATGTTTATTATTCCTCATGTTGGATGCCTTCTAAAAAGGAATATGAGAAATTAACCAAAATAATTCGTCAATTCCTAAGGGCTAAATGGGATGGTACTAGAGGTTTTATTATTTCTTCTTGGTCTCATTGCATTCAACCTAAATGCAAAGGTGGATTGGGATTAATAGATCCAAGAATACAAGGCTTATGCTTAGCTTCCAAATGGATTATTAGAGTTGCTCATGGGAATGAACCTTGGAACATAGTCTTACGGAACCATATTGATCTAGCTATATTCAAAAGTAAATGGCAACATGTGGGATGACTTGATAAAGTTCTCCATGCCCCTTTTTTCTCCATCAAGGCCTCTTTCCCCCTTCAGTCTATATGGAGGTCGTGGAAGCAGGTTTTCCATCTTATAAGCTAGAAGGGTAACTCTCTTCAACATGGATTCAATTTTTCCACTTCCTCTATATGGTGGAACAAGTACATCCGATACCAAAATCAACTTCTTTCCTTAATCTTTCCAAAGCATTCTTATTATCTATTTAAAAAAGGCACTTGTTTAGTGGGAGACCTTTGGGATTTTCATACTATGGATTGGTTATCATGGCATATTGTCAAAGCCAAATTCAGTTTGGGTAATAATTATAAAGTGTTTTTTAGTTTTGTTTGATCTCTAGTTACTTTGGATTTGCCTATGAAATTATGTACTCCAATTCAATGTAACTTTTTCAAGGATTGGCGATGGATGTCTGAATATCCATTTTTCCATTTTCCTTTGAAGAAGGCTTACTTACATTTGCTCCTAAAGCTGCATGTGAAACACGGACTATATTCTAAATGAAAATGTAGATTCAATGAAGTTTTTAGGCTAAAATTGTTAGCTCAAATTTGGAAACCCAAAATTGATGCGGATACCCAACTATTTGCTTGGAAAATTTTACATTGCAAGCTACCCATGGGGACAGATTGAAATGTATGATGGTCCAACCGATCAATTGCCCATTTTTTTGTAAACCAGAAAGTGTGAGGCACATTTTTTGGGGATGTCAGTTTGCGAGAAAATAATGGAATTATGTTTTCAATGATTTGCTTGCTATTTTTTATCATAAATTAAGCTAGAAAGAGGCTCTTCTTGGGGTTGGTTTACATACAAATATTATTGGTAATGGTGTAAGACAGGTTATATTGCGGCATATATGGAGGACCAGATGTTTGGTTGTCTTTGATAATCACAATGATTTTCATTAGGAATTTGTAATTCTAAGGCTTTACATCTCTTTTTTCTCAACTATAGATTGATGCTGAAAAGGACTTACAGTTGGATTTCCAAATTCAACGAATTAAAGCTCAAATTACTCAACTACTCAGCAGAAAGAAGATCAACATTGGATATCACTTGAGAGTTCTTTTATAAGACTGATCTTGTTGTTTTATAGCTTCTGATTTTTGTAATTTGTAACACTCATGTTGCTACTCTTTTCTACAGCCCTTTGTATGTATTGTTTTTGCTTTTGGTTGATTCTTTTTGCAATCTTTTGTTGCAACTCTTTGTAACTTGCATTTTATCAATAAATAAATAAATAAACTTTCTAATGAGAAAATGATGACTTTCAAAATGTTTAAATTAAGATTCTTTTTAAAGATTATTGTTTGTTTTATGGCTTCACATAACCACACAAGCTCTCTCCTTAGGTTTGGGTCCCATGGAGGAAGGCAACCTTCAAAATAGAATGAGTGGTTGCTAAGATTGTTTAGGAATATTAGATAGTGAGCAGTCACTTGAATTTCTAAATTTGGTAACCTAAATGTAATGAAAGTTGGTGGTCCCATTGATTTTAGAGTGAAGATAGCTTAACATTAACATTTTAAATTTAGTAATTAATTTTTGTGGAAAAATAATGATCAATTGTTGACACATGGCAACAAAATCTCCTAAGTCCATTTTCACCCACTCAAATTAAGAGGGCTAAAAAGCCAGAGCTCCTATTATATAGGAAAAGATTTTGAATAAATCTTTAGCCCTAGTTTTTAAAATTTATTATGGACCCTCCCACCACAAAAATAGAGCCCAAACACCCTCCATGGGACCACTTCCTTACTCCACTATGATATTATGAGAAAAATAATCAATTTTTTTAATAGTTAAATGTAGTTGTTTTTCAAAATTTCAAAATTGAATTATGAAAATAAATATTTTAAATTACATATAATTTTTTTTTGATTGGTAAGTGGTCCAAGCCAAGGCTAATTATTATTATTTGTTGTGATCAATTATTTTGAATATTAGTTAATTTTGAGTAGATTCGAACCCAAGACCTCCCAATTAAGAGGCTCACAATTCACTATTGTATTGTAGACTCTTGCCTAAATTACATATAATGAATTATTTATTAAATCTTTGATAAATAAGATAATATTTTATAAATTTATAAATTATTGTAGAATTATATATTATATTATATTATATGAAAAATAAAATTACTAGTAATATGCTTATTTAATAGGTTTTATATTTAATGTATTCAATTTTTTTTATAAATTTTTTTTTATAAATGTCTAATTTAAAATAAAAAAATTAAATTTTTATCATTTTAATATTTATTTTAAATTACATTTATTAGATATTTTACTAATTATCTATTTTTTTATTATCAATTTTTATATTTTAGTAATACTTTTGTTATGTTACTTAATTTCAATAATGTTATTTTTATGAGAGCCCATCGGTCCGGGGTGACCTCCATAAGAATTATTTTCCTGCAAATGAGAGTCTTTAACCAGTGTTACTTTGATTTTCTCTTCTTATTACATTTGCAGGTTTGCAATTATGTGGAGAGATTCTAACAGTTGTTCATCAAAATGTTTTTCATACCTCCTTTGGGATGAAAGGGAGTTCTATGTCAAAGATTGGATAACATGTGGGAAGGGTTCACTCAATGGTTCTCAAGATATTAAACCATCAAGCAGGTAACTACAAAACATGAAAGGACAGTTGGGGTTACGCTCTAAATCATTTTTTTTGAACGCGATAGTTTGTCACTTCCAATCATCACGTTTCCTATTAACAAAGTAAAGAGTGTTGAAGTTTTAAAAGGAAAATCACTCTTGCCTCAATACATCCATGACAAATGGAAAGGGAGACAAGAAGGCTTTGTCTTAGAGGCACCCTTCAATGTCATAATGAAGGAGAATTGACTTGTAGCTCCCTATAATTTTGAGAAGCAAAATAGTACATGATGGTTTTCCTTGGATTTTCACCAGTCTAGCAGGTTGAAATACCTTTCATTTTCTTGTTTCTTGAGTTATTGGGTCCATTCCATGACAATAATTTGTAGCAGAGTAACTTATCCATTTTATTAAGTAATTATTCATATTAATTTTGATATTTTTGTTAGGATTAACCATAGACAGAAATAACAGTTACATGCAAATATAATTAGTATCAGAATATAATAGATCACACAGAAGAGAACACAAGACACAAAGATTTAAGATCACAATCCACAATCCCTTACATCTCAATATTGCCACAAGAAGCTACAATATCACCATACATTATGAAACCCCTAACCTTAAGTCATTTTATACAAGCTTTTGCTGCTTACAAAATTAGGGCTAAAATAAGTTGTCCAATAGATAAATAACAATCGATGCCTTTTACAATAGTGGGTCATTTTTGGCTTCAAGGGCGCTGCGAGAAAAAACCCCTACGGGGGTGTTGCCGCTCGACCCCCCCATGTACTGCAACAGAAAGCACACCTGGGGTGCTGCCCCTTGACTCCATAGAAATAATCTTGGGAGAAACTGCGCCGAATAAACCTCCAAGTCTGATTAGGCTCCACATCACAATAATTTTTTATTTTAAATTAATATGCAAACATTATTGATTCATTTTAATGAGGAATCTCCTCATTGTTACATGCACAAAAGCATGTCATTGATAGTTATTTAAGTAATTAATAAATGAAGATGAACATCAAAAAACATTATTATAAAAAATCTAACCTTAACTAGTTGTCCGAAAAAAACCTATAAATCATACATTTGTTTGCTGAATGTTTAAATGTTGTTCTCACATGAAGAGAGAACTCTAAAGGTTTAAATTGTTTTGACAAAGTATTTAACATACATTTTTGTCTTGTGAACTTTGTGATTGCAATTATGAAATTTAAGGTTGGTCATTGGCATTTGAGCTCCCCTTTTTTGCTAACAAAAAATCTATGACCACTGTCACCTCCGAGAGGTCATTAATACAAAAAATCTCACCAGAGTCACCTCCAAGAGGTCGCTAATACTAATTACTAGTATCGCATCATCATAGAGATTTCCTCGTGGAGTTATGATTCCTTTTCTATATGATGGGCATTGTCTATACAATAACTTATTTGTACCTTTACAAAAAAATATGTTGCTAACAAAATTTAGCATGTTACAATATATGTCAGTTAATTGTAAGTGTTTGCCAATTACTAACATATATTAATAAAATTAGTTGAAATATATTGTAACATACTAAACTTTGTTAGCAACATATGTTTTGTAAAGGTGCAAATATGTTGCTACGTAGATAGTGCCTATACATTGTAGCTCTAGTGATTCCTCATTTTAGACTATTCAAACTAATCATTTTTGCACTTTTATATTTATATTTAAATGTTTTTCTAGGATTTACAATGAAAGAAATTCCCCCTTTTTTCCATGAGCATGATATTATTATTATTATTATTTACAAGTTGATTCACGTAATCTTTCTAATTCTATAATCAAATCGATGTGTTTTTTTAACTTGTGACATAAATTTAACTATTGAAATAGGTGAACATCTTTTGACATAAATTTGACTATTGTAAAAGGTAAACATTTTGATTTTCGATTTAAGACAATTATAATTAAAAAGTAGAAATTTTATTTAAGTTTCTTTATTTTTTTAGTGTGTATAAAAGAAGTGTTTACTTTTCAAAAATAATCATATGCAATTACAATGAAATAAAATTGAGAAAAAGAAATAATTTAAATATTATAATAATATTTCTTTTCACATTTTATTAATATAGTTTATCTTTCGGATCTAGAAACCACAAAACTAGTTGTCAAAAGTTAGATTGCAAAACATCTATCAAAAACATATTTCTGAATATCAAATCAATTTTTTTCTCTAAATCAAATGATTTCCTCCATATTGTTAAACAAAATATTTTGCAATAATTTTTTTATCATCCATAGCTTGAAGGTCCAATCTAATTATGGCTACAACGAATATACCTGCAGCAATATGGCAACTTTGTAACATGTTGGGGACTTCCATCAAAGTGCAATAGTGTAAAGACCACACCTACAAAATAGGAGCCAATAATCATGATTATTAAATTTGAAAAAAAAAAATATTTACAAGTATGAAGAACATAAATCAACAAGTTCTTAAAGAGACCATAAATCAATTACCAGAATACCAAGAAGTTTCAAACACAAGGACCAATCTGATAGGAGCTCTAGAACCTTCTCAAGAATAAAAAGAGCGAGAATATTGTAAGAGTGCTTTACCACCCTACCACGAAGCTATCAAGCTTCCTCGAAATCTTTCTTGACATGAAAGATACAGAGCTTGACACCGAGGAAGTCTAAACAAGAAAAACTAGGAGTAATGAAATTGTGTAGTAAAAAAAAAGCATTTTCTAAAACCATTCACTAATATCATGGATAGGCAGATGCATATATCAAACATATGAAAAGAATCATCAATATTTCTTGATTAACATGTACAGATCCCTATACTATCGCATTCAAAATTTAAACATACTAGGAATTTGTCCTAGCTTAAAATGCTTACAATAAAGTTATCACAAATACATTAGTGAGGACAAAAACAACAATTTATATCAACAAATAATATTTCACAAAAAAAACCATCTCTTTCATCCAACTTCTACATAAGCATGTGGGCATGTTATCATTGTCACAATATCCATCATGGCTACTAGTATAAAGTACACTTAGGTGCATTCATTTATGAAGGCATGCTATTCTATGATAATCTTAAAGAAAGGTCCATCTAATCAATTCTAACATCTCCAAAAGTTGATGAATGTAAATAAAAATAAACATTTTTACAGACAAGACCAACCAACATGTATGGAAGCCATTTATGCCAGTTCTCACAATCACAACTGCAACGAGCATTCACCTCCTATATAATTGCTTTGTCTTACATCTACAAATGTAACTAATCCCAAGAATAACATAAGTTGCAAAGGCAGGACACTAAAAATGATAATGATAGTATAACTGATATTTAAACTTGCCAATAGTGTTGATTTCTAATGATTTTCTCACAAGATACAAATATTTTGTACACCAAAGGACACTCTAGCTTTGTTAAAAGTTGCCCATGTCTGTTGGGGGATTTTTTCACAAGTATGAAACACAAATTGTTTGAAGAGAAGATATTAGGTTGTTCAAAGTAGGAAGGTATTTCTTTCTAATTATAATAGATGATCTCTTGGTAGCAATTTGAAGTCATGATACTCTCTTGGAAAAGGCATATGAGAGAGAGATCATGATAAATGTCTACTCCATTTTTCTCTCCCAATAGAAACCCATTGTAGTATTTATCAGATAAGAGCATACAAATTCTCTCCCCCTCTTTTCGGTCTAATATCTTTCTTATATGTGAAGATCCTCTTGTTTTATGAGCATCCTATTCTAATAAAATACATTATTTGTAAAACATATCTAGCAGTAACATGCAAGGTAAATGCCCATTGATAGACTATTCCATGCATAGGAGAAGATAAAATTGGCACATAACTGTTGCCCACTTTGATTCTTTAAGGGCCCATTTGGCAATGAGAATTAGACTGGAATAGGCATATGCAAATTCCTAAAAGTTTGAATTCTTTGTTTGGGCACATCAAATCAAAATTGAGAATAGGAATACATATTCCAATTTTGGCCCAAACATGAGCATTTGCAATTCCCCCTAAATAGGTGGAATTGGAATACATATTCCTATTCCAATTTTACTTTTTCATATTTGATGGAAGTTTGTGAAGTCCATTGAGTCGATCAAACCAGATCAGTTTGGAGCCATTCCTAGGTGCACATCAAATCCAACTAATGACAAATCTTTGTTACTAGACCACCTTATATAGCTACAGTCAAAAGACAATAATAGAGGGTTCATTGACAAAACACTGTGTTGATCTTTTTTCATTTCTTGTATTTGTATCCCAAGTTCTAGATAAACTTTATTGATTGCAACCTTTCGCACCAAGCTCAGGAAAAAGGAAGCCCCACAATGTTGAAGAATAGATTGATGTTGCCCATTAGACCGACGCACGTGATTTTGATGATTTAGACTTGAATGAGAAGGAATCTGGTGGATTCAAAATAAAAATGACAGACAATAAATAAGACACATTTGCGTATCTTATTTCCCCACAAGATGCAACTTTTTCCATCATATACATTGATTTCTTTAGCAACCACCACAAAAATCACTAAATAGACAATAATCGAAATGAATGCAAAGTCCTTTTGGAAAGAGTAACAGATATTGTTTTTGTAGTCAAGTCTTGAATCACACAAAACACTATTGAATAATGGGTAAACATTCAAAATATCACCATTAGAAGCTTCTCTATGAAAATGTATGGAAATGATAATAGATCAGTAGTTGCTAGCAAGAAGCTTAGATTGGGAAAAATTTATGGGCATCTTACAAACGAGAAGCCTATGAGAGAGAATCATTAGTAATTACCAATTCGATTCAAGAAATTTATACCAATTTGATTCAATTAATATTTTTCCTAAAAAATTTAAATTTAAATTTTAACTAGAATTCTAATTTTAGCTTTGTAGAACCAAACGGAGAATAGGAATACATATTCCTATTTTCTATTCTAGAATAACAAACCTAGTATATCAAATCCCTATTGCTCTATTTCTATTCGTATTCCTCTACTCCCGTTTGTTTGTGGGAATTCAACTAGAATAGGAATTGAGAATTGAAATTTCTTTCCAATTCTCTATTTGGTGCCTCAAATTGGAATTGGGAATTGGAACTTGTTTTTACTACTTAGTTTGGTGAGCCAAATCAGAATTGAGAATTGGAATTTGTATTTCCATTTTGACCGCAAAATGATAATATGTCAATTCTCCAAAATAATTGTTATTGAAATTGCAATTGCTATTCCCGTTTTGACTTTTTCTTATTTCATAATATTTTTAGATCCGCTTAATGAGATTGACTTTTCAGGATAATTTCAAAGCATTTTACAGTCTACTGGTTTACTGTATAGTTTGAACTGTACCATGATCACGGAGTTGGAGGGTATAATGTTGTCCAAAACCATTCTTTATTGGGCGATGGAAACCCTTTTGACGCTTTGCAGATGAAAAGTCTCAATGGCGATTATTGGGTCATCGAAGTGGTATGCGGCCTTTTTCTTTTCAATTGTTCACCAGCTATAACACTAGCAAATTATTCACTCTTACTACTTTGTTATTGATCATCATTTTTTGCATCTTCTTTCACTTGTAGAGTACGAGCACATGCGAACTGTATCATGTGAATGTCTTGGTCGACATCTGTTATTGTCTATTGTTTTTACCGTGCTAGATATACAGGCATTGGATAACAAAAACTTCCCCCCATCGCTTGTGACATTGACTGCCCGAGCACCGACAAAACTGAATCCATTGATCTCAATACTGCGCTTTTGAACCTTTGTTCGAACAACTTCAAAAGTGGCTTTGAAGTGGTAGATGGTGTGGAGATCATTCGTGAGGATGTTGAAATTATGCACCAGATCTCTTGGCAAATTTTGTAAAATCAAATGGGGTGTGGAATACTATCTATTCTTATGTTTATTTCTAATTCTTATTTTCAATTCCTATTTTCAATTTATATTTCCACAATCAAATGAGCCCTAATATATTAGCTTATGAATTGAAACTAAAGTCTTTGGGAATTTCATAGATCAACACTCATAAACAATCAATAACGATCTATGGTAAACACTTTTACAATACTCCTAGATTTATTATTTCTAATTAATTTCATAATTTATTCATTCCTAATCAGATAAGGTTTTCTATCATAGATGTAAAACTTAAAACTAGCAAGTAATATAATTCTAAATAACATACATCAACTATAAATTCCTAGATGCCATCATATAAAGCAAGTTTTTTGAAAACTGAAAAAATGAAAATAACAAATGTCATCCAATTTTGTAATTTTTACAAAATTTCATCAAACAATCATCCCTTACTAAACAAGACTCTAACTATGTAGAAAAAAAATACAATTGCCATTTCATTAGATTACAAAACCAAAGAATACTACCCAACTTGTTAGCTCCTAATTTGATAGAACTTAAACTACCTAATACTTAGCAAAAATACATATAGGATCCAACTATTTCCCCATAATAAACATATCAACCTAGGACTAGGACCAACTAACAAGACAACTATGTCCTCTACTATTTGAACTCTGCAAGATTCAGGTAGGTACACCTAGGATTATTCTTCTCTTTTCACAAGCTTCGTGCTAATTCTATTTCTCACCAAAGCATAAAATGACCCCAAAGCTTCTTTACTTATGCATATAAGAGAGAAGTGTAAGAGCTAATCACACAATCTATTCACCCATAAGCTAAGTGAGGGTCTGCACTTTAGATCACAACTTAAAAGTTAAAGTAAAAATTGATTTTGACAAAAAGTTTGATTTTAACCTTGACAAGTTATGAAAACCTTGTCGCAGCTTAATAACTAATCGTCGCCTTATTCAATATAGGCTATCAGAGTCTAATTACATATCTTAAATGTGCAATCCTTGTGTTTACCTTGTAAACAAATACCAAACATCAAATTGGACCTTCTACTTAATGATCTTCCCTTCAACCCTATGATTTGACCATTTTAAATCTAACATTTACTTAATTCCTTGAATATATGGAAGAGATTTAAAATAACATACACTCTTAAGCAGAATACAACTAAAATCAAGAAAACTTGTTCAAGATGCTTAGAGAAGCCATAAATACAAGAAAAAAGACAAGATCCAAAACAATGTGCTCAAATGTAGATTCCTTTTATTGATTTTCTTTGAAAATGATACATCAAGACCTGCAATATAGACTAACAACAAAATTGATAAAGTATTTAAGATTTTTTATTGAAAATATTCTTCACAGTACCAATAAAACATTCAAAACTTAGGAAACGTGATATGGACTAACAAAAAATAACATCTTATTCATAAAAATGAATTCTCTAACCCCCTTTTTCAATGTTAGAAATCCTTTTATAACTAAGGATTGCAACAAGCTTCAGATTGGAGAATAGCACACACGTCATCAATTTAGAGGACACAAAAATTAAGGAGCAACAAGAAAATATTACTTCAAGGAAAACAAATGTGCAATTAGTCCCTTGAGAAGTTGGTGTAGATAGCTTCCAACTTGTGACTTCTTTATTCCCTTTGTGTGTAACCACTTGTCTTTTAAATCAACCTACTCCTATTGTTGTGGTAGTGGGTCCTCAAAGGTTGATTCACCAATAACTGTGTACTTTTGTACTCATCCTTCATACTTTGCATTTGATGGCCACTTATGACCAAGGATTTGACCTGCCACCTCTCTATAATGGTTGTACATGATTGAACACTACGTAACCTCTTTCTCAAAATTTTCATAATGCAACTGACAATTGATTATCTTTCCCATACATACCTCAAAATATCCCATATTAAAGTTTAGGAGTGTTTTATCAATGCTTGGCTTATGTTATCAAGTGCCTCATCATGCCATACTTGAAATTGTTTTACTTCTTGTCTGTGTCCAATATAGGAGACAACAATGTGCTTTTCAAGGAATCAAAATCTCTTTGCAATTCAATAATCCTGGCCTCAATATATATACTCTGGTAACATAGGAAAACTTGCCAATGTTTTAACCAACTTGGCAGTAGGTCTGATTAATTGTGATATCTTAGTGTCAAAACTAGATGTTAACTCAATTGTTTTCATCTTTTCAATCATTTGCACCCACTTCTCATAAGTTGGTCTGGAAATATATGCTTATCTTTATCAAACTTTCTTATTGATTGATGTAATCAAGAATATCCCTCATATATCATTAGCAATCTAGCAATTACCTTTTCATGCAATAATAATAATGTTGTTTGGACATTGCCGATTTTGTCCATCTCAAAATTTTCTTTACTTTCCTCAACATTTTTCTTTAACATAAAAACTTTATGTTGCAACTCACGTAATGCTCTATCCATGTCATCATCAATTATTCTATGAATTGGTGAAGTACATGCATCTTTCACTGCAAGCATGATTCTTAATTATCTTGGAAAAACAACTTGATCTATTGGCCTAGCAACCTTTAACTTTTCTATCCCTTCTCTTAACTCTCTGACTTGATTTTCCAAGTCATTGTGAATCTTATGTCTGTACTCATATTCCCTAAAACATGACTAGACTTTAGAACAAGGTGATCATCATCTTGATCTTCCCTTTGTGTCAAACATCCTTCAACATAATTGGCATATTGAACCGATCCACTAGCAACTTCACCTATACATTTCTCTTTGCACAATGACACTTCCTATTAATCCTATACCACTTGCAATCTCCCTTTTTTCCCTTGGAAGAAGATAAAATCCAAATGGCCAAGGTGGCATGATCCTTACTGTTATTCTTGACAATTGGTATCAGAGCTTGGTCCTCTTTTAGAAGCTTGACCTCTTGAGGAGATCTATGATGACAACCTTTAAGAAGGTCAATCCAAAATTTGATGGAAGAAACTATGCATTATGGAAAGGAACACCGAGGCCACATTTGATTATATGGATGCAGATGGAGTGTTGGGAATTCACAATTTTTTTAATACAAAAATCCCAATCTAGATACTTCTACTATTGTTGAAAAGATGGAATTTATGAATAATATGAAAGCCAAGGGAGCATTATAAAATGCCTTATCAGATCCTAAATATACTAATGTGATGGAATTAGAGAATGCACATGAGATATGGGTGAAATCAGAATCATTACATGAAGGCAACACCTATGTGAAGCAAGCAAAGATGAAAAGTGTGAGAGGGAACCTTGAATATTTTAGGATGAGTGAAGATGAGAATATCATTACTGATATGTAGAAAGTGACATAACTTGTTTGTGGCATCAAATGTGTAGATCGGGAACCATAAAAGAAGATGAAATAGTCTCAAAGACACTACGGTCCTTGCGACCTACTTATGACAAAAAAAGTTGTTTCAATTGAAGAAATCAAAATTACATCTAAGGTGAACACTAGATTTGGTCACAATTTGCCTAAAGTTGAAAGTGCATTTAAAGTTGGGTAAGTGCACAAAGTTGTGGTGCCAAAAGGGGGGTATAAGTGGACACCTTTTTCCTGAAATCAGCAAATTCTGGACTTCAACAAGAATTTGAAGATAGTTACGCTCAAAATTTTAAGATATGACAAAAACAAAAGTCGTAGTCCTTTGAATCTAGTTTCTAAACTACTAATTTTTTTTCAAAATGGTTTAGTTTTAGGTCCTCAAAAAAGGGGGCCACAGAAAGTGGTACTGCTTATTCCAAAAAAACATAACATAGTACAAAGTGTGGCCCCCCTAAAATTTTAACTTTTTTTTTGAAATTCTTTAATCGCTCTAGTCAAAAGTTACCTAACACTATGTAGTTTATCCCAAATTTTTCGGGTAATTTTATAATGTGTATTTTTTTTTTAATGAATTTTTAAATTAGACCCATCGCAAAAATGTGAAATATCTGTGTGCTCCCCCTAGAAATGATTGAAAACTAATCTAAAATCAAAACTTCTTTTTTTCAAAGTGTGTAGAATGGAGTCTAGTTTCTAAAAAACTAAGTTGTTACAAAATTCGATGAATGAGCTAAAATCTACAGCCCAATTAGTACATGGTGGTTTTTGACAAAAAATGAACATACATTCAAAAGAAATTATAGATGAAAGACTTAAAATAGTTCAAATTAAAAATAAATTATATGGTTAGATAGCTAACACAGAGACCTATAATGTTATGTAACCTGATCTTATCGATACCCAACCACGAAGAATCTTGAAGGGGAGCACACAAGAAAAATCAATCATTTTTTGTATGTTTGCTGGAAAACACGTCTCAGACCTGTTTATAAACTCCAAACCTTTGGGTTGGATCTCCAAGGCAAAACCAAGCCTTAGGCTTGGTTTTAATGCAAAGCTTTGAATAGCGCGTGCGCCCTATAGCGCACACACCCTATTAAAATGCTATTGAATTCGAGGTAGTGCGCACGCGCTATAGTGCGCACACACTATTGAGACCTAAATTGCAAATCAAAACCAAGAGAGAGTTGGGGGGGTGGGGCGAGGGAATGGCTATTTGTGTGTGTGAGAGAGATAGAGAGAAAGTAGGGGATGGAAGAGGGGAGAGAGGAAGTGAGAAAGAGTAGGGGTGGCAGAGAGAGTATAGGATAGGAGATAGAGGAAATGTGAGAGAGTAGGGGTGGCAAAGAGAGTACAAGATGCAAGAGAGAGGAAGTGTGAGAGAGAGAGTAGAGGTGGCAAAGAGAGAGCATGGGATGGGGGAGAGAGATTGAAAGTAGGGGATGAGAGAGAGAGAGGAAGTGTGAGAGAGAGTACAAGTTGGGAGAGAGAGATTGAGAGTAGGGGATGGGGGAGAGAGAGAGTAGGTGGTGGGAGACGGCATGGGAGAGGAAGAGCGAGAGAGAGGAGGATGGGAGTGCATGTGTGTGAAAGAGAGAGAGTAGGGAATGGGAGACGGGGAAGATAGAGTAGCTTGAGAGAGAGTAGGGGATGGAAGAGAGAGTAGGGGATGGAAGAGAGAGTAGGCGATGGGAGAGGGAGTGGGAGAGGGAGAGAGAGAGGGGGATGGAAATGTGTGTAAGAGAGAAAGAGAGAGAGTGTGAAAATGTGAGAGAGGGTAGGGGGTAGCAGAGAGAGAGTAGAGAGGGAGAGAGAGAGAGAGAGAGAGAGAGAGAGAGAGAGAGAGAGAGAGAGAGAGAGAGAGAGAGAGTAGACAGTAGGAGAGGGAGAGTGAGTGAGAGAAAAAGTAGAGGATGGGAGAGGAGAGAGGGGGGATGGGTGTGTGTGAAAGAGAGAGAGTAGGGAATGAGAGAGGGGAGAGAGAGATAGAGAGAGTAGGGGATGGGATAGAAAGAGAGTAGGCAATGGCAGAGGGAGTGGGAGAGGGAGAGACAGGGTGGATGGAGGAGAAAGAGATTAGTCAATGGTAGAGGGAGTGGGAGAGGGAGAGAGAGGGGGGATGGAAGTGTGTGTAAGAGAGAAAGTAGGGGATGGGAGAGAGTGTGAGAGAGAGTAGGGGTGGCAAAGAGAGAGAGTGAGAGTAGGGGATGGGAGAGAGAGGGAGAGAGAGAGAGAGAGATAGTAGGCGATGGGAGAGGGAGTGGGAGGGAGAGGGAGAGGGGGAATGGAAGTGTGTAAGAGAGATAGAGTTGGGGATGGGAGAGAGTAGGCAATGGGAGAGGGAGTGAGAGAGAGAGAGGGGGGGGAATGGGAATGTGTATAAGAGAGATAGAGTAGGGGATGGGAGAGAGTGTGAGAGTTTGAGAGAGAGTAGGGGGTGGTAGAGAGAGCTTGTACAGGATGGGGGTGAGAGAGAGAGAGAGAGAGAGAGAGTATGAGAGAGAGTAGGGGATGGAAGAGAGAGAGTGAGAGTAGGGGATGGGAGAGAGAAAGTAAAGAGGGAAGGAGAGTACTTGAGAGAGAGAGAGAGATAGTAGGTGGTGCAAGAGGGAGTGGGAGAGGGAGAGAGAGGGGGGATGGGAGTGTGTGTGACAAATCTAGAGAGTAGGGGATGGGAGAGGAGAGAGAGAGGGGGGGGATGGGAGTGCGTGTCTATGAAAGAGAGAGAGTAGGGGATGGGAGAGGGGAGAGAGAGAGTAGGGGATGGGGGAGAGGGAGTGGGAGAGGGAGAGAGAGAGAGGGGGAATGGGAATGTGTGTAAGAGAGACAGAGTAGGGGATGGGAGAGAGTGAGAGAGAGAGTAGGTGGTGGCAGAGAGAGCTCGTATGGGATGGGAGAGAGAGAGTGAGATTAGGGGATGGAAGTGTGAGAGAGAGTAGGGGATGGGAGAGAGAGAGTGAGAGTAAGGGATGGGATGGGAGAGAGAGAGAGAGTAGAGAGGGAGAGAGAGAACTTGAGAGAGAGATCTAGTAGGCGGTAGGAGAGGGAGAGGGAGAGAGATAGGGGGGATGGGAGTGTGCGTGACAGATGTAGAGAGTAGGGGATGGGAGAGAAGAGAGTGGGGGGATAAGAGTGTGTGTGTCTGTGAAAGAGAGAGAGTAGGGGATGGGAGAGAGTGTGAGAGTGTGAGAGAGAGTAGGGGGTGGCAGAGAGAGAGTACGAGATGGGAGAGACAGAGTGAAAGGATGGGAGAGATAGAGTGAAAGGATGGGAGAGAGTGAGAGAGAGAGTAGGGGGCGAGAGAGAGAGAGAGAGAGTATGGGATGGGAGAGACAGAGTGAAAGGATGGGAGAGAGTGTGAGAGAGAGTAGGGGATGGGAGAGAGTGTGAGAGAGAGTTGGGAATGGGAGAGAGAGAGTAAGAGTAGGGGATGGGAGAGAGAGAGTAGAGAGGGAGAGAGAGAACTTGAGAGAGAGAAATAGTAGGTGACCTGGGAGAGGGAGTGGGAGAGGAGGAGAGAGAGGGATGGGAGTGCGTGTGACAAATCTAGAGAGTAGGGGATGGGAGAGAAGAGAGAGGGGGGATGGGAGTGTGAGTGTGTGTGTGTGTCTGTGAAAGAGAGAGAGTAGGGGATAGGAGAGAGTGTGAGAGTGTGAGAGAGAGTAGGGGGTGGCAAAGAGAGAGTACGAGATGGGAGAGACAGAGTGAAAGGATGGGAAAGAGTGTGAGAGAGAGTAGGAGGTGACAGAGAGAGAGAGAGAGTACGAGATGAGAGAGACAAAGTGAAAGGATGAGAGAGAGTGTCAGAGAGAGTAGGGGATGGGAGAGAGTGTGAGAGAGAGTTGGGGATTGGAGAGAGAGAGTAAGAGTAGGGGATGGGAGAGAGAGAGAGAGAGTAGAGAGGGAGAGAGAGAACTTGAGAGAGAGAGAGATAGTAGGTGGTGGGAGAGGGAGTGGGAGAGGAGGAGAGAGAGGGATGGGAGTGCGTGTGAGCGATCTAGAGAGAGGGGGATGGGAGAGGTGAGAGAGAGAGGGGGATGGGAGTGTGTATCTGAAAAAGAGAGAGTTTAGGGGATGGGAGAGGGGAGAGAGAGAGTAGCGGATGGGAGTGTGTGTAAGAGAGAGTAGGGGAT
This sequence comes from Cupressus sempervirens, assembly GCA_028749045.1. Classification (NCBI taxonomy): domain Eukaryota; kingdom Viridiplantae; phylum Streptophyta; class Pinopsida; order Cupressales; family Cupressaceae; genus Cupressus; species Cupressus sempervirens. The sequence goes on from CM053792.1 coordinate 204,431,115, forward strand.
GGGAGAGAGTGTGAGAGAGTAGGAGGTGGCACAGAGAGAGAGAGAGTAAGAAGTGGGAGAGGGAGGATGGGAGTGTGTGTGAGATATCTAAAGAGTAAAGGATGGGAGAGGGGAGAGAGGGAGAGTGTAGGGGATGGGAGAGGGGAGAGAGAGTAGGAAGAGAGAGAGAGTAGGGAGAGAGAGAGAGTAGGGAGGGTGGAGAGTGATGTGTTCTAATATAGTGCGTATGCGCTATAGCGCGTACGCACTATGTGAAATCACCTAAAAATGGTCAAAAAGCAACTTTGGGGCCCGTTTCATTCATCCTCTGCTTTTGTTCTGTTCTGCACTCTGTTATCCCGACAGGAATCACGGGTTTCAACACAACAAACATTCTTTCAAAGTGGCAAACACTATTTCAAGCTAACAAACACTATTTCAAGGTGGCAAACACTTTTGGAAGCTAACAAACACCAAATTCAATCATTGGATACACGATTTGAAGACTTTTTGAATATTTGTTGTATAGAAAAGGTTAGTGCAATCTATTTTAAATATTGTTTGTTGATATATAGATACAAATTTGATTATAATTTGACATGTTGTTTAATATATAGTGAATTCATTGAAATTTGTATGTTTCAATCAAATGTTATTTCGAAATGGTTAAAAATTTGACAAGTCATTTTATATATATATATATTGTGTATTCATTCAAATAATTATAATTTTTATATGTATTTGAATAATTTGTAATTTACACATTTTAAGTAATTCAAATGTTTGAATAATTTGACATGTAGAAATCATCATCATGCCAAGGAAGAAACCAAAAAATCAAACAAATGAAGATAGGGAGAGAGATTTGGCAATTAAAAGAGATAAAATGAAATTACTACATGAGCAAAGAAAATTTCAAAGCAATAATGAAGAATTGACTTTTGAAGAGGATCAAGAACCACCAGTACCAAGAAACAAAGAGGAAGAATTGGAAAGACAAAGAGAATTAATGAGACTGTTACGCTCAAGAAGACAATTGAATTGTGAAGCTACACCATCTTCTAATGTTGGAGTCATATCGTCCGCTACACCATCTTCCAATGTTGAAGTCATATCGTCCTCTCATGTTGAAGAGACACCAATTTGTAGATCCGACGATATACACACTCCATCATGTCATGTTGAAGGCACAACATCAACACATCAAGTAGGTGATATTCCATCTTTTGCATCTTATTACCAAGGCACATCATCTTCGGTTCAAGGTACGCAATACACTCAACCTTATGTTGATGTTCAAAATGTTGAGAGAATTGAAGAGATTATAACACCTTCTATAATTCATTTTAGAAGACCAAAATATTTGATTGATATTGATAGTAACATTTTGAAATCAATGCTTGACAAGATTAGCAAGCGTACTTGTCAAAGAAAAGTTAATCGTATGTGGAGATTATTTTTTGATGAATTAAATATTACAGGTCAATGCCAATTATTTGTTGAAATGATGAGGAATTTAAAATTTAGGCCTATCATGAAGATACTTGGGCTAAGAACGATGGATGATTCAAATGAAAAAAACATTGTAAAGAATCTAATGAATGCTTATGACAAAGTGGGTTCTAAATCACGCACCAAAGATAGTAATATCGCAAGACGAGTACTTACATCGACAATAGTAAGTAGCTAAATGAAGAAAGCTTGACACATGAGAAAGACAAGCAAAACATTAAAAATTGGTAGAGGTACTCTAAGGAGAGCCATGCTAAGGCGTGAGAGATTGGAAGATCCAACAAAAAATGAGTTATGGACATTTAGCGGTAAACTACCGCGAAAGGATAAAGAAATTAGTGAAGCCTTGAAATCATTGATCGAAGATTTTTGGAAAAATAACACACGTGTTTCCCCTAATCAAAGAGATGTTGTAAGAAGGAGGATTGGTAGCCAAAATCGCGAGCCACATGCAAAACATTTTTTGGACACAACTCAGACACAATTTTTTGCAAAATTTATTGGTATGTATCCTCAAACTCGAATAAGTCAAAGATTTTTTGAGATGGGTAAACTTTTTTATGTGAAGATAAATCACACACGCACAACTTGTTGTTGTAGGATACATATTGAATTTTCTAACCATTTTGATGTTTTTAGGCATATATGCATAATTTTGCATTCTCAGTTTGTTTTGTAGGATTGTGACATAAATGAGCTACCAAGATCTTCAAGGGAATTCATATCCAACATTTTATGTGAAATAAGGGACGACCAACAATTTTACAAGACATCATGCTTTGGATGGTACGTGCTTATTTTGTGGTTCTTTGCAACTTTTATCAACTTGTCAACATATGGATAGTACACATGCAATTGGAAATGAAATAGTAGATTATGGAAAATTTAAGACAGTGACATATGCTCTAAAAGATGGGAAACATGGTAAAAGATGTGATTTAGTCATTGAAAATATTCCAGTGTATGAGTTCATGAAGATTTTTTGTGAAAACATTATTTACAAGTATGCAAGGCATACCCATAGAGCTCGATGGCTGGATTTGCAATTCAAGTTGTGCAAGGATACATTTCCACTGGATACCATTGTTTCGGTTGTAGATTTCGCAGAGAACTACACACTACAAACACAAAATAAGGTGCAAGCAAAGTATTATACTTCTCAACAGGTTTTCATATTTGTTCACATAACATTCATGCATTCACCTACAAGTACAGAGGATGAGAGGAAGATTTTGAGCGAGTACCATTTTTACATCAGCGATGATCGATCACATTCTACGGAGTTCGTACATGGTTGTTTTCAACTATTTTATGGAGATTTGGCTAACAGGGGCATCACATATCGTCAGCACATTATTTGGTCAGACAATTGTGCATCTCAATTCAAGAATGCACAGATGTTCTATTGGTTGAGCAGGATGCACAAGTTGTGTAGAATTCAATACATGTGGAATTTCACAGAGGCTGGTCATGGAAAGGGAGAGCACGATGGTGCAGGCGCATGCATCAAAAGAGCCTTAGCTCGTGAAGAACTAAAGTACAAAGATGGAGCAATATTGACAGATGCAAAATCCATCGTCCAGTGGTGTAACGCTACAATGGGTCTAGGTAAGGAAGGTGAGTCTACGGTTCGTAGATGTTTTTGGTTGATAGATAATACTAACATTGCACCATATCAGGATTGTTGCACACTAATAGGATCCAGTGAGTTGCACTCTTTTAGAAGCTCTGATGTAGGTTCATGGAGTATCCACACACGAAAAATGGCATGCTATTGTCCATCATGTGCAGAGGAAAATTGGGATGACTGTGAGTCGACTGAATGGGTGAACAAATGGGATATATGGGTTTTGGACCCAATTGACACCTATCGTCCCCCACAAGCACTACAAATGGTACAGATGGAATTGTCTATTGACTTTGACCGCTTGTCTGATCTAGTGCAACCTGGTAATATATATATTTATATATCTTTGTAATTTCAATATGTAACTTTATAACTTTTATGCAAGTATTTTCTGAATTAATGACCACATTTTGTACATTTGTCACTGCAGGCCATGTTTTTGCTGTTATTGCACCTGAAGACAATGAAGAAGGGACAGATTATTATTTGTGTCGTTGTGTTCAAGCCAAACAAAAATTGGATCACTCGGTTATAGATGGTGAAGGTTTAGAGTACCATGTCGGTGCGGTGGTTGTAACCGACACATGGCTTAGATGATATTCTATGAAGAACCCTAACTTGTGGTTATTCGAGGATTGGCAAACAGAGAGGAAGATTCTTCATTATTCAAATCTTGTTGTCGCATCAAATGTCCACTTGATAAATTATGGTGGAAAACCACATAATAAGAATCTTTGGAGAGTTCGCGAGTCAGACCACAAGGCAATACTTGAGACATTAAAATGTCGAACAGATCCAGTTGGCTCGTTAGATTGAATACAGAGAGATGGAGAGAGAGAAAGAGTGATCAACTGGATCCAAATACATTGTTGCAACCTCTTCCCCAAGATTTTCCACATGAATAAGGTGGACCGTATTGTTATGATGCGTAAGTGATGAGATTTAGTTTAAATCATAGATTTTATGTTTTGATTTGTTTAGAATCTAGATTTTATGTTTTGATGTCTCCAATTTTTTTAAAACTAGAGCAATATTTTTCATATTTTCTTATTGTGACGATATTTTTCTTTCATTGCATGTTCTCTTGGATGACAGGAGGGAGAGAAGAAAAATAAGTAGATTTCCAAACAGCCAGCCACCCTTCTTCATGTAATTTATTCATTTAAGGTAAAAGTCCCATTTCCTTTGTTTGGCTTTGGTATTTGGTTATTTAAAGTCATTATTCTAGTTGGACCTTCGTATGTTTGAATTTGGGATTGTTTAGTGTCTATTTGTTATGATTATACTAAATTATTAATTCTACGATGTTTCTATTATTTAATTATTTAAAATAAATTAAAACTTTTTGTATAAAATTATTATTATTTATTTCTATCTATTTGTTATGATTATTTCTATTATTTAAAATAAATTAATTCTATAATATCTCTATGATGAACTATTTATATTTCTAAACTTTACATATTTTATGCCATGACCAACAATCAAACTATTATAACAATACAAATACATTTAAATAGTAATGTAAGAATGGTTTAGTTCACATAAAAAATAAGTCTATCTTAGATATTCTAAATACATCACAAAACTTTATCGCTTCAAAAAAATTCGAATTTCTCCCATCTACTTGAGTTCCCATCAATTGTCCATAAAACTGGGAAAGGGAATAGGTGCTATGCTCCCAATCCCAACATCCTCCTGTCCACTACTAGGAGATGTGTGTAATGTAGGATTCAGCTCCATCAACTTAGTCATTTTTTTCACTAGTTGATTGGGACTCTCACCATTTGTTGCCAACTATGGTGACAATGCTTGGGGTTACACTTATTAAGTAAGAATATTTCCTAATCTAGGGATTAGAGCATTGAACATATCAGAATGTGATTTATGCTATGGGAGAAGAGGTATGTTGGGCATACTAATTGATTCTAGGGCTAGTGCAATTACATCTCCTTCCACTAGTGTTGTAAATATAATTTCTATAGTTGTTGAAGGTGCACCTCCAATATTTGGTCTATATCTCTTTCAAACATTTAGATTATCCTCTCTTTCTTTCCTCTTCTATTCCTTTAGTGCAACCTTCTCCGCAACTCATTTTCCCCTCTCTATAGCATATAAGATCTCATTTCTTGCAATCTTTTCCTCTCTCCCATCTTTCCTATCCCTGATCTTTTCCTTCATGTAAAGTGCATTAGCCTCAAATAACTTCTTAGTCTCTCTTGTTCCTTAGAATTTTGTATCCTTTTCTTTGGTAGCTATAGGAATCTACTGGGTAAACCACTATGTTGTTTTCTGTCTAGTGGCATGTAACGTATAAAATCATCATCTCCATCATAGTCATTTTGGGCCTGGGTATCAAAAAATTGTTAACTATTTATTTCATCATGGTTGCCACCATTTTCAAAGCATTAGATGACGTCCTTGGGGTCAACATGTGGTGGGGATGGAATTAAAAGGGAAACATTTTCATCCCTACAAGTATTTGGTTACCCAAGGTTTGTGACAACCTCCTACAACCAATCTGGTTGTGAATCTTGCATTAGCAAGCTTAATCTAATATCAATGTTTGTTGTATGCTCAAGGTTTTATCTCCTATAATAGTCCACTGGCTGGTTCAGGTTTTCTGGTTGGGTATTTTTAGGTGCAATTGTACCTAGTCCCTTCATATTTTGTCCATAACTCCTCAACAAAGTGTTAATTGGTTCATCTAATAAGCCATTGATTTTTAGGAAGGATTCAATAGTGATTTCCTCCCCCTTGCTTTACAACTCATCAATATTTGCATCATCTACAGTAGTTGTTTCTTGCAACTCATCTCTTATACTTTCTCAATTTTGCCTCTTCTAGGCTTGTTCCAACTAGCCCTTGCCAGTCCTAAACTATTGGGTGATTAAAATACCCTTTTCCTCACTCTAAAATATACTCCAAAACCAACTACACTTTTTTTGTAAAATATCACTCAAAACTGGCTATTTCAGTCTGCCAACTAGGCCTAGTTTGAGGCCATTTACAAAGCAACTCACAATCCCTTGACTTTTGGAACTCCCATGACCCAAAAAAGTCTTAAGAAACAACTCAAATGCAAGGATTCTTTTATTTTTTTGGTCTCATGATCAACTTTACAATGGTTTTTACAAAACCCTCCTTTCTAGCCCCTTTACCCTAGGGCTTTCTAGAACTCTTACTTTGCAACGTCTCTAGAACCCCAAAATGGTTCAACCACCTTCACTTTGGTTATATTAGATGACTTCAAACATAAAATGCAACTCTTGTTTGGAGAAAACACTAAATCCACCTTGGGAGCAATCACATACCCCTTTTATGCACTCAAATTTTAGGGAAAACTATGCACATACTTCTTAAATGGTTTCAACACTCGACTTTTCAGATGGAAATGGTTATTATAGACTCAAACCAACAAGAAAAATCCCAAACTTGAGGTTTCTCAACACTTAACAATCAAATTTCAAAACTATTACCAGCACTTACTACTAGGACAATTTCTAGTTTTAATGGTCAAACTCCCAAACCATACAAAGGACCCCCCGCTTTTTTTTGCATTTTTAAACACTCTTTTTGGATACCTACAATAACCTCTCTCACTTTTTGGAGATCACACTCCGTTTTCATTTTACGACGCCATCTCGGGTGATGCTGAAACTTGCAATGTCGGCTAGTACAAAGTTGCCAACTGCCAAATCTCTCTCACCTTTCCTCATGGGATCGAACTGTCTACTCCGTTAGCTCCGTGTGGTCGGGTAAACCCTATCCCCAACCTTGTCCTATCCCCTTCAGTGCTCAAACGTTCTCAGGCACGCCAATCCAGAATGTCCCCAAGGGTCACTAAATGCCATAGGGCTGCGATCTTTGACGGGGCATATCTCGGAGCTCATGCGAGGTATGGATGCGATTCTAGTTCCTACAGGACCGTGTTGCGAAGACCTACAATAACCTCTCTCACTTTTTGGAGATCACACTCCATTTTTGTTTTACAACGCCATCTTGGGTGATGCTGAAACTTGCAGTGTGGGCCAGTTCAAAGTTGCCAACTGCCAAATCTCTCTCACCTTTCGTCGTGGGATCGAACTGTCTGCTCCGTTAGCTCCGGGTGGCCGGGTAAACCCTATCCCCAACCTCGTCCTATCCCCTTCAGTGCTCGAACGTTCTCAAGCACGCCAATCCGAAATGTCCCCAAGGGTCACTAAATGCCATAGGGATGTGATCTTTGATGGGGCATATCTCGGAGCTCGTGCGAGGTATGGATGGGATTCTAGTTCCTACAAGACTGTGTTGTGGAGACCTACAATAAACTCTCTCACTTTTTGGAGATCACATTCTGTTTTCATTTTACAACGCCATCTCGAGTGATGCTGAAACTTGTAGTGTTGGCCAGTACAAAGTTGCCAACTGCCAAATCTCTCTCATCTTTTGTCGTGCGATCAAACTGTCTCCTCCATTAGCTCCGGGTGGCCGGGTAAACCTTATCCCCAACCTCTTCCTGTCCCCTTCAGTGCTCGAACGTTCTCAGGCACGCTGAACCAGAATGTCCCTAAGGGTCACTAAATGCCACAGGGCTGCGATCTTTGACGGGGCATATCTCGAAGCTCGTGCGAGGTATGGATGCAATTCTAGTTCCTACAGGACCGTGTTGTGGAGACCTACAATAACCTCTCTCACTTTTTGGAGATTACACTCCATTTTTGTTTTACAACGCCATCTCGGGTGATGCTGAAACTTGCAGTGTGGGCCAGTACAAAGTTGCCAACTGCCAAATCTCTCTCACCTTTCGTCGTGGGATCGAATTGTCTGATCCGTTAGCTTCGAGTGGCCGGGTAAACCCTCTCCCCAACCTCGTCCTATCCCCTTTAGTGCTCGAACGTTCTCAGGCACGCCAATCTAGAATGTCCCCAAGGGTCACTAAATGCCATAGGGCTGCGATCTTTGACGAGACATATCTCGGAGCTCGTGCGAGGTATGGATGTGATTCTAGTTCCTACAGGACCGTGTTGCAGAGACCTACAATAACCTCTCTCATTTTTTGGAGATCACATTCTGTTTTCATTTTACAACACCATCTCGGGTGATGCTGAAACTTGTAGTGTTGGCCAGTACAAAGTTGCCAACTGCCAAATCTCTCTCATCTTTCGTCATGGGATCAAACTGTCTGCTCCATTAGCTCCAGGTGGCCGGGTAAAACCTATCCCCAACCTTGTCTTGTCCCCTTCAATGCTTGAATGTTCTCAGGCACGCCGAACCAGAATGTCCCCAAGGGTCACTAAATGCCATAGGGCTGCGATCTTTGATAGGGCATATCTCGAAGCTCGTGCAAGATATGGATGAGATTCCAATTCCTACAGGACTGTGTTGCAGAGACCTACAATAACCTCTCTCGCTTTTTGGAGATCACATTCCATTTTCATTCTACAATGCCATCTCGGGTGATGCTGAAACTTGTAGTGTTGGCCAGTACAAAGTTGCCAACTGCCAAATCTCTCTCATCTTTCGTCATGGGATCAAATTGTCTGCTCCATTAGCTCCGGGTGGCCGCGTAAAACCTATCCCCAACCTTGTCTTGTCCCCTTCAATGCTTGAATGTTCTCAGGCACGCCGAACCAGAATGTCCCTAAGGGTCGCTAAATGCCACAGGGCTGCGATCTTTGACGGGGCATATCTCGGAGCTCATGCAAGATATGGATGAGATTCCAATTCCTACAGGACTGTGTTGCAGAGACATACAATAACCTCTCTCACTTTTTGGAGATCACATTCCGTTTTCATTCTACAATGCCATCTCGGGTGATGCTGAAACTTGTAGTGTTGGCCAGTACAAAGTTGCCAACTGCCAAATCTCTCTCATCTTTCGTCGTGGGATCAAACTGTCTGCTCCATTAGCTCTGAGTGGCCAAGTAAACCTTATCCCCAACCTCTTCCTATCCCCTTCAGTGCTCGAACGTTCTCAGGCACGCTGAACCAGAATGTCCCTAAGGGTCACTAAATGCCACAGGGCTGCGATCTTTGACGGGGCATATCTTGGAGCTTGTGCGAGGTATGGATGCGATTCCAGTTCCTACAGGACCGTGTTGCGGAGACCTACAATAACCTCTCTCACTTTTTGGAGATCACACTTCAATTTTTTTTTACAATGCCATCTCGGGTGATGCTGAAACTTGCAGTGTGGGCCAGTACAAAGTTGCCAACTGCCAAATCTCTCTCACCTTTCGTCATGGGATCGAACTGTCTGCTTCGTTAGCTCCGAGTGGTCGGGTAAACCCTATCCCCAACCTCATCCTATCCCCTTTAGTGCTCGAACGTTCTCAGGCACGCCAATCCGGAATGTCCCCAAGGGTCACTAAATGCCATAGGGATGTGATCTTTGACGGGGCATATCTCGGAGCTTGTGTGAGGTATGGATGCGACTCTAGTTCCTACAGGACCGTGTTGCGGAGACCTACAATAACCTCTCTCGCTTTTTGGAGATCACATTCTGTTTTCATTTTACAACACCATCTCGGGTGATGCTGAAACTTGTAGTGTTGGCCAGTACAAAGTTGCCAACTGCCAAATCTCTCTCATCTTTCATCGTGGGATCAAACTGTCTGCTCCATTAGCTCCGGGTGGCTGGGTAAACCCTATCCCCAACCTTGTCTTGTCCCCTTCAATGCTTGAATGTTCTCAGGCACGCCGAACCAGAATGTCCCTAAGGGTCACTAAATGCCACAGGGCTGCAATCTTTGACGAGGCATATCTATGGGCTGTCAATACTTCAACTATACTTTAAGTCAACGATTATCAATATGTGAAAAAATGGAACTCGTTGTATTTTGAAGTACTGAGAAGATGGCCTTGCCCTTCCCCAGGAGTTTCAGAAATGGGAGACATTAGGTAAGAGAGTGAAAATGTTACTATCACTTAAACGCACATGACGCAATTGGAAATGCAAATTTTGATGGTAATCATTTTGTGATAAGGGAGAGACTAGGGATGATCATTGTTACTATCTCTTTACTAGTGGAATTTTGTTTTCTCTTGAATTTGGTGGTGGGGGATCAGTGGTAAGACTCCTTGGATATTCCTTCTTATGATGTTAGTGACAAGTGTTGCTCTTTGAAAACACTTGTACAATCTTTTTTAAATTATTAGATAAAAACAGAGAATTGTAAGTATTAAACATGATTAGCCTTTAGTTCCTAGAAGATCTTTATTTCCCCATCAATGCATTTAGAAAGTTAAGTTTGAAGAAGATCATAAATAGAAAAAATTAGAGAAGCGATTTAAACATTTATATTGATTGGAAACATGTGAGTCTTGAGTTTCCTCTACCTTTTAAAGAACGTTCCTTAGCTAGCAGACCTAATTCCACATTCCATAAGACTGTCATTGCGCTAAAGATTTAGGAAACCAACTGCTCTAAGATAAAGCTTCCCGGTCAATAATAATCTAGCCTATTGAGGTACATAATACTTCTCAATTAAACTTGTGTTAATTCAGTATTAATTTTGTAATTAACTACAATTTCAGTATCTGTGTACAGGGGGTGACTGAGAAAACTATTTGAGGTCCAATTTGAAACTATATTTGTAAGGATCTCGACCAAGGTTCACAACTTCGATGATTAATACATTCATTCAGGCCAGAACCTCACTACAAAAAAATAATATATAAAAAAGGTAGTGAATAACGTCATGTCTAGACCCAAATCAACCAATGAAAGTCAAATTAGCATAATGTGGAACAACAATATATGCATTGAGTGGGTTGTCATAAAAAAGCTTCATAATAAAATTCATGTCTAGAATTAAAAGACCTTAAAGAACATTTATGCTTGTAACACAAATGGCCATTCAAAACTGAATATGATTACAATATGTGAAATAGCATTACAAGAACTTGTAATGCTCTTGTGAACATCGTGTTAATTCTTGTAAGAATCCCTAAGATGCTTGTTATACTCAAAATTTTGTTGAAATTGAATTAATTTTTATCCTGTCGGTTAATTGGCTTAGGGTGATATATGCTTCTTGGATGGAATAATGAGTTCATGATTAACTTTGTATTAAGATTCATAGCATCTTCTAGTTATTTGCAAAGGAAATTTATAAATTACTTGCTAATGTCATATGGCTTGCTTGAGAAAGATGTCTGTGTTCTTATTGATGGGTACTAATGACTATCCACATTTAGTTCTTTAATATCCTATTTGACAAGCTTTCCATAGACATTTCTTTGCCATACTAAGTATTTTTGAAAACATATTTGAGTAGGACTATAGTAGATACTACCAGAAATAGCTTCTTTGTAGTTTTTGAGAAATACTAATAAAGCAAAAAAGAATATCTGCTAGTTGGTAGACATAATGGCAACTCTCTAGCAATTGAATTTAATTTCATACATGCACATATCTAATTTAATGTCATACACGAACATATCTAATTTAACGTCATACATGAACAAACATATAATATAAAATGATAACCAATAATGTCATATACATTAACAAACACATAATATATTATGATAACCAATAATGTCGTATATGAACAAACATATCATATATTAACCAATAATGTCATACATCAAATATGCCATACATCAAATATAGAATGTCATATGTACATCAAATGTGTATCGAATATGTCTCTCAGATGCCTATATATATACATGGGGAAGGAAACAAGTCTCTATATATATGTATCAAATATCTCAACTACATCTTTTCCTTCCCACGAGGGGAAGGAAACAAGTCTCTTGACGTCCTCTACTGTCGTGTGGAGGGAGACAGTGGAGACGACGGGGCCTTCCTGACACGCTCACTTGACCTCTTGTTGAGGCTCTTCTCCAGGTCCAACTAATACAAAGAAAGTAGATATGAATCAATATTTATTATACATTGAAATCAAATATATGTACTCACAAAATCAATTATTTTCTTACCGCCAACAAATAGTCACTCTGTAAGTCCACCTCAAATGCTCGTGGACGATCAGGCGTGACAAGACCCTACAACAATTCAATAAATATAATCACTTATAAATAACATTAGAAATTTTGAGATTAACTATTATAAACAACAACTAAAATGAAGAAAATTCTTTCATACCTCCGTCAGTGGCTGTGAGCTAGCCACAGCTACGGCCACTCCACTATCAACAGACTGTCGCAGATGAGGAGGTGTATTCGACATCATGAGCTGCACGTCATACAATACACGTTATATCTAACATGAAACATGGAATAAATATAATCAAATGAATTAAATTAACATGAAACAACTGTACCTGTGTGAAGCTCGTATGATGTCTTTGCTCTGCATCTGTGGTAAAGGTTGAGGGTCCTGTGGAGAATTGATGCACATGCATATTTTTTTGGTCAATCCTTAATATGATTACGTAATAAATATATGTATTAATTAAAATGATTAAATTGATACATACCTCAGGACTCGTCAAAGGGACAAAAAATGGGCCTGGAGGATCACTGCTAGGCCCAGGAACACTTTGACCCTAAATTTTGAACAATGTCAATAAATCCTAATTAATTAATCATTCACTATACGTATGAAATGTGATCAAATTAGTAATTTACCTGTGTGTCAATGCCAAATGTCTCATTCAAGAACTAATCGGTGACAAGCCCATCGTCTGCACCATCTCCGACATGAGTGCCAAATGTGCATAGGGATCCACATGAAGTGCACATGTGACCACGACGTATAGAAGGCTCCCCCTCAACTAATGGGCTCATGGAATGGATGAGGGTCTGTGTCAAAGCAGTAATGGTCCCTAGAGTGCTGGCCTCTACATGTTCCTTCACAACTGAAGGAATAATCACATGCTCACGTTGTGGATGGACCACGGGTGCCCTAACTACATTAGGGTCACGACGTGCTCCGGGCCTCTCAAATGATGACCCCCCACCTCTACCCTGGGAGTCTAACATATCAAAATAATTGGGGATCTCCCCAAGGACAAACTCACAATATAATTTCTTCAAAAAATACATGGGGACCTCGTGATTGTTGCAAGGAGGGGCATCAAAAACCATCCACCATCTATCCCAAAAATTATTTCTAATAGCATCATGTATGCACCAATGGATGGGGAATCGTTTAGTACCCTCTCTAACAGTATTTTGCTCACCGGGTTTTCTAAATAATGCACATATACTACCTTTTGGTATTTCCTTTTTTTTAACATCTTCATATGAAAATTTATTTGCATAAAATCTTTTTTGTTCATCCCTCTTAGCCCGCCAAATATCTAACTGACCACTAACTGAGGCTATCTGAGTGTTAATGGATTCGAGGGATGATGCCAATTGAGCCCTCATTGGATTGGTTTGTCCGGATTCTTTCAACCGAGCAATGATTCCTTCTAATTCAGTTTTGCCTCTCTCTATTTCATTTCTTAGATTTTCTTGTGTGCCTGGTGGAGGTCTTGCAATTGGTTCGGGTTGTGGAATTTGTTCTTCTTGAGGAGGGTTTTGGTTTTGGGGTTCTTGAGGGTTTTGATGTTCTTGTGGATTTTCTGGTTGATTATGAACATTTCCTGATAAAAAATCAATTGAAATTCAAATAAATAAACAAATCTAAATGAAATTTGTAAAAACCCTACAAAAGAATATAAAAAACTTACAAGACAATATGAAAAATATATCAAACAATGCAAAGTTAGGTTTATATCACTTACGGCGTCGTCGTGGGTGCGCTTGTGGTCTTGGATTTCATCGACGAGGAGGCATTTTGGCAAATGGTGGTGCAAATGTTGAGTCTTCAACTTGCGTACGCGCTGCTTGCTGTAGGAGTAAAAGAAAATGGTAATGAAAATGATGGGCTATTTAAAATAGGAAAAAAAATTTTGTTGTCACCTTTTTGGCACCACAACTCGGTGCATATGCCCAGTTATTATTTCTAAGGATAAGAAACAATATGAATATGGTGAAAGTTTTTTAGGTTCTTCTAAGTATGGATCTAGATATGCTAAGGATTTGGAAGAGATTGATGGAGAGGAAAGGAAGCTGAATAGATGGAAATTTATTCTTACCAATGTGTTAAAATTGATATGACACGTCATTCGATGCCAAATCCAACTGTCCTCAATATGAGATAGTAATATCCTTCTTGAGCTCCTTCAAGTTGATATATGTTCCTTCTATTTCTTTTAGAAATTGCATTTACCACTCCAAATTTCTGAATCTCACAACCCCAATAATTGAACACATCATAGCCAATCTCACATATTTAATTGACACTCAAATTAGTATGACATAAACCCTTCACATAGTGAACTTTGTCAATATTATGCTTTCCATCAAAAGTAGTTGATCCTATGCTAATAGTATATTTTTCCTTCTCGCCACCAAATCTAATAGGACCCCCATCATATTTTTCAAGAGTTGTGAATTTACTTTATTCACCAGTCATATGATTAGAACACTATCAACAAGAAAAATTTCATTCTTATTTCTTCTAACACACAAAGCAATCCTAATATCATCATCAAGTTCTAGACATATGTTAGAAATATTAAATCCAGAGTTTTCACCTTCTTCAACATAAAATAAACAATCTTTTGTTTTTGACTCATCATCTATTATGCTTGCATCTTCATAACATATCAAGTTTTCTTATTGAGCTTTTTAATGTTCTTCCTAAGACCTTTCTTTGGAAATCTAGTAGCCAAACAACCAATCCTACCACACTAAAACACTCTAGGGATAACATATGTTTGTACTTATTGATACCTTTCTTCAATTTCCTTGTAAAAATTTCTTCAAATTCATCTAATTCATCATCCCTATCATGTTCTTCTTCTAATTTAGTTTCCTTGAAATCTCTCCTAGATTTTCTGTTTTCTTTTCCAAACTATCAAAGTACCAAACAACTATTTATTTGTAAACTTCTTTGGATCATAAGCCTTCTCTATAGCTGAGATCTTGTCACTATAGCTATATGCTAATTTGATCAAGGTCTTCTTCATAAAGTGCTTATTGATAATAGTGACTCCTTGATTTTTGAATTCATTCACTATATTCTCAACTCTCTTAAAATAGCCTCTAATGTCTTCGCCTTCTTCCATTTTTCAAATTCTCGAATAGTGTTGCTTAGCTCTTAGCTTCTCTGATAACTTAACGAAGTGGGCCTCAATTCCAAATTCCCAAACTGCAAGATGTGGGCCAACATAGAAGGATGACTCAACATGGACATGTAAAGAAAAAACTGAGTTTGAAAGGGAAAAATATTGAGTAGAGATCATGACACAACCAAGATGTTTAAAGACTTTTTCGAAACTAGCCTTGAAAACACCAAATATGCCAAACAACATGTGAATGACAAAAGTTACTATCAGGATAAAAAAGGCTTAATTTATTATGCATGTAGAACCATGCTTCTAGCTCACCAACTATCCATAAAAAAAGGTGAAATGCCTTCTTTATCAGAGGTCACCTTAACCATATTAAAATCCTCACACATAACCCAAGTAGTGAGTAGCAGTGAGTCAACAATCCTTCACCAAAGATGAGATCCCTCCACTGAATCATCGAGAGCATAAACATAAACATTAATTATCCCAAAAGAATGGTTATAGATTTGTTGAGACCCAAACCAATTTGTGCATGGGGTCCACACCACAACCTAAAACTACATCTTGTCAACATGGTGAAAGTAGAGTAACAACCCTCCACGTCAAACTTCATGGTCAAAAGTAAAAACCATACTATTGGGTCAAATAACACAACATAGTGTGAATAACAAAAAGACAATAATCTTAACTTCCTAAAGGCCAAAAACATTCATTCCAAGATACTTCTGATGAACATCTTGCACGATAGACTTACGAGAGAGGTTTGTTAAACCTTATATATTCCATGATATTAAATTTTATTTGAGAATATCATTCATGTGATCCTTTATTGAGGGAGGAGAAACTATTTTGCAAAAATCCTAAATCTAGACGGAAAATAGGATAAATATCCCCTCGGATCACCTATTGTTTTCCCATTCCTTTATCTTCGAAGTCATCCCTCCTTGGAGGATTGCGAGAATGACGCTAGGGAAGTCAAAGCACCATAAACCAAGGAAATCAGCTGAGCTCGTGGATTGACGTCTGAAGCACTCTTTGTGGGAGATGCATTCTTGGATCCTTTAGGTTGCAGTCTCCTAGCCCAACAAAGAAGACGAGGAATCTTGCTTCGACTGAAAAATTAGAGTGTGCTTGCATTTATGGACCACAATTGTCAATGCTTCATTTTCTTTTGGGGTGTCTGGGGTTCGAGCAGAAACCGCCTCCTTAGAAAGAGACTTGATCCTTGGATTCGCAAGAGGGCAATCCTCATTTTTATGCTCAGCTGACTGGCAATAGAAACATGTATTCGAAAAATTCAAATACATCACACAAGGTGAGAAATATTGCCCGCCAACCTGAATCTCAATTGTCACTTTGAGGTCTTTGGC
Source organism: Cupressus sempervirens (assembly GCA_028749045.1). Taxonomy (NCBI): domain Eukaryota; kingdom Viridiplantae; phylum Streptophyta; class Pinopsida; order Cupressales; family Cupressaceae; genus Cupressus; species Cupressus sempervirens. The sequence goes on from CM053792.1 coordinate 204,447,683, forward strand.
TAAGTCAATTTCTATACAAACCGGCTTCTTAGAACGGACATGGAAAAATCAGTTTAGCTCCATACAAACAACAGAAAGGGGCAACAAGGCATGGGGAGTTTGGGAAATTCTACCCACTTTAACCTTTTTCTGTCAGTAACATAAAAGTCTCGTGATCAAGCCTAAAAAACCCACAAGAAGAATGGACAAACCAAGGACTGTTCTTGAAAATACCTTCCACATGAGAAGGGCTTCCAAAACAGAACAAAAACAATTCCTTGATTAAATTTTGAACGTCATCCAAGTGGACCCCAGGATCATGCTTTAGCAGCCCAATCCAGCAACATGCTTTCAAGAAGAATACAACCCACAAAATAATCTAATTAGGTAAACTTTTCAACCTATTCACAGTATTGTCAAATCTTGAATAGGTAAAACAGTAAAATCACACAAGGGGTTGAAGAATCCTTACCAGGTGGAAAACTTTCAGCTAAAACTTGAGAAACCATTAAGGTAAAATCTTGAATAGTTAAAACAGTAAAAACACACTAGGGGTTGAAGAATCCTTACCAGGTGGAAATCTTTTAGCTACATTTGCTCAGTAGAGTCACGATCTCTTAAAGCCAGAACTTTACCACCACCAGAAACCATTAAGATAAAACTCGCCGAAGTCAATAAAACAACACTAAAAATTCCCGCAATAAATGCAGTTGGAACAATTGGAAGACAAAAAGAGTACGGCAACCCTAAGTAGACAGCCAAGTTGAGCATTCGCTCATACCAGAGCCGAAAATCCACCAGTTCCTCTTGATTTTGATTCTCATGACAACACAGACCAAAAAGTTATTACAAATCCTACAATCAACGCAATAGTGTAGAGAAGGAAACATTAAAATTAACACAGTAAACGAGAAAATATAAGTAACGTTAAATTTACAGATTAAGGAGGACGATACTAAGTCTTGGCTCCAAAACTGCCATCATCTCTCCTTCCCCTCTTTGCATTTCCACAACAAAAAAAAATAACATAAAAACTCCCAATTCCTCATGCCCAGTACCTCTCTTCTCCTCGCTTGATTCCTATTAGAGGTGCCTCTAACTGCGCCAATGGACCCCCTGTTTGCAGTTCATCTGCTCGATCTTCCCACATTGATTCTTTCAACATGTCATTTTACGTGGTTACCACCCAATGCAGCCAGCAGAACTGCTGCTACCTACATACCTTTTATCTTCATCTTTCCTTTTCCACTCTTTAACTTTGAGATTAATGCCACGATTTTGGCTTTTGGTTTATGTGGCAGCATCAATGGAGAACACTAGAGGTGCTTGCTGTCACTGTGGATAAGCGTAAGGTCTATGAATAAACAACAACATATCCCACAGCCTCTTCTCAACACTAGTACAAACATTGTCAAGACACCATATCAAGAAAATAACAGTAACATCATATATTTACAGATAAAAGAATAAACAGAAGTCTCTGCACAAACCTATCTTTCAGATTGCATCACCAATAATCTCCACAAGAACATTGTCCTTGTTTAAAATGATGGAAACGATTTACATCTCTCACAATGATTTCTGTTGCAACGATCTTAGAAATAAATTTTGTTACAGTGTGACAATCAGCACATACTCGAAGGTTTTTAACAACTCTAATAGTTGTTCCAGGGGGTGTGTTCAACAAACCATATGCAATCGCCAGCTTTTCACTATGGTGGTAAAGAAATAGCTCTTTTTCCTCTTCCTCCAAATCAAAAAGCAAACGTTTTGAATCTGGGATATAGCCTACTGCTTTCATCTCCAAAGCCAATTTATCCAACTTTGTGTAGATCTCATGTGTTTGTGGATGTGATCTGTCTCCTACACAAAAAGCATGTACCTTTTCACACCCTTCAATCCAACTACAGCCAGGGATCTTCTTAATTCTTCTATCTTTCATCAACCTCCTTACCATTTGAACCTCTCCCCACTTGCCCACTTGTGCATAGATGTTTGAGAGAAGAATACAAGTCGCTGCATTTTTAGGATCCAAGTCAAAAAGCACCATCGCGGTAAATTCTCCCAAAACTAGATTGATACGTAATCTACAGCCACCAAGAAAACACATCCACACAACCACCACTGGTTTAACTGGCATCTTAATGATGAAGTTTAGGCTGTCATCAAGATAGCCAGCACGTGTTAGGAGGTCAACCATACACACATAATGATCGACTGTAGGTGTAATGCAATACGAATCAGTCATGATATTGAAGTATGTACAGCCCTCATCCACTAAACCTTCATGGCTGCATGCCCACAGGACACAGGTAAAACTTACCATGTCAGGACATGTTCTAGAATGCTTCATTAATTCAAAGATTTTGAGAGCATCGTTGCAGATCCCGTTTTGTGCATATCCTGCAATCATTGCGTTCCACGAGATGACATCTCTGCGAGGCATTCTGTCAAACATCTCACGTGCCTTCTTTATGCTTCCACATTTTGCGTACATGTCTACTACAGCATTTCCAACAACAATATCTGATGAAAACTCCCCTTCCATTATGCGTTGATGGATGTCAATACCCTGCTTCAAAGCTCCCATTTTGGCACAGGCAGGGAGGATGCTAGCGAAGGTTGCGGAATTCGGCTTTACCTCCGCCAATTGCATTTTCCTGTAAATCTCTAAAGCCTTTTCAACAAATCCATTTTGGGTATATCCAGAAATCATTGCAGTCCACGAGAACACATCTCTTTGAGGCATTCTATCAAACAGTTCGCTTGCCCTGTTAATGGCGCCACATTTTATATACATGTCTACCAGAGCATTTCCAACTATAATATTTGACAAAAATCCCCCCTCCATTATGGCTTTATGGATACCCATTCCCTGTTCCAAAGCTCCCATTTTGGCACAGGCAGGGAGAATGCTAGCAAAGGTTGTGGAATTCGGTTTTATTCCTGCCAATTGCATTTGCTTGAAAGTTTCTAGAGCCTTTTCAACAAATCCATTTTGAGTATATCCTGATATCATTGCAGTCCACGAGAACACATTTCTTTTAGGCATTCCGTCAAACAATTCACGTGCTTTGTCTATGCTTCCACATTTTGCATACATGTGTACAAGGGCAGTTGCAACTACAACATCTGACAAAATCTCTGTGCCCTTCAGACTTTGATGGACATCTATACCCTGTTCCAAAGCTCCTATCTTGGCACAGGCAGCGAGTACGCTGGCGAATATGAACTGATCGGGTTGGATACCAATTTCTTTCATATAACCAAACAGTGTGATTGCCTCGTGAGGAAACCCATGTTTTCTGTAGGCGGCAATAATCGTATTCCATGAGAAGCAGTCTCGTTCTTTCACGTAGTCGAACACTCGACGTGCATCTACCAAACTTCCGCATTTGACATACATGCAAATAAGATTGTTATGAAAAGTTTTGCTGGTAGCAAACGCAAATCTTCGCTGATGAAAGCGCGTTCTTGAGGGTACAGGTCTGCAATAACTGAAAATGGGTATAGTAATTTTCAGGGGAGTTATGGGTGATAAGCAGAGCATTCTTCAACTGGCCTCTACACAATGCTAAGAAATTGAGTTGAGTGGATGGCAATGACATTTTCTGGTTGTAACCAGAATAGTAAACATGTGACAGTGGATTATTCAATCTACGTCTTCCTATTTGCCAATGCCACTGATAAGCCTCGGCATACATTCACTTACAGGCGAGCAAGTTTCGAGTGGTTAAAACAAAAAAACCTTCGTAGGGAATCTGTGAGGGATTCATTGGTTTTACAAAAAATATTGTAATGTTAGTTTATGTTAAATCATATGTCCGAAATTTATTCTAGTGTGATTTGTCATGTAATAATAATAATAATAATTTCTTAATAAGAACAAATATTCATATTATTTTGGTATGCTTAATTTTAGTTCATTCATATCTTAATAAATATGTAATACCTATATATATATATGGATGAAAAATGACTCCTATTAATGTAATTTTTAGGAAAGCAAAGATTGTGAAAGAAAATCTTACATGTTTATTTAGAAAAAGTGCATATTTACAATAAATGTCACATTTACTATATATTTGACTACTATTTATTAAAACTTAAACATTGTATATTCTAATTATTACATATGGTGCTACATTTAAGACACCCTATTTTCAAAATGGAGAACTCTTAGACTAACTTGCAAAGAGACGACATTTTTATTAACCCCTCATTTTTATTCATAAAATGTTCAACTAAGTCAATTGCATAAGGTTGTGTATCATTCTAAATTGTAAGTACCTAATTAGTGTACTAGCTAATGACTATTTTGGGCACATGCTAGTTTTATATAATAAGACCTTATATGACATGTAATGTATGCCTAAATTCAAATGTGGGCCCTCTTTCATTTTGATATTGTTAAAAATTGAGGTTAGCCCTTTTTTCTAAGTGTGCTACTCAAATTTTCTTCCAAATCACCTAAGTCCTATATGACCATTTATGACATTTATATTATCTCCTAAGCTCATAACTAACTATATTTTATTTGTGTATGCATCCTATCATTGCTCTAGACTCATGGTCTTGATATAGGCATTGACTGGAGGTTATAGACCAGTCCAATCATCCTATACCTAGGTATCAATTGGCTCAATCTATCTATACCCTGGAGATTAGGCACAAATTTGAATTGGGTCCCTTTCTCGACAATTTAGTGGAGGAAAAGGATTTACAACAATCTCGTATGAGTTTTAACCCTTGAGATGTTGAGAGAGATATGCAAACACCTTGTCTCTCCCCATTTTACATATGATGACCACTCTCAACCATTCATGGTCAAGCTATCAAGTTCAAGGAACAAAATTAAGTTCAAAAGTCATCATGCAATCAACATTTTTTCAATCACTTAAGGTGTTTCTCTACATATGCATCTATATTCTTTCCCCTTTGGATGCCAAACAAAGGAATTTTCTATGAAAGAAAGAGATGCACATTCATCCAAGTCTTCTTTCTTCTCCTTAATCAACATTGTGGTGAATTACAACATTTATTTAATGAGGTTTTACCTGTCATGATTTTCTTTTGGGTTTTTGTGTTAAGTCAAAGCTTTTGCATTAACACATATAAATAAGCATTTTGTGTTTCCGAGGTATGGTGTACTTCATTAATTAGAACTAGGCTCTCCTACATGGCAACACACTTTCCTTTATTTCAAGGTTGATTCCTAAGAAGTGGTTTGATTAAGGAAAACCCCTTTACCAAACATTCTTCCCCATTGTTATGTGTGAAGGAATATGTTACAAAGCCACCAAAAGGTCTTTAGGTAGATTGACAACAATCATAGCATCCCTAGATGTTTTAGGCAAAAACCTAGGGTATATATCAGCTCAATCATTGTTTGTCTAGTTACATATTGGCTTTACTCATATATTGGGGTACAAATCATCTCATTCATTGTATAGCCTTCAGCATGGGATAGTATTTTACTAGCAAACATGTTGCAATTGTTAGACTCTAGAATAATGATTACATGTATTTTATCATATTGATTATCTTTTTTTGTTCTTTTTTCAGTTAAGCTAAATTCTAGAGCATTTAGTTTCTATTTGAGAATTATTTTATTTATACATTTTTTTTAGATTGAGTTTTCTTTTCTATTATTAGTGTTAGTTCTTTATATAAAATAAATGGATCCTTTTGTAATTAAATCATTTCCATCTACAAATTTTATTCATTCTTTCAAAACACTTTCATGTTCGAGGATTTTCTCTTATACGTGACAAATAATCATTGGGCTTATAAGAATTCAATCATTTTGAACTCTAAACTGGTATCAGATCTTCATACTTGACACTTATTACTCATTAATTTTTACATTTATTTCTTACAAAGAGGTTGTTTGTATGTGTTAGGGCAACTTGGATCTCACAATCAGATCTAGAAGGTTCAAGATAGTCAAGATTTCCTTTTGTTTCACTAAAATTGGACATACAAGGCCAATTTTAGAGGGGTTTGAAGTTCTTGGGTTTTCTTTATTCCAGAGGGTAGCCACAAATTTTGAGAAATTTGAGACCAAGAAAACCTCTCCTTCAACTTAAGATGGTCGATTCAAAGAATTTTGATAGAAAATTTGAACTATTTTGGTCGTAAGTGCATATGGGGAAACACGTTTCCCCATAATCATATAAACATAGACATGATTTTCAAGAATTTTTTTTGAGGTGATTATGAAACTAATAGTGATTAGTCTAACTTGTAGTTGCTAACCACTAGTAGTGAGTAGACTAACCACTAGTTGCCACTGCTAGTTTTGCATTTTTTTAACCTACCAATGGTTTTTTGGCTATAGCTTGAGCAAAAGGAAGTATTTTCGGAAAAATAATGAGATATTGTTGAAATGGTGATTTTGAGACAGAGCTATTTTTGCGATGTTTTTTTATTTTTTCCATTTTGCATGGTTTTTTTCCAGTCAACTTTACAAGATAGTTTTTCCCTTCCTAGGGGCATATCTTTTGCATTTGGACTCTATTTTGCAAAAATGAATAGGCATTGAAAAGTTGTTTCAATGCTCTTTCTAGATCAATAGTCAATTTCATCAAAAAAAAAAATATTCTAGTACAGAGCGAACATACATTATTACTTTTTTTTTTTTACACTTCTTGTGTTTTATATTTGTGCTAGGGGTTGAGTTCTTGTATTGTGGGGGTGAGGGTTCTCTTGTTTACATGGCACACTCTTCCTCTATTGAACAACTTACTCTGTACAATTATCACACATGGAAGGAGTATATGAACTACCTTCTCATGTCAAGGGGGTTATGACCTTGCTTGGATGATGTTCAACCTCTGTTGACTCACCTATTTGAAGTCATGTAGTGTCAAAATAGGTTGGATGAGGATATGGAGATGCTTTATCTAAAATTTTTAGATAGTATTTTGTTTCACCTTGAGGGTTGTAATATAACTCAAAACATGTGGACTAAGTTTCATGATCTTTTGAATACCATTAATCATTTTAGTGGACTTTAGATTGTGAGGAAGGTGAGCTCTTTGATACCTGATATTTTCCATCTATGGGGATTTCTTGATGAAATTTAAATTACTAAAATCAATATTACAAGGTTGGATAAGAAAAAGAGAAACACCGAGTGTCTATAATTGATACTCTCTACAAGGTCTTCACTAGAGAGGAAATACAATTTCTCATGTACATTCTGTTATTATAACTGATATCGATGCCCAAATGGATGTTGATGATGAACGAGGTTAGTTAACTAAGCACTGAAAGGAATGTAAGAGAATTGGACTAGTTTTTATTTTGTCATTGATGTTAAGCTTATTGGCTTACTGATTTATGTAAGTTGCCAAATAATTTGAAGGATGTGGCACTACAACATTTGGGGTCAAATTATGATGACAATGTTATTTGTGTTTGATTTTTTATGTTTTTTTTTGCAAGTACCCCCAACAACATCGTAATACCAACCTTGGCATTGTATTTGCGACACTTGTGTGATTATAAACAAAAAAAACACATTCCCATTTGGTCGACATTGATCATTCCCACATGAAGAGCTGCAAAGGAGTTGAAAGAGTTTGGAGGGAGAGCTAGAGGGAGTTGAAAGATGCCAGTACTAGCCGGAGATGCCAAGTTTTCCATGCCCATGTGATGCAGGAGCATCTTGGGTGTAAGAGCAATCTTGCATCACCCAAAAAGATTTTCTTTTCAGTCTTTTCTATTTTAATAAGGACTAGTAGATAGGGCGGTTACTATTTATGGGAACTTGCTATTTTTAGTAAGTTTGTCGTACGAGCTCAGAATGTTCTCATTTTCTACATGAAGGTTCATTTTTGAGTTATAACCCTACCATAAAAAATTCATTGCTCCAACTTAAGTATCAAGAAGTTGTTGCAGATTTTCAGTGGAAATATTTGCAGAAAAATCTTCAAGCTCACTATTTTAGGCCTTAGAGTGCTCGGATGAGGTCTAAAAACTCAACAGAAGGGTGCTTGCATGGTTCTAAGCCTATAGATTAGGAGTCAGCATTTCTGAAAAGCGGTTATAATAGACAATCAAAGTAACGATTTGTGAGTTATGACCTTTCAAAGTTGGGCTATTTGAAATATCTAAAATAATTATCAAAGGTGTATTTGGCTAACTCTATATGTATTGTTATGGTCTGTTGGCCCTAGGTATTAAGTTTCAATGTCTAGAACCTTCCTGGATGGCATAAAATTGCCTATTTAAGAAAGGCTTGAACATTGTCTAGGACAACTCTAGGTGGTAGTTTGTAGCTTAGTCTTGTAGATTACTATAATGAAGGCACCCTTGTGGGTTAGTAATTTTTATTTGTGAATTCTATAATTCTGCATTTGCGGTGCAAATAAGAAGTCCATATTTTGTTCTCGCATTTTTTATTGTTTCTTTGTTTCTATTATGAGTTTATGGTTTTAAGGGGAGCACCCTTCATCAAGTGGTATCAGAGCTAGAGTTCTTAAGTGTGTGGACAAATCATTGACTATGAGGTAGTTCACACCAGGACCGTGGTTTGGGCTAAGCATGTAGAAAGATTGCCTATTTGTGAGACAATTTGCACTAAGGTTTCAGCAGAAGTGCGAAAATGCCTCCATGAAGAGAGTGTGGAAGAAGAGTTGTAGGTGTAACACTTGAGGGTTCTCTAGCCCTCCAAAGACAAATTCAAGCATTGGAAGAACAAATGCATAGAGGAATAAATCTTCCTATAAGAGATGCAAGCCAGGATGAGGATGAAGTAGAAGAAAATGTTGAAGCAGAGGCATTTCTAAACCTAGAGGAAGAGAGGCTTTTAGGGCTATCTCCAAGATTGGAAAAAGACCTAAGTTTGAAGTTCCCACATTTTTAGGAAATCTTAACCCAGAGGAGCTGATCGATTGGATCAATGAACTGGAGGAGTACTTTGAGTATGAAGATATTGAGGATCTTGATAGCATCAAGTTTGCAAAGGAAAAACTGAAGGGAAATGTGAAGATCTAGTGGTAGGAGGTTTAGTTGGAGTGAAATAGAAAGGGAAAGGACAAAATCACCAGATGGGAACATATAATAGCTAAACTAAAGCTACAATTCATTCCCATGGATTATGAGCTTGATTTTTTGAAGAAAATGCAAAGGTTGAAACAAGTGGGAAAATATGTTCAAGAGTATACCGAAGAGTTCTATTGAGTTCTCATTAGAACCAGCTATGCCGAAATTGATAAGGAGAAAGTGACATGTTATCTTTATGGGTTAAGGCCAAACTTCAGGATGACCTAAGTCTAGTTCAAAAGAATAGTATTAAGGAGGCATACCAGTTTTCCCTAAGAGTTGAAGAAAAAATGAACAAGAAGTTTGACAACAAGAATAACGGAAGAGGCCATGGTGGAAGATATGGAAGATGATCTTATGGTGGCCGTAATGATGATCAAAAGAACAAGGATGATGCTGGAAGTAGCAGTCAAAACCATAGGGGAAATAATTCCAATCATTTCCATGATCAGAACAATAGAGATCAGAGAGGAAGAGGCATAGGACAAGGATCTGGATGAGGAGGCTTCCGTGGGAAATGTTTTCACTACAGAGAAGAAGGGCATAGAGTGTTTGAATGAATGTTCCTAGTGCGACGGAAGAACAGATTGAAGAACATAAGGCCAAGCTAGAGTTGCACATGTTGATGAAGATGCTAGATCCTCACATTCTAAAGATGCTGAAAGAGGAAAAGTACTATTTAATCGAAGAGTCCTGCTAAGTCTTGAGAATGAACCTGATCAAAGAAGGAGCTTGTTTCACACAAGGTGCAGATGTGAAGATAAGTTTTGTGATGTGATCATTGATGGTGGAAGTACTGACCATCTGGTGTCATAAATGATGGTCATCAAGTTGAAGCTGAAGAGATAGAAACACTCGCATCCATACCATATTGCTTGGGTGAAGATGACCACAAGGTCATGGTCAATGAGTAGTGCTCTGTGAAGTTCAAGATTGGAAGCTACCAGGATGAGGTACTATTTGATATCATACATATAGGCATATGTCATATGTTGTTGGGTAGGCCATGGCAATTTGACAAGCATGCTATAAACGATGGGCGAGAAAATACCCACACTCTAACCAAGGATGGAGTGAAACATAAGTTGAAGCTGCTGAAGGAGAAAGAAGAAAAGGTACATAGTGCTGCCAAAATATGTTTTGTTGATGGAAAAGAGTTTCTCAAAGGTATGAAGTGTGAGCATAAGTGTTTTTCTATAGTTCCAAAAGATAGTAAAAAATAAGTAGAGGAAGTACCTACAGAAGTAGTAGATATGTTGGGAGAGATTTATGATATTGTATCAGATAATATACTTGATGGATTGCCCCAATGAGGAAGATTAGTCATGAGATGGATTTGGTTCTAGGAACTAGTTTGCCAAACAAGGCAACACACAAAATGACACTAGTAGAAAGTGAAGAGTTAAAAAAACAAGTTCATGAGTTGTTGTAGAAGGGGTTGTTTGAGAGAGTTTGAGTCTATGTGTTGTACCAACCATATTAGCACCAAAGAAGAACGATGAATGGAGGATATGTATAGATTCTCGCACTATCAAAAAGATCACAATCAAGTATAGATTTCCATTACCAAGGATGGATGATATTATGGACTATTTGAGTGGAGTTGAGTATTTCAAAAAGATAGATCTGAAGAGTGGATACCATTAGATTCACATCAGAGAAGGTGATGAGTGGAAGAATGCTTTCAAGATAAAAGAAGGACTGTACGAGTGATTATTCATGCCTTTTCGGCTAACCAATGCACCAAGTACTCTCATGCTACTCATGAATGAGGTATTGAAGGAGTTTCTAGGTAAGTATGTTATTATTTACCTAGATGATATTTTGATCTTTAGTAAGGCATTGGAGGAGCATTTGATCCATATTCACAAGGTGATTGATAAGTTGAGGGAAGAAAAGTTGTTGATAAACCTAAAGAAGTGCAATTTTGTAAATAAGGAGTTGGTGTACTTGGGATTTATAGTCTCAACAGAAGGTTTGAAAATGGACCCAGAGAAAGTGAAGGCTATCCTTGAATGGCCTACTTAAAGAAGTCCGACAGAGGTAAGATCTTTTCATGGACTCGCTAGTTTCTATAGAAAGTTCATAAGAGGTTTTAGCAATATTTGTGGACCTTTGATTGAAACAATGAGAGGGGATAAGAAAGAATTTAAGTGGACTATAGGGGCAGATAAGAGTTTTAATCTATTGAAATAGAAAGTTACTGAGCAACCTATTTTAGCACTTTTTGATTTTAACAAGGTGTTTCAAGTAGACTGTGATGCTAGTGGTACTGCAATAGGAGCTGTTATGAGCTAAGAAGGTAGACCCATTGCTTACTTTAATGAGAAATTGAATGATGCCAAAAGAACATATTATGTTTATGATCATGAATTTTATGCTATAGTTTCAAGCATTGAAGAAGTGGAGACACTATCTTCTTCCTAAGGAGTTTTTTTTGTATAATAATCATCAAGCTTTTCAATATTTAAATAGTCAAGGAAATTTTACCAAAGGCATTTGAAGTGGGTTGAGTTTTTGTAGAGTTATACATTTGTTTTGAAACATGGGAGTGGGAAGTCTAACAAAGTTGCAGATGCTCTTAGTAGAAGACAACTTTTGCTGACAGAAATGTATATAGAGGTGGTTGGGTTCAAGCAACTCAGTACTTTGTATCCAGATGATCTTGATTTTAGTGAAGGCCTGTACGAAACCTATTACACTTGATAGGACAAAGTGGTTGGATTTCATGATCAAGATAGTATGTTGTTCAAAGGAAGCCAATTGTTTATTCCTAGAAGTTCAATGAGAGAGAATCTCATCAAGGAGAAGCATAGTAGAGATAAAACCATTGCTTTGGTTGCTGAGAATTATTATTGGCCATAGTTGCAGTAGTATGTGAAGAATTTTGTACAAAGTTATAGAGTATGTCAGATGGTGAAAGGAGTGAAGAAGAATAAAGGGTTGTATCAACCATTACTTGTACCAGAGAAGTTGTGGGAGGATGTCAGCAATAATTTTGTTCTTGGATTACCAAGGACACAACATGGGCATGATTCTATTTTTGTGGTGGGTGACAAGTTTTCAAACATGGCACATTTTATTCCTTGCAAGAAGACTCATGATGTTGTTTATGTGGCAACGTTATTTTCCAGAGAAGTGGTGAGACTACATGGTCTTCCAAAGAGTATAGTTTCAAATTAAGATACCAAATTTGTTGGGTATACCTATTGTACATTGTGGAAGAAATTGAAGATGGAGCTAAAGTTCAGTTCATCACATCATCCATAGACTAATGGACAGACAGAAGTTGTGAGTCATAGTTTGAGAAACTTGCTGAGATGTTTGGTTGGAGACAAGCCAAAAGGATGGGATATAGTTTTACCACAGACAAAATTTGCATCTAAGAATTCTATGACCATGAGTACTAGTAAATCACCATTCCAAATTGTATATGGGAGTAGTCTTAGAAATGCTTTTGAATTGAGGCAGTTGGATAAAGGAGAAATAAATTGTGTTGAACCGAATAATTTGTTGAACATTTGAAGAACATCCATGCAAAGGTAAGGAAACACATCCTAAAGATGAATATATAATATAAGGCTAAGGAAGATGTGAAAAGGAGGTATAAGGAATTTTAGATTCAAGATGAAGTCATGGTTCATTTGAGAACAGAGCATTTTCCAGTGGATACATATAATAAGTTAAAGATGAAGAAGTTTGGACTGTGCAAGATAGTGAAAGGAATGACTCTAGAAATGCTTATGAAGTGGAGCTGCCTGCTGAATTGAATATTTCACTAGTATTTAATATTTCAAATTTGACAGAGTATTATGAAGGAGGTGATGGAGATGAAGTTGTAGAAGCACAGTGGAGTATTCTAGTAGCTAGTTCGGCTACAAAGGAGATTGAGGAGATACTAGACAATCATGTTGGTAAAAGTACAAGGAACAAAATTTATGAGGAATACCTGGTCAAATGGAAAGGGAGGCCAGTAGAGGATTCATCATGGCTAGCAAGGGAGGAGGTTCACTATCTTGGTTTTCCTTTGAACACCTAAGATGTGACAGATTCACTTCTCAAATTACCCTGGGTGTCTGATGCAAGAGCATCTTGGGTGTAAGAGTAATCTTGCATCACCCAAAAATATTTTCTTTTCAATCTTTTCTATTTTAATAAGGACTAATAGACAAGGTGGTCACTATTTATGGGAACTTTCTATTTTAAGTAAGTTTATCATACAAGCTTAGAATGTTCTTATTTTCTACATGAAGGTTCATTTTAGAGTTATAAGCCTACCATAAAAATTTAATAGCTCTAGCTTAAGTATCATAGAAGTTATTGAAAATTTTTGGTGGAAATGTTTGTAGAAAAATATTTAGGCTCATCATTGGAGGCCTTAGAGTGCCTAGATGAGGTCTGAAAACTTAACAAAAGGACACTTGCACGATTTCAAGCCTATAGATTAAGAGTTGGTGTTTTTGAAAAGTGGTTACAATAGCTAATCGGAGCAACGGTTTGTGAGTTATGGTCTTTCAAAGTTGGGCTACCTAAAATATCTAAAATAATTGTCAAAGATGTATTTGGTCAACTCTATATGTATTATTAGGGTCTGTCAGTCCTAGGTATTAAGTTTCAATGTCTAGAACCTTCCCAAGCAGCATAAAATTGCCTATTTAAGAAAGGCCTGAAAATTGTCTAGGACAACACTGGGTGGTAGTTCGTAGCTTAGTCTTGCAGATTATTGTAATGAAGGTGCCCATGTGGTTTACCAATTTGTACTTGTGAATTCTATAATTCCACATTTGTAGCGTAAATAAGAAGTCCATATTTTGTTCTCACATTTGTTGTTGTTTCTTTTTTTTTGATATGAGTTTATGGTTTTAAGGGGAACACCCTTCATCACCATGTCATTATGTTGTGCCCTTGCTCTGCATTTGTCATTTTTTGATCCCCAAATGTGGCCATGTGCGAAGAAGAGCTAGGGTGAAGTGCAACTAGGGAAAACTCAAGCTAGGAGGATGCATTTGTGCTACAACTTAGTGTTGTGAGGATGTATATGTGCTACAAGAAATTGTGCTTCTCAAAGAAGTGCATTGTAGTTTCCTTAGGGCATCATTAATGATATTTTGTGTTATTCTAGTTACAAATGGTACACATACTATTCTTGCACCAAGTTTTTGTATTTTCCAATACACTCTCTCCCTTTATGACTATTTCATTTCAAATCCTCATTATCGTGAACCTGTATTATCTCAAAATTGGTATTATCGTGGGTTGGGTGTTCTCAGAACATAGTATCAACATTGATCCTATTTAGATAAGAATGAATCTTCAACCAAATGTGTATTAAGATGACTGATAGGATATCAAGTCAAAACTAAGAATTCATCATTTCAATTTGAGGGAGATTCTTGGTTTTCACAATTGTCGATGCCATTAAACCTCCACAAATTCAACTCATAGACACTCCTTAAAAAGGCACAAAAAATCCTCTTCTTTTTACAAATACTTGTGGCCTATCATATCATGAGTAATGATGTAATCTTGTGAATTATTTTCTGCTTGTAGATAGAGCACACTTTTCTTTTAAATTGCTATATCACTTAAAGTAAACTCTTTTTGTGTATCAAACTCTCCATGTAGTAAGTGATGGTATTAAATTAGGAAGATATTTGTTGATAACTCACCATAAATGTTCCTATTTAACATACCATTGCTCATAGTCATTAGATTATACCATTTCCATAATGCATACTGGTAACAAATAAAAATGTATAGCAAAGTTTATAAAGAAAAAATAGATTTTTTTCCCTATAACTAAGCTTTATAATTTGCAGCTTGAAACCACTTTGATTGTAGGGAATTGAGTTAAGCATGTGATGTAGAAGTAATCTGGATGTTGGAACTGACCATTTCTTAATATTAATGGTATTCTTTATCCTTGAGCCTCATTGCAAATCATGACATGATTATTAAACAATTTCTTTGGCATACCATGTAAATGAAACTCTCAAGAGTAGATGCTAACATTAGTGCATATGCTTCAACATACAAGCAACAATAGAAACTCTTCTTTTTTGTATGTGATATTCAGAGGATGGAAATAAAGCCACTGTCAATGATATTTTATGTGCATTATGCTGATTCCTTAATACTATTTAAAGGGATGTCTATAAGGTAGATAGAAAGGTGAGTTTTCTTCTAAATTCTAAGTTAAATGTTATCCATTGGATGAAATAATGATAGGAAATTGGAAGAACAATTTATGTACCTTTCCTAGATTGAGCTTGACGTCTCTGCCTATGATACGCTAGTTATGCTCCAAACAAACTATAAAACAAAGAATTTCAAAACACATGTTATTAGTAAACATTTGAAATTTATTTAGATCAAACATAAATATAAAGAGATAGGTATTTTTTTAGTAAATACTAGAGGAAACAGAGTATCTGTGGAGCCTGAGAATCTAAAAGCCCAAGGTCATGGTGTAGAGATCTATTTTGTATTTACCCCAATTCTTGTTGCATTGCATTATAAAATTTTATTGACTTGTAATAATAATAATAATCTTATGGATGTCATGCTATTATAAGAAGAAATAGAAACAATTTTGTAAACCAAATCAAGGGCTTGTTTTATTTCCTTTTGAAATATTGATCTATTCCAAGGCATTTAATATTATCAACCAAGGAAAGAAGTTAAGAAACATTATTTTCAGAAACAATAAACATGTCTTTTATCTCGTTGATAAGTCTCCCACAATGTTCAACATTGGAAGGACAATGTTTTAATTTCAAGAACAATTTAGTTTAGTGCTAAAGTACTGTAGAAATATTTGATTTGTTTTGAATTGAATTGAATTCATTGTAATAAAAGATGAATATTTTGGTAAAAAAATTTATTTTTGAAATATAGATAAGTGAATATGATTTAAAAACTACACAATTGAATTCTAATACCAATATTGTAATAACAAGAAAATTTAAATAAAACTACACCACTATCAAATTTAGGCCTTGAATAGTCACCACCAACTCAACTATAATTATTCTCTTAAAACATTATCATATTAACATTTATTTTCATATTAACATAAAAAAATAACACCAGCTCCTAAACATTTGAACCCAAATTTATTGAAAATAAACTAATCACAAAGACATAAAATTGAGAAATTAGCTTTGCTTGTGAAGATGCTTTTGAATGGGCTGCAAAAAATCATCCTCCCACAAGTTTAGGTGATAATTGTGAGTCTCTAGAAATGGGATTTCAACTTTAGAAGTCAATGCCTGATTTATAGATGCATTCAGGCTTTTTCTCTGTGTTAATGGCAATGATTTTCTAGATAGGTGAGCACTAGTAATGGACATGGAAGACTCAGATTTGAGGGTAAAGCTCAAAGTAGAAGAAAATGTAGAAGAAATAAGAGTCATTGCAAGATTTTGTGTTGTGAGAAAAGAATGTTTGTTTGTCAAGCTTTCCTATAGAAAATTTGATGAGTTGTAATAACAAGAATTTTATAGTTCTATATAGAAATTTGATGAGTTGTAACAACAAGAATCCTAAGTTTGATATGGAGATTTGATGAGTTGTAGTAACAAGAATTCATAGTTCTATATATAATTTTGACGATTTATAAAATATTGTTATGAAGAGACCTAATGTCTTCATAGTCTTAATGATGAACATTTAGTTCTTGATCATCCCTACAATTATTTGTAAGCCATGATTTAATAGTCACCCTTCTTTTGGACCTAAGCTTCTGATACATTATACTCTCGTGCAAAAAAGGAGCCTCTAAAATTAGAGCTTTATCAGAACTAACAAAATTTTCTTATGAAAAGAATTAAAAACAAAAGGATTAACAGCTAGATATGGCCCCAAACACACATGTGCACAATCACAAGATCAAGGAACAATTCATATTTTCCAAAAAATAGGTAATGAAGATGTTTGACTTAACAAAAAATGGTGTAATATACCTATTTCAGAGGGTAATATGTTTGTTTTAGAGGGTAATATGTTTGTTTCGGAGGTTTTTGATATGGAAGATATGGGGTTGCTACAAAGTTAGGTTTTTAAAGATGGTTGTGTTAGACAAAAAATGCATTTTTATTGTCTTAACTTTGTTTTTTCTTTTACCTTTTATCTTGTTGATTCCAATTTTGAAGTGACATAATAAGAAGCTTGCAAACCTATGCAATTAAATAGTTTAGGCAAGACATCTAGGGTTAGACATGTGATTGGACCTTCTTGCTTCTAAGGCAATTATAGGAGGAATTATAACCCAAATGGTAAGCATATTATATCTCTAAATTCACATTTTATCCCATTGGGTTCTAATAAGTAGTTTCATCTTCCAATTTTCTTTTTGAGTTGTCATATACGAGGATCCTTATTAAAATAGGAGAGATTTTGAGGACATTTCTTAATCCCAATTGTTTAGTTTTCATGATGCATTGTCTATTCATGTTTGTGTCTTAATGGAGCCGACTGCTTGATTCTTCACTCGGTTAATGTTAAATCTATTTAATGAGATTTGGTATTGGGAAATTATTCATGATAAATCTATCTTTTTTTGAATCGAACATTTCTATTGATACAAATATATACTTTGTTCTTAAGCAATCTCCTCCTTTCATTGATAAATATTTGGTGAGATTCCTTGTTTGGAAAAAATCTAAAGTGCTTGATTTTTTCATATGACTTTTATAAAAGTTTGTGTTCTATTAGCATACTGAATTTTAGTTAACCTAAATTTTAGTTAACTTGAATAGGGATGAAATGAAAAGGTAGGATGTTGAAAAGGAATAATGGTGAATTTGAGCGAGATGAGGTGAAATGCATTTTTCCAACCACCTATGAGTTTAATCAAACACCATATCAAGTCTTGCAAAACCCACAACAACTATTAGTTTCATATGGGTTTTTGGATTTGAATCACCGATGATAGATCAAAAAATCAAAAGAGTTCTAATGCAATTACTAGATGTAAAGTAGGTTCTAAAAGACTAACTTGTTCAATAATTCTACCATCTTCAAAACCATATGTGTAGATATAAAAATTAAGTACAACATGTCCAATATTTTTGTATTAATTAGACCAATTTTTTTCTTTCAAAACCATATGTGAAGATATAAACATTAAGTACAATATGTCCAATTTTCTTACGAATATACACATTAAGTACACTAAAGTTTTTCTTTCAAAGCCATATGTGTAGAGAAAAACATAAAGAGCAACATGTCCAATTTTTTTCCAAGGTTTTCTCTCTAATATCAATGTGTATGTTGAAATGATTATCAAAGATAGATCTAGAAAGTACAACCAATTCAATAAGTGTACAAGGAAAAGTTATTCTTGTGAAGAAGGATCATGTGAGATAATACAAGGGAATTTGATTAAAATAGGGAGATAATCGCTAGATTGTTGTCTAACTTTCAAAAAGAAGGTGATGACAAATGTTGTTGTCCTTGCAAGAGTTGTAACAAATTTAAGACAAGAAGAATCAAAATAAAAATATCTAAGAGACATTGTAGGGAGAATGATCGAATTGAAGAGGGGTTTGATTATTATCCATTAGTAAGTTTGTTATATTGTTTTCACAATCTATATATATATATATATATATATATATATATATATATATGGTTTGATTATTATCCATTAGTAAGTTTGTTATATTGTTTTCATTATATATATATATATATATATATATATATATATATATATATATATATATGAACCATGGAAGGGGGTTTGATTATCATCATTTTCTATATAGGTTGATCTCCTTAGGGTAGTACGTGATATGGACCACCACATATCAGAGGAACATAGAGGTGTGAATATGGAGGAACATGGGGGTGTGACTAATGAAGTTGAAGATCATGATCCCATGGAAGATGATGATCGTGTGCTAGAAAATACATTTGAAGATGATGGTACAAATGCATTGATCCATGACACATTTGGTAATGGAGTTGTTGTTGTTGAAGATTAAGATTATGATGAGGATGACACTAAGGTTGTCCATGATATACCTCTACTTGAGAAGGCAAACATGACCCTTTTTGAAGGATCCTAATAAAATTTTCTCTTTGTTGTATTATTGTTGGTGAATTTGAAGGTCATGAATAGTTTATCCAACATAACAATGTCATGTATGCTAAGGTTCAAGTCATACATGTCATTATAGTCCATAAAAGGTGAAAGATGTACCATTAAGATTATTTATACTAATGACTTATATTTTTTGTTGTAGATTGATAGGTGACTTTTTGTTACCAACATCAAATGTTCTCCATCACTCATATCGAGAATTATGTGCCACTATGAAACATATTGGAATGGAGTATCAAACAATAGATACTTGTCTTGAAGATCGTGTTATTTATCATAAAGAACATGAAAGTGCAATAGAATGCCTCAAAGGCCACAGGAGAAGATATGAAGATGTTCTAGTGACAAAAAAGGTACCTCGTAAGGTTATTCATTACATCCTCATTATTCCATGTCTTAAACGATTATTTAGGTGTAGTAGCTTGGAACAATTTATGGATTACCATGCACACAATAGAAGTTGAGATGACATTATTAAAATTCCTATTGATGGTTCAACATTTATGGACATAGAGGAAAAGTTGCCACACTATAAAGAAGAACCTCAAAATCTTAGACTTTCTCTGGAAATTGGCAGTGTCAATCCATTTGGAGAGATGAGATCTGTTTACTTGGTGTGGCCTATTTTTGTTATCAACAATAAACTTCTTCCATGGATATCAATAAAAAAGGAGAAAATTATCTTGGAAATGATTTTTCTAGGTATTTTATTATTTTATTATTATCTACATGTAATTATAAGTCTTGGAGTGAAATTACCACAATAATTATTTGATGTTGTTCATTCAACTAGGTAAGTACCAAGTGAAAAATATAAATGTATATATTGCACCTCTTATCGAAGAATTGCTGGTGTTATAGAATGGTTTCACTATGTATGATATCTCTAGATCAATCGAACAAAAAGAATTTCAATTCCATGCAATACTTGTGTCAATAGTTCATGATGCCTTAGGGTTGACACATTTTTGTGGTATGTTATGCTGAAATCTAGTTGTACATCATAATACTAATTCTAAAAATTAACATATTTAATCCAATTTTATTGTTATCTTGTAGGTCTTCAAACAAAGGGAAAAACTTGCATATCCAATGTGTGGTCCAAAGATGAAATCTCATCATTCCAAAAGTTTAAGAAAGTAGGTTTTTGATGAGTATAGGCACTACCTCCATAGAAATTGTAGGATTTAATGAAAAATAACTCTTGAAGGTCTTGTATTATAACTTGTAGCAAATATATATCATAGGGAAGATGAAGCAAGAAAGAGATAGGGAAGCAGAAAGACCAAACTTGAAATGAGAAAGAATGTGTTTCTCAATAATATGAATCAAGTCTTACAAGAGAGAAAAAATATCAAGATGTGTGTCACATTGTGTCTCCTCCTTATTCTTAAAATAAAAAGGGGTGAACATCCTTATATAGGATTTTTCCCTCTCATTATAGTGGTTTGACTCATCCATCCACAAGGTGGTGTGAGTCATCAATTTACAAAGTGGAGTGACTCATCCACTCACAAGGTGGAGTGACTCATCCACCCACAAGGTGGAATGATTCATCCAATCGCAAGTGGACACATTTAATAATTCTTTTGCATTATTAAATATTGAGTGCTCTTTCACTATGCAAAAGTGAAATAGTGGTAAAAGGTGAAATAACCTTTTAGTTTACCAAAAAGTAAAATAAGGTAAAAAGTGGTAATGCCTTTATTATGCAAGAGTGAAAGGTTATAAACCTTAAATCTAACATAAATCATAAGTTTCAAAGTGTAAAAAAATATCTTTTCAATGGAAAAGAAGAGAATACATCAAAGCTATGAAGAATGACACCTCATCTTGACAGTTGGAATATAATAGAATTCACAATAGTATTGCTCCCCCTAATGATTTATTGTTTGGAAATTCTATATTTTGATTTTGTTTTTTTGGCTAATTATGTAATTGATGATCATGAAGGTTGTCAAGGCATCATTGAACACCTTCCAAAGGGACTAAAATGTTATCCCAAAGAATTTAGTAGGCTGCCCTACTACGAGAAGCTACAAATTATGCATTTGTTTGATACAATGCATATTGGAAAGGATGTAACAGAGACACTATGGAAAATATTGGATGGAAGGTGTTACAAAGAAAAACTTGCCAAAATTTATAGTGACATTCATGATTCTAATCATGCAATGAAAAATATCATTGAATCAAATAGCGATGGAGACTGAATTAATGTAAGTGCACTTCCTTGGTTATTAACGAAGCAAAAAATTAATGCAATAAAAGAAGTCATACAAAAATCTTGATTTCCTACAAATTTTTTTGTGAATAAAAGTAATCTCATATCAAAGAAAAGTGAATTTAGGCCAGGGCTAAAAATGCATGATTGGCATACCTTCATCAAGGTAAGTCACAATCTTTTGTATTTACAATATATTTGTGAAATTGAATTCAATTTTCATTGTATTATGATAGAAAAGAATGAAACGATTAGTTGAAAATTATTGTAGTATGTGCTACCCCTATTGCTCTCAAACAATTTTGACAATAATATCAAACAACTGATATATGATCTTGGAAAATACATGAGGTAAGCAGTGATATTTGTTCAATATATCAAATAAGTGATATATTGTAAAGTCTCATATTTATATATATTTTGTGTCTTGAATCCCTTTTAGTTGGTTTTCATCTAAAGAAATCCATAAAGAAGATATAAAATATTGGAAGAAAATAATTTGTCGACTAATGTGTGAAATGCAAAAGTGTTTACCTTCAACTTTCTTCAATGCAAAAGAACACTACCTCATACACGACGTTGACAAAGAGCACGTCCTGAGGGTTCTATGATTGAGGGGTATATGGTATACTATATGATGGTGTACATTACTCAATATCTTCCTATTCTTGCAGCAAAGACCCATATAGATTTTGGGATCTCAACTCCATTAATTTTTTTGAAGGGGAGTACTTAGTGGGGAATGGTAGATTTAGGAAAGTGAAAGGTAATATATTATGAGATGTTATTGTCATTAATTAATTCTTAATCTTCAAAATAAATCTAATCTAAGTCATCTATTTACTTTTGTATAGTTTCTAAAGAGTGGGATGCAATACATTTGCTTATTGCAAACAATCAAGATTGGATGATAGTATGGATTGAACGATGTCAACATTCTGATCATAGATTAAAATGGGAATCCATTTCTTCATTGGTTATACAAGCTTATTGTAATGGAGATATCAATGTTATACAAAAGGAAATAGATTTAGCATATGGTTTAAGAGATCTCTAGGTACTTATAAGTTTGTTAATCAACAATATGTTTTTGAACTCGTGATGCAATAATTTATACATGTTTGACATTATTGTAGGTGAAACACCACAAGGCTATGTTATGCAATGGTTATAAATTTTTCATGAAAAATTTTGATGACACAAAGAGAACTTATAATTCTGGGATAAGTGTAGTCTTTCATGCGATCATTAATATTTTATCTAGAAATGACTTACATCCTTGAGAGCCTCAAAATTGATACTATGGCATTTTGGTTGATATACTTGACTATGACTTTAATTTCTTCAAATTAGTTTTCTTCATCATGAAATGGTATGGATTATGACCCAATCAAAATGATCTTGATAGAACTATTATTGAGAATGAGAATTCATTTCCAATGATTAATATGAGGTTGTTTGAGCCATTTGGGGATGAGCCCTATGTTCTTCCAAGCCAATGTGAGCAGGTATTTTACTCAGAGGTTCTACATAAATTGGGTTGGTCATTTTTTATTAGACATGATCCAAGGGGAAGGCCAATAAATTATAATGTGATGGAAGAAGAAGATTCCAAGGAAGAGGAAGAAGAAGATCACAATCGAGAGTTAGTTGATGATGCTCCTGATGCAAATGATGTTGCTATTTATTATGGTGATGATGCTTCCATTGATCATGATGATGATGATGATGAGGAGGAGGAGGAGGAGGAAGAGGAGGAGGAGGATGATGATGATGATGACAATGACCATGATAGTGGTGGTGATGATGTTGATGACGACGATGATCCTGATGATGAGTTAGATGAAGAATAATATCAATGATGTGGGGGGGGGGGGGGAGTTGATTAGCTAACATTGAATGGGGGTTTGATTATCAATGACATGAATGAAATGTATAGTTATGTGATCAGTGCCTATGATGTTCAATATTGAGTTCTTGATAGATCAATGATTAATTTTATTAACTTTTCATGTACCTTTTAATATTTATAATTCATATGTGATGTTAATATTCGATTTAATTTTGAGTATATGTATCATGAATTTTTAGCTAACATAAGACAACTAATTTATATATGTAGAAACCTGAAGCACTTTCATGAGCATCTCACTCAGTCTCATGGATCATTAGGTATAAGTTAGTACACCAACAAATAGGTATTTGTCAGATTTGTCTTCCTTGAGTGAGGAAAATGTAGGAATGGAAGAAGAAAGTAAGACATTTAGTATGTGTAAATCAAGGAGATTGACTCTTTTGGAAGCATGAATGTTGATGATACTTCTATGGGAGAGTATTGTAGAAACATGATTAGATCATTATCATGATGAGATGTTACATTCATGACTATTTTTGTCATTAATGTCAACATAGCAATTTTCTATGGTATCTAATAGAAGAACAATGGTAAAGGTCAACTTGGTATTGATAACTAGTTAAGCATTTTCACTAAGAGAGGTTAAATGGAGGTTATACTAAGTATCGAGTATATGTAGCTAACCTCAGAAGCATAAGATATTAAGTTTGGAAGAAGTTATGCAAGTTTTGATGAAGACTATTTAGAGATAGAGTTTACAGAGACATGTTCTGGTAAACTTGTTATATCTCTTAGTAGATTTGTTATTCTGAGAAGCTGAAGTTAAAGATGTGAAGAAGACATTATGGAGATGACATAGCTAAGCTTGCTCATCATAATGTCACATGTATGGAAAGTTATTCAAGTTACAAGGAGGAAGATTAATGTTATCGCTAAGTGTAACGTGTTCTCAATGAGGTCCTATAATAATTAATTAAGAAGGTGTAATAGCCAATTTAGAGATTTTTTTATGGATTCAGTATAAGGGAAGGACATTTTCCCTTATCATGTATGAGCGATGTGTGAGATGTATAAATGATTGCAAGAAGCACAAAGGGAAAAATGTGAAGATAGGCATAACAGAGCAAATGTGAAGGAAACTTCATTGCTGAGATTTCATTGTGAGATTCGAAGTTTGATACTTGGATCCAAGGTTTGTGACCTGGTCTACAAGGTCTGACAGTGATTGGTCTGATTGATAAGACATAGGAAAGAAGTTATAGTAGAGATAATTATTCTGCAAGGAATAGTTGAAATATTAGTTGGATAGTGAGTTTGGTGATCTTGCCCCAAAATCTATTTGGACAGTGGGTCCTTCTATCTTCCACAACTCCTAACAGGGTTGGCATAACTCCTAATAGGGTTGGAATCTCCTAACAGGGATTCAAAGTCTCCTAATAGGGACTTATATATACCAAATGTTGTAATAAACTCCTAACATGGTCCATCCTCTAAGACAAAATATTTATATTAGTACATCATCTTGTGGGCATCATTCCCACCAAGGTTTTCCCTTTGATCAAGGGTATCCCTAGTTAACATATTTGGTTTAATTATGTATGTGCATCTTTGTATGGTTGTTGTTTACTTTTAAGATTATTTAAGACTAATAAATATTGTACAGCTGATTCACCGCCCTCCCCCCACCTCTCAGTTATATTGGTGGATTATTGTTTCTAACAATTGGTATCAGAGCCTCAGGTCCTTGAAGATAAAATTAAACAACTTTGGGAGATCCATGGAAAACATATTAAAAAAGGATAGTCTGAAGTTCGATGGAATAAATTATGAAATCTAGAAGGAAAAGATGAAGACACCTCTATTGTGTATGGGTTCAGGATATTGGATCTTGACAAAATTAGAAAAGACAATCATTGCTGAAAAAGATTTGGAATCTTGTACCAAGGAAGAAAGGGAACTTTTCATGTGTGACATGAGAGCTAAAGAAGTTTTATTGTCTATACTTCCTAAAATTGAGTACAACCAGGTAAAATCACTTAATACTTCTCATGAGATTTGGAAAGCTTTGGAAAACAATTTTGAAGGTGATGAACATTCTAAGAAATTGAGGTTATAAAGCTGGATTTGTGCATTTCAAAATGCTAATATGATGGAAGATGAATCTATAAGAACATATGAAGGTAGGATATCATAAATTACTACAGGTATCCGATCTCAAGGAGGAACCAAGCAAGATGATGAGGTGATTTGGAAGATATTAAAGAGCTTAACACCACCATTTAAGCAAGCAGTTCAAATGTTACAGTTGTTGATCTCTTGTACCAAAGATTTCACAAAGGAAACATTACTTGGGAGACTTGAAGTAGTTGAGAATGAGCTTAGACAATTTGGAGAATTGACTAGAAGAGAAACAACTTTCAGTGCCCTAAATATTTGACCTAATCTATCAAGGAGAATAAGTGCTAGACGAGACTTTGCTAGCAATAGGAGATATGTTGAGGACAAAAAGATAGAAGAAGGAGTAGCCCTTCTGGTAAGAAGAGAGAAAGATGGTAAGAAATTTTTTAAATGATGGACTTGTAATGAGTTTGGTCATTATGCATCTAAGTATCCTAAAGGAGAGAAAAAAGTATAAAGAAAAGTTCAAACCTAGAAGAGATAGAGAGTGCTTGTATGCAAATGAAGAAGATGATTATGATGAACAAGTAGTAAGTGCTAGTGATGATGAAATAGGATTTGTAGCTATTAAAGAAGAAAGTCCAAAGAAGATGGCTTTGGTATTATAGGTTGAAAAGAAATCTAAATGGATAATTGACCGTGGTTTCTCACATCATATGATTGGTGAAATGAACAAGTTTTTTGACTTCAAAAGTCATGATGGAGGCATTGTCAGAGTTGGAAACAATGTAGCTTTCCATGTTAAAGGCATTGGATCTATAAATCTTGATGGTAATACTAACAGTGAGGATGTATATTTTGTTGATGGTTTGAAACACAATTTTTTGAGTGTTGGACAACTAGTGGATAAAGGTTATTAGTTATAGTTCACAGAGAACATGTGCATGATCAATGAAAAAGATGGAAAGGTAATTAGAATAGGAATCACATCTAGAGGTAATGTATTTCAACTGAATCCAACTAAAATGACATGTTTGGTTGCTAAAGTAGATTACAGCTGGTTATGACATAAGAGATTTTTTCATATAAAATTTGATAGTATTGTGAAAAATAGTAGTATGGTTGTAGTTAGATATTTTCTTAAGATTGTTAAGCCTACTAACACAATTTGCAAGGAATGTGTATTGGCAAAGTATACCTGAACTTTATTTTCCCAACAAGAAGTTCACTACTATAGCTAAGTTGGAGATTGTACATATAGATCTTAGTGGTCCTATGAAGGCTAAAGGATTCTATGGTGAAATTTATTTCATGATCTTAGTTGATGATTCTTTTAGAATGATGTGGGTTGTATTTCTTAAAGAAAAATTTGAGACATTTGATAAGTTCAAGATATTCAAGAATAGAGTTGAGAATGAATCAGTTATGAAGATTAAATGTTTAAGATTATATAGAGGAGGAGAATTTACTTCAAATGAGTTTAACATCTTTTTTGAAGCTAATGGAATCAAAAGACAGTTATGGGTATGTGCAACAAGTTGTGGTGCCAAAAAGGTGACACCTTTTTTATTTTTTCTAATTTTCAATAGTGCGTATGCACTATTGTGCGCACATGCTATAGCTTGGGTAACTCGAGCCATAGTGCGTACGTGCTTTATAAAAAATCAAATTGTTATAAATTGGCTGCAGGTATTTTTCTCTATTTTCCTACTTCCTAGATTTCAATTGATTTCTTATTAGGAAATGTGAATAATGAACTAACAAGTCCCCAAGAAGATCAAAACCAAACACCTCAACAAGATCCAAACCAAAACCCTCCACAACAAGAACAAAAAATTCCACAACCTGAACCAATTGCAAGACCTCCTCTTGGCACACAAGAAAACATTTTAAATGAAATAGAAAGAGGAAAAACTAAATTAGAAGCACTCATTGGTAGGTTGAAAGCTTGTGGACAAACCAATCCAATGAGAGCTTAATTGGCATCCTCCCTCGAGTCTGTTAAGACCCACATAGCTTCTATTAGTGGTCAGTTATATGTTTGGTAGGTTAAGAGGGATGAACAAAAAAGATATTATGCAAATAAATTATCATATCAAGATGTTAAAAAAAACAAGATATACCAAAAGGTAGGATTTGTGCATTATTTAGAAAGCATGGTGAACAAGATACTATTAGAGAGGGTACTAAACAGTTCCCCATCCATTGGTGCATACATGATGGTATTAGAGATAATTTTTGGGATAGATGGTGGATGGTTTTTGATGCCCCTCCTTGCAATAATCACAAGGGCCCAATGTATTTCTTAAGGAAATTGTATTGTGAGTTTGTCCTTGGGGAGATCCCCAATTATTTTGATATATTAGACTCTTAGGGTAGAGATGGGGGGTCATCATTTGAGAATCCAGGGGCACTTTGTGACCCTAATGTAGTTAGGGCACCTATGGTCAAGCCATAGGGTGAGCATGTGACTATTCCTTCAGTTGTGAAGGAACATGTAGAGGCCAACACTCTAGGGCCTATTAGTGATTTGACAAAGACCCTCATTCATTGAGGAGGAGCCTTCTACACATCGCGGTCACATGTGCACATCATGTAGATCCTTATGCACATTTGGCAGTCATGCTGAAGATGGTGCAGATGATGCCCTAGTGACTGATCAGTTCATGAATGAGACATTTGGCATTGACACACAGGTAAATTACAATTATAATAAACTAATTTGATCACATTTCATATGTATAGTGAATGACTAATTAATTAGCATGTATTAACATTGTTCAAAATTCAGGGTAAGAGTGTTGGTGGCCCTAGTAGCAATCCCCCAACCCCATTTTTCATCCCATCGACGAGTCTAGAGGTATGTATTGATTTAATCATTCAAATGAATACATATATTTATTAAGTAATCATATGAAGGATTAACAATTTTTTTTATGCATGTGCATCAATTCTCTACAGGACCGTCAACATTCACTACAAACTCCGAACCTAGACGTGGCACAAGCTTTGTAGAGCTATATTTGTTTCATGTGAATTTAATTCATTTGATTATATTTGTTTCATGTTTTATGTTACATTTAACATGTATTGTATGACATGTAGCTCTTGACATCTAAGACTCCTCATCATCGACAGTCTGTCGATCATGGAGTGGCTGCAACTATGGCTAGTTCACAACCATTGACTAAGGTATGAAAGATTTTTTTTGGTTTTAGTTGTTTTTTATAATAGTTAGTATCAAAATTTCTAATGTTATTTATAAGTGATTATATTGATTCAATTATTGTAGGGTCTTGTCACACCAGATCATCCATGAGCCTTCGAGGTGGACTTGCAGAGTGACTATATGATGGTGGTAAGAATAATTAATTTTGTGTGTACATATATTTTATTTCAATGTATAATAATTATTGATTCATATCTACTTTTTTTGTATCAGATCGAGTTAGAGAAGAGTCTCAACAAGAGGATGAGCAAGTGTGTGAGGAAGACCCCATCATCGCCACTGTCTCCCTCCACACGATGACCGAAGACTTCTAGAGATTTGTTTCCTTCCCCTCATGGGAAGGAGAAGATATAATTGATAGACATGTATTTATAGGCATCAAC
Source organism: Cupressus sempervirens (assembly GCA_028749045.1). Classification (NCBI taxonomy): domain Eukaryota; kingdom Viridiplantae; phylum Streptophyta; class Pinopsida; order Cupressales; family Cupressaceae; genus Cupressus; species Cupressus sempervirens. The sequence continues at coordinate 204,476,627 of CM053792.1, forward strand.
AGAAATATATGTTGGATTTTATGTCAGTGGACATATTTGATATACATTTGATGTATATATGACATTTTATATTTGATGAATGACATTTATTTGATGCATGACATTATTATACTTATGACATTATTTGTTAATATCTAATATGTTTGTTCATGTACGACATTATTGGTTATCATAATATATTATATGTTCGTTCATGTATGACATCATTGGTAATCATTTTATATTACATGTTTGTTCGTGTATGACATTATTGGTAATCGTTATATATTATATGTTCCTTCATGTATGACATTATTGGTTAACATAATATATTATATGTTCGTTCATGTATGACATTATTGGTTATTGTAATATATTATATGTTCATTCATGTATAACATTATTGGTTATCATAATATATTATGAGGTTGCATGGGTACTTGTACCCACACCCCTAGTACTCATACCCATGTACCCAAGTACCAAGTACTCAGTGGAGAGCATCATAGCTAAAGACCTTGATTGAGATTTTGGATTTTGTTTTTTTGGATTTTTGTTTGTGTATAAGCTCATTGCTTATCAAGCTTAATTCAATACCTAATCAATTCAAAACTTTGATAGAATATTGATTAACAATAAACTTTATCACTATTTAAGCATAAGTTTATCATTTCCATCATTTTATCATAATATGATTTATGATCTTTTTCATGTTTAAATTTTTCCTTCTCTATTATTTGTTTATCAAGCTTAATTCAATACCTAATCAGTTTGAATTTTTGATACAATATTGATCAGCAATAAACTGTATCAGTGTTAAAGCCAAAAATTTACCATTTGCAATATGTCATTGTCATATGATTTATGGTCTTCTTGTTCATGTTTAAAGCCTTCCTTCTATGTTATGCATCTAAACATTTATCATAAATTATCATTACAAACATATAACAAATCTGAAACTGAAAACAATACATTACATTTGCAAACTTTATCACTATTCTTGATTTGAAAAATCATTGTCATGACTCATAAATTCAGGTTTTTTATAAATATAAAAGTATAATTAAAAATAAAGTTTGACATACCTGAGTAACCCCATCCCCTATTATAAAAAATAGTTGTACTCGTACCCATACCCACACCCGTACCCTAATTACCCCAAGTACCCCCATCCCTATGCAACCTTGTATATTATATGTGGATCTTGGTGTTTTCTATACACTTATGTGGTCTATAGGATCTCTTGATACTTAGAACATCCACTGATCTTGCCCAACCTCCTCACTAGGTTAACTTATCCAAACTTGCAACATCACTCCCTTACTCTTCTAGGAACAATATTCCTCCAAAGGTTTTATAGGTCTACTAGGGTACCATAGCACTCCCCAGTCAAACCAAGGTTTCTATGATATCCTAAGGTGTTATTGGAACACTTGTAATATGCTTGAATGGATAACAACAATGGTTTTGTACTCGATTTCAAGATTTCTTTACAAAAGGGCTACAAGGAGAGCACCTAATTAGGCCTCCACCTGGATTTCTAGGGCCAATAGCTCCTTTGTGGTGTAGGAGCACCCACTCTACCTTCAACAAGCACCATAAATATTTCAAAATACTTTGTCCTTGTGGCTTTTAGTCATGCTTAGGAATAATAGATTTAACATTGGATCTCATTATAAGGCCATAGTTACAAGATTGGCATTTTATAAGCCCTTGTCTAACTATTGGTCATTAATGATCCGAGGCATAGGTATTTACATGTTTTTTTATGTTTTTCATGTTAAAATCCTTTAAGGATCATAAAAATAAGGTTAGGATCGATTTTGGTCACTAGATATGCAAAATTGCAAAATATGCAAAAATTGCTCTAAAAGTTGTCAAAGCAACTTTAAGCAACTTCTTAAAAAGTTGTTAAAACTTGTAAAATCCTCTCCCAAACATATATTTTGTTCAAAACACTCATATAAATATTGGGAGCATCCTATATAAGCCCTTATAGGTGGGTGATAGGAAAAATATGTAATTTTGGCATTGAAAGCAATAAAATTAGCATTTTCCTTGCATAAACATGTGTTGCAGACCTTGGTACAGATGTGTACGGATTATTGGAGATGTATTAGTGGATCAAAAAGTTGGGTAATTTTATCTATTTCATTTTGAAACAAGTCTCATGTTCTAACTCTTCATAGTTTAAAAGCTATTCAATTTTTATTGCCGACTGCCCATAAATCAACCTACAAATCAGCAACTTTCTAGGGCTGGGTTATTTTGGCATATTCCACCATGGAAAATTGATGCCCTTTGGTGGATTACAAGGTGTAATCATTTACTTTCATATTCTGCAATTTTTTTCCAGAAGATGCAAGGAGGTGAGTTTGCCGCCATACCCTAGGTGTGCTTCATGAAGAGTACACCAAATCAACATTTACAATAATCCTTCTAGATTGAGTTCTTGGGTTCACCAAAGGCTAATATCATGGAATTTTCTCATTTACATGCCCCCACATGTCATAATTATTGGATTGTATTTTCTTTTTGTAGAAAGTGTACTTGCAGTGCAAATGGAGCTTTAATTAGGCCTTCAAATCCGGTCTAATGTTGCAACAACAACAACCTCCATTCTTCTTCATGATTGGGCTCTTTGGAATGTTTCATAAGACCCAAAAGGGTATCCAAATCACTAGTCAAGTCACCATGTCCTTTGGAAGAATCCAAATTTACACCTCTTCCTCATTCTAGGAGGGCTATAAGCCAATTTAGTGGTTTTTCAAAGCAACTTCATACTATAAGTTTTCTTTGATGAAATGAATCGTGGATTCATGTTTTTTAGGACCTAAATAGGCCATATCAATGATTGTAGGCCACCCCTAGTCTTTGTATTCAGTTTTTGAGTTTTGATCCCTCTTTTAGCTAAGGGAATCTAGTAGTGCATATTGAGTTTTTAGTGCTTGGTACTTGGGTAGACCTAGTGATTAGGTTACCTTGTCTTGTGGGGTTGTGATAACCTTCCATTAAGCCCATCTCCATACTTGTGATAGGTATTTGGCACTAGGACCCTTCACCTTGGGTGTTGAGGGAATTTGAGCATTTCCACCATTCTTGTAGTTTGAAGACTTCTACTATGTACTACTGCATCACTTTGTTATTATTTTTTGTCATGAAATATTTAGGTGTTGTTAAGCCATTTTGGATGGCATGAAATCCTAAGTAATAAAGCATGCATATTATTTTTGTTTATTATTTTTTGCTTGTTTCCGTAGCTATGTGGCACTTAAGTTGTTTAATAAATTAATATTATAGTAAGAAGGTTTAGCACTGATGGTTTGGGAGGTAATATTGCGGTTGTAGGGTTGAAATTTTTTTGCTACAATAATGTATTAACTCATAGACCTATATTTCAATGTTTCACAACCTCACATAGGGTGGCCTCCAAGTTATGGGCTTTTTCAATTATAATTAGTCATTTATTTATTCACTAGTGCAAGATGCCTCTATAGTAAAGAGGTTTTAGATCAAAAACATTTAGAAGTGTTGGTTGATTACTATTCAACTCATTGATTACTCTACTTACCAAAAGACTGTCAATCCAAATTATGAACTACATGTAACTGGATTATATAATTTATTCTCCACAAATCATATTCAACCATTATTATTATTTAGTTTCTTATAAAAGCTTGAACTATTATTTATGTGCTATAGCTGAAACCAAAACATAAGTAAATGTTTCTTTGCACCAATTCTTAATTTATTAGGTTTCCTAGCTAAATGATGAAGGTGTTGAATGTGTAGGATGTTTTGGTTTCTTTTGCATGCACATTACAAAGAATTTGTGAGAATATGTAAAACAAGTCAAGGATGTCAAACCTTACAAAGAATATTGTCTCATGGAGAGGCTTGGAACTCCTATATTTTTCATCCAGAGGTGGCCTCATGAAATTATGTAAATAGCTATTCAGTTTTTCTTTCCCTCATTCTAACAAATTAATGGTTATACTTTTTTGGTAGGAAACTCTGCAGGGTCACTAGAGAAGAGGCTTCAATTGTGCAACCACCCCATTGAGAATTAGAAGATTTTTTCCCCAAATGGAAGCTTTATGTGTGGTAATTTTTAATGAATATGGGATTTGGGACATTGCAATTGTCAGATAGAAGTTTTATGTTTCATGAGGACCCTTTAATGCATCCAACTAATTTTATTTTAAGCACCACCCACTGAGAAAATTATTGTGCAGCCACTTGCATGGGAACAATGCTTAGTTTAGATTTCCTAATCTCTCCACACAACATTCAAGCCTCCTGCAACAATTTTTCAAATTTTTGCAACCAGAATCATTAGTTAAGTTCTATCTGAAAAATATTACTGCACCAAAGTTACTGTATGGGGAAAACCTCTTCAAACATTTGAGCAGATGTTGCAAATTTTTCATACCCCTATTTTATTTGGGGTCAAGGATAGTGCCTAGAGGACATGCACATTAAGTGGACTAAATGTTAGCAAAAACATAATTATGAATGACAGAGGCTAAGAACCATACCAAGCTAGAGAAGATGAGGGGAAAACAAATAACATAATAAGTTAGATGTTAAAGTTTAACTGCAATGCATAGTATTATTATCCAAGAGGTACAATCTAAGATGTTGTACATATTGGTGCCTAATCTATTCCCCTAATCTACCACTAGGCTGGCTCCTAGAGAATGGCAAGGCCAGATATGCCACTACAACTATTTTTAGTTAGCAAATATGTTAGGACAAGTTCTACTGGACATTGTGGCAAGTTTTTAGAAGACTTACATTGTCGTGTTTCTCTGATGTGTTTTGTAGGTGATGATTGTGTTGTTGATAGAGCAATAGAGGGCTTATCTTAGTACAGATAGAGTTATGTATCCCTGAGTCCCCCAAACCCTTGAGAAGCATTAATACCCATTGTGTCCAATTGCAAAATGAGACGTGGAGATTTTTGCGTGATTTGCACTTTTGTATACGCCTGTCCTTTAGAAGGAACTTCTTGTGCTTCCATCATTAGGAAGAGGGTGTCTCTTGTTGGAAAACTTAGATGTTGATTGTTGATGATCTGGTTACTATTGGTTGTGGTGGCACATAGAGGATTGAGTTCAATTGAAAATAGAGCCTTTGCAGCATTGTAGATTTCAATAGAGGTGGCTAGTAATAGTGTGAGAGTTTTAAATTGAAAACAAGGTGCATAACAAGCTAGGCAGAAAGATTGAGCTCAAAGGTTGTGTCTAATCCTACTTACTTGGTGATGTTATAAGGCTCACAATGTAATGGAAAAGCTTGTGTTGCTACCTGTACTTGGTAGTTATGTTCTACGAAATGGTTTGCATATATTGCTATATTTGTTTAATTTGTGTGATGAATTTGACAACTTTGTCAACTTCATCTTAAGATAGACTAATTGATGCTAAGGATAGTAGCACATGATAAGCCTTATCATTCAATTATAGAAGTTGAAATTGGAGTAACATGGAAAGGGTTGTGGTTTGTAGAGTTGGGAAGACCTTTTCCATAGTTGTGCTTAATGAAAAGTAGGCTTCCATCCCATGTGTGCTTCTTGAAGTAGTACTTTTGAAGAAGGTGCAATACTAATCCTTTTACCAAAGGAAGTAGATCAACTTTGTTCCCGTCAATGACCAAATTTCCATGTGGGGGTGTCTTAAAAATATGGGGGATTGATTAGATATGATGGTACTTTGACTTCACTAGCAACTCAACAACATAAGCTCCACAAGTCTATATTCATCGGTAAAAACTATAGTTGTTGTTCTCTTATCTAAAAAAATTTGCAAGCTGTGAGCATTTAGTATTGGCCATGTTACATCTCCTTAGCATAGGATTTGTTTGCCCCATGATGAATAGCTATTGTTGAATCATTGCTGATTTTTTCCATAATTTACCCACCAATCCGTTATGTCAACAGACACTAAGAAGGGAAGGGCAATGTTTGATAAAAGATGTTGGTTGATCATCATTTCTATGATTGGGACTTCATTCTATTCTTCCATTGTTCCCATTCTATCTGCTTAGTATATAATCCCCTCCATGTTTTGCACATGTGTTTACATATTGTTCCAAACTTGTCACCATCCTCCTCTCTATTTTGACCTAATTTCATACCATGTTTGCAAGCTTCCATTATTCAAATAGTTGTTTACATTTACAGTTTGGCTTTGATACCATGTTAAATTCCAAAGATTCAGCTTGGTGTACCCGAGAATGTTTGAGCACTCAACGGGATGGGATGAGGTTGGGGATAGGATTTACCTAGCCACCTGGAGCTAATGGAATAGATAGTTTGATCTTAGGATGAAAGGTGAGAGAGATTTGGCAGTTGGCAACTTTATACTGGCCAACACTACAAGAAGTTTCAACATCACCCGAGATGGCATCACAAAATCAAAATAAAGTATGATCTCCAAAAAGAAAGAGAGATTACTATAGGTCTCCATAACACGATCCTATAGGAATTGGAATCACATCCATACCTCGCACGAACTTTGAGATATGCCCCGTCAAAGATTGCTGCCCTATGGAATTTAGTGACCCTTAAGGATTTTTCGGCTCGACGTACCTAAGAACATTTGAGTGCTCAATGGGATGGGATGAGGTTGGGGAGAGGGTTTACCTAGCCACCTAAGCCTAACAAAACAAATAGTTTGATCCCACAATGAAAGGTGAGAGAGATTTCGCAGTTGCCAACTTTGTACTGGCCAACACTACAAGTTTCAACATCACCCGAGATGGCATTGCAAAATCAAAATGGAGTAAGATATCCAAAAAGTGAGAGAGGCTACTATAAGTCTCCATAACACAGTCCTATATGAACTAGAATCACATCCATACCTTGCATGAGCTTTGAGATATGCCTCATCAAAGATCACTGCCCTATGGCATTTAGTGACCCTTAGGGATGTTTTAGTTTGGCATGCGCGAGAATGTTTGAGAACTCAATGGGATGAGACGAGGTTGGGGATAGGGTTTACCTGGCCACCTAGAGCTAAGGGAACAAACATTTTGATCCCACAATGAAAGTTGAGAGAGATTTGACAGTTGGAAACTTTGTACTAGCCAACACTACAAGTTTTAGCATCACCCAAGATGGCATCGAAAAATAAAAATGGAGTAAGATCTCCCAAAAGTGAGAGAGGTTATTGTAGGTATTTGCAACATGGTCCTATAGAAACTAGAATCACATCCGCACCTCGCACGAGCTTTGAGATATGCCTCATCAAAGATCGCAGCCCTATGGCATTTAGTGACCATTAGGGACATTTTGGTTTGGCATGCTCGAGAAAATTTGAGTGCTCAATGGGATGAGATGAGGTTGGGGATAGGGTTTAACCAGCCACCTAGAGCTAAGGGAATAGACAATTTGATCCCATGACGAAAGGTGAGAGAGATTTGGCAATTGGCAACTTTGTACTAGCCAACACTACAAGTTTCAGCATCACCTAAGATGGTGTCGCAAAATCAAAACAAAGTAAGATATCAAAAAAGTGAGAGAGGTTACTATAGGTTTCCACAACACGGTCCTATAAGAATTAGAATCACATCCATACCTTGCACGAGCTTTGAGATATGCCCCATTAAAGATTGCTGCCCTATGGCATTTGGTGAACCTTAGGGATGTTTCTGTTCAGTGTGCCCAAGAATGTTTGAGCACTCAATGAGATGGGATGAGGTTGGGAATAAAGTTCACCCAACCACTTAGACCTAATGGAACAAACATTTCAATCCCACGACGAAAGGTGAGAGAGATTTGGCAATTGGCAACTTTGTACTGGCCAACACTACAAGTTTCAACATCACCTAAGATGGCATCACAACATCAAAATAGAGTATGATCTCTAAAAAGAAAGAGAGGTTATTGTAAGTCTTTGCAACATGGTCCTATAGGAACTAGAATCACATCCATACCTCACACGAGCTCCGAGATATGCCTCGCCAAAGATCCCTGCCCTATTTCATTTAGTGACCCTTAGGGATGTTTTGGTTCGGCGTGCCTGATAATGTTCTCAATGGGATGGGAGAAGGTTGGGGATAGGGTTTACCTAGCCACCCAAACCTAACAAAACAAACAATTTGATCCCATGACCCTTTTTCCACAAAGTTACAAATTTGGGCAACTTTTACAACTTTCAACAATGCAACATTGCACAAAAAGTGCAATTTTTACATTTTTCACTTGATTCCAATTCTACAACTTGGAAAATGTTTGGTAACACTAAAATAAATTATTTTTAAATGCTCATCCCTTCACCAATTCCTAAACTCTTGCAAAGTTGTCAGCATTTTTTGCAATTTTGCTTTGACAACTTTTGCAATTTTTTGTAATTTTTGACATCTTAACTCCTAGACACCTAAAACTTAACCTAATGACCCTAAGGACCTTTATAACCTTCCAAGAAACATAAAAATCCTTTTTTCCTTGGAAAATCACCTATATTGCTCATTTTTATGCCTAAAAAATGTCCCATAGTGTAATAATAGAGACTTGGTCTGAAACAACCATACCTCATCTTTTGATATGTTATAGAGGAGTGAAATAGGTATCCTAATCTTCAATTTATTTTCTTGATGTTATGAAAAAATGTGAATAAAAATGAAAGAGGATAACAATTTATGCTAGTGTTTGTATTGGAATTATCATTGTTTCCTTAGGTAGTGTTTTTTCATGAGTTAGAGTATAATAATCTATCTTTTGTTATGATTGAGTTCAATATTTTAGTGCTCTTGTCGATTAGTGTTGAAAATGATTTGGGATTTGAGTTAGTGATGATATGAAGGCTCTAAATGGTATTTGTGCTTCTTGTTAGTGTTCATAGATTATGTTAATGGTTCACCTTGATTGAGGAGACCAAATTTTTATTTATTTAGTGGTTTTTTGGTGTTTCTTTATTTAGGGTCCAACTGATTTGATGAAGTAATAAGTTGTGATTCTTGGTGCTACTTTGGTGATACTATTGCATGCTTTTTGTTATTCATTTGGGTCCTATCCAAGTCTTGGATGACTTGATTTGGATAACATTACTGATTAAACATAATATTTATATCTTTTATTGTAATAGGCATTAGTCAACCTTGTTTATATTTAATCTTTGTAACATGTATAAATGAGATAACATTTCTATAATTGAGAGTATGTTAAGTATGCAAAGGATGTGCAAAGGAAATATATTGTATGCATTTTATGAATATGTAGAAGTTGTGCTTCATTGGATTTGTCTTGGTATTTGAGATGTTTATCTTTTTGGTTGTAGTGGACATTATGTCCACTCTCTTGTAATCAAGATTATATCAGTGAACCCAACTAAAGGAAAAATCTAAGATTTATTGTAAGAAATGTGCTCTACATAGCATGTCCATAAATTGGGTCATATGCCTCTAGATGTAAGTGGATTGATTTTTTTCTCTATTTAAAAAAAAATTAGGAGTACTTTTTCATAGTACAAATATCTTGTGGTTTTGGCTCCTACTAGGTTTTCCCTAATAGGTTTCCTCAAGAACATATATGATGCAGAGCCCTCCACTATCACCTTAAATAGACTAACTCAACTTGAGGATTCAACAATATAACTTGGAATCAACTCAAGGAATCAATCCTACTCAAAGATCAAATGGAGCTCTTTGACTTGGTAGATTACTTCCTCAACCATGCTCATGAGTTCATCATCTCATTGTCTCAATCCAATCTATTCAAACTCCAATACTCTCCTGGGTTACCTAGTGCACCTAGTGCCTCCAAAATACCAAATATCCAATCAAGCTTCCCACACTAACCCGAACACCTTGGATAACCTTTTCAAGGCCTATCTACCATGATCCAACTCTTCACCAACTCCAACCAACTCATCTTTCACCATTTCACACTTTAGCCCTCCCAGGCCTACCTAGTAGCCCTGTCAGACAAAAATTTGCAAATTCCACGAAATGTTTCAAAACAACCTGGTAAGTAATTAACTTTCCAAATACCATTTTGGGAGTTATAAAACCCCTATCAATCTCAAACCTTCACCTCTTGATTGGTGAACCTTTCTACTGTTGATTGCACATGCATTTAGGCCTAATTAGACTGCCCCAACAAAGGAACCCTATCCTCCAATAATCTCCAGGACTCCCCAACCTAAAATATTCTTTCTAGACCTCTTCAGACACAATATTATCAAAATCCCAAAGTATCACTATTCATCAAACTCCCAAATCAACAAACCCTCACTATTTGAACAAGAAACCATCAATTCACTCAGAACTCTAAACAAGGTTCAAACACCTTACAATCCATCTAAAAAGACCTTTCCAAACCTTGGTTACTCTATCCATCCCTCAGATCATTCCCAACAATGACTGGTATGGGACTGGTTTCCCTTAATCAACAATTTCCCATCTTTTTGAGTTCTTCAAAGACTTCATCTCAAATCCCTGCATATATTCACTATATTAAAAGGATCTATTATTCATTTGACTCACCAAAACAATCACTAGAAACCCATTAGTGGGTGAGTCAAGGCACTTAATAAAGTCCTTGCACTAATGACTGTCTATAGTCACAATACAAGCACAATCACTTATAATAGTGATTTCCTTCGCTTTATCACCAAACAAAACACTGAAGTTAATGCATAAACATGTAAGGGAAATAAAAGAAAATTTATTTACACCAAGTTTCAACCAAGTTCACACTTATATATTCAAACAAATTTTTTGTTATTGGGACTGTACCCATGGGACAATACGCTTCATAAAATGCAAAAAATTTGAATTCTATTCATAAAACTTCCATCTTTGGTTCCATTACATATTTTATCATTATGGAACATCTCTCCCTTCTAATCATGTGGAAGAACTTCTAAATAAACCCCATCTTCTCCCACAAACCTGACATCAACTTCTTAACTGTTTGTAACTGTCTGCAATAGTGTACTAACTTAACATATGAAAATGTTGTCAAGTTGACAACAAAGTTGTCAACTCAACAACTCAACATTTCTATACTAATCTAAAGAATCTTTAACTTATTTACACTATAAAACTCTAAATATATCCATTAGTCCTTTCTCTTAGCCATTTTTGGCATTCTTGACAAAATTTTGTCAATTTTGCAATTTACATCTATTTATGCATATCTTGTATCTTAACCTTGAATGACCTATGACTCCTCCATACTATGAATTTGATGAACCAAATACATTACATTTGACTATGATATTAACATTAAATTACTTTTAACTCCTTAAACCTCACTTGTGCCATTTTGGCCTAAGTTTTTCCATTCTTGACAATGTATTACAAATTTGACAATTTTATGCTTCCCTTATATTTTGATGCTTCAATAGCCATGGTTCATCATCAAATGAATTTACATATCTTCATTTGGCATTGATTACCCTTGGTACCTTCATGGCCTCCTTCATAGGTCCTGGTGTACCTTGTAGTTTCATGTGTCCACTTGGTGCCCCTGCACCAATATATGATATAGTTTGTTCAATTATAAGTAGAGATGGAACCTTAATTGATGATGATGAACATGAGTAAAATTATGAGATCTTTTCCTACACATTACAATGAAAAAGTCATATCTATTTAGAAATTAAGAACTATAAAAGAAGTTTCAAGAGAAGCTTAGGCTGGAAGACTTTTTTTTCTATGAGATGACTACTCTTGGTAATGAGCTACCAAATATTGAAACTACACTCAAATCCAATATTTTTAAGGATAAGGAAGAAATTTTGAAAGATAGTAGCTATGCTAAGTGTAAGAATTTTCTCAAGGCAAAAAATGAAAATGACAAGATCTAGTAGCTCAATCGATAACACAAATGAGAGAGATGAAATGATTTGATCATTAAATGACTAGATTCAATTATTATCAATAATAAAAAATATGTATGGATGCAATACACATAGATCTTCCTGAATATATAGGTAACGCTTGATAACTAGGAGTGCTGCTAATGATAACCTATCAACTAGACAAGGTGTAATCACATGTTGCCTAAAGGTGGAACATCATCCATTATACAATAAAGTATGTGTAACATGTGAAACAATGAGAGAAGGATAATGTGATAAGAACACAAAGGTGGATCTCACAAACAAATAGGTGTGAGATGACAATAAGTGCATGTGGATTTCTCCTACAATATGTGCTAAATAATGTGTTGACTCCTGCAAAAACTAATATGAAAATGTTGTATCCTAAGTAAACATAAGTAAAGTGTAATTAGTAATTAATTCCAGCAATACCCCTCCCTCCACCCCAACTTGTGAGAACATAAACATGATTACGTCTAAAGGGAAAAAGGAAGGCTAAAAATCAAACATTGATGAACCACCTATGATGAAATAGAAATGTTTGGGTAGTACTTCTAGTAACATGCACAAAAAGGGTAACAAAGCTTGGGAAATGCTTCAAGCAACATGCACAAACAGTAAGAGAGTGTAGCAGACAAGAAGCACTTGGACAAAAGGGGTTGATGGAATGAGGCTACATGCGCAGAGACCAACTTATATCCAAAAATTGTGAAAGGGGTTAAAAAATAATGTATCTTGAAACCACAAATGTTCCAATTGTTGGCCAACACACACACTTGTTGTATAGTCACAGATATTGTGATCATTCATGAACTTGAACAATTGACACCATGTTAGAAATAGTGCTATGCAAAAGGATTGAAAAATAGAGGGAAATGGCCATGAAATATGCATGGTTTAAATAGCTATATTAAATAGCCCTTTACTTCATAAATCACTTCAACTCAATCATTATGTTGTATAGACAACCTCATCATATGTCACTTGAACAAACCTATCATGTACAACATGAGGGACAAATCCATAAAATTAAATCTTAAAATATTACAATAGTACAAACCTCATGGAACACACATGGGATGAATCTACATAATCAAGTATTAACCCTTTCCAACATTCCAACTTTATGATAATAATTTACTAGTCAAAGTCCAAAAAATTGGAATGCAATGACTACAAGTATTCTTGGGTATCTGTTATAGGAAACCATGGTTTGGAAGCAAATTAAGAGTATTAGTCTTGTAGCTAGGAAAATGAACTCAATAAACACTTTTGAGATGGTCATCTCGTGATGATCATGGATAAATCATTTCTAGGTTCTCTTAGTTGTTTTAGAATATACTAACTATATTTCATATTGATCAACTCTAGAAAGAAACTAATTTGAAAAGAATTATTTTATGTGACACTGCATCAATAATTTAAGAATGGACACATGAGAGTGTCTTGTTTTCAAATTTGGATCCAAAACACATAAGGAAATAAAAATTGTAAGAAGGAACAAAACCAAATAACTGTAATCTCATGACGGCACAACCCTCTACACTAGACTCTATTAGGCTACAATATGACCAATAAGCTTATAGGGTGATTCTAGAATGTTTTATTTATTGTTCAAAGCATAAGCTAAACCTACTCAATATATACCCACATCACTTCCGATGTATTTAGAAAATTTTCAAGTGACCACATCAATGCTCCATATACTCTCATTAGCTACAATGACAATCAATAGATGGAATAAATAGCTATAGAAGCAAATAGATTAGAAGCACCATGCCTTGGTTGCCAATGTTAGCAATGCAGTGGTGAAGACTCAATATCAAAACTAATATTGCACATTGCCTTGGCCAATATGTGATCTAGTGTCTTTGCCATATCCTTTGAATTGCCATTGCTAATGCTAGCAACTCATAGGCAATGCCAAGGATTGCAAAAATAATTACAAAAATAACCAAGAGTGCACCACAAGCTTCCATGGATGTTGAAAAACAATCCAAAATACCCCATCCATAACAACAATTGCGGCATCCTACCATACATGGATCATTGTTGTTGACCGATGAACAGTGCACTATCAGACCTCCAATACACAAAATTATGAAAAAAAAAAAAAACTCCTACATTTTGAATTGAGTTGGATTATTCAAATTGTGTGCAAGCAAAGATACAATTTTCAAAAACAAAATATAATTTTGAGTTTATGATCTTAAACAATCAATAACAGATAACAGATAACTAGACAACCTGTTTGAGAAATTGATTCAAAATATAAGAAACAAACCAAAACAATAGTAGAATGGTATAGGATGCTTGGAAAATAGTCAATCCCATCCATCACTGAATGAATTTATGAACTCCCCATTTGTGTCTATCAGGTATGCAATACTACCCATAATAGTAATTGTCTGCAATAACAAATGGGAGAATGATTTAGCTCCACTTCTACACATTAGGTAGTGAGAACTTTAAACAAAATGTGAGGAAATGGTGACACCAATACTGGGGACAACTTGTATTATTAATGTTTCAATTAATTTGCATGACCGACTAAACATAATAACCATTTTCCTTCTATTTAATGAAAAAAAAATCTTATTTGAAAGTCAAAAAACTACAACCAGAATCACTGTATAGTTAAAAAGGGTGGTAAATGAAAAGAAGCTACATTTGCAATAAGATAAAAAATAATGTCAGAAGGCCTACCATTCCCCTTCTACTTTAGAAAATGTGAACAATGAAATTTTATTACTCGCAAAGATTCTCCAACTCAGAATGAATAATTCTACATTTTTGTTCTATTCTCAATGAGTAAATGGGTTAAAAACAATCAAATCCTACACTAATTTTTTTCCTATGCTGTTCATTTTAAAAATTTGAGTGAGCAATAACTGCTCATAGGGTGGCTGTAAACTCAGTGGGTTACCATGAGAAGAAATTATTTATTTCATAAAATTACTGTATCTACTCATTCAAGAATCAATATCTTCTAGTATTGTTCTTTAAGCTGTACTATGATGAACATAGCAATGCCATAGGAAATGCATTGATTCTAAATGTTATCTCAAGGGATAATGAAAACAAGTTGATATGTCTCTATTTGTTTCCACTGATGAAGAATAGATTTATTTTTTGGTGTGTACTGATTACACATGCAAGTCTTATTTAATTGACTTGAATGTTTATGTAATGATATATACATTAAGAAGAGTACCAGTGCTATTGAATTACCTTGTGGATCCAGGTGGAGGTTTGGGTAAGCCAAGACATGGATAGAGGGGGTATAAAGTGTAGATTGTAGATTACATGTTGACATCATCCACTCTAACTCCCAAGTGATGGTAGCTACAAATTCTTCTACTCCACATCCTTGGGGTTGCTAATTGAGATAAGCTTGGCAAATCCTCTATGGGTGACATTGTGTTGTGTTGATAGTCATTTAAAGTCCATTGCATTGTGTTTAAATGTTGGATGTATTGCCTTAGTAATAGTTCATAGGAATAATGAAACAGAAAAATGAATGATGAAATTTTTGTTGTAAGTAAAGACCCTGTGATCACTATTAATAATGCCTATGCATGATATGTGTAAGAACACTTAGTTACTAGTTCTTGTATCTGGAAATGGGTCCTATTAAAGAATCTAATATAAATTCAAATAATTTATCTAGATTCTAAACAAATCAAAGCATAAAATCTGCGATGTAGACTTATCTCATCACTTACACATAATAACAATACCCACCTTGTCATGTGGACAATCTTGGGGGAGAGGTTGCAACATTGTATTTTGATCCAATTGATCACTCTTTCTCTTTTTCTCCCTCTCACCCTATTCAATCTAATGAGCCAACTAGATCTGCTCTACATTTTAATGTCTCAAGTATTGCCTCATGGTTTGACTCACAAACTTTCCAAAGAATCTTATTATGTGGTTTTCCATCATATTTTATCAAGTGGACATTTGATGCGACAGCAAGGTTTGAATAATGAAGAATCTTCCTCTTTGTTTGCCAATCCTCAAATAACCACAAGTTAGGGTTCTTCATAGAATATCATCTAAGCCATGTGCTAGTTACAACCACTACATCGACATGGTACTCTAAACCTTCACCATCAATAACCGAGTGATCCAATTTTTGTTTGGCTTGGACAAAATGACACAAATAATAATTTGTCCCTTTTTCATTGTCTTTAGGTGCAATAATAACAAAAACATGGCTTGTAGTGACAAATATACAAAATGTAGTCATTAATTTAGAAAATACTTAGGTAAAAGTTATAAAGTTATATATTGAAATTACAAAGATACATACATACATACATACATACATACATATATACATATATATATTACCAGGTTGCACTAGATCAAACAAGCAGTCAAAGTCAATAGACAAATCCATCTCTACCATTTCTAGTGTTTGTGGGGGATGATAGGTGTCAATTGGGTCCAAAACCCGTATATCCCATTTGTCCACCCATTTAGTCAACTCACACTCATCCCATTTTCCTTTGCACATGATGGACAATAGCATGCCATTTTTTGTGTGTGGATACTCCATGGACCTGCATCGGAGCTTCTAAAAAAGTGCAACTCATTGGATCCTGTTAGTGTGCAACAATCCTTATATGGTACAATGTTAGTATTATCTATCAACCAAAAAAATCTACAAACCGTAGACTCACCTTCCTTACCTAGATCCATTGTAGTGTTAGACCACTAGACGATGGATTTTGCATCTATCAATATTGCTCCATCTTTGTACTTTAGTTCTTCACGAGCTAAGGCTCTTTTGATGCATGTGCCTACACCATCGCGCTCTCCCTTTCCATGACCAGCCTCTGTGAAATTCCACATATATTGAATTCTACACAACCTCTACATCCTACTCAACCAATAGAACATCCATGCATTCTTGAATTGAGATGCGCAATTGTCTGACCAAATAATGTGTTGACAATATGTTATGCCCCTGTTAGCAAAATCTCCATAAAATGGTTGAAAACAACCCCTACAAACTATGTAGAATGTGATTGATTATCACTGATGTAAAATTGGCACTCCTTCAAAATCTTCCTGTCATCCTCTGTACTTGTAGGTGAATGCATAAATTTTATGTGAACAAATATGGAAACCTATTGAGAAGTATAATACTTTTCTTGCATCTCATTTTGTGGTTGTAGTATGTAATTCTCTACGAAGTCTACAACTGAAACAATGGTATCTAGTGGAAATGTATCCTTGCACAATTTGAATTGTAAATCCAGCCATCGAGCTCTATGTGTGTGCCTTGCATACTCATAAATAATCTTTTCAAGAAAAATCTTCATGAACTCATACACTGGAATCTTATCAATGACCAAATCACATCTTTTACACTATTTTCCATCTTTTAGAGCATGTCACTGTCTTAATTTTTTCATAATCTACTATTTCATTTCCAATTGCATGTGTACTATCCATATGTTCACAAGTTGATAAAAGTTGCAAAGAATCACAAAATAAGCATGTATCATCCAAGGATGATGTCTTGTAAAATTGTTCGCCATCCCCTATTTCACATAAAATGTTGGATATGAATTCCCTTGAAGATCTTGGTGGCTCATTCATGTCACAATCCTGCAAAACAAACTGAGAATGCAAAAACACAAATATATGCCTAAAAACATCAAAATGATTAGAAACTTCAATATGTATCCTACAACAAGAAGTTGTGCGTGTGTGATTTATCTTGACATAAAAAGGTTTACCCATCTCAAAAAATCTTTGACTTATTCAAATTTGAGGATACATACCAATAAATTTTGCAAAAAATTGTGTCTGAGTTGAGTCCAAATTTTTTTTTGCATGTGGGTCGTGATTTTGGCTACCAATCCTCCTTCTTACAACATCTCTTTGATTAGGGGAAACACATGTTATTTTTCCAAAAATCCTAGATCAATGATTTCAAATCTTCACTAATTTCTTTATCCTTTCATGATAGTCTACCGTTAAATGTCCATAACTCATTTTTTGTTGGATCTTCCAATCTCTCATGCCTTAGCATGGCTCTCCTTAGAGTACCTCTACCAATTTTTAATGTTTTGCTTGTCTTTCTCATGAGTCGAGCTTTCTTCATTTGGGTACTTACTATTGTTGATGTAAGTACTCATCGTGTGATGTTACTATCTTTGGTGTGTGATTTAGAACCCACTTTGTCATAAGCACTCATTAGATTCTTTACAATATTTTTTTCATTTGAATTGTGCATCATTCTTAGCCCAAGAATCTTCATGATAGGCCTAAATTTCAAATTCTTCATCATTTCAACAAATAATTGGCATTGACCTGTAATATTTAATTCTTTAAAGAATAATCTCCACATACGATTAACTTTTCTTTGACAAGTACACTTGCTAATCTTGTCAGATATTGATTTCAAAATTTTAGTATCAATATCAATCAAATATTTTGGTCTTCTAAAATGAATTCTAGAAGTTGTCATAATCTCTTCCATTCCCTCAACATTTTGAACATCAACATAAAGTTGAGTGTATTGCATACCTTGAACTGAAGATGATGTGCCTTGGCAATAAGATGCAAAAGATGGAATATCACATACTTGATATGTTGATTTTGTGCCTTCAACATGACATGATGGAGTGTGTACATCATTAGATCTATAAATTAGTGTCTCTTCAACATGAGAGGATGATATGACTCCAACATTGGAAGATGGTGTAGCTTCACAATTCAATTGTCTTCTTGAGCATAATAGTCTCATTCATTCTCTTTGTCTTTTCAATTCTTCTTTGTTTCTTTGTATTGGTGGTTCTTGATCCTCTTCAAAAGTCAATTCTTCATTATTGCTTTGCAATTTTCTTTGTTCATGTAGTAGTTTCATTTTATCTCTTTTAATTGCCAAATCTCTCTCCCTATCTTCATTTGTTTGAGTTTTTAGTTTCTTCCTTGGCATGATGATGATTTCTACATGTCAAATTTTTCTAACATTTGAATTACGTACATTGTGTAAATTAAAAATCATTCAAATACATATAAAAATTATAATTATTTCAATGAATACACAATATATATGAAACAACTTGCCAAATTTCTAACCATTTTGAAATAACATTTCATTCAAACATACAAATTTCAATGAATTCACTATATATTAAACAACATGTCAAATTAAAATCAAATTTGTATCTATATATCAAAAACAATATTTAAAAAGGATTGAACTAACCTTTTCTATAGAAATAATATTCAAAAATCCTTCAAATAGCGTATCCAATGATTGAATTTGGTGTTTGCTAGCTTCAAAAAGTCTTCAAATTTATGTTTGTTAACTTCCAACAGCTTGAAACCTATGTTTTCTATCATAACAATAGAATACACAATAGACAAAAAGTAGAGAATGGATGAAATGGGACCCAAACTTGCTTTGTGATCATTTTTGGGTGATTTGAGATAATGCGTAAGTGCTATAACCTGTACACACTATAAAGTGCATAAGCGCATATGCACTATAGTGCGTATGCACTATGTCAAAACACATCTCTCCCTATCCCACCATCCCCTTCCCCTACTCTCTCTCTCTCCTCTCCCATCCCCTACTCTCTCTTAGTCTCTCTCTCCTCTCCCACCCCTTACTCTCTCTCTCTCACACTCCCTCTCCTACTCCCTCTCCCATCACCTACTCTCTCTCTCTCTCCCTCTCCTACTCCCTCTCCCATCGCCTACTCTCTCACTCTCTCTCTCCCATCTCCTATTCTCTCACTCGCTATCCTCTCCCATCCCCTACTCTCTCTCTCTCTCTCTCTCTCTCTCTCTCTCTCTCTCTCTCTCTCTCTCTCTCTCTCTTCTCTCCTATCCCCTACTCTCTCTCTCTCTCTCGCTCTCTCCTCTTCCATCCCCTACTCTCTCTCTCTCTCTCTTTCTCTCTCTCTCTCTCTCTCCTTCTCCCACCTCCTACTCTCTCTCACCCTCTCTCCTCTCCCATCCCCTACTCTCTCTGTCTCAGACACTCAAATCTCCCCTTTCTCTCTCTCAAGCTACTCTCTCTCTCCCATCCCCTACTCTCTCTCTCTCTCTCTCTCTCTCTCTCTCTCTCTCCCAACTCTCTCCCATCTCCCATCCCCTAATCTCTCTCCCCTCTCCCATCCCCTACTCTCTCTCTCTCTCTCTCTCTCTCGCTCTTCCTCTCCCACCACCTACTCTCTCTCCCTCTCTCATAGCCTACTCTCTCTCACCCTCTCTCCTCTCCCAACCTCTACTCTCTAGATCTCTCACACATACTCCCATCCCCCCTCTCTCTCCCTCTCCCTCTCCCTCTCCCTCTCCCACTGCCTACTCTCTCTCTCTCTCTCTCCCCCTCTCTACTCTCTCCAATCCCCTACTCTCACTCTCTCTCCCATTCTCCTAGTCTCTCTCACACTCTCTCCCATCCCCTACTCTCACTCTCTCCCCCATCTCGTACTCTCTCTCTTACACACACTTCCATCCCCCCTCTCTCCCCCTCTCCCACTCCCTCTCCCATTGCCTACTATCTCCCTCTCTCTCTTTCTCTCTCTCTCCCTCTCTACTCTATCTCCCATCCCCTACTATCACTCTCTCTCCCATCCCCCTACTCTCTCTCACACTCTCTCCCATCCCCTACTCTCACTCTCTCTCCCATCCCATTCGCTCTCTCTGCCACCCCCTACTCTATCTCACTCTCTCACACTCTCTCCCATACCCTACTCTCTCTCTTACACACACTCCCATACCCCATCTCTCTCTCCCACTCCCTCTCCCACCACCTAGTCTCTCTCTCCCATTCGCTACTCTCCCTCTCTCTCTCTCTCTCTCTCTCAGGCTACTCTCTCTCTCCCCTCTCCCATCCCCTAAACTCTCTCTTTTACAAATACACACTCCCATCCCCCTGTCTCTCTCTTCTCTCCCATCCCCCTTCTCTCTCCCTCTCCCACTCCCTCTCCCACTACCTACTATCTCTCTCTCTCTCACACACATTCTCTCCCTCTCTACTCTCTCTCTTCCATCCCCTACTCTTACTCTCTCTCTCTCTCTCCCATCCCCTCCTCTCTCTTACACACATTCCCATTCCCCTCTCTCTCTCCCCCTCTCCCACTCCCTCTCCCACCACCTACTCTCTCTCCCCCACCCCATACTCTCTCTGTCTCCCCTCTCCCATCCCCTACTCTCTCTCTTTCATAGACATACACACTCCCATCCCCCCTCTCTTTCTTCTCTCCCATCCCCTACTCTCTAGATCTATCACACAAACTCCCATCCCCTCCTCTCTCTCCCTCTCCCATTCCCTCTCCCACTGCCTACTATCTCTCTCTCTCTCTCTCTCTCTCTCTCTCTCTCTCTCTCTCTCTCTCTCTCTCTCTCCCCCCCTTACTCTCACTCTCTCTCTCTCTCTCCCATCCCCTTCTCTCTCTCACACTCTGTCCAATCCACTACTCTCACTCTCTCTCTCTCCCATCTCATATGAGCTCTCTCTGCCACCCCCTACTCTCTCTCTCTCTCACTCTCACACTCTCTCCCATCCCCTACTCTCTCTCTTACACAAATTCCCATTTCCCCCCCCTCTCTCTCTCTCCCATTCCCTCTCCCACCCCTACTCTCTCTCCCCCATCCCATACTCTCTCTCTCCCCTCTCCCATCCCCTACTCTCTCTTTCATAGACACACACACACACACTCCCATCCTCCCCTCTCTCCTCTCCCATCCCCTACTCTCTATATTGGTCATACACACTCCCATCCCCCCTCTCTCTCCCTCTCCTACTCCCTCTCCCACTGCCTACTATCTTTCTCTCAAGTACTCTCTCCCTCTCTGCTCTCTCTCTCCCATCCCCTACTCTCACTCTCTCTCACACTCTCTCCCATACCCTACTCTTAGTCTCTCTCTCTCCCATCCCATATGAGCTCTCTCTACCACCCCCTGCTCTCTCTACCACTCTCTCTCTCTCACACTCTCACACTCTCTCCCATCCCCTACTCTATCTCTCTTACACACATTCCCATTCCCCCCCTCTCTCTCTCCCTCTCCCTCTCCCTCTCCCTCTCCCACCACCTACTCTCTCTCCCCCATCCCATACTCTCTCTCTCCCCTCTCCCATCCCCTAAACTCTCTCTTTCACAGATACACACTCCCATCCCCTACTCTCTAGATCTCTCTCACACACTCCAATCCCCCTCTCTCTCCCTCTCACTCCCTCTCCCACTTCCTACTGTCTCTCTCTCACTCTCTCTCTCTCTACTCTCTCTCCCATCCCCTACTCTCTCTCTTACACACATTCCCATCCCCCTCTCTCTCTCCCTCTCCCATCACCTACTCTCTTCCTCTCCCATCCCCTACTCTCTCTCTCTCTATGTCTCTCTCCCCTCTCCCATTCCCTACTCTCTCTCTTTCACACACACACCCATCCCCCCTCTCTTTCCTCTCCCATCCCCTACTCTATCTCTCACTCACTCTCCCTCTCCCACTCCCTCTCCCACCCCCTACTCTCTCTCGATCTCACTTGCTCTCTCTCTCTCTCTCACTCTCTCCCTCTCTACTCTCTCTCTGTCACTCCCTACTCTCTCTCACATTTTCACATTCTCTCCCATCCCCTACTCTCTCTCTCTTACACACATTTCCATCCCCCCTCCCTCTCCCTCTCCCTTTGCCTCTCCCTCTCCCACTTCCTACTCTCTCTTCCATCCCCTACTCTCTCTTGAGCTACTCTCTCTCTCCCCCCTCTCCCATTCCCTACTCTCTCTCTTTCACACACATGCACTCCCATCCTCATCTCTCTTGCTCTCCCTCTCCCACTTGATCTCCCACTGCCTACTCTCTCTTTGTCTCCCCCATCCCATCCCCTACTCTCAATCTCTCTCTCCCATCTTGTACTCTCTCTCTCCCCACCTCCTACTCTCAATCTCTCTCTCCCATCTTGTACTCTCTCTCTCTCCCCACCTCCTACTCTCAATCTCTCTCTCCCATCTTGTACTCTCTCTCTCTCCCCATCTCCTACTCTCAATCTCTCTCTCCCATCTTGTACTCTTTCTCTTCCACCCCTACTCTCTCTCACACTTCCTCTCTCTCCCATCCCCTACTCTCTCTCTCTCTCTCTCACACACACACACACATTCCCATTCCCCCCTCTCTCATTATCTCTCCCATCATCTACTCTCTCTCTCTCTCCCCCATCCCCTACTTTCTCTCTCCCCTCTCCCATATTCTACTCTCTCTCTTTCACACACATCACACACTCCCATCCCCCCTCTCTATCCTCTATCATCCCCTAATCTCTAGATCTCTCTCACACACACTCCCATCCTCCCTCTCTCTCTCCCTCTCCCACTCCTTCTTCCACTGCCTACTATCTCTCTCTCTCTCTCACTCTCTCCCTCTCTATTCTCTCTCCCCCATCCCCTACTCTCTCTCTCCCCTCTCCCATCCTATAATTTCTCTCTTAGCCACCCCTACTCTCTCTCTCACACTCTCACACTCTCTCCCATGCCCTACTCTCAATCTCTCTCTCCCATCCCATACTCTCTTTGCTACCCCTACTCTCTCTCACTTCCTCTCTCTCCCATCCACTACTCTTTCTCTCCCCTCTCTAATCTCCTACTTTCTCTCTATCTCTCTCTCTCTCTCTCACACACACACACACAACCATCCCTCTGTCTCTCTCTTGCTCTTTCTTTGCATCTCTTCTTCCCTCTCTATGCACTATTTAGGTCTCAATAGTGTGTGCACACTATAGCACGCACACACTATTGAGACCAAAATTCAAAAAGATTTAAATAGCGTGTGCGCACTATAGTATACACATGCTTTAGGGCATACGTGCTATTCAAAGCTTTGCATTAAACCAAGCCTAAGGCTTGGTTTTGCCTTGGAGATCCAACCCAAAGGTTTGGAGTCTATAAACTGGTCTGAGAAGTATTTTTCTCCAAACATACAAAAAATGATTGATTTTTCTTATGTGCTCTCCTTCAAGATTCCTCGTGGTTGAGCATCGATAAGATCAGGTTATATGACATTATAGGTTCTATGTTAGCTATATAACCATATAATTTATTTTTAATTTGAACTATTTCAAGCTTTTAATCTATAATTTCTTTTGAATGTATGTCCATTTTTTTCAAAAAACCAACATGTACTAATTGGGTTGTAGATTTTAGCTCGTTCATAGAATTTTGCAACAACTTAGTTTTTTAGAAACTAGACTCCATTATACACACTTTAAAAAAAAGAAGTTCTAATTTTGGATTAGTTTTCAATCATTTCTAGGAGAGCACACAGATATTTCATATTTTTGGGATGTGTCTAGTTAAAAAATTCATAAAAAAAATACACATTATAAAAATACCCAAAAAATCTGGGATAAACTACATAGTGTTAAGTAACTTTTGACCAGAGCGATTAAAGAATTTCAAAAAAAGGGTTAAAATTTTAGGGGGGCCACACTTTGTATTGTGTTATATTTTTTTGAAATAAACAGTACCACTTTTTGTGGCCCCCTTTTTTGAGGACCTAAAATTAAACCATTTTGAAAAAAAATTAGTAGTTTAGAAACTAGATTCAAAGGACTGCTACTTTTATTTTTGTCATATCTTAAAATTTTGAGCGTAACTATCTTCAAATTCATGTTGAAGTTTAGAAATTGCTGCTTTTAAAAAAAAAGTGTCCACTTATATTCCCCTTTTGGCACCACAACTTGGTGCACTTATCCTTATCATCTCTTGAACAAAATGGCATTGCAAAGAGAAGAAATAGGTCAGTAAATAGAAGCAACAAGAGCTATGTTAGCTGAAAATGATGTATCCAAGATGTTTTGAAGAGAAGCTGTGAATACAAAAATCTACACTATGAACAGAGTGTAATTTAGGAAAGACACAAACAAGACCCCTCCTTATGAACTATGGTTTGGTCACTCACCTACAATTAAATATTTCATAATTTTTGGTAGTAAATGTTACATCAAAAGAGATGATAATATTGGTAAGTTTATGCAAGAAGTGATGAAGGTATGCTTCTTGGTTATTCATTGAAAAGCAGAGCCTATAGATATTATAATCAGAGAACTAAGACTATTGTGGAAAGTACAAATGTAAGAGTTGATGAGAAATTCAAGATACAAGAGAGAATAGTTGATTACAATTCTAATGATGAGAATGTTGTTACTAAACCAAGGAATAATGAAGTATTCTTTGAGACTAACAATGATTTGTAGAATAAAGGTGAGAAAAAGGTAGGAACAAAGCTTGGAACCTTCAATAGAGCTAAGAGTTGAGATAACAACTCCTACTTTTGGCAAGAATATGACAAAGAATCATTCACTAGAATAGATAATTAGAAGCAAAAATAAAGGTATGATGACAAGAAGTTGATGCAGGAGCATCCAGAGGTATAAGGGCAATCCTGTGTCACCCAAAAAAAGTACTTAGACTTAGTTTTTGTTTCATGTGTTTTCATTTTTGGATACCCATTTGGGTCGAATAAAGGTTCCAACTCTCATAGTTCCACTATTAGTTTTTTGGGTTAGAGTTTTTAATCACCTTGGGATATGTGTAAATGCTAGAAAAATAGGAGTATGTAATTGAGCCATAATTTTGGTAAATTAGAGGGTGTAAATTGGCTGAATGAATGTAATTGTAATTTAGAGCATTCCAAAAAAAGAATCAGGTCAAAAGGCCCCACGGTTTGAAAGTTATCACAATTTTTCAATTTATGGAGACCTCCTAAGAATGCTTCAAAGTCAAATTAGGGGCATCAAATGACATTGAACAGGGCCAAAAAATGGGGGACAAGTGAGGCTATCCATAGGGCTATAGAGTGCTTCAAGAGCTTTTCAGAAATGTAAATGGCTCGTCAATCGAAGCTACGGTTCAAAAGTTATGCCTCCCGTAAGTTCGGTTACCGTTTTTGGATTCTTCTAATTTTGTGCCGACTTCTAATGCAATTTATGGATCCTTCTATTTGGTCAATGGATGCCAACTAGCACTTTCTATAATGTATTCCTAATCCTTAACCCTTCGGGGTCTACTTAAGAACATTTCTGGCATTGTAAAAGGCAGTTCGAAGTGGAGTTTGAAAGGAGGTACTGAAAGGAGAAATTATTTCCAGATTTATGCTATAGTAAGGCCATAGGGCATGTTTTGGAGTCTGTTTCTCTAAACTAAGTGTACTAACATATTTTAATAGTTAATAAAACTTTTCCCTTTCCTATTGTGTCCATTCTGTGCTTGGGTTGTGTCTCCATCAAGTGGTATCAGAGAGGGTTTTCTTGAGTGTGTAGACAGAGCGCCGACTGTGAGGTAGTTTGCACCAGGACTATGTGGTTATGGGTTTGAATTAAGAAGATGCCTCCATGAAGAGAGTGTGGTGGAAGGGCCAGAGCTATTAATCCTAAGAAGGTTAGAGCCCTCCAAAGGTAGCTACAAGCATTGCAGGAGGAGCTCCGTAGAGGAACAAATGTTACTGCAGGTGACGAAAGTGAGGACAACAATGATGAAGAAGAAATTGGACCAGAAGGGGAAGTTGACAGGGAAGTTTTGAATTAGGCAGAGGAGAGGCTTTTTAGGGCCATTACTAAGTTTGGAAAAAGACCTACAATTGATGTGGGTGTATTTTCAGAAAATTTTTAACTAGATGAGTTGATCGATTGGATCAATGAACTAGAAGAGTACTTTGAGTATGAGGATATCAGGGATCCAGATAGGGTTAAGTTTGCAAAGGAAAAACTAAATGGACATGCCAAAATCTGGTGGTAAGAGGTTCAATTAGAAAGAAATAGAAGAGGAAAGGATAAGATCACAAGGTGGGATCGCATGGTGGACAAACTAAAGAAGCAGTTCATTCCTGTTGACTACGAGCTTGATTTGTTTACGAAGATGCATGGGTTAAAGCAAGTAGGAAAATTAGTTCAAGAATATACAGAGATGTTTTATCGACTTCTAATTAGAGCAGGGCATGCAGAAGCAAATAAGGAGAAGGTTGCTCGTTATATCAGTGGGTTGCGACCTAACATCCAGGAGGAATTAAGTTTGGTAAGAATGACCAACATTGAGGAGGCATACCAGTTTTCCCTATGAGTGGAAGAGAAGCTAAATAAAAGGTTTGAAGGGAGACAAAGAGGGCATGGTCAAGGAGGAAGGGGTAGTGGTAGGTCATCTAGAGGCTGAAATGAAACCCAAAAGAAAAATGAAGATGTGGGTACTAGCAAGAACCAGAGGAAAGAGGGTTTCAACCGCTCCCATGATCAAGACTTTGGAAATCAGAGAGGAAGAGGTAGAGGAAATGGACAAGGAAGATGAGGCTTTCGTGGTAACTATTTCCATTGCAATGAAGAAGGTCATCGTGCCTTTGAATGCCCTCAACAACAAGGAAGGATAGATAGGAGAGCTAAGGGTCAAGCTAGGGTTGGTCATGTGGATGAGGATGCACAATCATCAAATTCAAAGGATGTATAAAGTGGAGAGACTTTAGTAAATGAAAGGGTCCTACTAAGTGGTGAGATTGAACTAGGACAAAGGAGGAGTTTATTCCGTACCAGGTGCAAGTGTGAGGATAAATGTTGTGATGTGATCATTGATGGTGGTAGCACTAATAACTTGGTATCAGAGGAGATGGTTTCTAAGATGAAGCTCAAGAGATCGCTTGGGTGAAGGATGATCATAAGGTCTTGGTAAGTGAACAATGTTTAGTGAAGTTCAAAATTGGGAGTTACCATGATGAAGTTCTTTGTGATGTTATTCCAATGGATGTTTGCCATCTATTGTTGGGTAGACCGTGGTAGTTTGATAGGCATGTAGTACATGATGGTCATGCAAACACATACTCTCTAACAAAAGATGTAGTTTGCCACAAACTGAAGCCCATGAAAAAGGAAGGCAAAAAGGTATGTATCAATGCTAGGATTTGTCTTGTTGATGGAAGACAGTTTTTAGATGGCATGAAACATTAGCGTATGTGCTATGCTTTGATTCCTAGGAAAGATAAAGAAGGTAGTAGTGAAATACCATTTGAAGTTTTAGATTTACTAGGTGAGTTTGGAGATATCATCTCTAATAATGTTCCAGAAGGATTGTCACCGGTAAGGCAAATTAGTCATCAAATAGATTTAATCCCAGGAGCTAGTTTGTCTAACAATGCTGCTCATAGGATGACTCCTACTGAAATTGAGGAGCTAAATAGACAGGTTTAGGAGCTATTGAGGAAGAGGTTGATCCAGGAGAGCCTAAGTCCATGTGCAGTACCTACAGTACTGGCACCAAAGAAGGATGGAGAGTGGAGGATGTGTATAGACTCTTGAGTTATAAATAGGATAACCATCAAGTATCAGTTTCCTTTGCCAAGAATGGATGATCTTATGGACTGCTTGAGTGGAGCTCAGTACTTCACAAAGATAGATCTGAAGAGTGGATATCACTAGATATGGATATGAGAAGGAGATGAGTGGAAAATTGCCTTCAAGACCAGGAGGGTCTTTATGAGTGGTTAGTCATGCCCTTTAGATTGACAAATGCCCCAAGCACCTTCATGCGGCTTATGAATGAGGTACTTAAGAAGTTTTTGGAAAAAATTGTTATTGTTTATTTGGATGATATTCTAATTTTCAGCAAGACTTTGGAAGAACATTTATTGCATATTCGCAGTGTTCTTGAGCGGTTGAGTGAAGAGAAACTATTAATTAATCTGAAGAAGTGTACCTTTGCTAAAAAGGAATTAGTCTATTTGGGGTTTGTTATATCACCTGAAGGTCTCAAAATGGATCTAGAGAAGGTAAAAGCCATCTTGGAATGGCCTACTCCAAGGTCTGCTATTGAGGTAAGATCATTTCATGGTCTGGTTAGTTTTTACAGGAAGTTCATTAAGAATTTCAGTGGCATATGTACACCCCTGACTGATACAATAAGAGGGGATAGAAAAGAGTTCAAATGGACTGCAACAGCTATGAGAAGTTTTGAAATGCTAAAGAAGAAGGTGACAGAACAACCTATGTTGGAACTTCTAGATTTTAAAAAGGTGTTCTAGGTGGATTGTGATGCTAGTGGTAGCACTATTGGCGCTGTATTAAGCCAAGAAGGTAAGCCTATTGCATATTTTAGTGAAAAATTGAATGATGCGAAGAAGAAGTATTCTGTTTATGATCAAGAGTTCTATGCAATAGTTTAGGCCTTAAAGAAATGGAGATATTATTTATTGCCAAAGGAATTTGTTTTATATATTGATCGTTAGGCATTACATTTCCTAAATAGCCAAGGCAAATTGAATCAGAGGCATATGAAGTGGGTAGAGTTCTTGTAGAGCTATACATTTGTGTTGAAGCATAGAAGTGGAATATCTAACAGGGTTGCAGATGCACTAAGTAGGAGACAATTGTTGCTTACAGTAATGCAGGTTGAAGTAGTTGGGTTTGCTGAACTCAAGAATCTATACCCTGAGGATCCTAATTTTTCTGAAGCATGGAAAGCTTGTAAAGAACTTGTTTCTACAGATAGAACTAAGTGGTTAAACTATCTGATTTAGGATGGTATGTTGTTTAAGGGCAGTCAATTGTGTATTCTAAGGAGTTCCATGAGGGAAAATCTAATTAAGGAGAAAGATAGTGGAGGGATGGCCGGACATTTTGGTCAAGATAAGACCATTTCCATTCATAGAGAACATTATTTTTGGCCTCAAATTTCATAGGATCTGAAGAAGTTTGTACAGAATTGCCAGGTTTGTCAAGTGGCCAAGGGATTTAGTCAAAATACTGGACTATATAAGCCATTGCCTGTTCCATCAAAGCCATAGGAGGATATAAGTATGGATTTTGTTCTTGGATTGCCGAGGACTCAAAGGGGTAATGACTTAGTATTTGTGGTGATTGAGAGGTTCTCCAAAATAGCACATTTCATTCCATGCCACAAAACTCATGATGTTGTCCATATTGCAGACTTGTTTTTCAGAGAGGTGGTAAGACTACATGGTCTCCCAAGGAGTATAGTTTCTGACAGAGACACTAAATTTGTGGGGTATTTCTAGAGAACATTGTGGAAGAAGTTGAGAATAGACTTGAAATTCAGTTCCACACATCACCCGCAGACTGACTTCCAAATAGAAGTGGTATACAAAAGTTTGGACAATTTGCTGAGATGTTTAGTTGGGGATAAGCCCAAGGGGTGGGATTTGATTCTACCATAAGTAGAGTTTTCTTATAATAACTCTATAAATAGGAGTACTAGTAGATCACCATTCCAAATTGTATATGGAAGTAGCCCAAGGACTGCACCAGAATTGAGGAAGATAGAGCAAGGGGAGAGGACAAGTGTTGAAGCTAAAGAATTTGCTAAATATATCAAGTGTCTACATGAGGAGGTTCAGGCACACATTACCAAGATGAACCAACAGTATAAAGCTAGGGCTGATTAAAGGAGAAGACATAAGGAGTTCCAAGTAGGGAATCTAGTCATGGCACACTTAAGAAAAGAAAGATTTCTAGCTGGTACTTACAACAAGTTGAAGATGAAGAAATTTGGCCCCTACAAAATTTTGAAGAAACATGACTCAAGAAATGCATATGAAGTAGAGTTTCCAAATGTAATTCACATTTCTCCTATTTTCAACATTGCAGACTTAACAGAGTATCATGATGATGGTGCAGATGAGGAGCTGATTTTAGAGCCATGTCCAATTCCTACTTCTAAGAAGGAGGAGATAGAGGAGATTCTGGATAGTCGTGTGGGTAGAAGTACGAGAAATAGGTAGTATGAAGAGTATCTGGTCAAGTGGAAAGGACAGCCGATAGAGGACTCAACTTGGATATCAGCAGTTGATGCAGGAGCATCCAGAGGTATAAGGGCAATCCTGTGTCACCCAAAAAAATGTACTTAGATTTAGTTTCTGTTTCATGTTTTTTCATTTCTGGATACCCATTTGGGTCAAATAAAGGTTCCAACTCTCACAATTCCACTATTAGTGTTCTGGGTTAGAGTTTTTAATCACCTTGGGATACGTGTAAATGTAAAAAAAACAAGAGTATGTAATTGAGCCATAATTTTGGTAAATTAGAGGGTGTAAATTGGTAGGATGAATGTAATTGTAATTTAGAGCATTCCAAAAAAGGAATCAGGTCAAAAGGCCCCACGGTTTGAGAGTTATCGCAGTTTTTCAATTTTTGGAGACCTCCTAAGAATGCTTCAAAGTCAAGTTAGGGGCATCAAATGACCTCAAATGGGGCAAAAAAATGGGGGATAAGAAAAGCTCCTCCATAGGGCTATAGAGTCCTTCAAGAGCTTTTTGAAAATGTAAACGGTTCGTCAATCAGAGCTACGACTCAAAAGTTATGCCTCCCGAAAGTTTGGTTACCATTTCTAGATTATTCTAATTTTGTGCCAACTTCTAATGCAATTTTTGGATCCTTCTATTTGGTTAGTGGATGCCAACTATAACTTTCTAGAATGTATTCTTAATCCTTAACCCTTTGGGGTCTATTCAAGAACATTTCTAGCATTGTAAAAGGCAGTTCAAAGTGGAGTTTGAAAGGAGATAATGAAAGGAGAAATTATCTCCAGATTTATGCTATAGTAAGCCCATAGGGCATGTTTTGGAGTTTTTTTCTCTACACTAAGTGTACTAGCATATTTTAACAGTTAATAAAAATTTTCCCTTTCTTGTTGTGTCCATTTTGTGCTTGGGTTGTGTCCCCATAAAAAGCATAATCAATGAAGAACTCAAGTTGAACCAAATAATGCAGATGAAGCATGTAAAGATGACTATTGGAAGCAAGCTATAAAAGAGGAATTGGATAAGATAATGAAGAATGAGACATGGGAATTGGTCTCCAAACTAGCAAACAAGAATGTGATAGGAACAAAATGGGTATTCAAGAACAAGACAAATGAACAAGGTGAAGTTGTAAGGAACAAAGCAAGATTGGTATGTAAAGGTTACTCACAGCAAGAAGGAATAGACTATGATGAAACCTATGTGCTCTTGTAGAAAGAATAGTAGTAAGGTTATTCTTAGCTTATGCAGCACATAATAAATTCAAAGTCTATCAGATGGATGTCAAGTCAGCATTTCTGAATGGAGAACTTGAAGAAGAGGTATACATAGGACAACCTGAAGGTTTTCCTTTAACAAATGACAAGGACATAGTATGTAGATTGAAGAAAGCATTGTATGGCTTGAAGTAAGCACCCATAACTTGGTATGCAAGGTTGGACAAGCATTTAACAAAGCTTGGATTTATCAAAGGTATGTAAAATAGTAAGCTATACTAGAAAGAAATAGATGATGGTTTTCTGATTTTGTTAATATTTGTTGATGATATCATATTTGGAGGAAATGATGATGAAAGTGAAAAGTTTGCAGAAGAAATGAAGAAGGAATTTGAAATGAGCATGATAGGAGAAATAAAATATTTCCTAAGATTACAAATTGTGTAGGACAAAGAAGAAATCTTTATTTCTTAGAATAAGTATTTAAAAGATGTACTGAAAATGTTTAATTTTCAAACATGCAAACCAGTTGGAACACCTATGGTAACTATACACAAGTTATCTAGAAAGGATGAGACACTTGCTATTGAGTAGAAGAAGTAAAAACCTATGATTGGAGGGTTGCAATATCTAACTCACACAAGGATAGATATAGCAAATGTAGTTAGAATTGTTGCAAGATTTCAAGTTGATACCAGAGAAGCACATTATGCATAAGTCAAAAGGATATTTAGATATCTTAAAAGAACACCAGAGTTCAGATTGTGGTATGAAAAATCTAATGATTTTACTTTTTATGCTTATATTGATGCTGATTGGGCAAGCAATATGGATGACAAAAAGAGCACCAGTGGTGGAGCCTTCTTTCTTGGAGGAAGATTGGTTTCTTGGTTAAGGAAGAAGCAAGACTATACCTCACAAAGTACAACTAAAGAACAATTATTGTAGCAATAAACAATTGTAATCAAGTTGTTTGGATGAAGCAGATATTGAAGGATATAAGGATAGAACTCAGTGAACCTATTGTCATACATTGTGATAACACAAGCACAATAAATATTTCTAAGAGTCCAATGTTGCATTCTAATACCAAGCACATTTCTATCAAATATCACATGTTGAGAGAGAAAGTTTCAGAAAAGGAAATTAGATTGGAGTATGTAAGGACCAAAGAGTAGATTGCAAATACTTTTACCAAGCTTCTTCCCAAATAGACTTTTGAGTATTTGTGAGGTATGCTAGGGGTTATGCCCCGTCCTACATCAGAGTAGATGATGCAAGAGTGCATCGGTCCAATGTAACAGAGCACTATTGTTTTTTTGGATTGAATACTAATGCTTCCTATATGGGGGAGTATCTATGATGGATAGAGTCATCTAGGACTCTTTTTGGATGTTATTTTGAATAGTGTCTTTTACACTTGAGCTAGTCAAAGATAGTTGTTGTAGAGGTTGATGGTTGCTGAAACCTTTGACATTGATGTTAATGGGGGATAGATTTACAACGTGAAAAATAGTTCGAGCATGGAAAAATAGTTTGATACAGAGCACATTGAGGTATATCAATGAGGGAGATTGATTGATGAAGAGCATTTGAAAAGAAAGGTTAAGAGTCTCTACAAATTGTATTTTTGGAACTAAATGTTTTTCATCTATGTTATCATCAATGCCAAAGGGGGAGATTGTTGGAAGTATGAATTCTGATGATACTTCTATGGGGGAGTATTGTAGAAACATGATTAGATCATTATCATAATGAGATGTTACATTCATGATTGTGGTATCTCATAGAAGAAAAATAGTAAATATCAAGTTGGTACAGACAACTAGTTGAACATTTTCCCTAAGCAAATTTAAATGGAGATTATACTAAGTGTCTAGTAAATGCAGCTAAAATCAAAAGCATAAGATATTAAGTCTAGAAAAAGTTATGCAAGTTTGGGTGAAGACTATTTTGAGATAGATTTTATAGAGGCATGTTCTGGTAAAATTGTTATATCTCTTAGTAGAGTTGTTATTCTGAGAAGTCAAAGTTAAGGATGTGAAGAAGACATTATAGAGATGATGGAGCTAAGCTAGCTCATCATAATGTCACATGTACAGAAAGTTATTCAAGTTACAATGCAGAAGATTAATGTTATCACTAAGTGTAACATGTTCTTAATGAGGTCCTATAATAATTAATTGAGAAGGTGTAATAGCCAACTCAGGGAATTGTTTTATGGATTTGGTATAAAGGAAGGACATTTTCCTTTATCATGTATGAGTGATGTATGAGATGTATGAAAGATTGTGATGAGTCAAGTTTTTGGGATGTTTTATTTATGATTTTTGAAGTATAGACTTGAATATCTTATGATTTTTATGGTTTTTTTTATGAACATGATACAATCTTTTATGTTCATAAGTTTTAACTATATGAATATTTGATGCTTATGAAACTTAAAGACAATACTGAATATATATCTAGATTAATGAATGTCATGGTAAATCTAGTATATTTCTTCTCTAAGTTTTAATGTGTAGACCTCTTGCACTTGTGTGATAAGGCTACATTTAAATAGGAAAAACTTATTATGATCTATGCCTTGGATTCATGTTTTGGATTTTTGTTGTGTTAACTTTTTGTAGGAAGAATAAGTCAAAAAGGAGCGTAGACTAAATGATGAGTGGGTCCTTTAAGGCATGCGATATTTCAGAGTTCATTTATAACTCCACTCATTCCATTACTTTGTGGTTGCTAGTTTTGTTCAAGACAATTTAGTGGTCAAGCGTTCCTATATTTCTGAATCATTGAATATGGTTTATCTTCTTACATAAATGATGTTGTCACTATTGAAGCTAAAAGTTGTTATGCTATGTAATGGAAGACCTAGTTTGTAGGCATTCTATTTTTCTTAGTTTCCTTTAAACAAGCTAGAACTTCTATTACCAGAGGGGGTTAGATATTTTTCATTTTGAGACATTCATGTTGTAATAAAGTAGTAGTGAAGAGCATCTTGGTATTCTATATTGTGTCCATGTTTTATTGAGTAAATATATGATAGTTCTTTGCTTTAATTTCTAAGTTATAATTCATTCATACTTTTGTGGGGGCCCACGCAGAAGGTGAATACTTTGTTCGTGCTTAGGTAGAATTTAGTTAAGTTTCTTTCAAGTTGTTAAGTATTGTTGCTCTATAGTCTCTGGTAGCAAAACCATCAACTATATCCTAAAGCATAGTTTTTTTCTCGAGCATTGTTTATTTAATTTGTAATTTTAGTTTCTTGTATAAGCTTCCTATAGCAACTATTTTTACCTTAGTAGTGATGACTAATGAGAAGAACTAAAGCATAAACTTTGTAGTCACTATCTCAAGTTTATGTTCCCATACTGATACAATAAATGAGTTTAGCATGATATTCTAAGTAAAAATGTGATGAATTTTAGTAATGATTCATTGTTTAAGGATGTTCAATCCTTGTGTTACTAAGATATTGTTCTAACCAGTCATTTTTGGTGCCATTGCTAGGGATGGTGTCAATTTAGTTCAACCCAAATTTTTTTAAGTTTGTATGTATTTTTACTTAAATTTTCATGCATAGGCACTGAAACCATCTTGGGTGATTCCAACCCAATCTTAATCAAGAAGAACTATTTGAGAACATGCTTGCTAATACCAATGACCAATTGCCTTCACCACTGTCATCAAAAGAATATGTCTCTTAACTATTCTATAGTTACTGTCAAGAAAAGAAGAGGCTTGAGAACCCTCCCTCATAAGTCTAATGGAGGATGTGTGTCCAAAATGGAATTATCCAAAATGTTGTCCAACTTTAAACAAGACATCATTAATGATGTTGCTACTCAATTGGATACAATGCAAGAAAGGAGAAAGGAAGATGCATTCGATGCAATGTTTGCAAAATATTGTCCACAATATAGAGAGAAGAAAAAGAATTGCCAGTGCAAGTCTATTGTAAGCCTAGAATCTCAACCTATGCCTACTGCATTCAAAGCCATTGATGAGAATGGAGAGGTCCTCTATGTTGTTTAGCAGAAGCTATGGGATCCAAAACCATGTATTCCCCAAGATACTCTTCATAATATGAATAATAATAATATATGGAAAAACCAACAACATAGTGGATATAACAGTCAACAACAACCTCATCAAGGGTGGCAACAACCACATAGTTGGTCTAACTAGACTCAATTGCTTGCTCAACCTACTCCTAATTTTAACAATGCTAAGCCAACAACAAAGCATAAGAGCTATGTAATTTCACTAAATCACATCCATTTAAGATTTCAAACAACTCTTCCTTCTCCAAAACAACCTAGTATTATTGAAGTTGGGGACACTTTAACAGAGCCAACTGAGATATCAATCCAACCTGCTACGCCTATTGCTCCTGCAACATAAGAAGCTCCATCTCCTCAAGAAATATTGGATTTGCTTACCCAAATGAAGCAAATAGTAGTAAAAATTCCTTTGTTAGGAGCCACAAAAGAAGTACCTGTGTATATTAAAGCTATCAAGGAAGCCTGAATCACATACCCTAAAAGAAAAAGAAAAGATCTTAAACCCATTCATGTCTTTGGTTAGATGTCTAATCTCATGTTGAAGAGATTAACAATTCCAAGGTATTCTGATCATGGTAGTCCTGTGGTAATAATCAATATTGAAGAAGTTCAAGATCACTATGACCTAGTTGACTTAGGTGCTTCCACAAGTGTCATGACCAAGAAATTAATGTTTTAGTTACATATCATCAGACTTAAGGAAGTACCCACCATCATGTAGCTTGATAATTTCATCATTACACTTAATAGGATGATAGAATGTGTTATGGTGACCTTGAATTCTTGGGAATATCTGGTTGACTTTGTTGTCCTTTTCCCAAAGGCTAATAAGAAAGGATACCCAATAACCCTAGGCAGACCTAGCTAGCTACCGCTAATGCTTATATAGCTTGTTGCTCTAAAAAGATAACTATATCTAATGGAATCAACACTAAACATCTGAATCTATATTCTCTAGATCAACCTATTGATCCTCTGTAGTATTTAGACACTTCAAAGTTTCTTTATACATGGATGCTTTATGAAATGGAGTCTTTCCCAATTGCTCAACTGATCAAGGCATAAAAGGTCTCCAAGATAGAGGTTAGCTCAGACAGAGAATTAATTGTTGGTAGTGCTTTGACTTCCTCTTACTGGTCAGAATTCTTGCAGTTTCTTAAACAATATCAATTAGCCTTTTCTTGGGATTATAATGACATGAAGAATCTAGACCCTCAACTCTACACTCACAAAAGTTATATTAGCTCTAAATTCAGATTTGGTCATCAACCTCAGCATTGGGTAAATCTAGAACTTAGGGATAGTATCCAGAATGAGTTGAAGAAGTTGATAAATGTTGACTTCATCTATCCAATTTTAGATAGTTAGTGGATCTCCCCTCTTGTTTTAGTACCTAAGAAAGGAGAAAACTGGAGAGTTTGTATTGACTACACAAAGCTTAACATAGAATTAATACAAAATTAGCTCAAGCCATGGTATGACAAGTATGTTCAGGACATAATTTTTTCTATTGGTAAATGGGCACTCCTTTATGACTCCACGTATCAGCTTAATCCTAGTGAATTTCAAAGAAAATGGTTTGGGTCGTATGAAATTATTGCTATCTTTCCAAATGAAACAGTCCAACTCTCCACTGTGGATCATGTTCGATTTAAATTATTGGTCAATGGTCACAGGTTCAAATTATATCACAAACCAAAGACTAAGGAGGAGTTCCTACAACAATTCTCTTCTGCTATTGGTTTTGTAGTTCCTAGAACATCTCCTAATGAGCTTTTTGCTCATCTGCCTTCCTCACTTTAGTTGTTCTCAACACTATCATAATAAACACTTTCATTATGAAAGTTGATTCTCCATAATAAATTTCCACTTCATTTCTAGTCTTCCACCCATCCATCTCATCATTTCTTTCATTCATGGATAGCAACTGCCACCTCGTCAACACTTCTGATTAGCACAAATTCAAAGGTATGCGATATTAATTTTTTTTTCCAATTTTGTTTTGTATGCCTTGTCATTGCTGCAAGTGGGAGACCACTTTCCTTAATTTAGTTGGGGGGAAGTTATATTAGTTTTGTCATTATATTTATGCAATCTTTTTATTTATTCTTTTCCCTTGTTGTACTTGCATTTCCTACCAATGATTTGACATTTTTTGAAATCCTTCTATTGTGTGTTATTTTTCACACATATATTGCTAAGGTGGCAAGATATGTTGTGTACAAGTTTTGAGGAGCATATTTATGAGCAATTATGAAATGATAGCACAAAGATTTGCATTTATTTTACTCAAAGTTTTCTTCTCGGTCTACATTGCTCAAGAAATTCCTAAATTTAAACTCATTATGTAACTTTCTATTTCAAGTTTTCTTGCCAAATTTGTGGTTATTTGTTATTCTATTTTGCAAATTTGTTTTGGGTACCCTATGAATTAGATGATGGGAGGTGACCTGATTCAAAGAGAGCCTATTGTGCATAATATTTTTCTTGAGGACTAGAATTGTAGGCTATATTTTCAAGCAAGGGGATGGACAGATTATGTTCAAAAGCTAACTAGCTAGGATGATGAGGTTGTGTTTCAATTTCTCAACTCCTTAAAGAATGAAGTGGAAACATTTAAAGGATTGAAGATGCCATTTTCTCAGATGATTTTGAAAAAAGTTATGGGATTACCCATTGGAAGGCGAGGAATTTTTGGAGAATCTTGACCCAATTTCTACCAGAGCTCAGTTCACTTTACATGGAGATCCAAAGCTTGATATAAAAAAGAAACAGGGTACTATTAGATTATCTCTTCCTAAGCCATTTCCATAATATGTAATTTTTATCATTAAGTATTTCACTTGTGAAGGGCGATATTCATTTTTGCATGTTGTTCATTTCAAATTTTTGAGTTGTTTAAGGCATGATATCAAAACTATAAATGTTCCTAGTTTTGTATTTGGCATTTTGTCAAAACAAGCCATACTAGTATAAGAGGGTTGATAGAACTCTATCTCCCATCATTTCCTAATTAAGTTGATAGTGGAAAAAGCTTTAAAGGAAGATTCAAATATTTCTTGGGAGGAATTTCTGCTACAAGGGTTTAAGGAGCCTATCCCAAATCCAGTTGGGTGTAGAGTAGGTTAGAGGGTTAAAACTGCTAAGGGGGTTAGAAAAATATTTATCGAAACTGGAAAATGTTATTTGCCTAAGAAGAAAAAGGAAGCTAAGTTAGAAGCCCTAATTCCTCTCCTTTAAGAGTGGTTCATGAAGAGGAATTGGAAACTCCTACAGAGAATGCTAAACTTATCCCAATGGTAGAAACAATTTCCCCAGAGTGTAAGAAATGAAAAATTAACCCTAGTACTAGCCAACAGGTTGAGGTACGTCTTGCAGCCAAGAGCACTTCCAGAAAAAGGAAAGCCCCAAAAGTGGAGGAAACTCCATGAAGAAGAAGTGCTAGGTGAAGAACCAAACCAATTGAGGATATTCCCCATAAAGAACCTTAGGTAATCCAAAATTCTAAGCCGAAGGAAGGGGAAAATGAAAATATCCAACATAATGATAAAATGGGGAAGGTTCTCAATAAGCTCAAGAATGTAGAAGTCATTATAATCAGTGATGACTCTAGATCGAAGGAGTAGGCTTATGTATTTCAAGGACCAGCCTCTAAGAATTTTCAGGGAGATGATTCAGAAAGTGATGATTCTGATAGTTATATTAGGGAAGTAGATGAACCAAAATTTTCTCCTATAGTAGAATCTCCTATGGTAGAGAGGGACCCCTATGAAGAAAATCCAGTTGTCGATATGGGTTTTGTCAATATGGTGGTTGGACAAATTTTGAACGAGGGATTAGAAACATTAGCATCAGTGGCTCAACAATGTTCTAATCCTGAGAAAACTATAGTTATTTGGATGGATCCTTTAAAAAGGACAAATACTAACACGGGTAAGTCATCTATTTCTCAAGTAGTAGATAATTCTCACCATAACATAACAACTTAGTCTAGGCCAACCTCTTTGTTTGATGTTATTTTCCTATTGATTAAGCAATTAAATTTTGAGAGAGAAGAGTGGAAACAACAAAAGAAAGAGCTCACTAAAATCATAGACAGTTACTATCAAGAAACACTTGTTCAGGAGGAAAAGTTAGAATAGTTAAGTGTAAAGCTTGAGAAAATTACATCCTTAATCCCTAAATTAATGGGCTATAGATCCCCATCACCTATCTATGCTTTTTTTCTTAAAGAATAGTTGTTGAACTATCAAATGAACTGCATTATGCAAGATAGAAATCCCTCATTGCAAGAGCCTACCCAATTTTTTGAGCTTTCCATAACTCTCCTGCAGCCATCAAAAAATTGTTATGTGAATTCTACCTCCACAATCTTGTAGTTCCAAATGACCCAATTTGGAATCCCTTTCTTTATGTTGGGGATATTCAAGTTAGAGCCTTCATGTCCTAGATACAGAATGAAATTAGTTGGAACACTCAAGCTGAAGTATGTAGAAATTTGGAGTCAAACATTCCCCTGTTCCTCAGACCTGAAGCCAAGGATCCTTGAACCCTCTATTATAGTTGGTTAAGAATAGCTCCCTCTAAATCAGGTAGTAAGATCATCTATCCAATGAGGCAGGAAGCATTCAATGCATATGAATAGATGGTGAATACTAAACTACTTAAGGCTAAAAATGTGATACAATGATGTTGGAACAATTTATCAGGGGAAATGAGAAAGAGAGAACCACATTCAACTCTGAATTTTTCTATGACAACCCAACATGCTCCTTGTTATATTTCTTTGGTAAGAGAGAGAGAAAGTTCTTGGATTCCATTAACCTTTCAACCTCCATTGTTACTATCCCCATTACTTGCAAATTCAGATAGACTGGACAACTTTACCATGTAGGAAGAAGAGGATAGGTGGAAGAATCACAGGAAAACAATTATTGGAGTTTTGCAAAGGGAGGATCTAGACAGAGCATAGTTGCTGACTACAGGATCTTAGCAAGCTTAAAGAATTTATTTGCTATGAGAATAGCAAATGGTGAAGCTGGGGGGAATGATGATTCAAGTATTTGGGATTCTTTGTTTATGATTTTTGAAGTATAGACTTAAATATCTTATGTCTTTTATGGTTTTTTTATGAACATGATACAATCTTTTATGTTTATAAGTTTTAACCATATGAATATTTGATGCTTATGAATCTTAAAGAAAATATTGAATATATATATATAGATTAATGAATGTCATGGTATATTTGGTATATTTCTTCTCTAAGTTTTAATGGGTAGACCTCCTACAATTGTGTGACAAGGCTACATTTAAATAGGAAAAACTTATTATGATCTATGCCTTGGATTCATGTTTTGGATTTTTGTTGTGTTAACCTTTTGTAGGAAGAATAAGTCAACAAGGAGCATAGACTAAAAGATGAGTGGCTCCTTTAAGGTGAGTGACTATTTCAAAGTTCATTTCTAACTCCACTCCTTCCATTACTTTGCAGTTGCTAATTTCGTTCAAGATAGTTTAGTGGCTGAGTGTTCCTATATTTCTGAATCATTGAATATGGTTTATCTTCTTGTATAAATGATGCTATCACTATTGAAGCTAAAATTTGTTATTCTATGTAATGGAAGACCTAGTTTGTAGGCATTCTATTTTTCCTAGTTTCGTTTATATAAGTAGGAACTTTTCTTTCCAGAGGGGGTTAGATATTTTTGTTTTTAGACATTCATGTTATAAGCAAGCAATAGAGTAGAGCATCTTGGTATTCTATATTGTGTCCATGTTTTATTGAGTAAATATATGACAATTCATTGCTTCAATTTCTGAGTTATAATTCATTCATACTTCCATGGGAGCCCACATGGAAGGTGAATCCTTTGTTCATGCTTAGGTAGAATTCAGTTAAGTTTCTTTGAAGTTGTTAAGTATTGTTTCTCTTGCAGTATCTGGTAGCAAAACCATCAACTATATCCTACAGCATAGGTTTATTTCTCAAGCACTGTTTATTTAATTTGTAAGTTTAGCTTCTAGTATAAGCTTCCTGTAGCAACTATTTTTACCTTAGTAGTGATGACTAATGAGAAGAATTAAAGCATAAACTTTGTAGTCACTATCTCAAGTTTAGGTTCATAGATTGATATAGTAAATGAGTTTAGCATGATATTCTAAGTAGAAACAAGATGAATTTCAATAATGATTCATTGTTTAAGGATGTCCAATCCTTGTATTACTAGGATATTATTCTAACCAGTCAGATTGCAAGAAGCATGAAGAGTGGAATGTGAAGATAAGAAGAGTAGAGAAAATGTAAAGGAAAATTCATTGCTGAGGTTTCATTGTGAGATCCAAAATTTGATACTTGGATCCAAGGTATGTGACTTGGTCTACAAGGTCTGATAGTGATTGGTCTAGTTTATAGGATAGAGGAAAGAAGTTAGAGTATAGACAATTATCTAGCAAGGACTAGTTGAAAGATCAATTAGACAGTGAGTTTAGTGATCTTGCCCTAGAAGCTATTTGGATAGTGGGTCCTTCCATCTTCCAAAACTCCTAACAGGGTTGGAATCTCCTAACAAGGATTCAAAGTCTCCTAAGAGGGACTCATATGTACTAAATATTATAATAGACTCTTAATAGGGTCCATACTCTAACAAGAAATATTTATATTAGTACATCATCTTGTGGGATCATTCCCACCCAAGTTTTCCCTCTGATCAAGGGTTTCCCTAGTTAACATATCTAGTGTAATTGTGCATGTACATCTTTGTATGGTTTTTTTTTACTTGATTGAATGGTTAAGATGATTTAAGATTGATAATTATTGTGGACTATTGTTTCTATTAGATTGAAGGTCAAAATATTATAATGAAATTCAATAAGTGCATGAAATTTTTCCTTGCTCAAGGGGGGTCAAGTTCTTATGGTGATGAGAGTGAAGGTGATTCTGATGTGCCCTTTAGGTACAAAGATCTACATAAACAATGGGTCCTCGATGAACTTCCTCCAATAAACACTAATTTTTATGTTGGAGAGATGATATATCACATAACACCATCCTTATTACATGGTTTGGGCCTATTTTCCATGGATGGCATAAAGGTTTCTTACAACAAGGTTGTTGAATTGATGGAGTATGTCAGACCTTGATATGATTATAGTAGTTGGATGCAACTTGTTAGATATAAAAATAATAGTATGTACACGTATGCACTCATGGAAAATTATATAAAATAATAAGTTAGCGAAAAAAGTAAAATAGTAGTTATATACATTGATAGAAGGCCAAAAGCATTAGCAAATATTGTAGGTTTTATAAATAGTATGACCTGCATCAACTAAGAAGCAACCCAATTGCATATTTGAGACACATAAGGGAAATCGTGCATTTGTATGTGAAATAAAATTAAGACATGGAGGTGAAGAGCTTCTTATTTATTACAAATTGAATTGCATAAATACACACAAAGGAACTATCATGGGTGAGGTGGTATGTACTATGCACATTTAAAATTGACTCCAACCAATGAATCCAACACACCATTAATTTTTTAATTTTTTTTGCTAACTTAGAATAATAACACATGTTTTAAAATGTCTCACTAATTTTTTTTTGAAATTCAGGGCTATAGTATGGATCAACTTCCACACGATACACACAACGATGATGGTTCTCATGGGACTTCTTCTTGATAGGTAAAACTCATTGTTGTTGTACAAATTAGATACAAGAAATATGTTAATGTGTATTTTTTATTAAGTTTTATTATTCACTACTATTTTGGATTGATTTAAATTATAGCTCTAATAATATTTTTCTCACAAACGAGAGCTGATCGCAAAAAGGGAAAGGAACAATCCATGAGGAGCCATAGGATGATTAAGATCCATTCATTGTTGATTTTGAGTTAGCCATTGATCCTATGGCTACATTGTAAAAGGTCCTTTGTGTACTATCAAGAGAGTTAACTTGATTGACATCAATTAGACCTCAAAATCTTCAAATACAGATGAGAGAGGATGAGTTTATGCACCTAGTTCAAACTTATATAGTAAGTATTAATGTAGTTTTTAATTATAACAAACATTCAAGAATGGTTTTTATAGGATACTCTTTTATTTATGTCATTAAATAGAATGCACATGTATTATTTTTATAGAGGATGCATAATAGGTTAAAGGGTCATGCCCCAAATGTGGATACTTTAGGTGTCTCAAGTACATCACATGTTCTATCCTACACTTTTGTATTGCTTGAACAGTTTTTTTTAATAGGTATAACAATCTTGTTTTATTATGCTCTAACAATATTATTTTCTAGCATCTATCATTGATCCTA
Organism: Cupressus sempervirens; assembly: GCA_028749045.1. NCBI lineage: Eukaryota > Viridiplantae > Streptophyta > Pinopsida > Cupressales > Cupressaceae > Cupressus > Cupressus sempervirens. The sequence goes on from CM053792.1 coordinate 204,520,806, forward strand.
TGTTTACTTCTCCATTTTCTACAAGGAACATAAATGAAGAGGTAATACCGACTACAATGTCAGCAACACGTAGCATGGCCAAGATGTGATGATGATTCTTATTGGTAAGTAGATTCCTTTTTTTCTCTCTATTTTTTCATGTGTTTATTTCACTTGAATTATTATTTCTTAGGGGGAATTTTGTAATACTAGATACATTTTATGCAGGAGGTGATGGGGACATTCCTAGGTGTACTTGTGTTAGATGTATATGAACACCAAAGAATTGTGACCAATTGTTCATGAGCAATGAAGATGGACTTCCCTTGAGAGTAGCCCAACTTCCAAGTACTTTAAAGACTAATCCTTTCTTTTAATCTACAATCTTATACTCATAATCAAATGCATTAACCTCTCATGCAGTCCCTTGCAATAACTACTAATCTTATTATTGTTTTGTAGTGAATAATCTATTTTATAAAAAACTTAATGATGAATGTTTGCACATATTTGGGTTGACCATATGCACATGATATAACATTTTGATTTCATTGCTAGATCAGATTTCCTTTGATCAATTTCTTTAATTAAAGTAAAAGGTAGCTTCAATTCATTTATGAATCTAATTTTTCTTTTCTTTTCTTAAAAGATGGGATTTACAAACTAAAGAGTTAAAGGATAAACTCATTGATGTCATGACAACACTTTTTGGACCCAACATCTTTCAAAAACTTAGGCTCCTTAAGAAAATGAGCCAAGATTTGAAGTACATTAGGGACAAATATAGGACCCAAATGGAACACAACCGTTATTATGAGTGGCCCCCCTATATTCCTATTATTGAGTGGAAGAATTTTAAAAGGGATGCCATTGAGAAAAGTGCAAGACATGGTGGATAAATAGTACCACTTGAGAAAAGAAAGTATGCTAAAATATTAAGAATGAAATCATGTACTAATTAATCTTAATAGTTATGTGATCTAACATATTTGAAAATTCACATAGGTTGCCTGATACATCAGAGGTAACGGAAGGAAGAAAATAGAAGCACATGCATCACAAGCTTGGATTGGGTGGATATTCAAAACTTGTTGCACAAATTGTAAGTATACGTAAATGAAAAATTATATGTAAATATTTATAAATTGTAAACAATTTGGTCTTTGATGAAATTGATTACAAAACAAAATCATGACACCAAGCAAAAATTTAGGCCTTGGAGTTTACAAAAACAACTTCTGAAGAGGACAAGAAAATAAATGACAGACAAGGCTATACAGTTGTGGCTAAACAACTTTTACCAATGAGTGTGCAAGGTTCTTCTACTAGATCTATCGATGAGGTAAATAAGTCAATTGATTTTTATTTCAAATTGAATACTTTAGCAATTACTTTATTTGATATTAAGTTCCAAAAATATAAGCCATCATATTTGTTTTAAGTAAGGAAACAATGATTATATATTTGTTTAAAACTTTAAAGTGAATATATTTATATGTATTATAATGAATGATTAACATTTCTCAATATTTGTCTTGTATTTATATGTATATATTGTTGATAAATGCACTATTTATTTACAATGGATTGAAACCTACCATTCAGGATACACCATCCGAGCACCATGGAGGCATCAATTCAAATGTGCATTGTAGTACTCAAGGGATATATTTTCTATTTAAATTTTGATTTACGAATTATTAATACAAGTAAATGTTTTGAATTGAATTTGGTGTAGTAATACAAGTTTAACTACAATATGTGTTGGGATTAAGAAAACATCTTGTATTGTAGTTGCAGGGGATGTAGAGGTTATTCCTGATGAGTGCTTTGAGGCTTATCCTGTAAAAAAAATTGATGTTGTTGGAAAAGGTAAAAAGTGTTATGCTTATGTTCTTTAAAGTCTTTAAAGTCTCAAGATTTTCAAATTTAACCCTTCTATCTATTATTGCAAAGGACCCACCTTTGTAAAGGACAATGAGATCACATCCATGAGTGAGAAGAAATGTTGATAATGACATGGATATGTGTATGCAACAATATAGAAAAGGAAAAAGAAAAGAAAAAGACAAAAAACAAATGATTCTCATTTATGTAACTTATTTGATAATGATTGATGTTTATGTTTCAATTTTTTAATTATGTTCTATTGAATGTTCATGTGAATTTTATAATGAATCTTATGTTTTAATGCTCATGTAAATGTTCTAATGAAAATTATGTGTTAATGAATGTTATCATGTGATAATTCATGAATGTTACATTTTATTAATATAATGAATGAATTTTAGATGTTAACAGGGAATTTAGATGTTGGGGAGATGGGGGTGGGGTGTTGGGGCCAAACGAGCTTTCACCTTCATGTGGTTGACCCTGATAAGTACATAATATTAAACTATTCTTGAAACCACATGATGCTCAACATTAACCTATAATTGCATAACAACTAACTATGTCAATCTCTTGGTTTCAAGAAATGCAAAAGGAGGCCATAATTCAATATGTAATCTCAATTCATATGCATAAGACATCAAGTGGAGTTGGTAAAATGCAATAGGTTTGCATTTTTTTTAGAGGAATTAGGTATTTTAAGTTATAGTCCATCACAAATATTGTAACTTTGACTCTTATAGGAAAGGGTAATGTTCTTGGTGTGCAAGCAAATCAAGATTTTCTATGTGTTGGCTTTTAGAGGATATTCTCTTGGCCATAGCAGCTAGAGTTCTAACATTCATGATGGTCTATAATTTTTAAAACATAATAGACCTATTAAATAAATATAAACATGGTGCATTTTTTCAGCTCCACCTATTGTCCATGCATATAGAACACAACTGCAGATGCAATCTTGATTCAGAGTTGTAGAATGCTATTTTGGATGCGAGGGAAAAATCCCATGCACCAAAAGATGGAAAAATGATGTCACTTTTGTAGGTGTGGAACCTTTTTTAATTATATTTTTTCACACATATCCACATGAATATGAATATTTTGTCACACATCATTTAAGAACATTATTTTCTTCATATTTTAGGTTGAAATAGGTGTAATTTTTCCATTAATAATCTTGCAGTCCCTAGATAGCTGAGATAGCCCACTTCACCAAAGGACATGTGTTACAAGGCACATGTTCTAGAGTATATCTTTTTCATGGATTATGTAGGAATTATTAGAGATGTATGCTCAAGAATCTACCCAACTTATCAATGTTGTATTGTTTGGTTTCTTTTTCATCTATAATTTCATCATTTGATGTGATATGGGAAAGACAAACAATCTCTAGATATACATAATTTATTTTCATAATTTTAAAATAATTAAGTGGAGAACTAGACTCATCAAACATCAAAATATTTAAATATTGGAACAAAAATAAGAAATTGGCTACTAACAGAGTAGTAGACTCATCAAACATCAAACCTAATAAACCCATCTTCAATCTCTCTAATTGTATTTAGGATAATAACAAAAATGTCAATGTATCATCAAGACTATGGTCTCATCACAATGCAAGACCATTCTCCAAATTTGCAACTCCTTCCATTGTGTGGATGATAACATATTGTGTTTATGCAAAACTCCTAGGAAGAGATTTTAAATGTATTGGATTTTTTTGACCTTTATTGATCTATTTTTGGGTCAAAGTTAGCACATCATAAAAGTGAATTCCTTGTGACACAAATAGAAAAGATACTTTGATTTTACTTTGAAATTATTTCATATTATTTTTTTACATTCTCATTTATAGAAAGATGTCAAAGATGAATTAAAAACTAGTGAACACTTGGATAGAATCAAGTACCAACTTCTTCAACTTCATAACTTTATGATACTTTATGTTCAAAATAGTTCCAACAAATGTTAATTCAGATTATGATTAAGAATTGTAAGCTCTTTATATTGAACCCTTTTCATTGCTAATTTATCGAATGTTATGCTTCAAGTTTCATAATAATATTATGCTTTCTATAATGGTTTCAATTTGGACTTCATGTAATCTTGTGATAGTGGCTCTCTTTTGATAGTCTGTGGTGCCTTCCATATTTTTCTCTTACCCCCTTATTGTTTCAATTTCTAAGACCCTATTTTTTCAATTCATTTTTTACTATTTATAAAACTTTAGTTCTATTGATATTTCTCTTAGAAAAGCAAAATAATAGCTCTAACATGGTTTTCAATAACATCATCAAGTAGTTGATATTCTACAATTTCATCATGTTCATCTATTGAAAAATATTGAATCAATTCATCTTCTTCAATACCTTGGTTTGCTGCTTCATTCTCCATAGTGAATTCATTTGTCACAGTCTCTTTGGAGGTTTCTACTACTCTCATTTGATGATTTTCTTCTACTGCAAAATCATGCTCTATTTTAGGGCTTAGCCCTATTGAAAAAAACCCATGTGGCTACTAGAAATTAAGCTAGGGCTTGTTTGTTGTTTCTCATCTTCCCAAATTGTCTTTTCTCTTCTTCCTTTACTTTTCCAAGCTAGTGAGCTTGGCATGTTGTACCTTCTATAGAAATTTATCTTTAGTTTACCATGTCATTTCCCCCACTATTTCTATCACTCTATTTATGATAGTGGATATTTTGTGATTTTTCTCCTCATCCATTATTTCTCATCCCACTTGTTTTTGTGTTCTCTTTGTTTGTCCAATGATTCTTTGACTATTTTTGCCAACACTCTATCTAGATAGTGGAACCATTGAATGCCACATTTTTCATAGTAGCTAGGGATAACTTTAAGAAACTCTGATTTATAAAAATCTATAAAACTATGGCAAATCCAACATTATTTTAGGGGGGAAATTTAATTTTCTATTGGTAATTTTTTTCCAAAGTAGGAAAAAATTTAATCTTAATGGTGTTTTTTCCAATCCTATTGAATTTCTATAAAAAGTTGGTGAATGTTTCATTATTGAAGAAAATCAAAGCGAATAAGCCATATGTGCATAAGTACACATACCTAGATACTATTATTCTATTATTATTATATGTAGCCCAATTAATTATCAAACTTGAAGGTTAAATGAGCCTAAGTTAATATTATATGGTATAACATATAAAAACCCTATTTTTATAACCATTGGATGAATCTTAATTAATGGCCTAAATCCCATTTCAGACATTTTTTTTGAAGGACCCCAAGTTTTAGAGAAATTTCCTAAAATAAAGACACATGTCTACAATAATATCTATTTCGGGACAAAGTGAGAAAGGATATAAAATTCCAAGGAAACTCTCTGGAATAGAGGCATGTGTCATATATATGTACTTACATACTAAACTAACTTAAGTTTATACCACATAATGGTAAATATGACTATCAATAAATGCAAGCCTTGGAAATTATAGGAAAAAATATTTAATGTACCATGTGAAAAGATTAAATTCTATTGGTGATGACATCACTAGAATTAAAATAAATTTGTATCATTATTGGTATTTGGTCGAATCATTGGACCCAATTTTTTTAAACTGTGGGTGATAAGGCCACCTCAAAAATGCAAATGTTTTTCCAAATTTGTGGTCCCTAGTGAGTGAGATTCACCAATTGGAGAATATTGGCCACTAAAGTTATCCCTAATAAAGGATGTCCCCTTGAATTGATGAAGAATACTATCCATTGGGTACATTTGGGCTTTATCTATGACTATATTTTTAAAAATAATTTAACTAGTTGTTGAAATTATGAAGGATCCACCTTGAAAGCAATGGTCAATTTTGATGGCTAGCTGTCCCTTGCATAGCACAACTATCACAACAACATCATAACTATGGTGAAAATCTTTGATAGATCACCATCGCTTGTACAATGTATCTATTGCATATACATCACAACTGCGATGGCTAATTGTAAGTTTAAATCATTATAATTATGATGATGTATTGTTACAATAATGATGTCATGAACATGAAGTCTTGTCCCCCCCTTCTTCCAAATTGCAATAGTTTTTACCATTGCAATTATGATAGATTCCCTTCTCATCACAATTTGTGATATCAAAAGTTTGATGAGAGCCGACGAGCAAGTTTGTCCTTAGGGTGATGGTTGGACATCACAATTGTGAAGGTTTTTCATCATACAATGACTCTAAATATTGTAGTATGGAGCTAAGTATCAAAAAGGTTGGTGAAGATACAAGATGCAATGATGAAGTAATGTTAAGTGTATAAGCTTAAATGGGTGATTGATGAATCAATCTTTGACAAGGTAATATTGGTTTGATTGTTTTACATGATTTGATGAAGAGTTAGAACGATGTACAAGCTAGATATATTGGTCAATAATAATGGATTGAAATTGTGAAGTGAAAAGGTAAGGAATACGAGTGTACTATGGAGCAGGAAATGATGGCTAGTAAGAAAAGATGTCATTTGATGGAAGTGTACCAAACATATGTTAAGGAATAATTTTGTAAGTGTTATCAAGAAATCAAGTGTTAATGAGAAAAAAGTATTACCAAGTGAACAATTTTAATCGAACACATGAGGTTATTCAGTGAAGGAAGAAAAAAGGTCAATAAAGATAAACAATTTTGATAAAATCAATTATGGGATGACATCAAGTGAGAATTTGGATTAATCTATAATATTCTAAGGAAAGAAAGAAGTTTTTTAATGAAATCCATGTATGAAATTGGTTAGGTAGGATTAGAGAGAATAGGTTCAAGGAAAGGTTTGTGATCCAACAAAATTTTAAGTTCCAAGGTGAATAAAAACTGGCATGATGCATAGAACATTCTTCTACACTTCAGATTTATTGTATGTAAGCTAAGATGTGATTGAATAGATGGGATAAATTCAAGAAAATCCTAATGAATAGGATTAATCAACAAAATAGTACCTATATAAAGGATGAGCAAGAGTAATGTTTCTACTAATAACCAAAAAAAACATAAGGGCATGGATAACTTTAAGAACCCCTCCCCCCAAAAAAACCTAAAATGTTGGTGAATCCAACATTTTATGGATGGGAAAAATTTCATGTTGAGGGCAATTTTTTGTTCCATGTAGGGAAATAAAATATTATATGTTGGAAATTTTTTTCTTTCCCTAACAAATACCATTTTAAATGTGGTGAGTTAATTTTTTTCTTGCTAATAGATAAATAAATGTTGGCTATTTTTTTTCTTTCAAAAAATTAGTTTGTAATGTCAGAGGCAAATTACTTATTTTGTAGGAAAATTAATAATAAGGTCTTGGATAATCTTTAGTGTAAACTAAAGAATTGTTTAATTTGAAAGTGAATGCCAAGTGTATTGGGTAACAACCTTTATGGGTTTATGGTTTCCAAATGTACTAACTATTGTACCATCCATTATTAAGAATGTCAGTGTCACTATTATCAACTTGTCCACCATCACTTTGGTATTGTTAATACATTACTTTTATCAACCATTGATTAATTAGAGATCAATAAAATATGATGTATTTTGGGACTACTTTCTTGAAAAGACTTGGAGCCGCATAAAATTCTCTGAAATAGAGACACATGACAATTTTTGCATGACAACCATCAACTGGGATGTAGTGAATGTCATATCAAGATTAAAATCATAAATGTGAGATTGACAATTACAAATAACATATTTCATTTCTAGCCAACATGGCAAGCACTCTGATTGTTCAACATTAATGTGAGTACATTTACCAACCTTGCAAATTAATAGGAATACGAAAACAAAAGATATGAAAGATTGTGAGCAATTTAATGCAATTTCTATTAAAGAGTCTCTTCAATTCCTCTTTCACTATCATTTTTTAAATTCTCAATTCTATTTTTTGTTCTCACTTATGTTAGTTTGTAGAGTTTCTTAGGTGTAGCCTGTAGAATCTGTAGATTTGTTTGTAGACTCTAGGACCTAGGTTTGTAGTTGTCATTGATATACCAATTCGGTTGAAATGTAACATAATGGGTTTGCAAAAGCCGTTTTTGGGAATGATAGCTAAGGATGTGCTAGCTATGGTTTGTAAGGAATATTTCACTTGTCTTTTTTTCCACTATTCTTTGTTCATGGTCCTCGTCCATGAATTCATAAGAAATGAGAAGAGGTGTCACATGTTCATGAAGATTACCTCTCACTTGATCACATCTCTTCTTGGCCTAGGAGGTAATCAAGTAGACATTTTGATGCTTCTGCATAACATTTTTGAGGAAATATTTTTAGAAGATGATGTCAAAATTTTTGTATTGGTTGAGCAGTTACTTGGGGTAGGCATTGGTATCTCTTTTGTAGACATAGTAGACAACTGTTTAGAGAAAGGCATAGGGATTATTGTACAAAAGTTATCCTTCTTGCTTGACATGAATGAATGCCAATTGACTCGCCATCAAAAATGGGCATGGCTTGGGAGGGATTTTTTGTGAAAGTGGTTGTTGTTGGACAATGCCAATGCCACTGACTTCACATGGTTGCACTTGTTCAGTGATATTATCATCTCCAAGAGATTGCTTGTGGGAGGGGCTTGAAGACCTTTTTGATTGAAGGCTTCAAACCCTCAACTTGTTCCTTATTCCCCATTCCCTAATTCCTATTCCATGAAACCCTGCTCATTGACCTGTGCCCTTTAGAAATAAAACATTTTAAGATTTATTTTTTATTATAAAAATGATTAATAGTTACTTTGTATTGGGCCTTGCCCTTGTATGTAAATTATGAAATAGTAAAATCAAGTTGATTTAATCAGCTATTTTGAATATCTATGCTATGAATATGTACATTGTAAAATCTCAAATCTAAGCAATGAAAACAATAGTTTTTGGCTTCTTAATTTGTTGTTCCTGTAAATGTGTGAAATTTTGTTCAATTTTATTTTTATATTATTATTGAATCTTGATTTTGGGTATTTAAATTATTTGATTTCAATTGTAATTGTTATAGAGTGATACTGATGAATCATGGTTTTCTGAAATGCACTATTCAAATGTTAGTTTGCAACTCTGTTATAAAAAATTAACAATTAGAATGTTAGAAAAAAAAGGTTTCAACAATCCCTTTATGGTTTCATATTTGATTCATGAATTATAGTAAAAGATAATTCAATTGAAAATTCTCCAAAGAAAATTTGTAATATGTATATGTATGACCTAAAAATTTTGATATTATATGAACACATGGCCATGCAAGTTATGCACTAATAATTATTAAATATTCTAATTTGTAGTTAATAGTTATACTAGTTTTAACTAATATTAATTTATTTAAAAATATCAAAAAAAAGTGTTAAAATAAAATTATGATACATGTAACATCATGCAATTTATATTGTATAAATTATATTAAAATTTGATTTGAAAATAAAAAGTTCAAATTATAACTTATATATAAATGTTCATATAAAATATTGAATATTAAGTTATTAATTCATTAATTCCTATTTTCAAATCTAAATTTATTTAAATACCATGATCATCATAATAGTTTTTATCATCTTTTGAATTAATTGAAAAATGCTACAGTTATTAAAATTTAAATTAAGTTATCATTATCGAGAAATTATTGACTATAATCTAAATTCTTTTTAATTAAGTAAAAATGCTATGGTTATTAAATTAAGAAGCAATTATTTATTGATGAATGCTGATAATTATATATTTTTTACATTTTTCATATTAAATTTTACTCTAATCCAAATGAGATATTTTTTAAATTGTTCACTATTTAAATTTTATAATCTATTATATCCTCAAATGATTAAATAAAGTTTAGAGTCTTTAGACGTGACATTACATATACAAGTTTCAAGTTTCAATAAAAGTTTTAAAGTGGTGAAATTTAGTATATTAATATAATTATTTTAATATTTATTAAATTATTTGGGCAATAACATCATCATTTGTCAAGAAATTAAATAATTTGTATGTTTTAACTAAATGTGTGCAATTGCAATTTGTGATTTAAATACTAGTTAAAACTTAATGTACTAAATATGTGAAATAATTTAACACATTATGTTGCATGCATAATTTAAATTTGTAACAATAAGATAATTTAATATTTGTTATCCAAAAACTTTAATGAATTGATTTGGACCATTGAATGCACAATAGAAAAACAACTGTAACTCTATTTCAAGCCTTATTTTAAAAGCTCTAAGTTAAACTCTATTTCTACTCAAAATTAGAACATTTATCCCAAAATCACTCAAGAGTCAATGTGATAGTTGTAGTCTTCTTATGTCCGACCGTTGATTAAAAGAAATATCGACGATCCGAGATGAATTTTAGATTGATTTGGGGAATGTTTTCCCTTGTGCCTAGATTAATCTGGAATTGTGACACATATTCAGTCTTTGCTCAATTAAGTGTTAGTTAAAATTTACAAATTGCATGTTTAAGAAAATTACAAATGATATGACAATTGTTAGTTGTACTCTTTTAACAAGAGTCTCTTTCATCTTTGTTAGTCCCAACCATTAATTGAAAGAAAGATTGACAACCCGATATTATTTTCGGGTCAATTTTGGGAATGTTATCATTGTTATCAAGAGTCATCCAAAATTGTGACATGTGTCACGGGCACGTTCCCATGATGTGGTGCGATTCTGGATGAATGTTACCAATAGTGATAAAATTCTATAAATTGACCTAAAAATCATGTTGGATCGTCAATTTTTAAGATCTCTTTTTATTGTTTAATTTATTTAAATGTATAAATATATTATGTAATTAATTATTACTTATTAATATTATCATTATGTACGTTATTGGTGATAGTAACTTATATGCACATTGTACAAACTATAGTTCTTTAAACCATTAAGTACTTAAGTTTTAAGTTTTAACTATTAAAATTTTTCTTTCATGTTTTTAGACTATGAAGTTTTCAAGAGTCTAAGACTGTAGGGTATTCAACTTTTCAAAGACTGTGATTGGATTCTAATTTCTTTTTTGAAGATTGAAAGTTTGAAACTTGAGGATCACAAAAGAGCACCAATATTTATTTGAGTCTCCACTAGCATTGGTATTATCAAATCTTGATTTTGGGTATTTAAAAATTTCAATTTTTTTTTTTTTGTAGTGCACTTGCAACAATCGAAGTCTTATTGTCTTAGGTTTATGCTTTGTAATCTTTTAAACTAGAGTTTGAAGTTGAATTTTGTGTAATAACTAATACCAATAGCACACATGGGAAAAAAAATGTCAAAAACCTCTAGTACGAGTGCAAGACAAAAGAAAGACATTATAGAACTCAAGCAAGTGCTAAAAAGCCTAGGTTTCATCGATGAGTATCATGATATTTTTTATCCTATTATCCATGGAGATTTGGAAATTATGGGAATTAGATATTCATTATTTAATAAGTGAGAAGACCAACATAAGGGGATAAAATATTTCAAATTTAGCAAAAGCATTGGTGTACATACAAATAAACTAGCTACTTTGGTTAGTGGATTGACAAACATGACTGTACTTGAAGTATTCCCTTGTCCAGAATTGTAATGCTATGCACTCAAAATTATGATGAAAATAGAAAGGCAATTGTAAACCAAAATACTTAGGAAGAAATTTTATCCATAACTTTCACTCTATTAGACCTAGGGCTAGGGTTTAAAGGAAAAGTCTTTAACAAGTGTGTTGAGTTGGATAAACTAGCATGAGATTATGATCAATTGGAAAGAGTTTTCCAAGATTCATATATTAAAGCTTTAATAAATTCAAACTCATCCATTGATCATACTAGTGTTAGTGTTACATTGGACAACGATCGTAAACCTCCTTATCAGTATGATATTTTTTGTGTCATGGGTTCAAAATACTATTTCTTTGTTAACATTTTGTCTAAGATTGGAAAGTAACAAGGAAGTGGGAGCCAATGTTCTTGAAATGATTTATAATATCCATTATTGAGTTCACTTAGTTGACAAGGTAGAAGTAAGATATAATTATGTTCAACACATTATTGAATCTATGCAAGAAAAATTGCTAATGATTAAATAATGTACAACTATCTACAAGATGAAAACATTTAGGTTCACAAGTTACTTGTGTTGCCTTCTTTTAGAAAATCATCACCTAGTATTTGAGACTGAGAACAAAAAACTTGATATTGAGGCCTATAAGTTTGATGAGAAAACCTAGAAGAAATCCTATACTCCAAGTCTAGTATATGAGGGGACACATAAGATGAGGATGATTGGTAGCAATAATAACTACTACCATTTTCTAGACTTCTTTTTGGCACCTATTTACCAAAAAATAATGGGCACTCTAATGCCTATATTTTTTGTGTCTTGTAAAGATTGTATTCAACTACAAAGTCAAATTCAATTGGCTAATTGGTTCTTCGTGGAAGATGACACTATGTTAAGGTTTTATGGTTAAGTGGTTGAACCATGAAAAATTCCAATGCATGTGATAGAAAGGTTTTTTGCACTGGAATATGTATGATAGATGGAGAGCACAATTGATCTTTTCTGTGGATAGCGAAAGAGAATGATATTTCCTTCCTTTCATTTCATAATTGGAGGCCTCACATTTGAGAGAAAGGCTTTCAAAGTGGCAAATGAATTAGTGAATTTTTTAAGATTTGACTTTATTAGTCCTAGAATTATGGTCCAATAAACATAATAAAAGAAAGATGTATTGCCAATGGGAACTCTACAAGAAAATATCAACACTAGGAGATGCAATTGATAGAAAATTTTAAAAATATGGATTCATGGGATGAGGTCAAGGAAGAGATAGAGAAATACACAATATAGAATAATATTTGAATGCAAGAATTTTCATCCCAAATTATGATATTGCACATATCAGAGTCACACAAAAGCCCATGACATACTTCAATTTCCACAATAAAGCCTTTGAACCTTCTAAGAAATCTATGCTGAAAGTAATGATCTAAATTATGGCCTCAAACCAAAATGAATGCTTTTTGGGAAATGAGGTAAAATTTGGGTTTAAACCAAAGACCTCAACACCTTTTGAGGAAATTGAGGAGGATGAATGCTTTAGCAATTATTAGAATAAAGAGAATCCATATGTAGTATATCAATTTGGAACATGTAGTGATAGTGATAGTTAAATAAAAGATTACTTTGACTCTGTAGAAGATGTTCAAGGTACTCAAGATCCTAAGTCAACCAAGCCTCAAAGAAATATTGTTAAACTTCCAATGAGTGATTCTATTAAACAAGCATATAATAAAGGGGAAAATATGGTATAAAACATGGGTTATGAATGTATATGGCCCATTATTTCAAGTGGTGAGGGGATTTGGAATCCAATTGTAGTACCAGATCCACTAAAAAGTGGAAGTCAACTAGTCATTGGAATCTTCAATGATATTGAAGATGATTCACCTAGAAAGGGCAAAAAAAATTATACTTTTGAAGTTCATCCCAATACAATATTTGTTAAATCTTGAAATCTAGTTGAAGTTGATCCCACTCACATTGGCACTAGAACAAGTGAACCTAGTGCAAAAAAGAAAAATGTTATGACAATTACAATGAAAGCAATGTTAGCGGCTACTTCACCAATCTATGCACCAGTACCTTTTGGGAAAAGCACTGAAAATAGGCTAAAAACACAAGGATTTGGAATGGTTCATCTTCAAGTTGTTGGAGATCCTCAAAATATAATTGGAGGTAGAGTAAGTGTAAATAGATTTAGAGGAACATACAATATAATACAAGTGATAATTCACCTTTCAAACACTCAATTGTGTCAGCAAATGCAATTTTTTGTTTAAATGACTTTGTAACAAAATTTGACTGGACAAATAAAAGAAATAGACAAATTATGAAAACATTGAAAAGTGATGCAGTTGCTAAATATCATGTATCTAATACTAATAATATATATTCAACAAATGAATCAAACATTGAAACGATGAACTTCTTGATTGTTATGCCCCTAGCTAGAGATAATAATCCACTACAAAATCTAATAAATCAATTTGATGTACAAGTTACCAATCTTCAAATGGATTTCTTGAAAGTGAAAAATATTTTCAAAATCAATATATCAAAAGAGACCAAAAAAATGGTCTACTCTACACTTCTAAAAGTGGAGAGGAAAAATGGAAGGCTTGCAAAACAAATAGAAAAGTTATAGGGAGACCTTGCTAATGTGAAGGCCAAGGATACAACAATAAACAATAGCTCGAAGAATTGCAAAACAAGTTATAGAACTCTTCTTCTATAGAGGTAATTGGACCCAGCAAGAAAAGATGAATAAATAATTGAAAAATATGACTAAGAATTGGATAAGTTAAAAAAAAAGGTTGATAATGAAAAGACCCTCTATTGCATAGTTTTTCAAGTCTGTAGAGAATAGTGCACAAGTAAACAATAGATTAAAAAATGACCTAGACTCTGCTATCAAGGAAAATAACAATTTGAAGATTGAATTGGAGAATGAAAGGAAAAAGTACTCCTCTACTAAAAATAAAATCAATAATTTGAAGAGGGCATTGGAGAATGAAAAGAAAAATGAGTAGTCTAATGCAAGGGCAATTCATAATTTGCAAAAGGAATCAGAGAATGGGAAGAAAAAAGAGGAGTCTAATGCAAACACAGTCCATAATTTGAAGAAGCAATTAGAGAATATGAAGAAAAAAGAGGATTCTACTTCAAAGACAATCCTTGATTTGAAGAAGGAATTGAGGAATGCAAAGACAATAGAGTCTAGTGCAATTGCAATCCATGATTTGGAGAAAGAATTGGAGAATGCGAAGAAAATAGAGGAGTCAAATACAAAGAAAATCCTTGATTTGAAGAAGGAACTAGAGAATCTGATGAAAGAGGAGTCTAATCATGTTCCAAACACACTCCATGATTTGAAGAAGGATTTGGACAGTGTGAATAAAATGGACAAATCTATTGTGAAGACAATCCATGATTTGAAAAGGGAACTAGAGGATGCGAAGAAAACAAAGGTAACTACTACAAAGACAATCTAAGATTTGAAGAAGGAATTGAAAGATGAGAGGAAAAGAATAACTAATTGGCAAGGGAAATAAGAGGAAATAAAAAAAAGAGTGAAATGGAGATGTTTGAAATAAAAAACAACATGGAGAATGTAATTGCACAAAATATAACTACATCTTCCAAAGACCATCATGTCAAGGATAGTATAAGAAACACAATTAAGCTTATCAAACAAGAAGATTGTGATAAATTAATTTAGAAAACTGATAGCTTGTTTGAATGGCTTGATTTAAATAGCAATATCAGAGGTGTCTTTGAAAATGTAAAAACATGAATGTTGAGGATAAAAAAAGTATCTTCCCTAGTTCCTTAGAAAATATTGCAAAACAAATTTTGCATAAAGTACATAGATCCAGTGATAGGGAATTAGCAAGATAGGGAATAAACAACTATTGTGATGCCTTAACTATTTGTCAAAATTGTAAAAAACTAATGGAAATAGTCAAAGTTGTGAAATCATCTTCTAGAGACTTGATGAAGATGAGTCACAACATACTCCACTTGCTAAATGTTGGATTATCAAATCTAGCTAATTTAGAAGGAAATTTCATTAGAAGAGAAGATTACATGAACAATTGCACAACATCATGAATTTTGAATTAGGGAACTTGCATGAGGAAACAACTTTAGAAAGAATTGAAAGTTGCATCAAACCACTATCAACATTGAATGCAGTTAAATTCATAAATTCCTTGATAAATTCCTTGATTCACATAAAAATATCTCTTTGAAGTATTCAATGTTGATGAGGTTACAACTATTTATGTAAAACCTAAATAAAATAGATCTTTTGAATGATGCATAATGGAATGCCCTAAAGAACATCCTTGGGTCATCTACTCAATTTGTTAGTGTCAGTCATAGTACTAACAAGTAACAACTTAGTAAGTGATAGTGGTATAACACTAGTACATTTGGGCTCATTTTTCGACCATTATTGGTCTAAATTTTGACCCTTTTTTCGACCAATCTTCGACCAACGAATTGGTCGATAATTTTTTGGTCAAAAATTTGATGAACATACTGGATGGTCAAAATTTTGACCAATACGTTGGTCAAAAAATGTCCAGGTTGTTGAGCCACTTTTTGCCATTCATTGGTCGAACTTTCGACCAATGCTTGGTAGAAATCTGCGGGGCATTGGTCAAAATTTTGTCCAATGCTTGGTAGAAATCTGTGGGGCATTGGTTGAAATTTTGACCAATGCATGGTGGAAAACTAGATGGCACTGGTTGAAAAATTTTTGGTCAAAAATTTGACCATCCAGTCAGTTGGTCAAAACTTCGACGAATACGGTGGTCGAAAAATGTTGGCATTGTTAGCGCATTTTCTGCCATTCATTGGTCAAACTTTCGACCAATGCTTGGTAGAAATCTGTAGGGCCCATATCATGGACAGCGATATCATGGACCCACTTCCCGTGTACTAGGTATGAAGATTTATGATCATGAGATCGAGCTGGGATCAAAGGGTGGCGTTGACTCGCTATGAAGAAGTGCTCAGAAGTTAAGTATAGCGAGTTAGTGAGTGTGGCCCACTACTGTTGAAGTAAAATTACTGTCCACAAGATCAAGTCTGGATCGACGATGCTCGTTGACTTGCTATAAAGAGATGTGCAAAAATTAGGTATATCGAGTTAACGAGCAATGGACCCACCATCGTGTTCTTAAAGATTGTTTCAATTGTCTACCACACGATTAAAGTAAGATCAGTGATCATCGCTAGCTTTCTGTGGAAAGGTGCTTGAGAATTATGTATAATGAGTTAGCGAATTGATGACACATGTGCGTATTCATGCATGGGCCCAGTTTGAAGTTCCAGCCTTGAAGGAAAGGTAGAGGTGGAGGTGTTTTATTGGCTTGACTGCCAATGTGTTAAGAAGAAAGCTGAGTCAACTTAGTTGTAATTCCCAGATCGTAGGATTTTTCAAGGATCAACGGCACAAGTTTAAAAAAGAAAGTGCGACGCCACTTTGTTTTTCTGTTCGGTGCATTTATGATAAGTGAAAGCTTCACGTGTGGGAGAAACAAAGAATAACATAGAGATTTTCATTAATTCCAGTCCCACGCGAACAGAGATTGCAAATTTTTTGAGCACAAGAGCCTGATTGATTATGTCATGTTAAGCCTGGTAAAGACGTGAAACTATTCTTCTATCATTCGAGAGAAATTTTAGAAGTTCAAAGAAGAACAAGTTCAGCAAGTCAAGTAAGTGCTCATATTATAACCTCTATGGCATTCGAATTCTCTCAATACTATCAAAATGCCTCCTAAGAAACCATTCTCTGGGCAAATTAATTATATGGATAGGAATGTCCATCATGATTTATTAGAATTACTCCTAGAATCTACTGTATAGCCTGCACAAGTTAAAAATTTAATTTCCTTAAACCCTAGGCTTAAAATTGGTGATGGCCTATATGACAAGGGGAGCTGGGTTAGGGATGCAACAACTACTCAAACTAGCCTTATCTTGTTTAAAAAGTGGTTTTCGAAAAGAAAGTTGTTTGCCCCGCATGCTAATGTCTGAAATTTTGATTTGGGAAAGTTAGTAGTCCCAAGTGTTTTCATGGATTATGATTTGCTTGAAGCCATTGCTAAGGATTATGACCAAGCCATTAGGGTTGTAAGAAGAAAGGATGGTGTGCCTCTGGTGTTGATTACTCCTGAAGAAATTAGAGAGGTTTTTCACCTGGAACCTTTATCAGACTACCATGTGCAAATCAATTTGCTAGAATTAGAGAATGAATATAAAGAAAAGAAGGATGTAATTAGGGGAGGTGCACTAAGGGAATATATTGGTACAATAGGAACTTTGCCAGTAATTACTACAGCCTCTAGAGAGCCTTTTAAGAAGAGTCTTTTCACTTCCCGGGCTGTAGAGATATACAGGACCTTATGCCGAGTTTTTGGTGAAGATGAGCAAGAATTTATGCCCATTGGTTTCATGTACATGATGGTTCAGATTGCTTCCTTCGGTGTAGATGTTATTTTTGATTTTGCTTCCTTTTTGGCTGAAGAAATTCACATTGGTTTAGTTGGGATTGCGAAGGGCAAGGTGGAAAAAACTTTTGGTCACTACTCTCTATTAATGCATATGTTTTTGTTCAAAGGAGTGACATATTTTGGTAATGAGATGGAACTAAACAGAGAGGAGAATAGGGAAATACTGCCAGTCCAGTTGTGGAGTGCAGATATGACCTGGGGTGCAAGTAATGCTAGTTTTGTCAGATTTGATAGTGTAAGAAAAAGTGATTGAAATGATAAAATATAATAAAATAAAATAGCTTGAAATAATAGATTTAATCCAAGAGAGCAAGAAGAGTTTTACCATACAAATGATACAAGATCAATGGAGCAATACCAAAGAGGAAGCAACACAGGAGACAAGGATTTGATAAGGGGAAAGCAAAGAAAACCCCTTGTGAGTATTATGAATGAGGAAAAAGCCTAAGAATGAGAGAGAGAGAGAGAGAGAGGAAGAAATGGAGCAAAATAGCTAATTTACAATAGCATCAAAAACTTGATGTGAATAATGGAGACTAGATGAAAATGAAAGAGAGAAGCATCTCTTTTAAAGAGATGAGAAAAGAGTTGCTTGTCTTTGCATGTGTAACTCCCATTTCTATGAATCCCACATTCATAAAAGGTGTGTGCAAAGTGTCAAGTTCCTCTTAAGTAGGAATATCTATTTTCTTTATTAAAGGAAATACAAAAATGAGTTGTCCTCACAAGTGGACAATAGGACAAGAATGACACATCCTTTACATGTGGACTAGAGGAAAAATAAATAATACATAAGGGATACCTTGGTTTATCCCAATAAATGAATAAATACAACCAAGGAAAGATTATTAATTATAACATCCCCCTTTAATCTTTACTTGGGGAGATTATATCAAAGGGTATCAAACCCAAGTTCTTACGATGAAATTCAAATTTCTCTCTAGAAAGAGGTTTTGTCAAAATATCAGCAACTTGATCTTCACCCTTGCAATAGATGAGGGAAACTTTCTTTTCTTCAATGTGTTCTCTAATGAAGTGGTGGTGGAGAGAAATATGCTTTGACTTTGCATGGTAGATAGGATTCTTTATCAAGGCTATTGCACTTTGATTGTCAGAATACAAAGGTGTAGGTTATTGTTGAGGTAGACCCAAATCTTCAAGAATTCTTCTAAGCCATAGAGCTTCTTTAGATGCATAAGTACAACTTTTATATTCAGCATCAGTAGAACATAGAGAAACAGAGGTGTCTTTCTTACTTTTCCAAGATATAGCACCTGAAACAACAAAGAAACAATAACCACAAGTAGATTTCCCATCGTTGGGATCTCCACCTAAATCATAATCAGTAAATCCTTGTAAAGTAAAAGTAGAACTGGCATCATAAAATAAAGCTAGATTAAGAGTTCCTTTAATATATCTTAATATTCTTTTAGCTACTTTAAAGTGTATTTGTTGAAGTTTGGACATAAATCTTGAAACTAAACCAACAGTATATGTAATATCGGGTCTAGTAAGGGTGAGATAATTTAAACTTCCTACAAGTTGTCTATAAGAGGTAGCATCAATAAAAGGAGTGTTTGTATCAACCATTAACTTAGTTCCTAATTCACATGGAATAGAAACATGGTTAGAATCATTCATTTGAAACCTATCCAAAAGATCTTGAGCATACTTTCTTTGAGAAAGAGAAATGCCCTTAGGTGTTTGCCATATTTGCATTCCTAAAAAGTAATGTAAAATTCTTAAATCAGTCATTTGAATTTTTTGATTGAGTTGAAACTTAATATCAGAAATCAAGTTGTTAGAACTTGAAGTAAGAATCAAATCATCAACATATAGAATAATAATGATAATATCATCTTGAATATGTTTAATGTATAAGTTAGGATCATTTTTACTTCTATCAAAACCTTGGGAAATAAAAAAGGCATTAATTTTGGAATACCACTCTCTTGGAGATTGCTTTAAACCATAAATAGATTTCTTTAGTTTACATACTAAATGCTCATTACCTTCTTTGATAAAACTTGGTGGTTGAGCCATATAAATTTTTTCATGTAAATCACCATTTGAAAAGACGCTTTTTACATCAATTTGATGAATAGGCCAATTCATTTTTGAAGCTAAAGAAACCACAATTTTTATAGTAGGCATTTTAGCAACTGGTGCAAAAGTTTCATTGTAACCTAAACTTTCAATTTGGAAAAATCCCCTAGCTACTAGTCTAGCTTTAAACTTACTAGTTTCATTATTTGCATTGAGTTTGGTTTTATATAACCACTTGCATGAAACTAAATTCTTACCATGAGGAAAAGAGACTAAATCCCAAGTTTCATTAGAGATTAAAGTATCATATTCCTCTTGCATAGCTTTTTGCCAATGAGGTTGAATCTTAGCTTGTTCAAAGGTTTGAGGATCATTAGAGTTCATGAGAGAAGTCATCAAACTATAATTACAATAATTAATTCTCCTAGGTTTAAGTCCACCAAATCTAGTAAGATAATCATCTCTTTCATTAAGTAAACCTTGAACCCATTTAGGTCTTCTCTTATTAGTAATAGATTCATCACTAGAAGAAGAGTCATGATCTATAAATGTATCATTAGTATCAACATCATTACTAGAATTAGAAGAAATAGGAGGAATAAAAGAAGATACTTGAGGAGTAGGGTTTAGAGAAGGAGGTTGGTCCTCCACTACTACAATATTACTTCCACTAAATTCATCATCTTGAACCTTGGAACAATCATGTACTTCATTTTCTGCAATACAAATATCTCTTGCAATTTGAACTTTGTTAGTAAGAGGATTATAGACTCTATAACCTTTAGTATTTTCATCATACCCAACAAATATAAATGGAGAAGATTTAGCATCTAATTTATGCCTTTTTTGTTTGGGTGTATGAACATAAGCAACAGATCCAAATATCTTTAAGTGTTGTAAATTGGGCTTTCTACTTGACCAAGCTTCTTCAGGAGTTATATCCCTCAAAGCCTTAGTAGGAGTTCTATTAAGAATATAAGTGGCACAAGACATAGCTTCAGCCAAAAACTTATAATTCATATTTTTTTGCATGTAACATGCATCTATCCATTTCCACAATAGTTCTATTATTCCTTTCCGCTACACCATTTTGTTGTGGTGTATAAGGAATGGTAAGCTAATGTTTAATACCAAATGATCTTAAGTAAGAATGAAAGGCATTATTAACATATTCAGTACCATTATCAGTTCGAAGAATCTTTATCTTAGAATCAGATTGCCTTTCTACTAACATATGAAATTCGAAAAATGTATCAAGTACTTGATCTTTATTATGTAAAAAATATATCCAAATTCTTCTAGTAAAATCATCAAGGAGAGTAAGAGCATACCTTGATCCTTGAATAGAGATATTTTCCATAGGTCCTAAAAGATCACTATGAATCAATTGTAACTTATGAGATGCCCTCCATGATGAACCATGGGGAAAGGGCTCCCGATGCATTTTGCCACTCATGCACCCAGTGCATGTAATCTTAGATGGAACAATATGAGGTAATCCTTCAACCATATGAAATTTTAGCATCAATGATATATAATCAGAATTCAAATGACCAAGCCTTTCATGCCACACATTAAAATCAATATTTTCTTGCAAAGAGTACCTTGAAGAGGTAAACTCATAAAACTTGAATAAGTTATCATGACCCAACTTAGCATTAGCAACAACAACATTAGTGCTAGGATTAATAACAGAACACATGTCCTTATGAAATTCAACTTTATAATCTTGACATAATTTAGCAACTGAAAGCAGATTGGTTTTCAAGTCAGGAACATAAAGAACATCATGTAACTTTCCATTTGGAACATTAACATCACTAAATCTTTCAACTTTGCAACTATGATTATCAGCTAATTGAATTGGAGTATTCGAAGGATCGGGTTGCAAAGAATCAAAAACTTCTTTATGAGATGTAACATGTTGAGAAGCACCACTATCAACTATCCATTCTAATTGTTTAGAGGCATTGTAACTAATAGTAAAAGCATGACAAGATTGATTACCATGAGATTTTTTATTATTGTTATTGATAGGTTGCTTATCATTTTGCTTTTTAAAACAATTGTTAGTCAAATGACCATCTTTCTCACAATAAGTACAATGAGATTTCTTATTAGGACTATTATATTGATTAGGATGGTTATTATTACAATTTGTATTTTGATTATTATTGTTGTTAAAAGAAGGTCTAGAATTAAATAGGTTGTTATTATTGTGACGATTATTAAAGTTATGATTGTTATGATTATTATTGAAATTGTGAGTATTAAAATTTTGATTTTGATTATTATTTGGAGCATTATAAGATGATCTAAGATTTTGATTTTGATTTTTAGACACAAATGCATGTTCATTAGATCTAAGAGTACCAAATTGTAATAACTTAGCTTCCTCTTGACGCAACAAAATTTGAAAAATACTATAAGTTAATTGAGTAGACAAAGTAAGAATAGCAAGTTGAGAATGAACATTAGTAATAAATTGTTGAAATTGTCTAGGAAGACATTTCTTTAAAATAATAGTAATTAATCTAATATCAGTGAGAGTAACGCCTAATCCAATTAGTTGATTTTTAATTTAATCAAATTTAAGTAAAAATTCATCCATAGATTTGAAATCAATATACCTTAAGTCTTCCAAATTGTCTTACAATTTAATTTTGCGTGATTCAGATGGCCTGTCATACGTTTGCTTTAAAATATCCCAAGCTTCATGGGCATTAGTGCAATGAGAAATTAGAACATATAAATCTAGGTTAAGAGATATACCAATGAGGCCAAGGGCTTCCTCATTTTTAGTATTCCATGCATTTTTTTCATCTTGTGTAGCCGAAGTACCAGGAACTACAGAAGGGTCAGTAGCAACATCTAAAATATGCTTAAAATGAAATATAAACGAAAGATGAGTTTTCCAAGCATGATAGTTTGAGTTATTTAACTTGATTTTTGGAATTAAAGTTGACATGATTTAAAAATTATGTTTAAAATTTAAATAATAGATTTGAAATAAAAAAGTGAGACTTATTATCCACAAGAATGTTAAATAATTATTAAGAGATTTAGAGAGTCAAAATTAAAAACTAAAATGTTCCCTGCAAAACCACTGGTCAGATTGAAGAAACAGGAAAAATAAAAATTTGAAAATTTGGAAAAACGTGTTACACATAGAGAGCGATAACTTTTTTAGTTTAACTCTATTTTCAATAAAATTTAAAATATTTTTTCATTTTTATGTCTTCTAAATGCTGTTCAAATTTAAGCCAAACCTAGATCACGGATTGAGAGATATCATAAAAATACAAACTGTTGTCTTAAAACTTGAAAAACAAATAATACTGCACATATAGTATAATAAATTTTGCAATACTATTCTGATACAAATGAAATTAAAAAGGTTTTTTTATTTTTTTATTTTCTAAACGCTGTTAAAATTTCAACCAAACCCAGATCATAGATTATGAGATATAAGAAAAATACAAACTGTTGTACTTTCCTTTCTAAAACAAAAATAGAAAAAAAAATAGAATTTCAAAAAATTAAAAAGCCTGCAACAGAAATCGGGTTAGATATAATAAAAAAAATTAAAAATAAAGAGTCCTTTGGCGGAAAGCCTTCTAAAGGAGGTTAGAAAAAAATAAAAAATGAAGAACTCTTTGGCAGTAAGCCTTCCAAAGAGGGTTAGAATGAATACGAAAGAAGAAAATCTGCAAAAGAATAAGATAAGACTTTCAATATTTCAAACTTCAAAATCTTCACAACATCAAGCTCTTCTAATGAACCTTTCACACAAGCTCAAAACAAGGATTAGTAGCTCTGATACCATGTAAAAAAAAGTGATTGAAATGATAAAATATAATAAAATGAAATAGCTTGAAATAATATATTTAATCCAAGAGAGCAAGAAGGGTTTTACCATACAAATGATACAAAATCAATGGAGCAATACCAAAGAGGAAGCAACACAAGAGACAAGGATTTGATAAGGGGGAAGAAAAGAAAACCCCTTGTGAGTATTATGAATGAGGCAAAAGCCTAAGAATGAGAGAGAGAGAGAAGAAATGGAGCAAAATAGCTCATTTACAATAGCATCAAAAACTTGATGTGAATAATGGAGACTAGATGAAAATGAGAGAGAGAAGCACCTCTTTTAAAGAGATGAGAAAAGAGTTGCATGTCTTTGCATGTGTAACTCTCATTTCTATGAATGCCACATTCATAAAAGGTGTGTGCAAAGTGTCAAGTTCCTCTTAAGGAAGAATATCTATTTTTCTTATTAAAAGAAATACAAAAATGAGTTGTCCTCACAAGTGGGAAATAGGACAAGAATGACATGTCTTTTACATGTGGACTAGAGGAAAAATAAATAATACATAAGGGATACCTTGGTTTATCCAAATAAATAAATAAATACAACCAAGGAAAGATTATTAATTCTAACAGATAGATATTTTGCTACTAAATTAAGATGCTTCATATTGAGTGACAATCCCAGAATCCCTAGGGTACTAATGAGTCTCATCAGGCCCATGGATAACCCCCATGACTTGAAAGTTTCACATAATTGGGGAGATATCATCCCCTACCCTATTTCTACTATTTTTAGAATCTATGGTTTCAAGGGGAACCCTCATGTTTTTCCTTACCAAGTTCCTTTGAAGGTGGGAATGGCTGAAGTTTTATGGCAGTTAGGGGGAGTGGAAGAAATATTTTTGTTGAAAATGCAATTAGGGTCAATTTTCCCTACCTGTACAGTGGCCCATCAGTTTGTGATTACAAAAGGGGGATGGAGCTTTTTGCATAAAATTTTGGAGCAGTATATGATGGCTGTCTCTCATCCCCGTTTTTGTGATTTTGAGGGATTTTTCAATCAGATGTTGAGGCATAGAATCATGTTGGGACCAATTAAGCACGATTCTTATTATCTAGAGGATATTATAAGGAATGAATTCTCATTGTAGGAGCAGGAAACTAAAAAGGAAAAATGGAGAGTTTATTCCCAGGTCTTAGAATTCATTCATTGTTTTGATAATAAATATGATCCTTTGGATAATGCTATTACAGAGGCTGACAAAATAAGTAAGCTCATGAATACCTTCCCTGAAATAATGGAGGTCATGAATGAAAAGAAAAAGTTTTTTATTGATTCATATCCTGATAAGACCAGAGAGGTCATGAGGAGGTTGGCTTTCACTCCAAATGTGAGAACTGATAAAATAATTGTACAAAAGAGGCCCGGATATACTATAATTCAGAATAAAAGGGTTCCTATAGACAAGGGTAAACAAATAATAGGATCTACCAGTATAGCCCAAGAGGAGAGACCTGAAGAGCCTAGTCCTAAGAGGAAAAAGGTAATGACAGAAGAAAGGCCTCAAGATGAGGAATATTCACCCACCCAGTCCCCTTTGAGGATTGGAGAAGAGCAACTCACTGGTGAACAGGTTGAACAAATGGGATCATAGGGAGATATTTTTATTACTCAAGCAGAATTAGATGAGGGTAACCCTCCAGAACTTCC
This sequence comes from Cupressus sempervirens, assembly GCA_028749045.1. NCBI lineage: Eukaryota > Viridiplantae > Streptophyta > Pinopsida > Cupressales > Cupressaceae > Cupressus > Cupressus sempervirens. The sequence continues at coordinate 204,546,298 of CM053792.1, forward strand.
TCTCCCAAGTTTGGATCTAACAATAGCTGATTATAGAGGCAAGGAGTTGGACCCTGTATTAGAGCAGGCAAGTCATCAATTTTTGACTGATGACAGTTTTGTGAAATCAAGGGCTTTTCAACAGTTTGCATGGAGGACAAACATGAACGTTTTCGAGGAGAAATGTAAAAAGATGAAAATAGAGCATCCAGAAATGGATGAAACTTCCATGTAAAACCAAATTAAAGAATAAATGATGAAGGAATTGCAGAATATAAGCCCTGAGGAGGGGAGGAAAATGATAAAGGCATCTAACATTTTATTATTGCCCAATTGGGATATTGCAGATGCATTAATTTTCAATTTTGTTTCAAGTAGATTGGAGTTGCAAGACCCAAATAGAAGAGACTTCCAAGGCACTTCATTCATTGAAGATCAAGCTGCATTGGTCAGTTGGTCATTGAGAAAGGGATCTAGAGCTACACCATCACAATCAGATGAGTCTGGGTTGATGGGAAATATACTTGTAAGAAGGGTTGCTGACACTTCACATGTACAGGCAACATATTGGAATGTGGATTCTTCTAAGTTTGTGTTGGCCACTGCTAAGAAGGAGGAACAGGTTATGTCTGAGTTACAGAATAAATATGAAACACTTCTTGAGGCCTATAATAGGGAGGTAAAAAGGAGAATTGAACTTGAAAACAAGGCAATGGGAAAATCCACAAGGCCAAGAATAACATACCCCCGTTCTCCAGTGGAACCTTTTAAATCCACCCCCCTTGTAGAGATACCAAACACACCTCAAAGGCCTGAATATTATATAGCTGAGGAATTTGAAGAAGAGAAGAGAAAACTACAGGCCTTACATGTAGAGTTAAATACGCAGTATGAGGATAAGCTTAGAAAGGCTCTAATGTATTTAGAGGACAAAATTGAGTGGCCCTTATTCTTTGATCAGTTGGTAAAAGTAATAGATATATGGGAGGAATTGAAAACTCATGATGATACCTTGAAGCCTATTGTTAATAAATGGGGAAGAAGGGAAAAGGAAATCACCCTTCTATGTTATTCAGTTATAAAGTCTTCCCATGACCATGTTGAAAAATTGTATGATATTGCTAATGACTTGTCAGATTTTGATAACAGGAGAGTTGCTCTACAACTGAAAATTGTTTCTTATTTGAATAAGTACAAGAATAAAAAAATTGATCTATTTCCTTGTGCCTTGGATAGAAAGAAGAAATTGAAAAATAAGGAAGAGTGGAGTAAAGAATTGGATGACCTTTTCTGCACAAGGATAAATAAAGTTATTAATGAAAAGGGGCATGCCTGGTGGGCCACCATGACAGAGGAATTGGTTAAAGTCCAATTATTTTTTGATTCTTTGAAGCAAGAATTTGTTGGTTTTGAAAAGGAGGCTGGTTATATTTTTAAAAAGCAAAATGATATCCTACAGTTCAACTAGCTGGATGATATACAATTTGACACTTGTATGGCAGATCTTCTGTTGGACGAGCAGTTAGAGGAGGATAGTTTAGATGATGATGAGAAACTAGAAGGTGAGGTGTAGGTTATTGACACCTCTGCACCAGAACTGGAAAAAGAAGAAGGGGAAAATGTAATAATACTTGCTCAAGGTGAAAGCAGTGAGAACCCGCAGGAGAAAACCAATTTGGAGGTATCACAAGATCATCCTTCTTTGGCCAGCTTGGTAGAGGATGAATTCTGCTACTGCATATCAAATCATCTTACAAAATCAAAATTATTTTCAATCCTGTTCAAGAATTATGAATGCTGGTCTCAACTCATTTATATCTAATTCCTGAGTCTTAGGTAGCTACTATTTCTAGGAATATTTGTAAATTTTAGGAAAATTATGACCAGATCTGTTGATAAGGGATGTGTATAAGTTTAAGAGCATTGAAGAATTGAAGTGAGCTATGTACGTATGTGAGGGTAATAGAGGAGAATCAGAATGAAACTAAGATAATTTCATTTTTCAATTCTACTGCACCATGCACTTGTATAGATCCTTTCTTGTTCCTCTTTGTGCCCACCACTTAGCCCACATTATTGAGTGTCCTATACAAGAAAGTCTTATAGCAAGCAATTTACCCAAGATTCTTGGAGTTGTTTCACTATAAGATATGATGAAATCATGAACTAATTTCCTATTATTTAAGAAAATGAGAAACACTATAAGACACTTTGTAGTGCTGCAATAATAGCCAAATCACCAAAGTAGGCATGCTTTTTGGATCATATTCTCTCTCAGATATAGATGTAACATGCATTTTGGTTGCAGGTGATTTCTAGGAGCTTGGGGTTCACTATCAATTCCAACACCTTCGACTAAAATTTTTGAACAAGTCAAAAGTTGTTCCACTATAATGATTACTAATAAACTTTATCATTGTTCAAGTCAAAAGTTTATCATTAGCAAAAATGGTAGATTATTTTGTTCATGGTCTCAAGGAAAAGAAAGACTGCTTGACAATAGCAAGAAACAACACAGATGATTTAGAAATAGTCTATCACAATTAAAGACATATTTTGCCCACCATAACACTAGCAGTGCTCTACTGTCTCATTTTTGGTAACAGAGACACCCCCCAAACATGAAGGATTCACCCCCCAAACATCTTCAAACATGAAATGATCCACTATCTATTAGACTGGTGTCTAATCCAGGCTTAACCTCCATCAACAATTACCATCCAACACTGCCCTTGCACCAAGTTTTCCCACTCTCCTGCATTTGGTTAATATAGTACAAATAAATTATCAGAACCTCATTGTCTCCCACCAATAACAATGACTACAGGTGGTAGGAGAGAATCTACATCAAAAACTTTAGAATAAGTACAGTTGACTGTGCCTAACCAGTCATTGGTTTGAATGCACCAGTCTATTATTCCTTACTCAACCCACAATGAAAATTAAAAGAATGCATGGAAAAGATAACAAAAATAATAAAATGTTCTCACATTAAATATTAGTCAAAATGCATTTGATACATCATAGGAACTCACTATTCCATGGGACAGAGACTGAATTGCAGAGAACAAGATTATTTTATTGATTATAATTTTTTCACAATGCCTTGTCTCACCACCCCAACTCTACTTCTTCCCCAAACACTCGAAAAATCCCTTCTAAATAACCAAACAACAGTAAACAACCACTGTTGTCTAACTATCTGACTGTTACCAGTTAGTTATAAATTGGAATTTGTTGCCTAGTTGGCACAAAGTGTCAACTTTGACAACTTACAATTATATATGCCTTTAATATATTTCACTAACCTTTTCAAAGGTTTTATAACTTCACTAACCCTTCCAAAGACACCTAAAACCCTTACGAGCTATACTAGGCCTAAAGACACCTAAAACCCTTACAAGATTTTCTTTGCATTTTTTCTACATTTGATACTTTTCTTATAGGTGGACATGTCTATCACAAACATCCAACATGTCTGTCCTTAGACTTCATGGAAAAAACCCTACAAACAACACAAAAAAAATAAGGACATGAACCATCCAAACATCTCTAATAGCTTGTGGATATCCCAAAGATGCATAAGTGCATGACTTGTGAAAACCAAAAAGATAAGACTAACTTGTATAACAAGCGAATAACCAAAATGATTTTATGTCTGTGTTATGTTTGACAATGACAATGATATTTGGATTCAAGTATGAGGAAATTTGTATCAATCAATTCATTAAATATCATTTGAATACAAAGAAGATTTTAAGAGATTCAAGAGCATAACTATAAGCCAAATTTGCGAAAGACCTAAATCAAACCTAAGTGAAAAGACATGTGAAGGCTTATTTTGAATATGATTAGCAGATCTAAGGCAATTTTTTTATGAAGGTATATTCCAAGTTCAGAGCATTTATTGAAATACAATATTTCAAATCTTGGTGGATTATTCATAAGTACAAGGAAGATTTGTTGAAGACCTCGAAGGAGATCTAAGGCAAATCTACCTACATTATAAACACTTTGTATTTCAAAGGTCAGTTCCTTCTGCATTGCAAGATTTGAGGTTGATGTCTCTTGCTAATTGAGTCTACACATTTGTTTGAAGTTATATACATACATACATATATGTGAGTGTGTATACATAGACAAACAATTCACCTACAAGGATTTCCATGCTAAATAGTATATGCATCTTGTCTTCTTTTGTTAGACATCAACTATGTGAATGCTTTCTACATTGCTTTTAGTTGACTAAATATATATAATAAAATATGCAGGTTTCTATGCCAAACTAACTCCAATGTGGACAAATATCTAATAATTGGGATTTAAACTAAGCAAGAACTAAATGTTCAAGGAACCAAAAGATGACTACAATGAGACTATTACAAGCAAAAAAACTTCAGTCTCGTTAAAGAGAATTGGGATGTGTGTTTGAAGACTTAACAAATTTGAGCTTCACTTGGTTTCAAGAATACTATAATATTCTCTACTTAACAAGGCCAACCACGTGAAGGTGAAAGCTCATCTGGCCTCAACCCCCTCCCCCTAACATCAATCTAAAGTACCCATTATCATCTAATTACATACTTCATTCATTAATTCATCCATTTATGAACTATAACATTCAATCAATACAATCACATAACATTCATTAATATGATATAAAAATCATTAATACACAATACTAATCAAAACTTCATTAACACATAACAATATTTATTAACATAAAATAAAAATCTATATTAATACGAATCATTCATACATAATTTACTTAAAACAAAGTTTTTTCATTATCCAACAAGGTTTATCAAAGAAGATTTTTAAAACATCATTTCTTTTTTTTGTTTTTCTGAGCTCTCTTAAGAAAAGCGCTCATAGGGACATCCATATCTGCTTCATTCTTCTCCTCTTCTAGCACGTTTAATGTCAAATTATGATGGCTCCTTCTCTTTAGAGGAGCAGGAGGTTGCTGCACTAAAGGGGGCTCTGTTGCAAGAACAAGTGAATGCGATAAATTGGCATACTCTTTTTCTTTTTCTAACTGTTACAAGTTTGTAATTAAGTACGAGTACAACATAAAACGCATTTTTCTTACCTAACAATGCCACATCATGTACATTAACTTTTGATCTACCACCGCGTCAACATGTTGAACACTTGGAACATGGTCTAGTCCTTTAGCATGATGTTCAACATACTCTGAAATATTCAAAAAAAGGATACACATCAAATTCCAATTGAAGATGTTAAATTGTATTTATAATTGCATAATTAATTTCCAATAGAAAATTAATACCTCCACCACTATAATGCACATCATGGCCTTCGTCAGGAGCAGGTTCTGTGGTAGGATATGAAGGCTGTAGTAAAATCATGTTATGCACATTTTTATGTAGTCAATTTACGTTTAAAACTAATACCAAAAAAGAATCTTCTCAACTATTTAATTTCATTTACTTTTCATCTAACCAATTTACTTGTGAGATATCATTTGGTGCACTGGATTCTTGTGCAAGGCTTACAGATTCTTCACGTAGGCGTGCAACCACAACTTTATAGCCTTCCTTCAAGGCAATTTTTCTATCTTCATCTGTGACCTCCACATTGAAATCTATGCCCTGTGGTTTTTGCTTGATAATGTCAGTTTTCCATGTATGGTTTCATTAAACAAAATTGTTTGCAACATTACATTTTAAAAAAAAAACAAAATTCATTGCTCTACTTACAAGTTGAGACTGCAGATTCATATAGCCACTAGAGCCAAGTTTGTGTTGGCCAACCTTTTCTATTCTCGCTTTTGTAGCCATGGATGTGTCTGGAAATCTATGAACAATTTCAAACATCTTAGATTATATATTTACAAATTTCAATAATTAGTGCATGATTACAATGTACTTAATACTATAATGACATACCTCTTTTTTCCTTGTGCTGGTTCATTATCTCTATCTTCACATAGCCTTTTCTCCTTTGCATCTTCTATTATTTCATTCCACTCCATTGGTGGAATCATAGGAGGACGGTCGTACTTTGCGTTATCCTTAAGATCCCTTCTATATTGATCCCTCACAGTCTTTATATGCTTTGCTGCTCTTTTCAGAAGTAGGCTAGTGTCAAAAATGTTTTTCCCAAATTTCTCCTCAATGGATGCAATCAGCTAATTTTTTAATTCCCCAGCTTGTAAATTCCACCTTTTTAAAAACAAATAGATTGTTAGATCAATAACTTTAATATATTACAATAAATAGAAGAAAATAAAAATTATGTAGCAATGATATGAAACTACGTACCTTTTACGTATGGTGGGTCCAAACAGTCTCAATGTCATATGAAAAATATGTTCAAAGAAAGGATTATTACCTACAAAAACATAAAAGATTTATCAGTCCAAAATGAGTAATGTAAAAGTAAACTAAATTTACACTTTAAAAAATATCAACTTTAAAGCACCTGGAAGCTTTCATTCTCTTAATGGAAACATAGTTTTCTTATTCAGCAACAATGTCCCTTCATACAAACTAGTACTAATCACACGAACTGGTCCAGGAAATGGATCAGCTTCAGTAGTACTGCTCTCTATTGTTCTATCAACTGAAACATCATAACAATTAAATGACAATTTTAGTACTACTCTCTGTTGGTCTACCTCCCTACCTATGTCCATGTCTCTCTATGTGTGGCTATATATATATGTATGTATGTATGTATGCGTGGTGTGTGTATGCATGTGTTTGTGTGTATGCAAGCTTCTGTAGACTTCATTTAAGCACTAATGTGCTACTTCATTGTTGATCAACTTGTAGAAAGACATTACAAAATATAGCACATTACAAAATATAACAAAACAAGGTTTTACCAGTTCTACTGGGCATAGACGATGATGTTTGCATGGTCCTTATTGCCAACAATGCAGCAGATAATAGTGGACCACCAAACAAAGGAGGAGTCCACACTTCATCATGAGCTGAAGAATAGAATATTGTTAGCAAAGACATTTGCAATGGATAAAGATCAAATGGGATACTAGTGAGAAATGTCGACAAAAAAAAAGGTAAGTGTTATAATGTTGATCAAAACAAACAAAGTGTTACTTACATGAAGGTACTGTGAAAAAACCCTGACCATGTTCAGCATGTGATGTCGCAACTGGCACATATGTCTATACAAGAACACATAAAATCAGAGATCATGATCCATAAGATACTATAAAATATTAATATCTATTGAACTTCTATTACTACTTTAGTCGAATTACTGCTTACTTTCAAAGATTGGATTCTACGGTCCAATTCTATTCTTAGTGCCTCTTTCTCCTCACTTTTGTCACCCTTGATGATAATTTGAACAAGCTCATCAGCGTATCTTTGTGTAATTTGTTGGCTGATGAATACAGGGTCAGTACTAAGGCCAATGTCATGTAGATATGATGCCCGTATTTCAGATTGCATTTGATCAGCGATCATTGTAGCTTTTTCCTATCAGTTGTGACATCAAATATTCGTATACTTTCATCAAAATAACTCCAAAGCCATAAAGAAAAGAACATAATAATAGGACATTTGTTTCTATATTAACATTAAAATTTACAATAATTAATGTTTACCTCTACTGAAGGTGTCTGACATAGTGCATCCATATCGCCCTATGAAAAAAATTAGTAAGCCTTAGAAATCAGTAGCGAAATTAAAGTAATAGACTTACCAAAAAAAATATTAATAATAAAGTAGATTGTATATGTAAATCATTTGTCTTAAGTTAAAAATTTAGTGTAACTAATGTTTATATCTAAAAAAATATTTTTCATGTTGTACTTAATGTTTATATGTGCACATATGGTTTGGAAAGAAATATTTGGTCATACAAGACCCCATCATAGTTGACATTAATCATACTTGAAGATTTCATTGACCATCATGATCGTCATCCATGTCATCATCATCATCACCATCATCGTACTCATCACTTTGATCATCGTCGTCACCACCACCATCTTCATCACCATCATCATCCTCTTGATCACTATCATCATCATGACCATCATCGCCATGATCATCACCATCTTCATCACCATGATCATGATCGTCATCAGCATCATCATCATCATTATCACCATTATCATTAGCATGACCAAAATCATCACCATCTTCTTCTTCTTCATCACTGGGTAACTGTTGTTCCTGATAATCATTTACTTCCTCTTGTGCTTCTTCAATATCTTTTTCTTCGATCACATTATACTTTACCGGCTTTCCTCTTGGGTCATGTCTAACAAAAAATGACCAACCTAGTTTTTCTAGAACACCAAAGTAAAACACTTGCTCACATTGAATTGGAAGAACATAGGGCTCATCTCCGACTAGCTCAAATTACCTTGTATTAATCATAGTAAATCCACTGTCGTGTTCAATAACAGTCCTATCGGGATCATTTCGATTCAGTCGTAACCTAAACCATTCGATGACAAATAGAACTATTTTGAATGAATTAAAGTCGCACTCAAGTATATCATCCAAAATTCCATAGTATCAATTTTCAAATTGTTGAGGATGTATGTCAGTTCTAGATGAAATATTGGTGACCGCAAAGACAACACTTATCCAAGAATCACATGTTTTCTTCGTTTCATCTAACTTTTTTGTGTGGAATTTATAGCCATGGTAGTACATAGCTTTGTGCTGTTTGACTTGCAATTATTCAAACATGTCAAGAATCTTCTCATTGATCTGTGAGTTGATATTAAACTTATGTCTCATGATTAGTAATCTTATGCATACCTTTGTATCTCTTAAGCCATATATTAGATCATGTACCATTGGTGTAACATTGGGATCTCCATTACGATGAGCTTCTTTAACCAACGATGCAACACCATCCCATGTTAATGAGCGACCATTTTCTTGAGACTGTTCAATCCACACTGTCATCCAATCAAGATTGTTTGCAATATACAAGTGTAGTGCATCCCACTCACAACCAACTATAAAGAAGACAATTACACCAGTTAGAAACAACTTATATATATTAATGATGGATAAGAATTGTTAAATTAAAAAAAAAAAACTTATAATTACCTCTCACCCTCCTCAATCTACCTTTTCCCGTCAGGTACTCCCCTTTGAATTTGTCATTACAGTTGGGATCCCAAATGCGATCTAGATGGATACCTGCTGCAAACTTTGGAAGATATTCACTGATATACAGCATGGTTTGGTATATCATATATCCCTCTATCATAGAACCCTCAAGACATGCTCTTTGTCGAACCAAGCCCTTCACAAATTTCAAATGCGTCTCAACCATCCACATTGATCTAGCTTGTACAAGTCCACACAATTCAATCTCCTCAACTTGATGTATGAGGTAGTGTTCTTAAGCATTGAAAAACGGTGGAGGTAAACATTTTTGCATTTCACAAATAAGCTGTGGAATTTTTCTCTTCCAATATTTTATATCTTTTTTATCAATTTTTTTAGATGATACCCACCTAAATGAGATTCAACATGCAAAAACACATAGAGGAGATTTCAAATAAAATTATACAATAGATTTCAGATAAAAAGCTACAAATCTAAGAAAAAACACTCTTCTAACCTCATGTATTTTCCAAGATCATATATAACTTGTTTAATACTATTGTCAAACTGTTGTGGAAGGGATACAGGTAGGACGAACTGCAATCATTAAAAAATGATCATTTCAATATATTATTAAATAATACAACTGGTACTACATTCAATCTTACAAATATACTGTAAATAGAAAACATGACTTACCTTAAGGAAGGTATGCCAATCATGTGTCTTCAACCTTGGCCCAAAATCACCTTTCTTTGATAGAAGAGTGCTTATATTTGCAACAAATCCTGTTGGAAATTTTGTTTTTTTTATGACTTCTTTTAATGCATCACTTTGTTGCTCCGTTAATAACCAAGGAAGGGAACTTGTATTCATGCACTCTCCATTCCTATTTGATTCAATGAAAACTTTTAGTGTGTGATTAGATTCATTAATGCCAGTACAAATTTTAGCAATTTGTTCTCTATCACGCCTTCCATCCAACATTTTCCATAGTGTCTCTGTTACATTCTTTCCAATATGCATAGCATCAAAAAAATGCATGATTGGGAGATCCTTGTAGTATGGTAACCTACTAAATTGAGTATGATAACTTTTCATTCCTCTAGGAAGTTGGTCATTGATGCCTTGATGACCTTTATGAGCATCAGTTATAGCATTAGTAAATATAAGACAATATCAAAATACAAATTGTAAACTTTGGATGACAAATTGGACATTACCTCGACGATTTAGTCGATTGTATTCCAACTTCCATAAATGAGGTGTCATTCTTTGTGGCCTTGATGATGTCTCTTCTTTCCTATTGAAAAGATGTTTTTTGGCAATTTGACACCTATGATTATTGTGGAGAAAGTGTCTAAACTCATCAAACACCTTCTTTCCTAAACTTCTCGAATGATGACATTTCATCTTCGGACCACAAATTGGACATGCAAATTTTCCCTTTGTCTGAAGACCTAAAAGATCATGTATAATTGGATCATGTACAATTATCATGCACAACTTAAGCATTTGATAGTAATGTGTAAGCACTATAACAGACCAAAAATATGTGATCTTAACAATATAACATACTGCAAAAATGAGTTAACCCAAGGGCATCATGTATTGTCCATACAAGCATTGCATGAAATTGAAATTGTCAATGTCCTATCGGTCTAGAGATGTCATACATAGTGATACCATTCCATAACTTCAACAACTCGTCAATTAGGGGCTCAATATACACGTTCATATCTTTAACTTGGTATTTACCTAGCAATTGAATGAACATAAACATTACCTAATTATTATAACCATTTTCATGCACTATTTATAAATTAATTTAGATAACTATAAAAAAAAAATACCTGGCACAATCATTGACAACATTATGTGCTCCCTATTTATGGACATCCAAGGAGGAATGTTATTGTTAATAACAAAAATAGGCCATACTGAGTAAACAGATCTCATATCTCCATATGGATTGACACCATCTGCTGCCAATGAAAGTTTCAGATTACGAGGTTCTTCTTTAAAGTGTGACCATGTTTCTTCTATCTCTTTAAATGCAGAACCATCGGCAGGCATTCACATAATGTCATCCTAACTTCTATTGTGTGCATGGTAATCCATAAATTGTGTCAAGCTAGCGCACCTGAATAATCATTTCAGACGTGGAATAATGGGAATGTACTGAAGAACCTTGTGAGGCACTTTTTTTGTTATTTGATCTGACCAATATCTACTAACATGACAATCAAGACATTCTGTTGCAAATTCATGTTGTTTATGATATAGAATGTGATCATTGGGACATGCATGTATTGTTTGATACTTCATTCCAATCTAATCCATAATGTTAGATAATTCTCGGTACGAATGAGGAAAAATGTTTGATGGTGGTAACAAAAAATCACTAATCAACCTACAACAACAAATATGCATTGTTAATATAATTAATAGTAATTGTATGCTAACCTTGAAGATGACAAAAATGAGATACCTTAGCATACGTGACATTGCTACATTGGATATTCTATTCATAGCCTTTAAGTTCACCAACAACACTATAGCCGACAGTAGAGTTGTTTGGGAGCCTAGGTATAAGGGCTCGTGTGCCTTCTCAAGTAAAGGTATATCAAGACCATCTTCATCATTATTATCAGATTCACTAGTACCATCATTGTGAGCCTCTTCATCACTTGCCCCAATACCATCTTCTTCAATCATTTCCTCTGGCACATTATCATCTTCTTCCATGGGAGCGTTATCCTCAACTTGGTTATTCACACCTCCATTTTCCTCCAGTAGGAAATCCACATTCAACAATGGATGAAAATCATGGCCCCCTTCAACATGACCATATTTCCTACAATGACTCTGGGCTTTTGTGATTAGAATTCTTTGATTCTTTAAACCCTTACACTTTTTGCAAGGACAATAACATTTATCAGGTTTTCTTCGAAATTGAGCCCACAATGCAGCCATTGTCTCATTATTTTCTTCTAGATTCATATTGTCAGGCGTGGTCTTTCTTCACAGGAAAATATACCTACAAATATATTGGACATGTTGTGATTAATGTTTATATCTGCACATATGGTTTTTGTTAATTAATGTTTTCAAATGTAACTAAAATGATTACAAACATATCAAAAAGGACCTTCAAAGGGTCTTATTACATCAACTGTTCTAACATGGTCATGTTGGTTATCTTGAGACCTTAATGTCTTCTCATGCCTTCAACCTTGACCTTGATGCTCCTGCATCATTCTCCCAAGGATCAAGGAAAGTTGGATCATCATGGAAATGAGTAGGTAGACCTTCTAGGAAGTTGCAATACTTCAACCTTGTAAGTGTCACGTCAATGCAATGGGTACTAAACAAACAATTTAATTTGATGAGAAATGGTTGTTATGAATTCAAATTGTAAGCGTCACCTCAATGCATTGGGTATTAAACAAACAATTCAAGCTGATGAGTATGGGTTTTTATGAACCACAACTCATGAAATATGCATTAAGTCCATACCTACTGTTTACAATGAGTATGGGTTTTTTTTCTAAGAACATACCTATTGTTTACAGTCAGTAAGTTTCTATATCCTCTAACAAATTTGAAGCAATGAGCCAAAGTCACATGGTTGAAGATGATCATTGTCCCCTCAAAGCACCATTGTTTGATAAATTGTTGCATTGAAATATGATCTAGAAAGGGCCTTTCCACATAGTATGTTGGCACTATTTGGCAATCATCGATCATGTGGTTATTGCAAAGAGGCTAAGGACTAAACATGGAATCATGGAGATAGTGCATGGATGTACAAGGAAAATTTGTTGCTCTTTAGCTACTAATCTTGCTTTATGCTTGTCAATTAAAACATTATTTTTAAACTTGATTTTAATACTTTTTATAATCAACGGCTTTCTTTCCAATGTCTATCTCTCGACTCAACACATTTTTTCATTTTTCTTTCCTTCTTGCTTCATCATAAATACTTGGTTCACAAGCACTTATGGTGTTCTTCTTGCTAAGATTATGAAGTGGACAATGACTTTCAATCTAGATAATCAAATGTTTGGCTCAACTTTTTTGGGTAAGTGTGATGATATGTAGTGCACTATAAATTTTATCTTCAATGAAAGGATTAGCACCTCTAATTTTAAAATGGTGATCAACTAGAACTAGTTGACAATCTAACCTAAAAAAATACATTTTATGCCAAATTCCAATCATAGTTAAAGACATTTAGCTATTGGAAAATGGCAAGATTATGTCTTATTTCAGATATGCAATAAAATGGGCAAGAAATGTGGAAGAACGTTAAGTTTTTATCCACCAAAACATGAGTAAAATTGTATAAACTGAATGTATTTTTAAAAATAATGTCAATTCCCTTCAAAAGAAGTATTTTGCATGCAACTTACTTGCTGAAGATATTTCAAGTTCAGCAACTCTTTAATCACAAGATCCACAATAGTTGGAAGCTTTGACCTATTTTTCAGCTGTGGCTTGGCCTGCAGCAACAAAAAATTCTTAGTATATGCATCTCAACATTTAAAAAATACATCAAGCAATTTATGTCAGTTATAGTCTATAAATTAACTGGCGTTTGTTTCTTCTTTAACATATTCGACAATCAAGTACAATTAATAGGAATACAAGAGCAAAACTTGGAATTCTACTAATGTCATCAATGTTAATCTTGGGTACTAGTACAAAGCTAGTAAGAAATCTGTAGTTGTACCAACCAAGATATTTACAAGACTTGATCACAAAAGGTTCATTTAGCACAAAAAAACTTCAAAAATATTGTATATATACACTCTTTGACACTGTCAAAGGGAACAATTATTTTAATGATGTTTTACGTAAGAATTGCTAGAGGAAATGATTAGCATGAAATATATTCAAGTTTTGACACTAAAGAATTGAAACATCTGCACTCAGGAATTGCCTGGAGTATTTAAAGAGTGTGTATCCCACAAATGAAATTGGTATAAATGTTACAACCACCAAATTTGGAGGGCATGGAAATTCAGTCATCACTATCCTATGTAGTACACTTAATTTCATATGTCAGAATCATTTTGTGACTTGTACACATGATAGTCCAATAGTTTTTAATGTCATCTTCATCACAATTGTTCTATGATAGTCTAATAGTTGTAGGTGGCATCTTTGTCACAATTTTTCCATGATAGTTTTGTTGGTCTGAATTTTTGCATAATCGAATTCCTTTGTCCAAGGTATAGAAGAATTCAGATTGGGATCCACCTATGGTGAATAGGGTTTCTAGCCAAGTCATATTTTGTAGGTCTTTGAAGCAATTTTTTGTCGAAACCCTAGGTCTTGTTTTCTTTTAAATTTTTCAAGCACGAAACTAAAAATATGCGAAGATTCCCATCCTTTTCAAACTTTCTGCACCTTGAGTCACATCTTTTCTTTTGTGTTTCTGACCACCCGATCCCTAAAAGATCTACGGCAATCGCTATCTCACTATGAAAAGATACAAGTATTTTACCCTTAGCGACATAGCGACCACTGCTAAGTTGAAAAGCGATATTGTCAAGTGGAAATACGGTGACCGAAGATTGTATTGTTTTAGAGATATTTCATCACGTTTACAACAGACATGTCAGAACCTGAAAAGGAATTACAACATTGAGCTACAAAAGGCATCAACAGAAATCTTAGCTTTTTCGATTAGTCGCTTTGTTGCTATCGGAGAAATTGGGCACTTTTCTGTTAGCAACATGATGCCTTCACCAAAAATAATGGCCAGTAGTCGCTTTTAAATTTTTTGATGATCATAAGTTTTTTCAGGCTGCGTGGTGCACGTGCTGTTTTATTATGTGTCAGATGCATTAATGAGGGTAGTTATGACTTCACTCGCCTTTATCTTTTTGACCCTGAATTTTGATGAGTCACCAAAAATCGCTATGTCGCTATCAGAGAATTGGTGTCTCTCACTGTTAGCGACATAGTGCCCAGATGGAAAGTAGTACTGCGACAACTTTTTAGAGTAAGTGGGTCCCAGAAAGTACTCCATTAGATATCAATTATAAAGCTTTAGAACACGCTGGCATCTAATGGGCTACACGTATATGTCGGGAAAAGCAAAGGCATCAAGATTCGCTATGTCGCTATCGGGAACTTTTTCTTCTCGCCATTAGCAACATAGTGCCTGGCTGGGAAATAAAAAAATATGGGCCCCAAGCAGCAAGTAATATAGCTAGGATTTCATCACGTCATCAATGATTGGACCCATGCCTTATTCACAAAATATATGAAAGATTGATCGTCAGATCTATCTTAGATCCATGATCATCACTATCTCACTATGGCAAGTTGCACAAAGGTTATGAATAGTGACATGGCGACAAGGGGCCCACCATATTTCTTTTGAGTAATGCATCAAATGTCATCTGCATGATCAAATCAGGATCAATGACGGGCATTATCTCGCTATGGCAAGGTGCTCACTCTTTATGTATAGTGAGATAGCGCCTAAGTGACACGTGTCCTCAAAGTTTTGTGGGTCCAGTTTAGAGGTGCCAACAATGAAGGAAAGGTACACATGGAAAATTTTCATTGGGTTGACTGCCAGCTTGTCAAGAGGAACATGAGTCATCTTTGCTTGCATCCCTGGATCGTAGAATTTTTTGTAAATCCATGGTGTAAATTTGAATATAGAAGGTGATGCCACCCTGTGCATTTATGAGAGATGAAAGCTTCACGTGTGAAGAAAAATAGAGTATAACACAGAAGATTTTCTTAATTCCACCGTACTTGAACAAAGATTCAGAGCATTTCTAAGCAGAAATAGTTGTTGAGAAGATCGTGTTGGATTTGGTAAGATTGTGAAGCAGTTTGTTCGCAGAAAGATTGCAGTAACACTGAGAAGAACTAGAGAAAAATTCAAAGTACTTGCATTATAATCCTCCTGCTATTTCAATTCCTTTGAGAGTTAATTAAAATGGCTCCAAAATAGAAAGCATTTTTTGGTCAAGAGAACTATTTGGATAGGAATGTCCATGATGATTTGCTTGAATTGCTCCCTTCTTCCACTATTGAAACTATAGAAGTTAAGAGGCTAACTTCATTAAACCCTAGGCTGAAAATAGAAGATGGGCTGTATGACAAAGGAAACTAGGTTAGGGATGCAACAACTTCACAGATTGGTCTTGTTTTATTCAAAAAATGGTTTTTAGAGAGGAACCTTTTTGCCCCACATGCCAACATCTGGAATTTTGGTCTAGGGAAAATGGTGGTTCCCGGTGTTTTCACGGATTATGATCTTTTGGAAGTTGTAGCTAAGAATTACGACCAAGCCCTTAGGGTAGTGAGGAGAACTGATGGTGAAATCTTGATTACAATCAACGTAGAGGAGATTAGGGAAGTTTTTAGTTTAGGGCCTGTCACTGATTATCATGTGCCCATTGATTTGAAAGGGTTAGAAAATGAGCATATGTCTAAGAGAGATGTAGTTACGCAAGGAGCACTGAGCGCACACATAGGTAGAATTGGAACACAGCCAGTAATAACAACATCCTTCAGGGAGCCTTTCAAAAGGGCATACTTCAATTCTAGGGCTATAGAACTATATAGGTCCTTGTGTAAAGTTTTTGGGAGAAATGAAGAAGAGTTCATGCCTGTGGATTTTATGTATATGATTACTCAGATTTTCTCTTTTGGTGTGTATATAATTTTTGATTTTGCTTCTTACTTAACTGAGGAGATTCACATTGGATTGATTGGAATTGCTAAGGGTAAGGTGGAAAAAACTTTTGGCCATTATTCTCTGTTAATGCAAATGTTCTTATTCAAGGGAGTAACATATTTTAGTAAAGAAATGGAATTAGACAGAGAAGAGAGTGGGGAAGCATTACCAGTTCAATTGTGGAGTGCAGATATGACTTGGGATGCAGAGAATGCCAATTTTGTCAGGTTTGATAGGTATTTCGCTTCAAAGCTGAGATGCCTCTTACGAAGGGACAAATCCAGAATCCCCAAAGCATTAATGAATCTCATTAAGCCTATCGACAACCCAAGTGGTTTGAAAGTTTCACATAATTGGGGAGATGTCATTCCATATTCTATTTCTACTGTATTTAGAATATATGGTTTTAAAGGAAGCCCTCACGTACTACCCTACCAAGTGCCTTTGAAGTTAGGAGTTGTTGAGATATTGTGGCAGCTGGGAGGAGTGGAGGAATACCTTCTATTGAAAAGACAAAAGGGGTCAATTTTTCCTACTTGCACAGTGGCTCATCATTTTGTAATCACAAAAGGAGGTTGGCTTTCTCTGCACAAGATTTTGAATCCTTATAAGATGGCCACTTCCCATCCTCGTTTTTGTGATTCTGAAGGATTTTATCATTTGGCTCTGAGGTAGAGAATTAAGCTTGGTAAAACTGAGCATGAATTTTATTTTCCTGAAGACTTAATAAGGAATGAGTACTCCTTGTAGGAGCAAGAGACTAGGAAAGAAAAGTGGAAAGTCTTTTCTAAAATTTTGGATTTCATTCATTGTTTTGATCCAGATTATAGTCCTTTGGACAATGCAGTTACAAATGTAGATAAGATGAGAAAAATCATGAATAATTTTCCTGAAATAATAGAGGCAATGAATGAAAAGAAGTAATTCTTTATTAGGTTCTACCCGGATAAGGCTAGGGAAGTAATGGGAAGATTGGGTTTTACTCCCAATATAAGGGCAGGTCAATTAACTGTCCAAAAAAGGCCAGGATATACTATTGTTCAAAATAAAAAGAATACAGTGGATAAAGGCAAACAAATAATTGAGTCCACTAGGGTTTTGGAAGAGAGGCCTACTAAGCCCTCCCCTAAGAGGAGGAAAATAATAAGAGAGGAGGATTCTCATGTTGAGGAGTATTCACCTTCACAGACCCCTTTGAGAACTGGGGAGGAGTAGCTCACTATTGAGCAAATTGAACAAATTGGATCACAAGGGGGAGTTTTTGTCACTCAAGCAGAGATCGATGAAGGGAACCCCTAGGAACCTCCTGTGCCAAGCCTCGAGCTGACTGTAGTTGATTTTAAGGGAAGGGAATTGGACCCTGTTTTGGAACAAGCCAGCCAACAATTTTTGTCAGATGATAGTTTTGTAAGGTCTAGGGCTTTCCATCAATTTGCTTGGAGGGCAAACATTCACAATTTTGAGGAAAGATGTAAGAACATGAAAATAGAGCATCTAGAAATGGATGAAGCCTCTATCCAAAACCAAATAAAGGAGCAAATGATGCAAGAATTCTAGAACATTACCCCTGAGGAGGGAAGGAAAATGGTAAAAAATTCTAACATACTATTGTTGCCTAATTGGGATATTGCAGATGCATTGATTTTCAACTCTGTTTCTAATAGACTGGAGTTACAAGACCCAAATAAAAAGGAATTTGTAGGGACTGCTTTTAGTGATAATCAAGCTGCTCTTGTTATGTGGTCATTAAGAAAAGGATCCAGGATTGTATCAGCACAGCCGGATGGTTCAGGACTGATAAGGAATATTATTGTGAGAAGAGTTGTTGATACCTCACACATACAGGCAGCCCACATGAATGTGGATTATTCTCAGTTTGCCTTGGCTACTGCTAAAAGGGAAGAAAAGGAAATGTTTGAATTACAAAGTAAATATGAGGCAGTTGTGGATGCCTACAATAAAGAGGTAAAAAGGAGAGTTGAGCTTGAGAACAAGCTACTGAGAAAATCCACCAGGCCTAAAATAACATACCCTCACCCCCTGTTGAACCTTTCAAATCTACCCCCCTCACTGAAATACCAGACACACCCCAAGGGCCATAGTATTACACTGCTGAGGATTTGAAGAAGAAAAGAGTAAACTATGGGCCTTACATTTAGAGCTGGAAACTAAATATGAAGATAAACTAAGAACAACTCTTGCATATCTAAGAGATAAGGTTGAATAGACACTAATCCATGATCAATTGGCCAGGGTGATTAACATTTGGGAGGATTTAAAAGCAGATGATGAGGCTCTAAAGCCTATTGTGAACAAATGGGTGAGAAGGGAGAAAGCAATAACCTTATTGTGTCTATCTGTTATAAATAATTCTCATGATCAAATTGATAAAACCTTTGACATTGTTTCTGATCTTGCTGATTTTGATAGCAAAAGGATACATTTACAGAAGATAATAATAGGCTACTTAGACAAATATAAGAGCCAAAAATTCAATTTATTTCCTCATTCCCTAGATAAGAAAAATAGTTTGAAAAGCAAAGAGGAATGGGCGAAGGAACTTGATGATTTATTCTATTTAAGAATGAATCAAGTCATAAATGAAACAAGGCATGCATAGTGGGCCACCACAATAGAAGAAATGGTGAAAGCCAAAATATTCTTTGATTCTTTAAAATAGGAATTTTTTGATATTGATAATGAGGCTAATTATATAATAAAGAAATAGAAGGATATTTTGCAATTCAATTGGCCAGATGACACATTATTTGACAGGTGGATGGCAGAAATGCCTTCTAGTGAACAGTTTGATGTAGATAAAACTGACAGTGATGAGGTGTAGGGTGAGGAAGTCCAAATCATTGATACCATCACTACTCAAACCCAATCAGAAGAAGAAGACAAGAAAAACCTGTCACTTTCAATTGCAGAACCGGGACCACAAGATGCCAATACAATTAAAGAAAAGGAAAAGGTAGAAGTTGTCCTTACCATGCAGAATGAAGGTGGTGGAAGCCTGCAGGTGGAGGTTAATGTTCCCTCGTCAGAACAAGCTTCATCGTTGGCTAATTTAGCAGTTACATATGAAGATGAATCAGATCAATAGCCAACTCAGCAACATCAGAACATGTAACAGAAGCTGACCCACCAAAAGGAATGATTTGATTTTGATATCTTCTATTACCCATAGTTTTGTCATTTTGTGATAGGTGTATGTAGATATTCCTTGTAAAAGACACCTGTCAGTTTCTCTTAGCCTGAAGCTTGTTGCATTTCACACTATATAAGTGAAATTCCAGGGCAAAAGAAAAGGTTTGAATTCTATTTGCTAAGTGATACACTTAGTCTGTTTTTGGTCCACCATTTTTGAGCAAAAATTCGTGATGTATTTTCTCTGTCAGATCTTGAGAATACATGAATATAGAATGATCTATGTTTCTTTCTGAAGGTCATTCTGAGTCTATTGTAAATTGTATATAATTCTCAAGGAAAATAAATACAAATTATGAATTGTCCCCATATCAGTTCTTTCTGAAATTTGTCTCCTTTTGATTACTTGGTTATCTTGATGTTGTATAAGTAAAGGCTTGTGCAATTGAATGCAGTTCAATTAGGTTGTATATTTGTTTATCATAGTTGTTAATTCAATGGATTAAGTAAAAGCTTTGATGAATTTGATAAGGTTGCTGCAGTAGTGGAAAGGATTTTGAATGATGATTTCTGAGAAGAATTGCTGATAAAATTTGTTGTAAGGGAACAAATTAGATCTAGATATTTGTAGTAGACTTTGAACCCCAATGGATTAGGCACTGATCAAATTTAATCCAGCTAAAAGAGAAATGTGTCACACATGATTGTCAAAATGCAGAATTATAATCAACTTTACTTTTATTTCCTGTAGATCTTCAAAGTTGGCCTCTACTTGTTTGCATGGAATGTTTTAGCTTTAGTTAGCCATTATTGCTGAGAACATCTACAGACCTATAGAAGATTTTTGGCCATATCTATTATATGGGATGTGTTTATTAAAGTATCAAGAATTGTATTGGAGAATTTGAGATGAGAATCAGAATGAAACTAAGATAATTCTCATACAGTTTTCCCAGTCCTGTATCATCCCTGGGTATACCCACCCTGGTTTTGTAGAGCCAAAAGAGTAGAAAACCACCCTTGGTTTTGTAGAAGTTTGGCCCAAATGGTGTGCAAATAAAATTGATAATAAGAATTGGCTACTCTTTAGATTGTGTGAGTATTGTCATCTTGGTATTAAGCATTTTGTTGCTTAGTAGTTTTAAAACACCAACAAGTTTGTTATTCATCCAAATGGAAACCCTTGTAGGAAGACCTAATTGCAATGCAACAATTAAATGTAATATTGAAATATAGGAGAGAGATTCTTTTGGTTGAACTAGAAGATAAATCATCTTCTAACAAAATGACAGAGACTTTCGGTGAAGGATCCAAAGTACATCAATTCAATTATAGTCTAGTAAATTTAGGTGCCATCTTCATCATAAGTTTTTGAAGATAGTCCAGTATTTGTAGGTGTCATCTTCATCAAAAAAATTCCATGATAGTCTATTTTTTTGAGGAGTCATCTCCATCACAAGTTTTCCATGGCATGCTTGTAGTTAGACGTGCATTGAAGACCTTTTATCACTACATGAGCTAGTAGTAGATGGTGATTATTCATTATCATCATCATCATCTAACATAGAATCACATGAATATCATGTTTTATAGCCCACATGGCCTAGGTATTGAGGGTACAACTCCAAGCACTAAACACACCAGATTTCAAATTATTATCTTTATGTGTTGATGTTTAAGTTGAATGTTCTAGAGTTGAAGAGAGAAACACACTCATTTTTATTTTCTTTTTGTTCTTTTTTTGACTATGAAACTGTTGTCTAAATGATACAATATAATTATGTATTATTAAAAAAAAAATACAAGAAAAATATGATACCAACACAACTATATTTATAAAGCAAAAAAATTGTCATTATTATTTCTTCTAAGCTTTTACAACTACAGCTTCTGCATATACATTTCTTTTCTTTTCTTTCATTACTATAACAAAAAGTATAATAGTTGTTACAATAGACCAACATTCCAAATGATAAATCTGCATCTACACACTTTCAATAAAATGAAACAACAAGTACATTACATTCTTTTTGCAACTAGATTCTTTTTAACACTTATCATCAAAACATTGTTAGAATTTGAAAAGATTAACAACCCAGAAAACTAGTGCAAAGAGTAAATATCTAAACTATGAATGCAAATGATACAAAATCAAAATAGCATCATAGAGTTAGTCTCCAAGAGAGTAATGCAAATGCTGGAAGCAAAATAGCATTAAGAGGATGCAAAAACAAGAGATTCAAATACAAGCCATGTAGCATGCTTATATAGGCTAGGAAGAGGGAGGAGGTGGCACCACCAACCAATGAGGAGCAACCATCTATCAGACTAAAGATAGCAAAGTATCTTCCCAAGATAGCTAATGGATGCTCACATGTAGGAAGGTGACACCTCACAACCATTCACCTAATAAGACATGCTTTATTAACCTAAGCGAGATTATTAAAAGTGTAGGAAAAACCTAGCAAAATAGGAAAAATAAAAAACTACACTAATACCCCCCCATAAGCGAAGCTTAGGTGGATGCTAACCTAGCAAAGCTATGAAAGCAAGAAAATGGGTCCCGAAAACAAGGCCTGATCAGGTACCCAATACAAGAAAAAGAACTAGATGAAAGAAACTAAGCCTCCAATCTAGAAAATGTCCCAAAGAGAGGAACAAAAAAGAGCATGAAGCATCTCCGAAGCATGAAGCTGCAAACTCTGTCAAAATGCTAATCTGTAGAACCTCCATGGAAATAGAAGGCACGAACCATCAACCAAAGAAGCATAGAACAACAAGTGAACCCCCCCATAATGCTGAACAGGGAGAGGGGTGACAGAAACACTGAAATGCAATGTCAAAAACATCTGCAAGAAGAAGAATCAGGAACACCAATAGTGCAATAGAAGTACAAGCACAGGATAAAGGGCAGTGTCACCGACATACTGCATGGGCTAATGTCATGGAAGAAAAATTCACTTGACAAAGGTGGATGAGCACAAAATGGCAAAACATCATGACCCCCCATGGCACTTTATAACTGAGTGCGAGTACAAACAAACACAAGGTGTACAAGATCTCAGATATGCAAAAGAAGGCACTTTATCTCAGTGCATTTACAAAAAAAGGAATGCAATAGAATAGAAGCATACAATGCTCAGGAGTCAGAAAGAAGAGTGAGCCAAAAGAATAGAAGAAGAGATTCTAGGACCTGTAGAATCCAAGTAATCCGCTAGAGTGTGAAAGTGCAAAACTCGAAGGAGAAAGAACCTGGAGTAGAATCTGGATAAAAGACCTCTACAACTGAATAACTCATAGAACCAGCTTTCCAATGATATCTGGCGAGCCCAGAAAAGAGTCCGAATGAGCAAGATATGGCTATTGGAAGACAAAATAGAACATCTGGCTTTGACTGCCAAAATAGGCAACCAGACTATAGAAAAAATCAAAAAAACTTGTACCATCATCTCCATCTTAGAACTAGCTTTCCAACGCATTTTTTGGATCGAAAAAATACGTTCGTATGCTCAAGTTATGGAAGAAAAACTGACAGGGCCTCCTCATGAAGAGCATATGCTAAAAGTGAAACTTGGGCACAATAATCAAGGAAAAAAATAGCACCACTACGATCTACTCAAAAAATCATGCACTTTCAAAAAAAAATCACCTCGATACGAGGTCGTATGAGAAAGTTATGATCCTCTGAAGTTTCCAAAACGAGAACTGTGCACAGTCACGGTTGAGAATCTGCAATTTCTGAAGAATATATGTATGAAAATCAAAAAACAACTCCACTAATGGATAGAGCACAAAAAAATAGCCAAGTTCATAACAAGAATCATCAAAATTGGAGTCTGTATGAGCAAGAATGGGACATTTGAAAACTGCGTTCAAATCTGCGACTACCAATGGAGAGGGGTATGGTTGTAGCTTTGCATGCTCGATTCTTCAAAATATACAACTTGCATGCAAAATCTAAAAGATACCCAGATGGTTTTTCGGGGCTGCAAACAAAACCCAGAAAGCATTTTTCTTTCTAATGTACAAAAATGTTGTTGTAGTGTAAATCAGACGCCTTTAACAGTAAAAAATGGCTCCAAAAATGAAAAAATGACCCCAGCAACCAGAATATGACATGAAAATACTGGATTAGCTTCCTAAGTCCATCAATGGCATGCTGGAACCTGCAATACTGATTGAAAACTCCAAATATGCAATTTGGTTGTTAGATTTGAGATTGAAACCCCAGAGAAAAAACTGTTTTTATCAAAACTTTTTTGATTCTCAGAATCATCCAAAGATGCAAGAGAAGAGCATACTTTGTTTTTCAAAAAACTACAATAAAGTTTATTAGCCCCCCCCAAATCTCTCAAATAAGGAAACTACAATCTACTCTTGCACATAGAAAAGCTCTGATACCATGTTAGAATCTGAAAAGATTAACAACCCAGAAAACTAGTGCAAAGAGTAAATATCTAAACTATGAATGCAAATGATACAAAATCAAAATAGCATCATAGAGTTAGTCTCCAAGAGAGTAATGCAAATGCTGGAAGCAAAATAGCATTAAGAGGGTGCAAAAACAAGAGATTCAAATACAAGCCAGGTAGCATGCTTATATAGGCTAGGAAGAGGGAGGAGGTGACAACACCAACCAATGAGGAGCAACCATCTATCAGACTAAAGATAGCAAAGTATCTTCCCAAGATAGCTAATGGATGCTCACATGTAGGAAGGTGACACCTCACAACCATTCACCTAATAAGACATGCTTTATTAACCTAAGAGAGATTATTAAAAGTGTAGGAAAAACCTAGCAAAATAGGAAAAATAAAAAACTACACTAACAAACATCACTGAGAAAAAATACTTGAGCAGAGACTCTCCCATTTATATTACACAACAATGGCTGAACTTTGGTATAAAAAATAATAATGATAGTAATAGTATTCACTTCCATCTTCAATATTATCATAAAAACCTACAAAAAAAATACACATGTACCTATGGAAATATGCTTGAAGAGAAATCCCTCTCCTCGACTACTGGAGATGCAGGTGTGATTGGAGGTCATGAATGGAATAGCTTTTGAAGTCGAGCACATCAGGAAGAATGAAAGAAAGATAATATCAAGAGTTTCAAACTACTATTTTGCCCCCCCTATATTGATGCAAATGCAGGGCCCCCTTTCATATTATTTCCAGGGCTAGCAGGCGTCATTAATCAAGTGGCTGGAGAAAACCTAAAATGAAACTGGGCTCAGAGAAAACCATGCGAAAATGCAGAGATAACCATACGAAATTGCTCCAAAAATGTCAAATGAAACTGGGCGCAAAAAACGTAATTGGGAATTTTTTTTTGAACTTTTCTAATGTATAAGCCCTGTGTTGGTCAAACTTTCAACCAACACAGGTCTTATATGTAAAAAAATAAAATTTTTGCCTTTACATTTCGACCATCCTAAATTTATTTAGTTGATGGTCGAAATTTTTGGTCAAAAAATGATGTTAAATGTAGTAGTGTAAATTTTTTGTTATTTGTTGGTCTTCAATTTTAAAATTTGAATTTAATTACAACTTTGTTATAATTTCAATTTTATTTAATGTTAATTGTTAAAGAAATAAGGAACCAACCTATTATGATATCTGGACAGCCTGATACCTATAATAGATGTATTTTTTTCCCTACTCCAACTTGAAAAAAATGTACTATTGGATACATGATTGTACACACATAATGTGGTAGTAATTATATTATATCTACAATTACAAACTGTATTGTAGCTATTGTTTCTCCCTTGTATATGTAAAAGGGAATTCATGGTCATTTGTAAAGGTTTTAATATTCTACTTCTGTAGGCTCTAAATTTGTATAATTATTTGTAATTGTTAAATGTATTATGTATTATGTTACACATGGATTTATAAATTTATAAATTGTAATACAATTTTTTGAAAGAAAGTTTATTATGTAAAATGAATTATGTTACAATTTCTTCAAGAAACTAGAATCAATAAAAATCTCAACATGTCTAGACTCTAAAAACAAGTTTCAATGAAATATCAACATGTAACATGTTTAAAAAAATCTAAGCATCTACAATAGCATAGTTAAGGGTATAGGTTGACTTCTACAAACATAATTAATTACTAGATAGAGTCTTAGACATTGTTAAGACTAGAGCTACTAGCCTACTACTTGACTCACAAAGAAGCTTCTATTGTTGACACTCTGGCTAGACCAACTAAACATCACTATCATCAAAATCCTTTTCATTCATTTCATATAACATTTGATTATTCATCAAAATTCAAAGAAAAGACAATGAAAAAAACCCATTGGTGCAAGTGGTCAAGGGATTTGGAATCCAATTGTAGTACCAGACCCATCAAAAAGTCGAAGTCAACTAGTCATTGGACTCTCCAATGAAATTGAAGATGATTCATCTTGAAAGGGAAAAAAGAATTACACTTCTCAAGGTCATCCCAATACAATATTTGTTAAATCTTCAGATCTAGCTGAAGTTGATCCCAATAGCACTGGCACTGGCATTGGCACTAGCATGGGTGAACCTTGTGTAAAAAAGAAAAATGTAATGACAATTACAATGAAAGCAATTTCAATAGTTACTTCACCAATATATGCACCAATAGCTTCTAAAAAAAACCCTAAAAATATTCCTAAAACACCAAGATTTGGAACAGGTAATCTTTAGGTTGTTGACAATCCTCAAATACAACTATAGGTGGAGTAAGCATAACTAGAGTTGGATGAGCATACATCAATACAAGTGATGATTCATCTTTCA
Organism: Cupressus sempervirens; assembly: GCA_028749045.1. Taxonomy (NCBI): domain Eukaryota; kingdom Viridiplantae; phylum Streptophyta; class Pinopsida; order Cupressales; family Cupressaceae; genus Cupressus; species Cupressus sempervirens. The sequence goes on from CM053792.1 coordinate 204,572,999, forward strand.
AACACAAAATTGTATCAGCAAACCCATATTTTAGTTTAAATGACTTTTCAACAATATTTGATTAGACAAACAAAAGAAATAGGCAAATTATGAAGACCTTGAAAGGTGATGCAGTTTGTTGAACATTAGGCATCTAAAACTAACAATATTTTTCCAACATATGACCCAAATATCACAATGATGAACTTCATGGCTGTTATGCCCCTAGCTAGGGATAATAATCCATTAGAAAGTCTAATAAATCATAATGATGTACAAGCTACTAATCTTCAAATGGATTTCTTGAAAGTGAAAAATATTGACAAAATCAATATATCAAAAGATACCAACAAAATGATCTATTCTACACTTCTAAAAGTGGAGAAGGAAAACAAAAGGCTTGCAAAGAAAATAGAAAATTTATAGGTAGACCATGATAATGTGAAGGCTATGAAAAAATCAATAGACATTAGGTTCAAAGAATTGCAAAGTAGGATAAAGAATTCTTCTTCTACAGAGGCAATTGCCTAGTGAACAACTAAAAAATTTGATAATACAACAATCCATAATTTGAAGAAGCTGTTGGAGAATATGAAGAAAAAAGAGGAGTCAACTACAAAGACAATTCTTGATTTGAATAAGGAATTGGAGAATGTGAAGATAATGGAGTCTAGTGCAAACACAATCCATGATTTGACAAAGGAATTGGAGAATGTGAAGAAAAAAGAGGAATGAACTAAAAAGAAAATCCTTGATTTGTAGAAGAAATTTAAGAATATAAAGAAAGAGGAGTCTACTCATACTATAAAGACACTCCATGATTTGAAGAAGGAATTGGACAATGCAAAGAAAAAGGAGGATACTATTGTGAAGACAATCCATGATTTGAAAATAGAATTGGCGGATGAGAGGAAAATAGAAACTAATTGGCAAGGGAAAGTAGAGGAAATACAAAAAAAAAAGTGAAATGGAGATGTCTAAAATGAAAAAAACACAGAGTATGCAATTGCACAAAATATAACTACATATTCCAAAGACTATCATGTCAAGGATTATATAAGAAACATGGTTAAGCTCATTAAACAAGAAATTTGGGAGAAATTAATTTAGAATACTAATAGCTTGTTTGAATGGCTTGATTCAAATAGCAATATCAGAGGTGTCTTTAAAAATGTAAATAAATTGTTGAGGATAAAAAAAAGTATCTTCACCAGTTCCTTAGAAAATATTGCAAAACAAAATTTTCATAAAGTATAGAAGTATAGTGAAAAGGAATTGACAAGATAGGGAATAAACAAATACAATGATGCCTTTTAATGGCCTCAACTATCTATCAAAATTGTGAAAAAATAATGGAAATAGATGAAGCTATGAAATCTACTTCTAGACACTTGATGAAGATGAATCACAACACTTGCTAAATGCTAGATTACCAAATCTATTTGATTGATTTCTGGGCATGATTGTGTGAATATTTTTGTCATCAACGTTTCGGATCATACTACATGATCCATCATCAGGATGCAAGAGAGTCAAGGAGAACAAAAAATATGGAATGCAGATCTAGAGATCTGCATTCCATATTTTTTGTTCTCCTTGACTCTCTTGCATCCTGATGATGGATCATGTAGTATGATCCGAAACGTTGATGACAAAAATATTCACACAATCATGCCCAGAAATCAATTTTGTTTATTGATGGATTGTGGAAATCTGATAGCTCTAAAATCTATTTGAATCAGATGGAAAATTCGTTGGAAAAGAAGATTACATGAAATAGTTGCACAACATCATGAACTCTAATTTAGGCAACTTGCCTAAGGAAACCAATCTAAAAAGAATTGCAAGTTGCATCAATCCACTATCAACATTGAATGCAGTTATAGATAAATTTCTCAATTCATATAAAGAATATATGTTTGAAATATTAATTGTGGGAAAGGTTATATCTATTTATGTATAACCTAGATAAAAAAGAGATTCCAAATGATGTAGAATGGAGCACCCTGAAGAATATCCTTGGAGTTGGGTCATCTACTGAATCTATCAATGTCAGTCATAGCACTAACAAGTAACAACTTAGTAAGTGATAGTAGTATAAACATTTTGTTACTTATTTATCTTTAATTTTAAAATTTGAATTTAATTTGAATTTTTCCTTAATTTAAACTTAATTTAATGTTAATTGTTCTAGGAATTAGGAACCAGCCTATCAGGATTACTGGACAACCTACTATTACTATCTAGAGTAGATGAAATTTTTTCCCTAGTCCTACTTGAAAGAATCATACAAATGGTTGATTGTACACAATGTCACACATAAAGTAGTAGTAACCATATTATATATACAATTACAAACCAACCTGCAACTATTGTTGCTCTAGAGGGTTTTGATATTCTACATCTATAGGATCTAAATTTGTATAATTATTTGTAAATGTTAAATGCATTATATATTATATTACATGTTGATTTATAAATTCATAAATTATAATACAATTTTTTTGAAAGAATTTTTATTATGTAAAAGACATTATGCTATAATTTCTTTAAGAAACTAGAATCAATAAAAATCTCAACATATCTAGACTCTAAAAATTAGTTTCAATGAAAATATCAACATGTAGCATGATTTAAAAAAAAATTAAGCATCTATAATAGCACAATTAAGTTTATAAATTAACTTCAAAAAACATAAATAATTAGTAGATAGAGTCTTAGAAATTGGTAAGACCAAAGTACATAAATTAATTTGAATTGAAATTGGTAAGACCAGAGCTACTAGCCTACTACTTGACTCAAAGAGAAGCTACTATAGTTGCCACTCTAACTAGATTGGCTCAACATCACTATCATCAAAATCCTCATCATTATTTCATACAATATTTGATTGTTCATTGTGTTTTCTTGAGATTCATTGTCAGTATGCCTACCAAAGTCAACTTCATCATCATTGCTCCCAATATTAGGACATAAACCACTACCACTACCACCACCATTGCCACTTGGGTTTGAAATAGTTGTCATCCCTCTTCATTGACATTTGTTTCTCCAAATGCAAAGAGCACTGTCATAAGGGAAACTATCTACCTTATACCTAGAATTATAGAGCTTCAAACAATAATCCAAATTTATGTCTAATATGATTCCAACCTTTGACTTCAGGAAGTCCAAAATAATGAAAAATCTCTCATCTCCACTAAACCCAATATCATTGTCAAACATAAATTGGTAAGCTTGAAATATTATGGTATTGACTTTCTTAACTAATTTCTCTGACCAAGGTTTTTCCAAAGCTTTGTTACCACTTCCTCTTCATTTGGATTCTCCATAAGATCATATTGATCCCTCGTTATGTTTCCAAAATAATATGATTGATCTCTTAGTCAAGATTCATCTAAAATTACATTTATAGTTACTATATTGATTACTTTAGTTTTGCAAAGCTTCTTAATCAAAGTCATCATCCTTCTTCAAAAATCACTTGAAAAATTTAGAGACCAATATTAAGGAAAAATAATAGACATTTACTTGAGCAATTCCTTTGGAGGGAATTTGTATCTAATTTGTGACAAAATATTGTAGCAAACTCTCTTGATAGACTCAAGCACAAAGTCAATGATCTTCCTAAAGTCTTCAATTTTAACATGTGAAAGTACCTTCTCTGGTTCTACATGACTTCTTGATTCGTTGGGGCTAGACTCAAGGTTAATGTAGACATAGTAAACCATTTTTATGTCAACTCCATGCATCCTGACGCATAACTCATCATTTGCACCAATATGTAAAAAGTTCCCAAGATTGTTCAAATATGAGATTTCTATCCACTTTGCAAACTTTGATTCATCTAATGGTTGTAATCAACGCATAGTATCTGTCTTTTACGTGTCATTTTACATAGATTATTATATTTTTCAATTTACATAACTCTTTGTTGAACCTTTTCCATAATATTTCTCATTTCATTTAGAATGGGGAGAATAGTTGGTAAAGTTAAGAGTATCTTAACATTAGTTAAACTCAAATAGAGACGAGGAAATTTGTCTCACACATGGTGGATTAGTCCAAGAAATGGCATATATTTAGAGAATACTCGATGCATTGGTCCATACAAATAGATCCATCTAGTATCATTTTCTTTAAGAAGTTTATGTTTACTGATGGAGGTATAAACTAGATACTGAAGGGGGGGGGGGGGGGCAATCCAAATCTTAAACACGTAAAAGTTTTCACCAATTCAATCACATTTATTACTAAACTTGTGCATGTAAAAATTATATGGTAAATATGTTGCAACATATAAATCTAATCAATCACATGCATGAAGATAAACACATAACACAAGATTTGTTACCTAGAAACCCTCCAAGGTGAAGGTAAAACTGGGGTGGAGATAACACCCACAAATCTTCACTACTTTAGTAATAAAGTTAACTAGTTAAAATTACAATGTTTGACCATAAGATAGCATCTAACCTATGAGGAGTTTTCTCTATTAAAGGCTTAAGAGACTATTAGGTCTCACCTTGTTAGAGGATTTAACACTTACAATAAAGTAAGGACTTTGTTAGGACATTTACAAAGATCTGTTAAGACCACTCTGTTAAGAGATTTAGCTTGATTCAAGTCAATAAAAACTAATTTAGTACGTAACTCTTAGTTTTCTTTGTAAGCTGATTTCAAGTCTTCTCCTTGCTAATTGATACTCTCCTATGATCTGATAAACTTATCTTTCCCTTTTCACTTTACTATTATGACTAGGTCACTTTCTCTATTAGATGATAATAGAACCCTTCACTGACTTATGATCTGTTCTCAATACTTCTCGTTTACATGCATACACCTCTCTATCCTTTCTCTAAATCAACATGCAGATGATCTAGGTTAATATCATCACTATTTAAAGAGTTCTGTAAAAAGTTTTCTAGATGATTCCATGTTTTTCCTCTTCATCTTGATCGTTGATCACATAACATAGGATCTATGATCCATGTTGTGTAAATGTTTTGTAACAACCTCTGTAAGTATTAAATATTCTATAACAACCTTGTCAAAACTTAAATGTTCCTTCCAAATTGGCCTGAAAATTGTTTCACCTCAATCTCCATTCCATTCCCAAATTTTATGTAAACTCTACATTGCTCAATCTTTACTATCTCCTGATGCTCAACATTTCTATTGCTCAGTCTATATTATTCTTCTAATGCTCAACATGTATTAAGATTAGCACACACTACATAACTCGACATTTGTATTCTTGATACTTTCTCAGTCATTGATGAGTTAGAATCATATAGAAAATGCTCCATGACCATAAACTTACTCAACTCTTATAGAGCTCGGTGTATACTTTTCTTATGTACAATATGACTCAGCCTATATAGAGTAGCTCAGTCATAGTGATGACCGTCTGACTCTGCCTTGTCAATGACTAAGTGATTGTCACTAATAGACAACAATGGTTAAGATACCAAAAATCTCCCCCTTTGAAATTAGTGGAAAAAATACTTTTTCATATTTACAATGTTACAATACAATCTGATAAATAAAATGAGCATGAAATGAGCTCTCCCCTTAAGTCTTATGACTTATGTCGATGAATAATAAATAAATAATGAAAAAAGGAATAACAAGTTCATTTCACCTTTATTCAAATTTGTATGTTTCCCTTTATTTCCATGTCCATGTATATTTCCCCCCCTTTTTTAACACTATATGTCACTATTGCTAGGATGGAATAGGTGAAAGTAATCCGTATTTTTCAATGAATTCCTTTATGAAATTTGGTAATCATGGACAATGCATGATCCCATTTGGTTCTTGTTGCCTCCAAAATATTAATTTGCAAATATAATCTTGTAGCCAAATCAATTAAAATATCAACCACTAAAAGACTATGATCTTCTATGATAAGATTGTGGGTTTTTTTCAATTCTCTCTGCATGACCTCTAAATGAGGTACCATCATTGTCTGAATAGGAATCAATTTGGATCTCATATTGTTGGTAGCTATCTGAAGCTTGACTAATGTGCCTTGAGCATTTAATAGATTATTGTAATGATCAATACTTGATACTGCTGACTTACAAATAATGTTGGTGGATCTCTTCATCTCAGCTTGAATTTTATTTATTTGTGCCTGAATGTTGTTAGTGAATCTTGGAACATTTGACAAAATTGTGTACAAATGTTTTACCTTTTGAGTTAGCTCAATCATAACATGTACTCTCTCTTGTAGATCCACTTTCTACTTGACAATAGTTTTGGAAACTATTTCCACAACCTTAGTCTCAAATCTTCTCATAGACCAATCCATTAGCTTTTCATTTGATTCCATACTTTCAACATTCACTTGATCAACTATATTTGTAATTTTGTTGATGATTGGTGCATCTTCTTCAAAATTTTGAATGTCAAAAGCATAAAAAAAAAATGTTTTACTGTTGGTCTTAGAATGGTCTTGACATTCAAGTGTCAACACACTTAACCAATTCCATCATAAATGCCGAGTACACTATGTATGCTGAGTGAGTTATAGTAGTTGCTGAGTCAAAATCTTAATAGGTGCTAAGTCATAGTTCATGCCAAGCAACACAAGAGTGTAATAGGTGTTGAGCAATCTAGAAATGTAACATGTGCCAAGCACTAGTAATATAATATGTGTTGAGCAACACAAGAGTGTAATAGGTGTCGAGCAATCTAGAAATGTAACATGTGCCAAGCACCAGTAATATAATATGTGCTGAGTAACACAGAATCAACATATGAGTTTGTGCCCTCACAAACTTAGATGTAAACCCTTTTTGGAGCTGACATAGAGAGATTTCAAAGGAGAAAAAGGACACAGATGAATCTTTTACATTCCCTATACGATTTGCATGTAGCCAATTAGAAAAATGGAGAAGGCATGCAACCAATAAGAAAAATGCAAGGAAAAAGTAGGAATTTGAGATTTAATATGGATTGTAGATCCATACCTAACCCTATCTCTTCACAATCTTTAAAAGTAGGTCAAAAACCCATTGCATATGTGGATGAGAATAGTGTATGGGGAGACTATAGAAAAATTTTAGTGTGAAGAAGGAAAGACTTAGAGGAATAGAGCAAAAATTTCATATCCAGTTGATCAGAACAACACAAGGGACAAGAAACAGGATCAGATATCAGATCTTAGAGGATCAAGATCAGAGAGAGCAGATCAAGTGCCTAAATCCAACAATTAGAGATTGTATATTGTCAGGTTTATTGTTCTAATACTTTCTTGCCATTGTATTAGATGATTAAAATCCTATGTTGATAGGTTAGCTTAACAACTAGATGGGAAAACCTTTGGAGAAGGTGATGAAAATCCTATTGAATTAGGTGGGTTTAACATCCTATTGTAAATCCTTTAACAAGGTGAAACTTCATGTAAAGTGTTTGTAAATCCTCTAACTAGGTCACTATTGACATAGTGTAAAGCCTTTAATAGGGCAGACCTTTCACAAGGTAGACCATCAGAAGTGGTTGAACATTTATTACTGCAGTAATTTTTGTGGGTATCATCCCCACCCCAATTTTACCTTCTTATTCCTGGAGGGTTTCTAGGTTACCAAATTTGGTGTTATGTGTTGTTGCATGTGTTTACTTTGTGCTAATTTATATGTTTACATACATGTAGTTTATTTTTAGTTATATGTTTAAAGGATTGAAAAAGCTTAAAAGTGTTATACTTCTAATTCATCCCCCCCCCCCCTTTCCCATTTGAACATTCCACCAATTGGTATCAGAGCTACTGGTTCTCACAAGGAAGAAGCCTAATAGCTTAGAGAAAAGGTCTGAAGATGGAAGTCTTCAAACTTGGGAAGATTATTGACAATCAAGTGATTGATGTGCATCTTTCTCTACACAAGGTAGAGGAAGCCAGAGAAGAGTTGAGAAAATCCTTAAAAAGAAGGAAGGAGATAGCCATAGCTGAAAATGACATACACTACAAATAAATTGATACCACACAAGTGTTTTCCAATGGATATTCCAAGGAATTTGATGTAGCAATAGTAGAACTAATGGAGGAAAAGTAGAGCACAAGCTAAAAAAATCAGATTACTCAAGCTTGAACAAGAATCACAAGCCATGATGCTTTGTGAAGTGACTGAACAAAAGAAGAGAGCTATTGAAGAAAAGGCCATGATAGAAGATGATAAGAGAAATCTCACCAATAGACTAGAGGAGAAGACAATTGAGTTTGAAAAGATCTCAAACATGCAACTAGACACCTTAAGCCAAATGATGAATGCTCATCATAAGCTAAACATAAAGGACATTGAGATCTCTACCTTGAAAATCCAGAATGAACAATTGCAAAATGAGTTGAAAAGAGAAAAAGAGATAGAAAAAAGCTACAACAAACCCAATGAGGCTATCAGGTACTTTGAACAATTGCTGAAATTACCAAGGGTCAGTAATGACACTTTAGGACTTGGCTACACCAGCACTGAACAAGGAGAATCATCCAAGACTGTAGAAGAAAGGACCAACAAAGGTAAGAACACTAAACCTACTTGTCATTTTTTTGGTAAAAGGGGACATACCTCTAATGTGCGTAGGAGCAAGAATAGTCATCAGCATGATAAGCCCACAAATGAAAGCTTTTGTCACAAGTACAAAAAGTAAGGACATCAAGCACATGAATGTAGAACCAAGACTATGAGGACACCAAGATTTGATGGTCATTGTTACAACTACAAAAAATATGGACATATAGCATTTGAGTGCAAATCAAAGCCTATGTGGACAGCCAATCAACCTGCAAGGAGAAACAACTAAGCACACCACTACAACTAGGATTACAACACTAGGTATAGCTATCACTATTGTCAGGAGTATGGACACATCTGTAAGAATTGCATAATAACACATTTTAAGGGGAGTTACAGCAAGTGGTTAAGCCAAACCACATGTTTTAGTTCCTTGAAGATAGGACATGTCAGTAGGTATTGCCCAAGAATGGCCAAGGCACCCAAGTCACAAGTCAACAAGGGTAAAGAAAAAGTTGATGTGGAACACATCAGGGTAGAGATGGAAAAGAAGAGATGGATCAAGTACATCCAATGGAGAGATCACTTCACTCAAGAGGTCAAGTGATCATACTTCATCCAATTAAGCACAAGAAAGATACATGGGGCTGATTTATATAAAGATGTATCATACATCAGCCCAAAAGAACAAATAAGTGCTACTAAGAAGAAATCTACATGAGAAAAGATGTCAAGTTAAAAATTGAAAATTGTGTAGAAGATGTCAAGCTACCCTTGGATGCGGAGTGAAACTCAAATATATGTTGAGCTAGAAGGTCTAGTTGATGCCAAATGAGATATGCTAGTGGCTACCAAGTAAACAAAAAATAATGGATGCCGAGTGTACAACTATAAGCACTATGCAATAAATGCTAGGTTTTGAGCCTAATAACATTGAAAATCACTCATTTTCAAGCCATTCGAACATAAAGGAAAAATGAGAAAAGCAAAGAGGTGATCAAATAGTGATTTAGCAGTGATTTACACCAATCTCAACAGTAATTCAACTTGAACTCTTCGATTCAAAGGTATTTCATCAAGTGCTGAGCTATGCAAGATTTGAAAGTTTATTTAAATATTAAACCCTAGTTTAGTCAAGATGGCATCTGAGTCTAAAACCACAAAGGGAAAGGATAGTCATGAAGTCCAACTTGTTAGTAATGAGATTAAGCAACCAAAATTTAAACCCATTCCTGAGGTCGCATATAAAAATGACCTAGCTGGTGATTTGTATGTCATTCCAAATAAAGTAGTAATGGTACAAGATGTTAGGAAATGTTATAACTGTAAGATTGGAGCCATAGGTGACCTATAAATTTTCAATGCCTTTGAAGAGCTGTGTGACAAAGGTATATTGAAGGATGAGTTCTTAGTAGTTGAGAAGAGGGGTTTAACTAATGCCCTAGTTTTCCCCATTGTATTTAAGACTGAATGGATTCATATAGTGTTGAGCTAAATTCATGATGGATCATTTTGGTTAGAAACAAGACCAGTGAAGATCACAAAGAAATTTGCTCATAGAGTTACTAGATTCCCAACCCTAGATCGGCCTAAGACCCTAGGAAGTGACAAAAGAGAGGCCATAGAGAAAAACACAGGTGCCAAATGGAACAACAGGGGAATGACCATTAACACCATCATTGAACCCCTACTTGATTTTTCCATTAGAGTCATATCTCAAAAATTCTATCAATCAAGCAAATTGAACAATGTGCCATGTATAACAGTAGATGTTGCATACAAACTTGTAAAGAAGGACCACACTTATGATCTAGCAGAGCTCATGCTACAAAAAATCAATGAAAATTTGGGAGCCATAAGGAAATCTAAAGGAGAGCTCAATGAAAATTTGGATCAGTGTTGGTTTGCATATTTTTCTATGTCATGAAAGAATTTCCATCAGTTGGAAAGCTAAATTGGGATCCTAACAAGATAATTGTCAGAAAAGTCAATGAGTTTATTGAGCAAATGGGAGACAATTTTTATGCTTAGATGACAAGCTACTTTGAGGACTTCAAGAAGTCCATGAAACAAAGGATGAGGATACCAATATCACTACTTGAGTTGCATGTAAATGACATTTTTTTCTTGGTTGACATATATTAAACCTACATCCAAGCAGTGGTACCTAGAGTAAGATGGATTAGACCACTTGGATATGAGCTTGATGTAGATCAAGCTTCAACTACAATCACTACTTTAATTGTAGAGGAGATAGACAAGGCTGCAAAACCCTTTGGGACTTATGATATTGTCAAATCCAGGGTGGTAATAGATTTGAAGATAGCCTCTGTAGTGAAGAAGGACAAAATGATAAGAAAGATCAAGAAAAGATTTGAAGCTGATATAGAAGCAGCAGGAATTGCAGTAGATGAAGAAGAGAGTAACAAGAAGAAGACAAACCAAGGAAAGGGCCATTGGAATTGACATAGGGCCTAGGAGAGGACAAAGAAGAAGGTACTAAGGAAGCACCTACTAAAGCCAAAGCCACCAAAAAGAAAGCCAAAACTTAGCCTGCATCCCAACCCAAGACAAAGAAGGGGACAAAGCCCATTGCAGTCAAAACAAAGAAGCCTACTACAAGGGCTACAACCAGGGCTGCAACTCAAAAGGAAAAAGATGAAGCCAAAGAGAAGAAGAAAGCCACAAAGTAGACTATTAATGAACCAAGGAAGAGAAGGAAATATGTTGTCCAACTAGACTTAGATGAAGAAAGAATAGAGTCAGATGACAACAGCCAGTTTAGAGAGGTAAGTCCCTCCAAATCAGCCATTGACAAATTATGTGTAAATATTAGAAAAGAAAATTTGAATGGTTTAAAGACTATAGACTTTAAATAAATTCAATAAAGAAGAGAAAAATAATATAGAGAAATCAGTGTATGCAATGATGGCCAAATACAAACACACATCTGTAGAATTAGATAGTACAATGCCTAAGGAGCTATACAAGATAGTTGAGGCTAAGTGGCATTTTTGTTTACAAATGGAAAAGGAGATAAGAGAATCAACCCTAGCTAAAGTGCTACTAGACTTAACTAAAGGTCAAATAGCTAAGGAAAATAAAAGGCATAATAGAAAATTTTCTCCTAAATATAGAGCATTGTGCATCCTCCAAAATAAAATAGAGGATGTTGTAAATAAATCCACAAAATTGTGGAAGTCAATATACAAGAAAATTGATGATGTATTTGACAAGGAATATAAGATAGAGGCCAACTCAAAGAGAAAAGAAGCAAAAGAGACAATAGAGAAAGTGGAAGAGAAGAAAGATGAAGAGGAGAAGAAAGGTGAGGAAGGAAGAGTAGAAGAGGAATTAGATAAGGAGGAAGAAGAAGAGAATATAGCTAAAGGAGAGGAATAGGCATTAGATGAATAGGAAGAACAAAGTGTGCAAGATACACAAATGCCACTTCCTAGCCCTCCTCATGCCACCATCACATTTGTAGAGACCATAAAAATAAAGGATGTTATTAACACTTCATGTCAAAACATCTATCCATTAACTGCAGAGGATCTCTCAAAGATCCTAGATCAATCTACACAACAAGCTCGTCTATGTACAAACCCAGTGTTGATCAATGTTGATGAGTTAAACAAGGCAATAACAGATCCAAAAGAAGTCAAGGTGCAAACATAAGAAACACCTTCAACCTTTGATGCTACTAAACTCCTACTACTTCTACCACCATCTCCGTTAAAAGTAGTAAGTGATGCACTTCAGATGCCAAGTGCAATAGCAAGGGAAGATACAAGAAAACAAGAACAATCAACAGGTTCACCCCCAACAATTGTTAGTGATAAAAGGAAATTAGAGGAAAAGAAGGAAGAAACAAGAGATGAGGAGCAAGCTGCAATATAGACATTGGTTGAATTAACAAAAATTGGAACTCCCACTGAGACTCTTCAAAAGCTAAGCATTGATATGATATCAATACAAGTTCAAACACCAGGCTCGAGCTCTAGAAAGGTAGCCAAGATACTTCACTATGGAGATCCTGAACTTGATGAAGAGATCATCATTCCCTCCTATGAATCTAGAATCCTCACCATAGAAAAGATAAATGAAATACAAGGTGCACTGGATAGGAGAAAGAGACAAGAAGTATTAAGAAGAGAATACAAGTATAGGCAAGCATTGAACAAGATAAAGGACATCTTCATGGATGCCTTCAGCTTGTAGTCACCAGATGAAACAAGGCCTATAATAGAACAACTATCAAATATAGTTGATCAAGTGACTAATGCAGACCATGATACAAATATAAAATTAATGGAATGGTCAGAAAGAAAATTCCAAGGCAAAGTAAATGAGAAAATATCAAATGATATAGCATTAGCACAAGTTGAATTGGCTAAGAAACTAGAAAGAGTGAAAATTATACTTGGGAACACTTTCTCATTGTACAAAAAACTATGTGATTTTTCTAACTTCACACAAGAGACTAGCCAAAGAATAATGAGCTTGGAAAGAAATCTCAAGATTTCTATCATGCAACTTCCAACAAATCTAGCTTAGAGTGAGAAGCATTTTGCACAAATGCTTCACACACAAAGGGAATTAGCTATATTAACAATAGAGAAGGCAAACATAAAGGCAAAATTGATGCAAATCTAGTCCTCCATAACCCCACACTTAGAGGTCCTCCATGGAGAAAGCATACGCAGAAACAATCCTAAAGAAAGATCCAAATCTTTCTACCCTAGATGGACTTGTTGTCATGACCCCAAATTTAAGGATATTTGAATAACATACTATATAATGCTAATAATTAAGAATAATAATAAATAGATAATAATAAATATCATAATTACATTATGAAACCAAAGAAAATTATAATATATTCACGTTTGAACTAATGATAATTAATTGATATAATAATGTATATAAATAAAATATATATAGACTATATAGATAAAATAGTCCTTTTATTTGGTGTAATTATACTAATCATAATATTATAAATATACTCCTCATAATAATGATTATTAGTAATATATATATTAATAAATACATTAATTAATATATATATCTATATGCCTAACCAATGACACACACATTATATTTAAATATAAACTTAACAAATATAATACATACCCAATCAACGTTTTTAAAAGAACAAGCAAAGTTATACACCACGGTATCGCATTAAAGAGTAACATACATTGAATTACGTAAAGGGTGGCAATCACCAAATTCTATTAACCCAAGTGCAAGGAGGTATGTGTTAGGAACCTGTGTGTTCCTTCTGTTTATTTTGTTAGAGTAGTGTTGTTGGACGCATATGCTTTGTAAGTCGTCCCGTGAGTATATTTTATTATCCCACATGCATAGGTAGTATTACTTTTCTAGATCGTACTCAGTATATAAGAATAGGTTGAGGCCCTTGATGGGCACGGACGAATTTATTGTATTGAGCTTGCTCAAAGGAGGTTACCCCCTCGAAGTGGCCTGCGATCAGTAGATTCATTCTGAGTTCTGCTATCATTTTGTATTCTGTTATTTCGAGCATTCTCACGATATTGCTATAAGGAGGTTCATCACATCTGGTATCAGAGCACTCTCTTGGGCTCGCTGGGTGGAAATTACATCAAATTTTTTTTCTGTCGTGGCCTTCAGGTTCCTCTCACTTCTAATATCTCTTGTTATTGCAATAACTCTTTTCAGTTGTTCTATCTGTGAGTGAATTTTTCTAAGTCGACTGTTCAAAAAAAAAGAGTAAAAATTTTTCTGTTTTTTAGTCGTAGCTTCCTTGTTTGCTTTCTGTTTCTGCTCATACTTCCGCAGAACGTCTGCAATATCATTTTGCATACTTCCTTCCTTGGCGACCCAACCCCAAATTTTACATATCAAAGCCCTAAATCCCTCATTTATCTAATTTTAGGGTTTGCCCTATCTTTTTCACCTCTCATCCAATCGCCACCAAACTGAGCCACAAGATTCAATTCCTCATTTTGCTCCCTTATCCCTCTTGGACTGTTTGCCTCATTTCGCCTCCCTACCCTTGAAACCCTCATTTTTATGTTTCCCTTGTCCCCAGATAGTCTCCCACCACCCGTCGAACACCCATTTCCTATCTGAGTTTTACCCAAATCCAAGTTTGCCGTAACTAAAAAAGTTTTTGTTTCTCATCTTCTACCCATTCCAAAAAAAAAAAAAAAAAAAAAAAAAAAAAAAAAAAAAAAAAAAAAAAACCTTGCTTTATGGTTGTTACGCGTACAGGAGCAAAAATCATGGAAGAAGAAATGGCATCCCTCAAAACCAAACTTCAAGATCTGGATGACAAAATTCTGGGTCTTAACTTTCAGCAGTCAGCCATGAGCCGAAACCATTCAGGAGATACTGGGTCCTCTTCTGGCAATTTCCGTGGACCAAAGCTTGATTTTCCACGCTTCGATGGTTCTGATCCGACTGGATGGATCTATAGGGCAGAGCAGTATTTCAGCTTGCATAATACTTTGGATAACCACAAAGTCCCCCTTGCATCTTTTCATTTGGAACATGAAGCTCTTCAATGGTTCCGTTGGTACATCAAGGCTAATGTAGGCCCAACGTGGAGAGACTTGTGCACCCTCATTTTGGAGCGCTTTGGCCCTAGTTCCTTTGATGATTTCACAGGAGCACTCACTAAACTGCGTCAAACAGGCACTGTAAGAGAATACCAGATAGAGTTTGAAAAATTAGCTAATTACACAGAGGGCTTGTCTGATGAATTCTTCCGTAGTTGTTTTGTCAGTGGTCTGAAGGATGCACTTCGCTCAGAAGTCAAAATGTTTCGACCTACTACAATGATGGAAGCCCTTGGGTTGGCTAAGTTAGCGGAAGACAAGATTAGTGCTCTACAACGCTCCAGATCTAATTTTGTTCCATTCAGAAATACAGGTTCTCACAACCCTCCAGTCATACCAGCTCCCAGAACTACTCCGATCAAGCACTTGTCTGAAACAGAGATGCGAGTCAGGCGAGACAAAGGGCTTTGTTATAATTGTGATGAGAAATGGTCTCGGGGCCATAGATGTGTTCAGCAAAAGCTCTATCTCTTGGATGTGGATTCTCCACCGGAACTGGAAGAATATGTAGATGCTCAGGAAACAGTGGATGATGAGGTTGAGCCTCACCAGCCTGAACCTCCTTCACCAGAAGCTCCACCAGAGATATCTGTCCATGCTTTGGCAGGAGTCACTACTCCACAAACCATGCGGGTCCAGGGTTTCTTCAAGAAGATCCCTCTTACTATACTCATTGATTCTGGTAGCACTCATAACTTCATTGATCCACGAATAGCCAAACAGGCTGATTGCTTTATCCATCCCTGCTCTAGCTTTGAAGTCATGATTGCCAATGGGGGCACTTTACCTTGTAAAGGGAAATGTCGCAATGTGCGTCTCTCTATTGGAGATTATAACATGCGCTCTGACATGTTTGCCTTACCCTTAGGTGGCTGTGATGTGGTTTTGGGTGCCCAATGGTTACGCACTCTTGGCCCCATTCTCTGGGATTTTGCTGAACTTTGGATGCAGTTTTCAGCCGAGGGGCACCAACACACTTTGAAAGGCTTAAAACCAGGGTCTCTCAGCATCATCAGTTCACACCGTATGGAAAAACTTCTTAAGAAGAATTCACATGGTGTCATCGCTCAGCTCCATTCCATTCAGATGCAGCCATCAGCAGTCTCTAGCACTCCTGCCGATCTCCAACACATTTTGGACAAGTATTCTGGTGTATTTGTTGAACCTGTGGGATTACCTCCTTCTCGTCCAGAGGACCACCGTATTCAGCTCCTTCCTGGCAGTGTTCCGCCCAACATCAGGCCCTACCGCTACCCATTTCATCAGAAGACCGAAATCGAGATACTTGTCCGTGACTTACTGAAGCAAGGTATTATTCGCCCTAGTACCAGTTCCTTTTCTTCTCCAGTTCTGCTTGTTCGCAAAAAAGATGGGTCATGGCGACTCTGCATTGATTTCCGAGCACTTAATCATCTCACTATAAAGGACAAGTTTCCCATTCCAGTTGTTGATGAACTTCATGGGGCTCATTTTTTCTCCAAGTTAGATCTTCGTTCTGGGTATCATCAAATTCGAGTTAATGAGGAGGATATACCTAAAACTGCCTTCCGCACACATGATGGTCACTATGAATTTTTAGTCATGCCCTTTGGCCTCACAAATGCTCCTTCAACATTTCAGGCAGTGATGAATAACATATTTCGACCATACCTCCGGAAATTCATTCTGGTCTTCTTTGATGATATCCTCATATATAGCAAAACTTGGGCTGAGCATCTCCATCATCTGGAGCTTGTCTTGCAACTTCTCTCTGATCATCAACTCTGTGCAAAACTATCTAAATGTGTGTTTGGCCAGGAGGAAGTGGAGTATCTCGGGCATATTGTTGCACACCATGGAGTGCGGGTGGATCCTACAAAAATAGATGCCATGAAAACTTGGCCGCATCCTAAAACTCTCAAGAGCCTTCGGGGTTTTTTGGGGTTGACTGGCTACTACCGCAAGTTTGTCAAAGATTACGGGAAAATTGCAGCACCATTGACAGCTCTGTTAAAAAAGGATGCCTTCTCCTGGACCCCTGTTGCTGAGACTGCATTTGAACAACTGAAACAGGCTATGTGCAGTACACCTGTTCTCGCAATGCCAGATTTTTCCAAACCCTTCACTATTGAGAGTGATGCTTGCGGCAATGGATTGGGTGCTGTTCTCCTGCAAGATGACCATCCTATTGCGTTCACTAGCAAAGCCCTCTCTGGTAAGAATCTAGCCCTCTCTACTTATGAAAAAGAAATGATGGCTATTTTGCATGCTGTACAGAAGTGGCGGCCATACCTCTTAGGGAGTCATTTTTGCATCAGAACCGATCACCAAAGTCTGAAATACTTCCTGGAACAACAGGTATCCTCTCCTACACAACAGAAATGGGTCAGCAAACTCATGGGGTATGATTATGAGATCACCTACAAGAAGGGTAAGGAGAATATTGTGGCAGATGCTCTTTCTCGCACATTTGATAATCAAGCTTCCCTTTCCGCTATTTCTATGCCCATTCCCAATTGGTTAGCGTCTGTTCAGCAGGGCTATGACAGTGACTCTTCTTTATCTCAAATCATTCACCAGCTAGCCAATAATCCTTCTGCTATACCACATTACTCTTGGGATGGTGCTTCTCTTCGATACAAGGGTCGGCTAGTGCTTCCTCAGAACCCAGCTCTACATCAGGCTATTTTTTATGAACTCCATGCTTCTCCTTCAGCAGGGCACTCAGGCTTCCTCAAAACTTATGAGCGAGCAAGGAGAAACTTCTTTTGGAAAGGGATGAAACAGACGATTCAACAGATGGTGGCTGAATGTGATACTTTCCAACGCCACAAGGGTGAAACGACCCTCCTTCCTGGCTTGCTCGAACCATTGCCCATCCCTACACGGATTTGGACTGATATTTCTATGGATTTCATTGAAGGGCTTCCTAAATCCGGTGGCAAGACAGTGATCTTGGTTGTGGTTGATCGTCTCTCGAAATATAGTCATTTTTGTGCCCTCAGCCACCCCTATACTGCCTCCTCTGTTGCACAAATCTTCATGGACCAGATATTTCGTCTTCATGGACTCCCTTCTTCCATTGTCTCTGATCGTGATGCAACTTTTACCAGTCATTTTTGGACTGAACTGTTTCAGAAAACTGGCACCAAACTGAAGATGAGTTCGGGCTATCACCCACAAACTGATGGTCAAACTGAAATTGTCAATAAATGCTTGGAAACTTATCTTCGTTGCTTCACTTCCGAACAGCAACATCAGTGGGCCAAGTGGCTCCCTTTAGCTGAATGGTGGTACAATACCTCTTACCACACTGCCTCTAAAATGACTCCATATGAAGCAGTCTATGGTCAGGCACCTCCAGTGCTCCTTCCCTACACTCCCAACAGCTCACCAGTCCAGGCAGTTGACATAGTTCTCCACAGCAGGGATCAGATTCTTCGTACCTTACAGGATAATCTTCACATGGCCCGTAATCGGATGAAACAGCAAGCAGATCAACACCGTTCTGAGCGCTCATTTCAAGTTGGGGATATGGTTTTTCTTCGTCTACAGCCATACAAACAATCCTCCCTAAAGCTGAAAGGGCGTCATAAGCTGGCCCCAAAATTTTATGGGCCTTATAAGGTTCTGCAGAAGATTGGTTCAGTTGCTTATAAACTAGAACTTCCTCCTTCTTCCCGCATTCATCCAGTCTTTCATGTTTCTTGTCTAAAGAAAGTTCTGGGTACCACTGTCAGAGCACAAACTACTCTCCCTGAAATGGATACGGAAGGATCCATTATCCTGGAGCCGGTGGCAATCATTGACCAGCGCACTCGCCAGCTTCGCTCTCGCTCCATCTCTGAGGTCTTGATTCAGTGGCATGGCATGCAACCAGAGGATGCTACCTGGGAACCCCTTCTTCAGATTCAACAACAATTTCCACACCTTAAGCTTTGAGGACAAAGCTTTTTTCTAAGGGAGAGGGGATGTTAGGAACTTGTGTGTTCCTTCTGTTTATTTTGTTAGAGTAGTGTTGTTGGAAGCATATGCTTTGTAAGTCGTCCCGTGAGTATATTTTATTATCCCACATGCATAGGTAGTATTACTTTTCTAGATCGTACTCAGTATATAAGAATAGGTTGAGGCCCTTGATGGGCACGGACGAATTTATTGTATTGAGCTTGCTCAAAGGAGGTTACCCCCTCGAAGTGGCCTGCGATCAGTAGATTCATTCTGAGTTCTGCTATCATTTTGTATTCTGTTATTTCGAGCATTCTCACGATATTGCTATAAGGAGGTTCATCACAGTATGAGCATTCAAGAATTCCGCATCGACATTAATGGGAGGGGCATGGTACGATGTCTTAAGGAGCATACTAAACAAATCGTTAGACTTTCCATTATGCTGAGGGATATGACTATTCTATTCACAGACGCTTCCCAGTATTGTAGAACCAGAATCAGTGTGCAAAGAACATTAACAAATAAAGTAAACATTCACAAACCAAAAACTAAATTCACATATATGCTTAGACAAAGAAAGCAAACAAGAAGTGCAAACCTCACAAGAGAAAACAATCCATGCTTTCTTGATTCTGTAGATGTGTCCTTTTGCTTTGGATGTATGCTCAAGATGCTCAAAAGCTGCTTCAATGGAGATGGGTAATGGCAAATTGGTAGCTTTGTGAGCTCTCAATTTGGCATTATAAGGGTATGGTTGATGGCTTTGGTTCTCAAAATAGCACGGTAACTTTAGCTCAAAGATTGTTGATGAAATGGCTTGGGATGGGATTCAATTTATAGGCTAACGGGTAGAGAGATGGAGGGCTTAGATGCAAGGATGGATGAAGGCTTAAGGAGGGCTAGGATGCACTCAAAGGAGAGCACATGGATTGTGCTTGTTTAGCACCAATGGGAAGGTGACACTTGTCACAAGGAGGATGAGTGTGAGAGGGTAGGGTAAAGGGTTGGTCAAAGTCATGATGAGTGGGGTTGAGTATGTAAGAGGGATGTAAGAGGAATGAGTGTGGAAGAGGGAAGAGTGTGGAAGATGGGTGTAAGAGTCATGAGTGGGCTTGTAAGAGTCTTTTATGTTTTGTAAGAGCACTCATGACTTAGTGGTTGGGTTTTTTGAGGGGAGACTTTGGTTTGGATTAGGAAAGTCTTAAACTTGTTTAAGGAATGTGACAACAATAGGGGGTGGATTAGGCTTGGGTTTAGGATTAGATTAGGGATCTTAGAGATGTGCAAGTGGATGGCATTAATGAGGGTGGGTGAGTTAGTGGCTAAGCTAGGTTAGTATGGGTGGATGGGGTGGATTAGGCTAAATGGAGGATTAGAGATAGGTTAGAGGTTTTTGAATTTGAGGATTTCATTTATCAAATAGATTTATTTAATAAATGGGGCTTTTTGGAATTAGATAGAAGAATAGGATTTAATTGATAAATAATAGATTATTTGATTTATCAATTAGGACTATAGATGATTAATTAAATTAATCAACTAGGGGATGACAAAGGATTAATTAAATAAGAATTTAATTAATGATGCCTTTAGAGATGGCTAAATTAGATTACCAAAGCAGTGTAATCAAATTTCGGTGTCTGCAAGTATAACTAGCATATAAAAAGTGTAAGGTTGTAGATAGGGTAGATCATCACGGGAGAAGATAGAAAACTCGCTGGTAAACGCATTCAATAGGATCAGTGACAAAGTACGAAGGACGTAAGCACTCTATTCGTAGTCAGGACGTACACAGACATCGAATAGATGGAAAGAGATACATAATTCTCTTAATTGTTGATATACAGTTAATATACATTGGAAGAGTAATATGAGGCATCAAAACCATAACTGCCACCCTCTCAGCGCAGAACCATGTACTGACCATGCATTGATATTGGTCTTGGTGCTCAACGAAGGCATTCATTATTATTATTCCAATCCTGTCGATAGAGGAGACATATTAAAGCAATATTAATAAGAAGAATATTAGGTTGAGCAAAGACATAAATTAATAAGGGAGAAATATAAGAGGAAATATAATTAGAAAAGAATCTAATTTCAAATTTCCTTTATCCTCTACAAAGTTATCATTTACACAAAGTATCATATACATATATAAACTCAAGAAATTAGACATTCTTGGTAATAAATATAATTTCAGGTATTAAACAACTATTTAGAGCCTTTCATAAGACCCTTTAATTAGAATCTAAGAGCGATTTGAGGAACTTTTAAAAAGGGGTCATTACAATTGGTATCAGAGCCTGATCCTGCCATCCTGAAAATATAGTAAATGACAAGAGGAGCAAAGATGAACAAACAAATATCTAATGAACTTAGAAATATTATGGAACAAACAAACCAAACTCTAGCAAAGCAAATGGAGAAATCAAACCAAGCACTCCTTCAAGCATTGCAAAACATGGGAAATTCCATAAACAATCTAATAAACAATAATGCTAGTGGAAGAGACATAAGTTCAAACCACTCAGAAAATAATGGAGCTTCATCATCTTAGGTGCCCAAACCCCCTTTCTTACCTCAAGAGGACCCCTTGATGGAAGGAGAGGGACGAACAACCAATCATGCCATTGAGAATGCAAGAGCTTATGCCAGTCTTGAACCAGAAATCAGGGAGCTAGTAACATTTAGAGAATTCTGTGAAGCCAACAGGAAAGAAACTCCTAGGAGAGAAAGAAGATTGCAAAATCAAGATCTTAAAAGCAAGGTAAATAAAGTAACACTTCCAAATTTTGATGGATCGAAAAAGACCACTGCATGCGCTTGGCTACAAAAATTGAACACTTATCTTACCCTTAGCCCGATGACAAAAAAGGATGCACTTCAATTTGCGATCCTTCACTTGGAAGGCACAACACATGATTGGTGGCATCATGGCCTTATTACTCAAGGACACCAAAATATTACTTCTTATGAAGAATTCTCTCAAAAACTCATTAAAAGGTTTGATAGAAAGCACCCTCAAGAAGACTTTAGGAAGTTGACTCAAATCAAACAACAAGGATCAATCGAAGGTTATATAACTGAATTCCAAAAACTCTCAGTCAGAGTTACAGGAGTAGATAATGACAGAATCACTTACTTGTTCGTGGAAGGATTAAAAGATTCACTAAGAGGGTTGGTTAGTGCTCTTAAACCAACATCTTTGGACGATGCCATTGAAACAACTTTGAGATTAGAAAGTTCATCATCAAGTTGTAGACCTTCAAACAACCATTGCAAACCATTCCATAATACGAGTGAAAAGCACAAGCAAGAATTCCCAAAAAGAAAATGTTTCCACTGTGGCGAGGACTTTGGAAAGGGTCACCTATGCCAAGATGAGAAAGCCTGAAAACAACGAGAAGACTTAAGAAGGAAGAAATTATGTTTCAAATGCGAGGAATCATGGGAACCAGGACATAAATGCGGAAAGAAAAGTCAAGTTCATAGAATAAAGGAAATATTTGACCCAGAATTAGAAGGGACAACACCGAAGAAGATGAGATATGATCAAGGGAACAAATGGAGCTTCGAGGAAGTTCAACCATAGTTAAAAATATGAAATTGTAAGTTCCTTAATTAATGTAATCATAAAGGTGAAAAATTGATTATTTGAGAAATGATTTAGGAATTTCAAGTAGCTTTCCTATGGAGTCTACAATCAAGGAAGGTCTATAAGACACCTTATTGTAGTACTAGTTAAGGGAAAGACTATATAGAAACCCTACTATATTTAACTTTCCTATGGGGTCTGCAATTAAGGTAGGTCTGTTAAGACACCTTATTGTAGTATCAGTTAAGGGAAAAGCCATATTTAACTTTCCTATGGGGTCTGCAATTAAGGTAGGTCTGTTAAGACACCTTATTGTAGTATCAGTTAAGGGAAAGGCCATATTTAACTTTCCTATGGGGTCTGCAATTAAGGTAGGTCTGTTAAGACACCTTATTGTAGTATCAGTTAAGGGAAAGGCCATATTTAACTTTCCTATGGGGTCTGCAATTAAGGTAGGTCTGTTAAGACACCTTATTGTAGTATCAGTTAAGGGAAAGGCCATATTTAACTTTCCTATGGGGTCTGCAATTAAGGTAGGTCTGTTAAGACACCTTATTGTAGTATCAGTTAAGGGAAAGGCCATATTTAACTTTCCTATGGGGTCTGCAATTAAGGTAGGTCTGTTAAGACACCTTATTGTAGTATCAGTTAAGGGAAAGGCCATATTTAACTTTCCTATGGGGTCTGCAATTAAGGAAGGTCTGTTAAGACACCTTATTGTAGTACTAGTTAAGGGAAAGACTATAAGGGCATCTATCCTTCCTATGGAGTCTACAATCAGGGAAGTGCTGCTATGATATCTTATTGCAGTACTAGTTAAGGGGAAGATAGTAAGGGAATCCTACCACTTTCCTATGGAGTTTACAATTAGGGGAGAACACCCTATTGTAATACTAGTTAAGGGGAAGATAGTAAGAGCACCCTATCAACTTTCGTATGGACTCTGCAATCAAGGGAGAGCAGTTAGGACACCCTATTGTAGTGCTAGTTAAGGGAAAGATAGTAATGACTCCTTTTCACAAGAACCTTTCTAGCCAAACAAGCAATCCACTAAGTAGACCACCTCGTGTGGATGCCTAACACCTACCACCGGGGCCAAGGGGGCCAAAGTTTCGCTCTTGGGCTTAGCATGGATTTGGCTTGGATTAACTTATTATCATTCAACATTTCTTTGAAGTTCATATATATACATGTACTGATGCTTATTTTGTGGTTGCAGGGTTATAAGCCTAACGAAGAAGTATAATCATTGTGCATTATTAATTTTAGGATCTAATCAAGGTTATGTATGATGTGTCTACATCGTGTCTACTTTGTGTCTTCATGCATCAATGTGTATGCTTTGTGTTTTCTTCGTGTCTTCATACATTCATATGTGTACTTTGCATTCAAATACATACTACATGTGTGGCTCTTTATAGAATAGAATGAAGTAATCTTACAAGTAAAATTTTTGAATGGGATCTAGTAGTCAATTTTTTATATTAGGCAAACAAATATGAGAATGATTATTGCTTGAGGACAAGCAAATTTGAGACGGGCGGACTTGTCATGACCCCAAATTTAAGGATATTTGAATAACATACTATATAATGCTAATAATTAAGAATAATAATAAATATCATAATTACATTATGAAACCAAAGAAAATTATAATATATTCACGTTTGAACTAATGATAATAAATTGATTAATAAATTAATTGATATAATAATGTATATAAATAAAATATATATAGACTATATAGATAAAATAGTCCTTTTATTTAGCGTAATTATACTAATCATAATATTATAAATATACTCCTCATAATAATGATTATTAGTAATATATATATTAATAAATACATTAATTAATATATATATATATCTATATGCCTAACCAATGGCACTTACATTATATTTAAATATAAACTTAACAAATATAATACATACCCAATCAACGTTTTTAAAGGAACAAGCAAAGTTATACACCACGGTATCGCATTAAAGAGTAACATACATTGAATTACGTAAAGGGTGGAAATCACCAAATTCTATTAACCCAAGCGCAAGGAGGTATGAGCATTCAAGAATTCCACATCGACATTAATGGGAGGGGCACGGTACGATGTCTTAAGGAGCATACTAAACAAATCGTTAGACTTTCCATTATGCCGAGGGATACGACTATTCTATTCACAGACACTTCGCAGTATAAATAGCATATAAAAAGCGTAAGGTTGTAGATACGGTAGATCATCATGGGAGGAGATAGCAAAATCGCTGGCAAACGCATTCAATAGGATCAGTGACAAAGTACAAAGGACGTAAGCACTCTATTCGTAGTCAGGACATACACAAACATCGAATAGATGGAAAGAGATACGTAATTCTCTTAATTGTTGATATACAATTAATATACATTGGAAGAGTAATACGAGGCATCAAAACCATAACCGCCACCCTCTCAGCACAGAACCATGTATTGACCATGCATTGATATTGGTCTTGGCGCTCAACGAAGGCATTCATTATTATTATTCCAATCCTGTCGATAGAGGAGACATATTAAAGCAATATTAATAAGAAGAATATTAGGTTGAGCAAAGACATAAATTAATAAGGGAGAAATATAAGAGGAAATATAATTAGAAAAGAATCTAATTTCAAATTTCCTTTATCCTCTACAAAGTTATCATATACATATATAAACTCAAGAAATTATATATTCTTGGTAATAAATATAATTTTAGGTATTGAACAACTATTTAGAGCCTTTCATAAGACCCTTTAATTAGAATCTAAGAGCGATTTGAGGAACTTTTAAAAAGGGGTCATTACACTTGTACACCTTGCTACAGAGACAGCCATCCAACACAAGTCACTGGACATTGCATTGGAGAATTGGGATGCAACTCTAAAGATACTCCTGGAGGTAAATAATACATTTTTGGATAAGTATGGTATTACTCCTTAGAACCCTTTGACATTAGTGTCAAAAAGGGGGAGATATATACATTAGGGGGAGATATGTATATATGGGGAGATATATGGATATATATGAAGATTATGGAGAATACCAAATTTTGATAATTTTGATTATATTCTTTCATTCATTTTGAGAATTAAGTGGAAAGTCTATAGATAGCCAAAAAGGGGGAGACAAGAAATAAGACAAAGTGAGGGGGAGATGCAAAATTTTGACATGCATGTGTAAAACAGATCTAAAACAAGGAACATGAATAGGATAAAGGACATAGAGAATCAGGCACATCAACACAAAATTTTAGTTTTAAGAATGGACTAGGCATAATCGACTCAGGGGAAGTCATAAGGTATATTGTTGCTCACAAAATTTTGAACAATTTTTGAAATTTTGCATGTATGCTAAGCAAGAATAAAGAATGTACTCAATTAGATCAATTCATTAATGCATAATTAAGTATTTTTGACACTCATGTCAAAGGGGGAGATAATTGGTCTTAGAATGATCTTGACATTCGAGTGTCAACACACTTAACCAATTCCACCATATATGTCGAGTACACTATGTATGCAGAGTGAGTTATAGTAGTTGTTGAGTTAGAATCTTAACAGGTGCTGAGTCATAGTTCATGCCGAGCAACACAAGAGTGTAATAGGTGTCGAGCAATCTAGAAATGCAACATGTGCCGAGCACTAGTAATATAATATGTGCTGAGCAACATAAGAGTGTAATAAGTGCCAAGAAATTTAGATATGTAACATGTGTTGAGAACCACTAATATAATATGTATCGAGTAACATATAATCAACATATGAGTTTGTGCCCTCACAAACTCAGCTGTAAACCATTTTTGGAGCCAAAATAGAGAGATTTCAAAGGAGAAAAAGGATAAGGATAAATATTTACATTCCCTATACGATCTGCATGCAACCAATCAGAAAAATGGAGAAGGCATCCAACCAATAAGAAAAATGCAAGGAATAAGCAGGAATTTAAGATTCAATATGGATCATAGATCCATACCTAACCCTAAGTCTTCACAATCTTTAAAAGGAGGTCAAAAACCCATTGCATATGCGGATGAGAAAAATGTATGGGGAGACTATAGCAAAATTTTAGTGTGAAGAAGGAAAGACTTAGAGGAACAAAGCAACAATTTTATATCTAGTTGAGTAGAACAACACAAGGGACAAGGAACATGATTAGATATCAAATCTCAGAGGATCAAGATCAGAGAGAGTAAATCAAGTGCCTGAATCTAGCAATTAGAGATTGCATACTATCAAGGTTATTGTTCTAATACTTTCTTGCCATTGTATTAGATGATGAAAATCCTATGTTGATAGGTTAGCTTAACAACTATGTGGGAAAACCTTTGGAGAACATGATAAAAATCCTATTGAATTAGGTGGGTTTAACAGCCTATTGTAAATCCTTTAACAGGGTGACACTTCATGTAAAGTGTTTGTAAATCCTCTAACCAGGTCACTATTGACACAGTGTAAAGCCTTTAACAGGGCAAACCATCAGAAGTGGTTGAACATTTATTGCTGCAGTAATTTTTGTGGGTATCATCCCCACCCCAGTTTTACCTTCTTATTCCTAGAGGGTTTCTAGGTTAACAAATCTAGTGTTATGTGTTATTGCATGTGTTTACTTTGTGCTCATTTATATGTTTACATGCATGCAATTTATTTTTAGTTATATGTTTAAAGGATTGAAAAATGTTAAAAGTGTTATACTTTTGATTCACCCCCACCCCCAAAAGTACTTTTCCCATTTGAACATTCCAACCATCATGTAGTACCTACTTTTTCTTGCGCTATCTTCTCAACTCTTTTGTCTTTTCTTCTTCGCCAAAACTTCTTGTGGAAAAAATATTTTCTCTAAGGTGAGATTTTATAGGTCCAATTGTGGTATCTCAATTATCTTATCCAGACTAACCTTAGTATCTAGTGAAACATCTTTTATTACCTTCCTCTTTCTGCTAGGTGAAGGAGTGCTACTTCTCGACACTACTTTGAGAGATGGTGAAGGTGTATCACCACCCAATCTTGCTTGTTCATCTATTCTCAAGACAATAATAGGTGCACTTTGTTCAACTTTATTTGATTCTTTACCTTCCTCAATATGAGTTTTTGAAACAATCTTATTATTTACACTTGTTTCATTCTCTTCACCATCTACCTCTAAACTTGTGAGTCTTGACAGCTCAGCCTCTGGAGTATTAGGGGTGTCAGAATGTGTTGGGGACATGTTGCCTTATGGAATCAATACTCCTAAACTATCTCAACTTCTATAATAATCTTTGATGTTTATAGTTTATATCTCTTTCTCTGCTCCTTTTGTTGACAATTCAAAAATGTTTTTCCATAAAAACTCACTTTGATGTTGTACATCTTACTCTTTATTTTGTAAAATAAAAAATGTTCTATAATTAGGAACAAATCTTCTCCTATATATTGCCAAAAATGTGTCCTATTGCTTCTGGGATAAATTAGGTATTACTCTAAGTAATGTGTTAGTCCTTATCTTTATCTCTACATGTTCCCATCTTTTCTTCAATCTATCATATAGATCTTGAAGTATCTTCTTCTTTATTTCTCTAGGAGCTAGTTTGTAATTTGTAATCATATCTACCATAGCCTCCTTAATTTTATTTCTATCATCATTATCTAGTGTATCATACTTTACAAATTTAAAACTAGATAATCCTAAGGAGATCCTTATGTTTGTACATACCTCTTCAATGGATTTTTATTTCCCTCCAGGTGGTTCTCTGACCATTCTCCTTCTTCTTTTGGTTTTGGGGGCATTAGGATTAGTAGTCTCCACTACTCTCTTCTTTGTAGTCTACTTGGCACCAGTAGCTACTCTAGTCCTTGGCTTGCTTGGTGGTGGAGGTGTCACTACCAACTTCTTCTTTTTTCCTTGAGCCTTCTTTCTCGATGGCATTATGACAACTAGGGATTTTCCCTTATCACCTTCTTCTTCTTCCTCTTCCTCACCACCATTCTCTTTTTCTTCATCTTCACCAAGACCTTGTATTATC
Organism: Cupressus sempervirens; assembly: GCA_028749045.1. Classification (NCBI taxonomy): domain Eukaryota; kingdom Viridiplantae; phylum Streptophyta; class Pinopsida; order Cupressales; family Cupressaceae; genus Cupressus; species Cupressus sempervirens. The sequence goes on from CM053792.1 coordinate 204,601,646, forward strand.
TACACTAGTCCTTTTCCCTTGCCTAGGGTACCCAGTTTAGCTTCTAGGTCTTCAATAATTTTCTTCCTTTTCTTCTCCTTGGAAGCTATCTTGATATTCATAGTTATTCTCATTTTGGCTTCTTCCACCAAAAAATTCAACCTCAACATCTATCTCTTCTTTTAATAGTGCACCAATGTTTGCACTTACTATATCACTATCAATCTCACATTCAAAACTTTGTAACCAAGCCCTCCTTGGTTTCATTGCCTATACAAAAGTGTTGTCCACATCAACAAGAAAATATATGTCACTCCAATATTTTGTGACCAACTCTTTATTTATCCTCATTCTCCTTTTCATCATTTTCTTGAATTCTTCAAAATAAACATTCATTACGTATATTCTCAAAAGAATTTCCTAATTGAGTAATATACTCATTTATTTGTCTTATTACTGATTTGTCTTTCTCCCATCCAATATCACCAATACCAATAAAATACTTTTGGATATAAAAGAATATAAAAATAGTGAGGGATCCAAACTTACACATTGAATTCTTCACTTTTCTTATGGATAAAAGATTTTCTACAAGTTGTAATCTTTTTAAGCTCAGAAAGATCATACTCATGATCTTTTAGTACTATCTTCCACGCTTGATCCACAACCATACAAGGTATACTATTCAATTTTCTCAATTGATAGAATTTTTGAGCAATGATTCTCACTAAAAATTCAATTAGTGGATTAGAAATGCTTGTAATGGACATACCGCATCCATTCTACTTGGCTCCTGTATTAGCACCAACTTCTTCACAACTCAAACATCGCATAATTTTCTTCTTGTCTAGGTTTGGATAGCTAGTAACCTTATGAATTATTTTCCTTATGATCGCCATAGGCCCATTCAATAGCCAATACTTCATGTCATGAATTTTTCTCAAAATAATTTTAATCTACTCGATTTTGAAATTTCTCAAGAATTCTAGGGCATGAGTTAACCCTTTCCTCTCAACAATTTGAAATTCATCCTTCAAGATTCTTTCATTGCACAACTTCTCATAAGCTTCTCTAATTTCATAATATCCTACTTCTCCAATTTTACACATGTAACAACTTCTAATATCATGGTCATAATGACATTAGGTGGTATCAAGAATACACACCCATTGAGTCTCCTTTCATAAAAATCTTTGGAATAACATGAAACTTAGGTGGAGGACAAATGTCACTCTTCACTAGTTGGATTCTACTAACTTTTTGACTCATTCCAGTGGTTGATGAAGCTACCATGTTCATAGTTAGGGTTAGAAGTTCTTTCTCCTCTAGATACTTGACACAAGGTAGATATTCACTCATTCAAGGTTCTTCATCCAAATTAATCTAGAGATTTTTGCCAGTTGCTAAAATTTCCAAATCACTCTACGCTCTCAAAAATATGAATGTAAGGTATGTAATAATGTCTTATAAATTCATTACATACCTTCTTTTGATCAATTTAGGGGCTCCATTAATGTTTTGTACTTAGGTGAGGGGAAGCCAACTATCTTGGTCAATATCGATGCCTTTCAACTAGGTCTATGTTATTAGAGCTCAGTCTCTTCCATGTCATTCGGTCTCTACCATTCCTCTTCTTAAGTGCTTAGTCTATGTTTCAATGCTCGGTCAACATAGATGATTTTACTAACACTTGACAACCTTTCACACTTTTTCTCTTATGCATCTTCACATATGCAAATAAGAATTTTTGGCACATTACCATGTAAGGAATTGATGTAGGATATATCAATTATGTATATAGTTCCATAAATACCTCTATTTCTTAGATTGAAATGACATGATGACCTTCTCCATTGGATTAGGTGACCTCAGCTTAATTAGCTCCATTATTTTGTTCTTTTGTTTTCCTTATCCATTTCTAGTTCATCTCTTTGCTAATGTTTTCAACATTTGTTTTGCCTTTTCCTTTGTCTTTTGTCTAATTTCCTAAATATACTTGACTCTTGCAGTTCTTGCTTTGATTTCCAAACTTGTGACATTTAAAACATGCATTTTTAGGTGAGTAATTATTCCTCTAATTTTTCTAGTAAGTTTTTGTTTGTGACTTGCATTCACATGCTATATGCCAATACTTTTGACAATTATAGCAATATCCTTCAAATTTAGGTATAGTAATTGTATTGCTTAGTCTTGATCTACACTCATGTATTTGATGTCCTTGTTTCTTGTAGTAAAAATAGTAACCAGTAAACTTAGGTTTAGAATTTTGCATACCATGTTTTATTTGATAGGTATTTATAGTATGACTAATTTTACCACAATGATAGCATGTTGGTTTGTTCTTTGACTTTGCATTCCTAAATTCTCCATTCCTAGATGATTCTCCTTTCTTAGTGCATGAATGTCATGAACCATCAAAACAACTTGAAGACTTCATGAGTTCTTCAAAGTACTTCATTACCTCTTTTTCATTTTTTGAATCTCCCCATTGATTCTTTCTCAGTTTTCAAATTCTTCAATATGTCCTTCTGTGATTTGAGATTTGTAACTTTCACATCCTTGTGATTCAATTCCTGATTTGCAAGAATTAGCTATTTCATCATGTCTAGTTGAGTATTTGTAAGCTTATACACATCTGATATCCTTTCTTCAAGTCTCATAGCCATTATCCATTTGTCTTCTTCAATCATAGTCCTATCTTCTTCAGCTTTCTTCTTTTGTATAGTCACTTCACATACTCTTACTGATTGGATTTCATGTTCTCTTTTTAGTCCTCTTATTTATTTATTCAAGAGCTTGTTCTTGTCAAGTAGATCACTAGATGTGTTGTCATTTAGATTGACTGATTCAAACATTCCTTCAGTCTCAACTTCTTCATAGGAAAATTGTTTTATTTGGATGACAATTTCCTTTCTCTTTTTTAGGGAATCCTTCAGATATTGTCTTTCCTTCTCAAGTTTATGTAGTATGAGTAGGATGTCAATGACCTAACTGTCAATAACCTTGTCCAATTTTAAAGCCTCCATCTCCAAGATCTAATCTCCAAGCTATTAAGCTTCTTTCAAAGAACCAATGCTCTGATACTAATTGTTGAATGATGAAGGTATAAACTAGATACTAAGAGGGGGGAGGGGGGGACTGGTGAATCATAATCTTAAACACTTAAAACTTTTCACCAATTCAATTGCATCTATCAATAAAATTGTGCATGTAAAACTTGTAATGTAAATTTTTTGTAATATATAAGTCTGGTCAATCACATGCATGAAAATAAACACATAACACAAGATTTGTCACCCAGAAACCCTCCAAAGTGAAGGTAAAAATAGGGTGGGGATGACACCCACAAATCTTCACTACTATAGTAATAAAGTTAACCAATTAAGGTTATAATATTTGACCATAAGATATGATCTACCCTATGTGGATTCTACCCTATTAATGGCTTAAGAGATTTTTAGGTCTCACCTTGTTAGAGGATTTAACACTTACAACAAAGTAAGGACTTTGTTAGGAGATTTATAAAGTTTTATTAAGACCACTCTATTAATAGACTTACCCTATTCAAGTTGATTAAAAATGATTTAGTACCTAACTCTTAGTTTGGTCTGTAAGCTGATTTTGACTCTTCTCCTTGCTAACTGATCCTCTCCTTTGATATGATAACCTTATCTTTCCCTTTTCACTTCACTGCTATGACTAGGTCACTTTAGCTATTAGATGATAACAAACCATTCATTGACTTCTGATCTATTCCCTTCTTATTCACATGAATACACCTCTCTATCCTTGATCTTACTTTATATGCATATGATCTGGGTTAAGATCATCACTATTAAAGAGTTATCTAGATGACTCCATGTTTTGCCTATTCATCTTGATTGTTGATCAAACAACATAGGGATCTGTGATCCACATCATGTAAGCATTTTGTAACAACCTCTGTAAGTATTAAATATTTAATAACAATCTCATCTAAACTTAAATTTTCCTTCCAAGTTAGCCTAATAATCATTTTTCTTCAATCTCTATTCCATTCCTGACTTTTACGTGGACTATGTATTGCTCAATTTTTACTATCTCTTGATGCTTAAGATTGCTATTGCTCAGTCTATATTACTCTTACAATGCTCAATATGTATTGAACTTGGCATACACCATGGAACTTAACACTTGTATGCTTAATACTTGCTTGGTCATTGATGAGCTCAGCTCATATACAAAATGTTATGTGACCATAAACTTAATTTATTCTTATAGAGATCGGTACATACTTTTCTTATGTACATGAATCGACCTATATAGAGTAGCTTGGTCACAATGATGATTGTTTGACTCTGCCTTGCAAATTACAAAGTGATTAACACTAATAGACAACAGTGGTTAGAGATACCAACAATTTCCTCCCATTAGTAAGTCCTTAAGAAAAGTGTTGAGATTCTCGAACTCATTTTTGACTTTGACAAGAGTATTGGTAAGTCTCTTTGATTAAATATTCCACTTTATAAACACTACCAAAATTGATGACAATTCCAAAAGCTGGATTCATTCAATGGACCATGCAGTGAATGAGAATAACATAGGGTGTCAAATTATTCTTGATCTTTTTACAAAGATTTCCTTTATTACTTTGCATAACTCAAGATCCAACCACTCCAAAACATGCCAACTTTTTGGAAATATCTATGTTATCCATACCTCCACAGTCAATTAGAGTACTCTTTAATAAATCATATAAATTTTTTGATGTTGCACTACAATTCAATTTAGCAATAGACAGTAGAAAGGGTTGACAACAAAGACCATTTACAGTATAAACATGCATGCACACCCAAGAAGTATTATCAATTTCTATAAATTCATCTAGAGACAATGCAATGAAATGTGACTATTTTTTTTTCTCCTTCATATCTTCTTTTTCAACCCATGCAAGACAACTAGTCCATTCCCATCCATTTTTTAGTAACCAGTGATTGTTCGAATAGTTTTGAACTTTCAAAACATGCAATAAACCAGTAATTGAAGGGTAGTGTTTCATAGGATGCCCTCTACTCAAAATATAAAAGGAAACACTTTACTAAATAAATTTTCCCACATTTTCCACTTCTATAGATTTCCCAAGGAAATCTTCAATATAACCTTTTATTGTAGAAAACTTCTCTTATAATTTCTCAAGTAACTCATATAATTTGGATCTCTTGATATGCAAACAATTGTCATTCTCTTTCCAAGCATCTATAGTTTCCTTTTTGTAAACTTTATCGACATGCTTTTCTATGGTATCATGTTTAAGTTGTAACCTCTTTTCCTTATTTGACATCTTTGTGCAAATCCTAAATCTAGATTCTACATGAGGCTCACCGTTAATTGGATTGGGAACTAGTTCAATGAATTAGAAATTTTCCACCCATTCTAATCGAAAATTCCTTTTGGACAAATCTTAGCGAGATTGATCTTTTTTAATTCTAATTTTCTTCTCCCCTTCTATGCATGAACATATTTCATGGCATCACTTTTGATTTTCTCACCCAAGTCTATAATATCAGTTTTGGCATCACTTTAAATTTTATCACCCATGTCTATAATATCATTTTGTGACTGTGACTCACTACTCAGTGGAACTACCTCAAAATCATCTTCAAGTTCATCCTCAACTGAGATAACAAGTTCACCAACTTGAACTTTTTCAAAATAGTCTCCAACTTCTAATGAATATCTTTTTATCTGAAGGATTTGAGCAAAACAAATCCACAAAGCCCGAAGAATAACATCATGTATAAACCTGTCACAGAGAAGAAAAAGACAAGAAGAGGCAAGGGTTTTCCCTAAAAATATGAAAATTGTATTCTCAGAAATGAGAAAGATAAGAGATAATTACAAAAGATCTATCTTTATAGAAGGAGATTAAAACCCTACAAAGGGTAACCTAAAAGGTAAAATCCATTTCATTATTACTAATTAATTATTAAATGTGAATGCAAAAGTGCATAAAGATGAAATCTTAAGAAGGGAGTAATTGTAATTTAATAAATGAAATGAAATTATTGATTTACTCTAATACCAACCTTGAAGATGAGCAATAATGCAGCTACAAATAATGCAGAAAGAGAAAGGAAACTACAATGCAATGCAAAAAACAAACTTGGGTCCCAACAAGAAGGCTTGATCAGGTATCTAATCACAACCAAATCAGTATGAAATGGAGAAATAGAGAAAACCTAGTGGGAAAAACTCTACTCCAAAAAGAGATAGCAAGAAAAAGAAGGAAGGAAGGAATGAATCATCATTGAGACCCCCCCAAGGACAAATTTCTTCTCAAGATACCACATGGGTGCAAAAGGTTTAGTGCAGATTTCTTCAACCTATTGCATAGTAGGAATTTACTTCAAGCTCAAAGCTCCATCCTAAATCAAATGCCCAATGAACTACATGTGAAGCTCAATTTTCTTTGTCTGTTGATGTTCAATTGCATTACAAGAAATGTGTATAGCAGTTTGATTGTCACACCACAAAAGGGTGTGAATATTAAGAGGAAATCCAAACTCTTGTACACTCAAAATTGTCCCACTCTAAACCCTTCTATCGAAATGATTCCATGAGTTTGAAATACTTGGATGTCGACTTAGAGCTCCTTGTCCATGGAGTGCAAGAAAGTGTATTTCAAGTTCAAGGGCTCTCAGCTGAGCCTTAGGAATACTCTTCTTGCTAGTAAACCATGCAATGGGAGGTTCCAAAGACAAGATGCAAGAATGCAAATGTCTCAGAGTTCCTCAAGAATGCAATGCAAATGAAGATTAAGCTAAGATGAGAATGCAAAATGTAGCTATGCTAAAACATGTATGAGAGTCTTACAATCCAAATACTAAGCTACGTGAGATAGATTATTGAAAAATAGAAGCTAAACTAACATGCAACATGAATCTAAGCTAAAATGCTATGGTATGAGAGAATGTAGACAAGAAATAGAAGTTCTCCACAAAGCTCCAAAGAAACCTGCTAGAAAACCTGTAGCATAACAATACTCAAAAGATGGATGGTTTGAGGGGGAAAGCTCTCTCCCTTTTAAAGTTGTATGGATGGTAGAGATCAAGATGAAGATGGTGGATGATCAATGGTGGAATTTGAAAAGAGGAGTGATCCATGTGCACACACAAGTTAACCAATAGAATATAAGTTGACTTGTCATATAAGTCGCAAAGCCTTTTCTTTTAATTGCAAAATAGAAAAAGGACTTTATGTGTGCACTTTAAGTGGGTTAGAAGAATGGGGTCTTTTATTTAATTAAAAAGAGACATGTTCTTTTAATCAAATAATGAACTTAGGATAGCATAGTCAAACTATAGGTTATAATCAAATAAATTGATTATTAGCAATTTGGTCTAGGTAAATGATTAAATTAATTTAGCCAAAATGTTGAAAAGGGGGCTAATAGTCTAGATGACCATTTTTAGGTGATTAGAACTCTATCCTCAACTATCAAAGCCACAAAACCTCTTGACTAGCCAATACAACTACCCTATATTCTACCTCTGTAGATGATAATGTGTGAGCATGTTGCTTCTTGCAAGACTATGTGATAGGACCAGAACCAAGATGGAAGAAAAAACTAGAAGTAGACTTGCGATCATTAATATCACTAGCCTAATCTAAATATGTGAAACCAATAATGTGAGGATCTCTTGGTGTGTAGTGAATGCCATAACATGTTGTGTGCCTAATGTAGCTCAAGATACATTTGGAATCTTTCCAATGACTCTCATGTGGATCATGGGAGAATTGAGAGACAAGTCCAACCACAAAGGAAATATCAAGATGCGTGTGTCAGGTACAAAAAACTACCCACAAGCTATTTGTATAAAGTGGATACCATTGTAGGAGTAGAGAAAGTGGTAGATAAAACAACACATGAGTAAAAAGTTGTAGGAGTAGGCTTGCAATCAAGCATGCCAAATCTATGAAGCATATCAAGAGTGTACTTCTACTAGAGTATGGCTATCCCATCTGAATATTGAACAACTTGTAGTCCCAAAAAATAGTGTAGAAGTCCAATGTTTGTCATCTCAAACTACTCTCTCAATATTTGTTGAACACTCAGTATTATGGAAATTGAGCTACTTGTAATGATGAGGTCATCTACATAAAGAACAAGTATCAATAAGTTAGCCCCATGATGTTGAATGTAAACTATAGGATCATAATGACACTAAGTGAACTATGAAGCAAGCAAGAAGGAATCCGTATTCTCATACCAAGCCTGAGGGGCCTCTTTGAGACCATATAAAGACCTCCAAAACTAAAATGCTAATGAAGAGTCCTACACAAAACCATGAGGTTGCTCCATATAGATCTCCTCATGAAGGTCTTAGAGTAATCAATACCCTCAACTTGTGAAAACCCTTTGTAGCAAGACATGCCTTGTACTTATCGATAGAACCATATGCAACATACTTGGTATGGCACACCCATCGGCACTAGACCAACTTTCTTCCTTTTGAATGAGAAAAAGATCCCATGTGTGGTTTGTCATCAAAGAGGAGTACTCCTCATCCATAGCCCTATCCCACTCTGGGTGTCATATCCCCTATGATAAAATATGTTGATCATTTGAAATGACTTGACTCAAGAGGCCACTACCTGCAATTCGAGCACAAATACAATGGGAATTAGTAGGATCACTTGCTAAAGGTCTAGCTCCATCAACTATATCACAAGCCCACTTGGGTACTCACAAAACATTTGGTGGAGGTGGTGAAGGGAGATCAATGTCTAGATCTTCCTCAAAGGATGCATAATCTTGTAGAAGATTAGAGGAAGTATTGGGTAGTGAGAAAGAAGCTAGAGATGGAGGATCCATCTAACAATAATGCTCATCAAACTGAACATCTTGTCAAAACAAGACATCTTAATTGGAATCAAGATCAAACAACTTATACATCTTCACTTCCTCACAATAGCCAACAAAAATGACTGGCCGACTCTTCTTCTCCATGGGTTTCTACTGAGCATCTGAAATAAATGCCCAAGCCTTGCTACCAAAAATGTGGAAAGTAGAAATACTGGGCTCGAAATGAGTCCAAGCCTCCTCAAGAGTCAAGTGTCACAATACCTTGTAAGGTATCTAATTCTGAGTATAGTTAGCAAAATTGATAGATTCAGCCCAAAATGAAGAACTCATAGCTCGTGACTAAATCATACAATTGATCATCTCCTATAATGTCTAGTTCTTTCTCTCTATAACCCCATTTTGTTGAGGTGTGTAGGGAACTAAGAACTAATGTTATAAACCATGCTTAGTACAAAAAGCTCTAAAAGTTTGATTCATATATTCCCCTTATTGTCAGTGCATATATGCCTAATAGAAAGACTTGATTACTTCTCCATAAATGTCTTATAGATTTGAAAGGAATCAAAGACATCAGACTTATACTTCAAAAAGTGCATCCATCTGTGTCTAGAGATGTCATCTATGTAGGTGAGCACATATCAAGCACCTACAAAAGATGGAGTGGGAAATGACATAAGATCATTATGTATCAAATCCTATGGTGCCTTATCATGTGTGGATCTACTTAGTGGAAAATGATCTATGTGATGTTTTCTAAGTGCACAACCATGACACATTGCTAGTACAAGAGATCTGAGGTAACTAATTCACTAGTTCCTATGTACTCACCTAATGTAGATATCTATAGTTGACATGGCCAAAATGCTCATGCCAAAGTTTTCTCACTAAGTCTACATGAGCAATGAGAGAAATACTTATAGAATTAGAGCTCTTAAAGCCATTGAACTAGTATAAGTGAGACTAAAGATCAACACTCCCTATAGAAATAACCAACTTAGGATCATGGAGGTCTCGAATAACTACATCATGTGGTGAGAAATCAACTATCTTTCCACAGCCTGAATGGAAAATCTAAAAGACAAACAAGAGGTTTGTAGGAATAGCCATAACCAAGAGAACATCCTATAGTGAACCATCTTCTAAATAGATAGTTCTTGAACCTATGACTTAAAGTTGAGAAGAATCACCAATTGCAATCTGTATAGTAACACTTTGAGAAAGTGAGGTAATCAAATCAAGTGAGTGTGTCTTATGATATGAAGCTCTAGAATCAAGAAACCAAGAAGTTGTAGTAGATAATGCTCATGCAAAAAGAGCATGTCCTTTCCCTTTATGAGGAGGTGGAGGCTAGGAAGAAGAAATACTGATATGCTGAATGGCCTCCTCTAAAGCCTCAAGATGTTTCCAACACTTGGAAACTAGATGTCCTTCCTTGCCACAAAAACTACAACGATCAACTATGTACTTCTTAGTCTTAGAGGAGGACTCACCAAACTTAGAAGAATTACCCGTCTGAGAAGGCTTTCAAGCATCTGATTTGTGAGTAGGCTTGGAGGAACTCTTACTACCTACTGAATCTGTCTTATGTTTCAGTTTCTACTTCAACTTTTCTCTAGATTTCTAAGCTAACAATACCTGTGTCTTTGAACCAGTCATAGTATCCAACTGTGCAATATTTGACTACTCTTTAGTCATGTGATCATTAAAGATCTTAAAATTAGGCATAAAAAATCTATTACCCAAAGCATCTTTGGTGGATTAAAAGGTAGAAGCAAAAATCTAAAAGTTCCCTCGAAGCTTAGAGAGAATCAGATAAATGTACTCAACATCAGTCTTTGTCTTTCCACAACCCTACAATATAGATCTTTTTTGATTAAACTTCATCAAGAAGTCAACAATGGTCACAAAGGAATCTGATACAAAAGACGCAAGCTCTACCACTATTTGAAGTGCCTTGAACTCATTCACAATACTAAACAAGCCTTGAAGCTTGGTCCACATAGCTAGAGGGGTATTGCACCTATCAAGATGAAATTGTAGATTGTCAAATACTTGTAAAGCAATCAACCCCATTGCCCAATCCATCTTGTTTTTGTACTACATGACCTCATAAGGCCTTTGAAAAACTAGCTACAAACATCTAAACAAGACCACAACCCTTGTGACTGGAGAAGCTGAGTCATCAAGGTCTTCCAAGTGTGATAGTTATGAGGGGTTAGAAGTTCTAGACAAGAAGAGGTCTCAGCCATTATTTAAGAAGGTGTTGAATTGTTTTTGAATGTAGTTCTAGTTTACATAAGTAAATAACAAAAACAATATGAAAAAACACCCCCGACAATACAAAAAGCCAAATCCCAATTGCTAGAAGGAATGTGTAAGTGATACAAGAGAAAACAAGCTTTAGATATGAATAAAAAATACCTAGTACAAAATGCTAGTGAAATGACAAAGAATGTAGAAAGTTCTTGAGAAGAGTTTTCTGACGCTTTTTTGGATTGAGAACAAAGCTATAATGAAGAAGCTATGCCCCCCAAAAGATAGAAGTCATCAACAGTCTTGAAGCACAAAAGCAGGTACCAAATTGGAAAAAAATCTAAAAAATATTTGCTTCATCATCTTTGTCTTAGAACTAGCTTTTTGGTGCTTCTTTCGGATCAAAAAAGACCCCAGTATGCTCAAGATATCTTGAAAAAACTAATAGGGTCCCTAGAAGCACATAAAAAATAATTAATTTTTTAAAAGATAAAAAAATAAAAAATATCATCGCTTGGGTAGTGTCTAGTGGAGTGGCAGAGAGGCTAAGCCACTGGTGGCAGTAGAGGGTTGAGTAGCGGGTGGGAGGAGCGGCAGCTGGTGGAAGAAATTTGCAGCAACCTCAGAAACTTTAAAAGTGACACTAGGAAAACATGGTGGTAACACTGCACAATTTTAATTAAACCATTGCGATTTTTTAAACCACTTTGCTATTTTTTTTATTTTGGTTTTTTTTCTCAAAAAAGTGTCTCAATCTACATGTAGGAGATGGTATGACCCTATTAGGCAATTTTTTCCTTCTAGATCAACATTGTCCAAAATTAATAAACTTTATATGAAAATGGGGGTTTTGACGCCTTTTGAATCCAACCATGAGGTTTGTTTGGCCTCAAAGTGCTCCAAAAATAAAGACCCCCTATTTTCACAAAAAAATCTGAAAAACACTAGATCTATTTTGTCAAACCCTTGTTCTTCTTTTTCTCCAAATACTAAACAAGCTATAGTAGATATAGCTTTGATACCATGAAGGATTTGACTAAAGAAAATCCACAAAGCCCGAAGAATACCTACATGTAAAAACCCATTACATAGAAGAATAAGACAAGAAGAGGCAAGGGTTTTCTCTGAAAAATATGCAAATTGTATTCTTAGAAATGAAAAAGATAAGAGATAATTACAAAAGATCTATCCTATAGAAGGAGATAGAAACCCAATAAAGGGTAACCTAAAAGGTAAAAGTAATTTAATAATTACTAATTAATTATTAAATGTGAATGCAAAAGTGCATAAAGGTGAAATCTTAAGAAGGGAGTAAAGGTAATTTAATAAATTAAATTAAATTAATGCTTTACTCTAACATTTTCAATATGCACTAGAGATGTAGGTTGTAAGTCTTTTAGATTGCCAACATTTTCACCACCAAAGTATGATAATAAGGTTCCACATTTTGGTTTCCTCTCTTGACTTTTACGAATCCTACCAAAAACCTTCTTGTTTGATATTGCAAACCAATGAAAGCTACAAAAAAATTTCAACTTGTTGAACAAAAGACTATGACCATAGACTACTTAGACTATATATAATAATAATAATATGATTTATTCACATAAAAAGGGTATACCTGCTACAATACTACCTAATAAAATTCACAAACTTATCTGAGCATGTGAGATGTCCAAAGGGTATCTACTACCCACTCTCAGTGGGAAGTAAAAAATAACCACATAAAAAATAAATTAAAAATCACTTACCTTTTAGGAAAACTACAACTCATGACTTTCAATAGTAATAAGAAATGGCAAACCAAAAAAGATCAAACTATGTAGAATAATAGTATCATATGAATGTATATATACCAAACTAGGTTTGTGAATTGCATGAGATCAACAAGCGAGAATGTCAAAAGTAGGAGAAACAATGCTTCCTATGTAAGCTCAAAATATAAAATAGTTGAATAAATGGGGTTGGTTGGTCACACAAATTGGTAAAATGGTAGGTGACACCCAACCCAAGGGAAAATATTTTTTTATACTAATGGAAAAATAAATTTTCCCATAAGAAAATAATAGCTAAAGGATGGAAAATTTTCTAAAATAATTGTATCCTAAAGGTATGTTACATTGGCAATTGGACTTATATTTTTGACTAATTATGTGAAAACTAATGGGTGATTGACCTAGGATTTAGAACCAAATTTTACAAATTTTTGGTGATGTGATTGACCAACTATATATGTTCTATTCACAAAATGATGATTGGCCAACAAGACAGAATCGTTAAATGGAAAAGATTTGCCACTAAAAAGATATATGCATAAGGGTATACCGAGAAGAGGAAAGTGTGAATAAAGTGAAGGAAAGTGTGTTAAATGAAGTGTGTATTGATCAATCAAATAAGGAAGAGTGTGAAGAAGAGTATAGAGAAGAAATGAGATCTGAATAGGCAAAGGTAGTTTCTATTTCTATAGATAATTTCACTATTACTTTCTAACTGTTGTAGTGGAAAATCTCTTAATTGAGTGGATTTAATAGTCCTATTTGTAAATCCTTTATAAGATATCATTCTAAATAATTTACCAAGTCCTTTAATAAGGCCACTCATTGAGGAGTGACATGTCTAGCTGATCTTTGGTGAAAATCCCCTAATAGGGTCACATTTAGTAAATATTTTTGTAACCTTTAATAGGGTTGTCTCTTAAGAGAGCTCACTATAAAAGAATGAATTTATTTGTGGGTGAAAATTCCTAAGGTGATTTTTATCCAAATTGGGTTTCACATTAAATATTGGTGTTGATGTGTGATAGGATATATTGCATGTTATTTCATGTTTTCCTATGCATAAAGTTGTAAACTATTGTTGGTCGATTAAATTCTTAATTGAGTTGGTTGCTGACAAGTTTGAATAGGTAAACACTATTTTAAGGGACCTGATATAGCTAATTCACTCCCCCTCTCAGTTATCCAATGATTAGTATCAAAGAATTTGGTTCTTAGAGGAAATTTTTTAAAAGACTTGAGTTAAAGATCCAAAGATGTATAAAGAGTGGCACACAAGTTGAATAAGGAACACTTCTTTTCATGGAAAATTAGGATGAACATGTATCTATCCAGAATTGGAGACTATGCATTGTACTACCTAGAGATCACTATACTTCACCACTACTTGGACCTATAATAGTTGAACAGATGAAGGAAAGGATAGAAGACAATACTTTAATGATTGAGATAGCTTCTTCTTTGACTAATGTTGAATATGATGATATCAAGAACTATGCTAAAATAAAGGAGACAAGGAACAAATGTACACTTGTTTATGGAGGTGATCAAATTGTACTAAAAGTGAAGGTTGGGAGTCTCAGAGGAAATTTTGATGAGATGAGAATGAAAGAAGGTAAAAACATTGTACGATACTACAATAGAATCAAGGAGGTTGTAAGTGCTATCAAAGGATTTGGTGAACTCTCCTACCTATATATTCTATTAGAGTTTTTTCTATTTAGGAATTGAGATCCATACCTAGTAATTTTGTTACCCTTGATGCTTTGATTGGTAGAATATCTACATATGAACTTGATAATTATGATAATAGTGTATCAAAGATAGAAATTACTTTCAAGACATCTCTAACCATTGGTATTTAAAGGAAATAAAGTGAAAGAGTTTACCATAGTACCAGTGGAAGTGGTTAGGACACCATACTGTCTAAGGAGAAATAATAAGAAGACCTTGAAGTACTAATGACAAAGAGCTTAACAAGAGGAAAATGAAAGTATAAAGGTAAATTTCCTTTGAAATGTTTTAATTGCAAAAAAATTGGTAATATTCCATCTAGGTGTCCTGATAATGATAAGAAAGACAAGAAGGAGAACTGATACCAAACATTTAGAGATAATAAGGACAAAGGAAAGAAGTCACATTGCCTAGCTAAGGAAGCCAAAATTGATGATTAATTTGATGATTTAGAAGAAGGTGAGGAATATTTTATATGTTTCTATGATGAATGTTTTAGAAGAATAAAGGTGTGAATATGAAAAATCTCTTATTTCTTTAGTTTATAAAATTGATACATGGATTATTGATGGTGTTTTTTCACATCATATGACTGGTGATGCTAACAATTTTGAAAATATAGAAGAATATTATAGAGGATGTGTTAGACTTGGTAATAATGCTCCATGTTTTGTCAAAGGCCAATGATCCATTGTCTTGAATGAAAAGATTAAGCGTGAAAAATACTTATTGGATTCAAGGATTAAAATACAATTTGTTTAGTGTGGCACAATTGAACAATACAAGTCACCACTAGAATTTTAAAATTGAAAGGTGTAAATCTATGATGTTATTGGAAAATTGATTGGTGCTAGTGATCAATCTAATGGTGACTTATTCTATTAGAACTCTACTAAAAATACATTTCTTAATGCAAGAAGTGAAGCAATAAATGAAGATTCTTGGTTATGGCATAAAAAGTTATGTCATGTAAACTTTGATAACTTGATCAAGATTAGTAAGAAGAAAAGAGTTAGAGGTTTACCAAGATTAAGAAAGTTTGAAAAAGTTATGTGTAAGGAATTTCATATATATTAGATGAAGAAATCAAAATTTTCAAGTAATTCCTATTCATCTAATGACATACTAGAGTTGGCTCAAATATATTATGGTAATTAGTATTTCATTTTGTTTATTGATGACTACTCTAGAATGATGTGTGTAATATTTTTTAAGGAAAAATATTATGCATTCCAAATGTTTAAATGGTATAAGGTAGGAGTTAATAAGGAAACATGTAAGAAACTAAAGTGCCCAAGATCTAATAGAGGAGGTGAATTTATTTCTGATGAATTTATTATCTTCTGCAATGAAAATGGAATCAAGAGATAAATATTTGCATTGATAAATCCACAACAAAATAGCATAGCTAAAAGAAGGAACAAATCTATAGTTGATTGTGCTAGAATATTGTTGATTGAGAAGGAAGTTGCACACACATTCTAGAGAGAAGCCATTAGTATTAATGTTTACACTCTCAATCTAGTACATCTAAAGAATGGTACAAATAAGATTCCTTATGAACTTTGGTATGGGCATACACCTAATGTTAGGTATTTTAAAATCTTTGGAAGTAGGCATTACATACTAAAAGATTCTAGGTATGAAAATTTTTATTCTAAAAGTGATAAAGATATATTCCTAGGATACTCCATAAAGGGAAAATATTATAAATTTTTGAATAAGGTTGCTAACAAAATTGTGGAAGTGCAAATGTAAGGATTGGCGAGTTTGTAGATAAGAATGAAGAGGATAGAAAAATTAAACCTAGAGATTATCAAATATTTTTATATATTTAGAAAGGAGTTCATGATACTTAACCTGAGCTACAACAAGTTGAAATTGAGGAAGTGGTTGAACCCCCATCAAGTGCAGAAAATGTTGAACTACAAAGAACCAAGCCCATCTTAGCAAAGTATGTTAGAAAAAGCCATTCAACAAACCAAATAATTGGAAATAAAGATATTAGACTCATGAAAATAAGTAAGTTAAGAGAGAATGCATGTTCGATTTCTGAATTTGAGCCTAGATTAGTCAAGGATGCACTAGATAATGAAGACTGGATTAATGCAATGAAGGTAGCAATTGATCAGATAAAAAAGGACAATACTTGGTCATTGGTACCAATAACTAAGGATAAAAATACTATTTTTACTAAATGGATTTTCAAGAATAAGTTGAATGATAATGGAGAGATGACAAGGAACAAAGAAAGATTAGTGTATAAAGGATATCTTTAGGAGGAAGGCATTGATTATGGTGAGATATTTTCCCTTCTTGCTAGACTAGAAGTTGTGAGAATTCTACTTGCATATGCTCCTTATAAAGGATTCAAAGTATATAAAATGGACATTAAGTCTATATTTTTGATTGATAGAAGAAGAAGTATACATTGAGAAACTAGAAGGATTTGTTCATGACAAAGATAAGAAGAATATGCTATGCAAATTGCACAAGGAATTGTATGGTTTAAAATAGGCACCCTAAGCATGGTACGAAAGACTCCATTTATATCTAATTAAGATTGGTTTCATTAGAAGTAGTGACAACAATAACTTGTACTTGAAAATTGAATCTGAAGATAAGGTATTACCAGCTAAAATATTTGTTGATGATATCATATTTGGAGGAAATGAACTCATGCGTAGATCATTTGTTGATGAAATGAGAAAGGAATTTGAAATGTTAATGATTGGAGAGATCAAATTCTTCACTTTCTTACAAATTTAGCAAACCAAGGATGGGATATACATAATTCAGTTAGTGCACATTAAGGAGATTCTAAAAACTTTTGAGATGGAAGAATCAAGCCTAGTTGGTATGCTAATCATAATTGGACACAAATTCTCAATGGAAGATGACTCTTTCAAGGTAAATGAGACATTTTTCAGATCCATGATTGGTAAGCTACAATATGTGGTACATAATAGACCACATATTACACATGTTGATATTGAGGTAAGATTTCTTTCTAATCCAAAAGAGATGCATATGAATGTTGTGAAGAGAATCTTGAGATATTTGAAAAGAACCAAAGATTATGGCTTATGGTACAAATAGAAGGGAGATTTTAATTTGGAAGTGTATATTGATGTTGATTGGGTAGGTAATATGGATTATAGAAAAATCACAAGAAAATGAGCTTCCTTTTTAGGAGAAAGTTTGGTGACATGGATAAGCAAAAACCAAAGTTGTATAGCACAATCTACTGATGGGGTTGAATATGTTGATGCTACAATCAATTATTTAAATATTGCATAGATAAAATAGTTTCTTAAAGGGATACAAGAGAAGAAACATTCTCTTGTGATAATCTATTGTGACAATACAAATGCTATAAATATTTCAAAGAATATTTTTATGCATTCCAAGACAAAGCATATATCAATCAATTTGTTGTCCTCAACTTTGACATCACAAAATTGACGCAACCCTCCAAAATTTTCTCATAGATTCATAGGGAAATCCTCTTTCTTTTAACATATTGATGAGGCATCATGAAAATAACTAATTATCTCCAAATTTTTCTTTGTGTAGTCTTGTCTATGTGTTCTACTGAAGGTTTTCTATTGAGATTATCCCCAATTGTTTGTTGGTAAGAGTTTTTCTTCTCATGTTGTAAACACTCAATGTTTGCAAAACTTTCACATCTTTTCTTTATTTTTCTTTGTGTTGTAATATTTTTTTAAATTTTTTTTTCCTTAGGTGAATAGACCTTTGAATTTCACTCGATTTGAGCTAGCTTAAGTCCAAATTGGAGTTGTCTAGCTTAAGTTATAGGGGAGAAGTGGGGTTTTTTAGGACAACTACATATTTTTATTAAAAATGCTATAAACATGGGTTTTTGATTGGAAATTGCATGATATTAAATTATATTTAATATTTGAAGTAGATTTTATGGTTGATTTTAAAATTTTAACTCATTCTGAGTTGATTTGACCATAATTTCTTATGTTTTATGAAAATACGCCTATTTCAAGACTTTTTTTCATGTTAATTTATTAAAAACTATAGTTAGGTATTGAATATAAAACATGAAACAACTTAAGTGCATAAAAGTAGGATTTTTGTTATATATTGCATACATCCACATGCAAAATACTTCATGAAAATCCACTTCTAGTAAATTATAAGTCCCAACATTAAATTAAATGGACTTTTTTATACGCAATAACACATTTTAATGTGTTAAGTGGATTTTTAATATGTATTTTCATATTTAAGCTTATTCAATTAATGTAAGTGAGAAAATCTAACTCATTTACATATATTGTTGTATGTATAAGCTTATTTTAGATTACATTAATGCATTTAAACGGGGTTTTTCTAACCCATTTCAAATACATCTTTTAAAATTCCTACTTAATGGACTTTTGAAGTTAAAATACATGTTTAAATAAGATGTAAATGCACTAGATGGCAATTTTGGATACAATTGCATGTGTATGTAATATTTAAAAACCCATTTCACTATGCATAAGCCAAAGTGGCATTTTTTGGCTGAACTACATGCATTTTAAAATGTGTTTTCATATTTTAAAACACCATCAAGGCAAAGTGGAGACTTTTTACCCAATTGCATGTCTTTCAAAAACTTGTAAATGGTCTCCAAAAGTGCATTTTGTACTAAGTATTTAATGAAAAATACAAAGAGGTGATTTTGGAGCACATTGCATGCATTATAGTATATGCATTTGCACAAGAAAATCTCATTTTGAACTTGCAACTTGCATTTGGAGGGGTCTTGGGCACATTTTTCACATGCAAATGCAACCAAAAAGTGTGTTTTTACTTTACAACATGAGACTTTTTAATCAAATGACCTAAAGTGGTTATTTTAAGCCCAAAAACACATGTTTTTGGCTCTCAAAACTTCACTTTTTTGGGCTCTTTTTTTCCTTCAAAAATATATTTTCGAGCCTTCAAATTCTCATATCTTAATCATTTTTTGGTCATTTTTTGATGATCTATGAGTCATTTTTTCCTAAAATCACCCAAAGAACACATTTGGCTACTAAAAAATGGAGTTTTTTTTAGTATTTTCTTTATTTTTAAACCCATCTAGGATACATTTTTGCTAAAAAAATGCCCTAGTTTTGAGCAATTTGCACCATTAAAACAACAAGTGTTTGGATAAAGGAAAGTTTGAATTTATTTCCTATCCTTCTTAGCTTGCATTCAACTCTCTTAAATCAGCTGATATGTTTCAGATGTCATTTTACAAATTCTTTGCATGTTGCACATTACTTGGTCAAAATAATTGCTAAAATGATGCAAATTTTTTCTCTAACTGTTGACATTTCAATCAAGTTTGTTTATTAGTGACACATACACTTGATTAGACAACTAACAAATATCAAGCTTATTGTATAGTTAATAGTGTTAACCAAGTAATTTAGGCTCTACCGAGTTCTATAGTTGCTACTGAGTATCGGGAACATTATTTAGTTTGCATTGAGAAGTTTCTACCAGGTTGGTGATTATTAATGTGAACCAAGCTTCATAAAGTTTACCAATTTTCTCAGTGCAAGCTAAATTCTATAGTGGTTATCAAGTTCATAGTTTTATTGATGTGAATCTAGCGTTGACCAAGCTATGCAATGTCAACTAAGTGATTTAGTTTATACTGAGCTCATAGTGATAGCATTGACCAAGCTATGTAGTGTGAATCAAGTAATTCAGTTTATATACCAAGTTTTTTAGTATTTACTAAGACACTGATGTAGATCGAGTTCAAATTGCTTGCAAGTGATTAGTATGGACCAAGGTTCTATGTCCATCGAGTGCATGATGATTCTAAGCATTGCCAATGGATGCTAACTATCATAACCTCATTGAGTTTGTCTTCAGAACTCGAGTTGTTGTAGTTGGGCCAACTTTGTGTATTGTGGTAAAACTTGTATTATAATCGACTTTGATGAATTGTAAATTAGATTAGTATATATGAAATGTATTGTATCACATCTCAAAAATATGAAAGAAAGATTATAAGATGCAACATACAAAGGGAAGAAGTGTGAAGTAAAAGGCTACAACAGTATAAGGAGAAACAAATATTTATCTATCACAAAAAGGTGATTATTACACTCAAAGGGTACCTCATTCAACAAATCATAGTTCTATATTAGAGATTAGTTATTGGTTCATCCTAATAGGTGGAACAGTTAAATCCTTTCACAAGGTAGACTTAATAGTCTTTTGTAAATCTCTTTATGGAGTGCATACTTCATTGTATATTTGTAAATCCTTTTGCAAGGTGGACCTAGTACTCCTTATTGCTCCTAATAGGGCAAATCATTAGAAGTGATCATTGTGAGCCTTAACAGGCCAACTTTATATTGTAGTACTAAAACTTGTGGGTATCATCCCCACCCTAGTTTTACTTTCTATTTGGAAGGTTTCTAGGTCACCATATTGTGTGTCAAAGTGTTATGAATGTTTTAATGCTTTTAGTTTTCATGCATGCAATTAGATCAAAATACACATGAAGGATTAATTGGTAAATAAAGATTAATTTTTATTGGTTACTGATTCACCACTCCCCTCTCAGTAACTTAGCTTATCATATAATTCCAACAATTGGTATCAAAGTATTGTGGTTTTTAGAAAAAGTTTAACAACTTGAGCAAAGATCAAAAGAAATGGAGGTATTTATACTTGATAAGGCTATTGACAATGAAAAATTAGATTTGGAATTGGCTATTGGGAAACTTAAGAAAGCAAAGGAGCAACTCTCTTAGTCCTTGAAAAGAAGAAAAGATCTTGTATTATAGATGAATGGAAAACTCTACATTGAAGAAAGAACTGAAGACATCCATTCATAAAGTAATTTAGATGAAGCTAATGATGTAATCAAAGAACTATTAGAAAAGAATGGTACACTTCAAGAAGAAATCAAAAAGCTAAAAAGAGTGCAAAAAATTCAGTCAGTAAGATTGTGTGAAGTCATGGAAGAGAAAAATAAATAAAAGAAGTGTTAGAAGGAAAGAATAATGAAATTCAACATCTATCCCTTCAATAGGTAGACTTTATTGATCAACTTACTAATGCAATTGAAGAAATCATGAATTTAAGATCAAAGAATGAAAAATCATAGAATGTTCTAAACATTGAAAGGCAAACCAATGAGAGGATGATGAAATCTGAAGTAGACATGAATCAATTGAATGAAAAAAGCCAATATAGATAGAAAAAAGATTAGGAATTGGATTTACAGAAGAGGGTGAATCATCCAAACAAGGAGCTCAAAAGAATCAAAGACCTACTTGCAGTAACTATGGTAAGCTAGATCATACATCAAACAAATGTTGGAGCAATGGTAAAGCTATTCAATGGAAAATGCTACAATTGTAATAAACATGGTCTGGAAAATGCTACAATTGTAATCAACATGGTCATAGATCTAATGAATGCAAAGAGAAATCTAAATTTGAGGGCAAATGTCACAAATGCAAGAAGCATGAGCACAAATCTTTTGAATGCAAAACTAAGCTATTAAATCTAGTCGAAGAGATTGTAAAAGCTATATTTGGTTGGGACTATAACACTTGGTGCAAAAATGTCACTACTGTGGATACTTTTGGACACATTAGAATGAATTTTGTATAACATCACATGAGGATAAGAGACACCACTGAAATATGTTTCATTTGTACAAAACTTGGTCATCTTGCCAAGAACTCTATTAACACTAGAAGAATTGAAGATGAAAAGAAAGCCGAGGCTAATAACATTAGAAATTAGGTGAGATAGTAATGGATTTCAAAATCTTCTAAGAATGCAAGTTCAAGAAATGAAGCACATGTCACTCAAGAATTGAGTGACTCAAGCATTTCTACTTGATCTCCCATAGGCACAACTAGAACTAAGATTCTAAAGAAAACATCTTACATTAGTTCCAATTAGTAGAAAGGAAAGATTCATAGCAGCACTCAAGATGCAAAGGGATCATTGAGCATCTAAAGGAATTCTAGACATTACCAAGCTAGGTCAGGTTGCAAGACCTTGCTGAGCAACATCAAGAGCAACTAAGTTTTATGCGAACACCGAGTCATGGATGACTCTGCTGAGAATTTAATTCAAGCTAAGTGGAATATAGTCTATCATCAACCAAGAAAATTTATAAAGCATTTATGGTGATTGAAAGGAAAATTTTGATAAAAGAGAAAAATCAAATTCATTCGTCACCGTGAATTTTCATGAGCTATTTGTGAAGAGCGATTTCTGTGCATCTGAGTGATCTATGTGAAATATTTTTGAAGTTTTCTATGTTTTCTCAAACCCTATCAAGTAATGGCATCCTCCAACAACAAGAACAAAAAAGGGTCAGAGATATTGTTTCAAGGCATTGAATGGAAGGCGCTTAATTTCAACCTTAGTCCAGCGGTTGCAGAATCCCTTGATCCCATCAGAGCACAATCTCAAATTTTATCAAATGTACTTCTAGTAAATGATATTCATTCAAATTTTTGATGTTCTATTCAAGATATAGGAACCCTAGAAATGGATGAAACTTTGGAGAAGTTGTGTGTGAATGATGTGTTAAAATCGAAACATCAACACCTGGAAGTGAATGGTTTGACCAACATTCCTCACATGCCTCAAGATTTTCAGATTAAGTGGATAAGGTTTATCCTCAATTATATGCATAATAGGTAGTTGTGGTTGGAGTAGCCTATTCCTATAACAAAGAAAATATTCATTGAATCACATGATTTCCAATGTTGGCAAAGGTTAAAACCACCAAAACCCTAAGTCAAGTGGAACTGGAGAAGAAAACCCTTGCCAAATAGGTCGATGAAAGGGGTATGAAGATCTATTGTGTTACTGATATGGAGCTGAAATTTAGAATATATGTAATTGTACACAAGATATACAACTCTAGTTGATCCAATAGTGCATCATGTGAAGTCATGGATCTTGCTTTCAAAGTGGTCAAGAACAACATGTCATTTGACCTTGCTCAGCTGATGTTGAACCAATCCAACAAAAATATGGAGAGCATAAGAACTTCAAAGAATAACCTTGTAAGTTTGGTTCACTCTTAACCTATTTATTTTTCTTCGTGCAAATTTTTTTCCCATGAAAAGGTACATTTGTATGGAGAAAATATGTACCTTTTCTTTATCAAATCAATGAGTATATAGTAGAAATGGGGGAAAATTATGTCAGTATCATGGACAATTATTTTGATGCATTTAAGGATAAGATGAGCAATAGATTCATGATACCTAAGAAACTTGTTGAAGACTAAAAATATGATATTCGTTTTATGGTTGATTGTGATAAAGTGTATATACAAGCAGTTAGACTGAGAATTGTATGGGTCAAGCCTCTAGCTTGAGGTTTATATTGATGAGACCAAGGACATCATTGAAGCATTGTTAAATGAACCTATTGATCCAAAGGCTAAATAATTTGGAACATATGATGAAGCTAATTCTATAATTGAATTAGAGATAAAACTCCCTCAAGCTATCAACAAAGATAAAAAGAGGATAGTTAAACTGAAACAAACTGGCTCTATTCTCTTGTTGACAAAAGGTAAAGGAGATGACATAGCAGAAGATGATGTAGAAGATGAAGAAAAATTAGAAGAAGAAGAGCTAGCAAAGAAGAAAGGTAAGGTTATTATAACCAAACCTACTAAGCCATCTACTGTAGTTTTTACAAGAAGAGCAGCTAGGAAGAAACTAAAATTGGGTGAAGCAGGAGATGTAATTTTGAAACGTCTGCCACCCACAAGATAAGAACTATAGAAGAGAAAAAGAAAGTTGAAGACATGGTTATGTCTAAGATGGGTAAATGGAAATATTCTCCTGACCACCTTGCACAATAGATTCCTAGTGAATTAATAGAGAAAATCAAGCCAAGATGGGAACATGCCAAGAAAACTACCAAATACATATATGAGAAAACTCTAAGGCAACACATGCTGAGTCTAAGTGATAAATAAGTGAAAGAGTCCATCAAGAAAAATGAAGAGAAACTTACTTTGAAGTTTAATACTTGCTTGATATTGACCAATGACATTGAACATGTAGTAAAGAATGCTACTAACACATGAAAGAATATCTATAATCTTCATAAGAAGAGTGATTTTTTTGTTAATGTTAGTGATAAGGATGATGATGGTGAAGATGAAAAGGAAGAAGAAGAGAAAGATGCTGAAGAAGAAAGAAATTATGAGAATATAGATGATGAGGAACAAGAACAAGAAGCCACTAAGGAGAATCTCCCTGAGATTCAAAGCATTGAGGAGACTGATCCTGAAAAGATTGCAACAACAATTATAGCCTCACTTCCTCACTCCCCAAGAAAAGCTTCAAAGCCATCCAGCTCAAAGAAAACTACTATCAAGTTGGTTGTGTCAAGCACTAAAAATCCAAGCACTCAACTAATCTCTACACCTATTTAGCTCTGTACTTCATTGACTAAAGTAATCAACACTTCTTCTATTGAGTAGTCAGTGATTCCTCCCTCATCAATATTGGTCACTTAGCAACAAGGTATTCCTTCAATCAATACCACATCTACTTTTATTGCTACTACTACTATTTCCACTATTGTTTCTATTCCAAGCATGCAAATAATAAGTATGAAGATAGGTTGGCCCAAGGCTCAACTGAGTGCAAAAGTATCTAGCAAAAGCAAAGATAAGGAAGAAGACATCAATCTTGATAAAGATATAGCTATCCCAAATTGGGATATCTCTAATCTAAATCCAGATCAAATGCATATAGTAGGAGAGCTAATATAGAAGAAAGCTAAGAAATAGAGGCTTAGAGAAGAAAGCAACAAAGAATTTCAAGTGCTTGAAGATGCAAAGAACATTCTGATAGAGGTACTCAACACTAAGGTGGATACTTCTCAACCTATTTTGGCTTAGTTAGCAGAAGTGGTCCAAAAATTCAATGAAGATTTAAATGGAGAAGAGAAATTGTTGCAGAGAGTAGAGATGAGATTTGAAAAGAAAGTATTGGAGATAATTACACAAAAGATTGCAATATACCAAGTAGATCTGTCTACTATTCTAGGCTCATTGGAAACCTCTTGCAAAAATGTGACTTCACTATTCAATAAATTTTGTGATACATAAATTTTCACATAGGTAATCAAAGGAAAACTCTCCAAGATTGATGAAGATCTTAAGGGAACTATATATTAGTTGCCACATGACCTGAGCTATAGTTCTACTCACTATACAAAGATTAGATTTCTAACTAATATACAGGCAGAATTGCTAAGGGAAGAAGCCATGATAAGAGCTACACTTGTAAATATACAAGGCATGATTCTCCCACACATGGATGCATTGTAGAAACATATTGCACACACTAAAACTCATAGCCATGATAACAACTTCTCCATTGCTGACACGTGATAGAATTATCAGTAGAAGTTCATATTTCATTGCACACAAGCAAGGTGTTGCAAGAAAATTGGGACAAGACAATGGCACTAATTCTAAAGGTACATTCTAATTTCTTCTCACATTTTGGCATTACCATGTCAAATACACCTTTGGAATTTATTTCAAAAAGGGGGAGAAGATATAATATAAGATGCAATATACAAAGGGGGAGAAGATGTAATATAAGATGTGATGTGTAAAGGGGAGAAGATGTGAAGATATATATAATATGTAAAGTATATTGGATATATATGTATGGGGGAGCACCATCATATTATATACATGTACAAATATGCAGATAAACATCTCTTACAAAAGCAATTTTGAAAAATTTCAAAAACAGAGTACATTACCAAGTAGATACAAGATGGAGAATAAAGATTATTTTTGAACTTTTTGAGAATTCAGTTTTGATTGATAAGTGTTTTTGTCACTAATGCCAAAGGGGGGGATTGTTGACATTTTATTCAAGTTTTTTTATTAGTGACATATACACTTGATTAGGTAGCTAATAGCTATCAAGCTTATTGTATAGTTAATAGTGTTAACCAAGTAATTTAGGATCTACCAATTTCTATAGTTACTATCAAGTATGAGGAACAATATTTAGTTTGCATCGAGAAGTTTCTATTTGGTTGGTTATTATAAGTGTAAATTGAGCTTCATAAGGTTTATTGAGTTTCTTAGTGCAAACTGAGTTCTACAGTGGTTACAAAGTTCATAGTTTTAGTGATGTGAATCCAATGTTGACTGAGCTATGCAATGTCAGCCAAGTGATTTAGTTTATACTGTGCTTGTAGTGATTGCATCGATCGAGCTATGTAGTGTGAATCAAGTGATTCATTTTATATACCAAGTTTTGTAGTATTCACTAAGTTGCTAGTGTAGACTGAGTTCCAACTACTTAGAAGTGATTAGTATGGACCAAGCTTCTACATCTATCAAGTGCATGATGATGCCAAGCATTGACAATGGATGTCGAGTATTAGAACCTCATTGAGTTTTTCTTTAGAATCTGAGTTCCTAGAGTTGGATTGACTTTGTGTATTGTGGTGAAACTTGTATTGTACCTAACTTTGATGAATTGTAAATTGGATTGGTATATATGAAATGTATTGTATCACATCTTAAGGGTATGAAATATAGATTATAAGATGCTACATACAAAGGGAAAAAGTACAGAGTAAAAGGCTACAATAGTATAAGGAGTAGCAAATATTTATCTATCATAACAAGGTGATCATTACGCTCAAAGGGTATCTCATTCAACAAATCATAGTTGCAGATCAGAGATTAGCCATTGGTTCATCCTAACAAGTGGAACAATTAAATCCTTTCACAATGTAGACTTACTAGTCTTTTGTAAATTTCTTTATAAAGTACATACTCCATTGTATATTTGTAAATCCTTTTATAAGGTGGATTTAGCAGTATTTATTGCTCCTAATAGGGCATATCATTAGAAGTGATCATTGTAAGCCTTAACAAGCCAACTTTACACTACAATACGAAAGCTTATGGGTATCATCCCCACCCTAGTTTTACTTTCTATTTGGAAGGTTTATAGGTCACCATATTGTGTGTCAAAGTGTTATGAATGTTTTAATGCTTTCAATTTTTTATGCATGCAATTAGATCATAATACACATGAAGGATTAATTGGTAAATAAAGATTAAGTTTTAACAGTTACTAATTCACCCCTCCCCTCTCAGTAACTTAGCCTATCATATATTTCCAACACTAAATTCCTACACTTGGAAAGCTATGAATTTTGAAGCATCTCTTGCAAGGATCAAGTCAAGATTCAAATTCTATTCAATACTCCATCTAGCAATCTAACAGGACTCAAAATTGCGTTCCCATTTTCAGTACCATTCTAAAATTTTAAGTCATTTTGAGCCCTATAAGCACATTTTCTTTCTTGTGTACCCAACTATCATTTTAAGGTCTAAGAGGTATTTTATGTTTATAACACCTTGAATTTAGTATATCCATGCATCCTATAGAGATAAATTGATTTTTTTAGTCATTTTGTGAAATTCTGTATTGAGCAATTTTCAATTATACATTTTTTGCCGAAGTGTCAAACAATGACAGAAGGCCTAGTTTGCATTTGAATATCTTGTATCTAGTTATGTTTCATGAATCACTTCTTTGGAAGTATTTAGTACACATCCAAAGAAACTATGTTTCAATTTTCAAGTTATTTTGATATGTTTTGACTAGGTTTTTAATACCTCTAAGTTAGTTACTTATCTTTGTCATGCTGATGCAAATTACCCTAAATTTTGGAAGGCCCTGTTTGATTGATTGCAACTTTGACCTAGTTGATTATAATGATAAAATTACTTTTTCATTACATTATAGAGGTCACACACTTGCTATGTTCTATATTTGAGTCTATTATGAATCTGTTTGATCAGTTTTCAAATGCAATTCCGAATGCAACTTGTAAAGTTTTAATGTTGTCAAAAGTGTAGATTGATTGGTACCCCTATTCAAGATGTCATAACACTAAATCTATGAATTATGAGACCAAATGGATAGTATCACTATGTTTTACTTTGAAAATACTTCAAGTCTATTAGTTTTCATGTCTTGATGAATCCATCTGCACACTTTCCCTAGTCCATTCCGTTTGCATAAACCACAGTTCTACTGATGATTCTAGTCCTTTAATTCTGAGTACCTCACTTAGCACACTTTCCAAATGCATCTTGCTATTCATCATGAGCCCAAATCATAGAACTATATTATCCTCATGATAGTGAACTAATGCTCTAATTTTCAAGCCCTCAAGTATCCATTTTCCCTAATTTTGAAGCAAAAACCAAATGTATTTCACAATTTTCTAACATGTTTATTTGCAAGTAGGTTCAACTAGGAAAATTTGAACATCAATATCTTTTGACTAAGTGCTCTTCATGAGACAAGATCTAACACAGTGCAAGAATATGGAATAAAGTATCAACATGTCAGTTTTTAGAGTCCAGTTATATGTTTTGGTCAACTTTTAAAGCTAGCCTATAGGCCTTTCTATTAGCAAATCACACTTTGCAGATGAGTGGGTAATTGAGTTTTAAAGCTTTATTCAGTGCTCAAATTTGAATCTATTCTGTTCCAAAATCTCAGTGGATCAATTTGAAATATTAGATGTTTAATTATTATTTTTGGTTGGGCCCACTTTCAGAACCAACTAATCCTTATCAGATTGATAAGACTAGCATACTAGGGTTTAGAGATGTATCAGAGATGTTATAATGTTTTAATCACTATAATGTTATGATGCACACTATTACTCTAGACCAAGAGGATGATAAATTATGGGCAACTTTTGAGCAATAGGAGCTTGATCTTGTAGACACAGATCCATCCTTGGGGAATAGAAGTAGGAGGTCACTTGATATCCCAGGAATGTTGGTTGGTATATTTGGGTCTAAAGAGTAGCTTGTAAATGAATTTTCCAATTTCATTGGTTGTAAACTTATTTTTAAAAATTGGTTATGATGTTGATGATGAGAATTGAACCATGGAGCCTTTTAAAATACTATTTGAAGAAGGAAACATGAAAAGATGTGAAATCATGATCAATGGTTCAACTACCTCAAAAGGGTGTAGACATAAAACAAATGAAACATGAAAGCACAATAAAGGTGCATTGTAGGAATCTTATTAATGAATGATACTTAGACCTGTGAGATTTTGAATGTAGGATAAAATATAACATAGACACTCATAGATCTGCCAAATTTAGAAGACAACATAAATATTGAACCATCAATGAGAGGTTAAGCAACCATAGTTTCTTTAGGCTCCTCCCATGTGTTGGAGAGAGCATGTAGAGGTAGCCCCCAACTCCACCTATCGATAATGCACATGGGCTCCAAATTGATCCCTCTTTGGATGGATAGGGGATTGCTAGTTGAATCCAAACATGTGAGCACTAATTGTTTAGACTCTAACATACCTTTTAGATGCATTAAAATTCCAAATTGGGAGGAGCTAGAGAAATCATGACATCTACAGGAAACATGCACGGTGGAAAGGATGAGCATCTACAACAAAGGCAATGTCCACAAAAAGAGGTTGGATGCTACATTACATCCACAACATGTGAAATTCATGGTGTTGGAATGAGATGCTATTGGAGGTAGCTGGACATCTTTCCTTGGGGAGCCGCCACTAGATGACATGGGTAATGAAGATGGGAAGGAGAAGAGCTCCACATTAAAGGAAAACAAAGGAGAAGACCATAGCCCACATCAAAGAAGATTAGAGCTTGAATGATGTCCATAGTAGGAACAAAGTAGAATTGGAACATGTAAAGGGAGAGCTCCATGGTGTTGGGTAGAGATCTGAGATGAAGGACACCCACAACAAAGGCAGAGCAAGGTCCATGGTAGAAGGGATCTGTAATGATGAAGCATAAGAATAGTCTGAGGAAGAGCAAGTCAATCCACAATAAAGGGGCATTTGGAGAGATTATCCCACATGTGTCTGAGGGTAAACATTGCTAATATTTAAAAAAATAGTCACTTAAATGTTATTGTGTCTTCACAGACACATCTTTTCAAAAGACAAGCACATACATATGTAGAGGGACCCACAATGTGGGGCCATCTGGAGGCAAGGTCAGTGAATTTTTGACCAGATAAACAAATGCAAGATGAAGTGACATGTGGCATGTCCAGGAGTCTCATTGGGAGATTAGAAGAAGCAATCATGGTGGCTACAATGTCATGACAAATCATAAGATTGGGAAGTGAATATTGAGGAGCTAAGATATTATGACAAGAATATTGGTGTAAGATTGGAGATGGAGAATGAAGGAGCTCTAATAATATGATTTTCATGAGATGGGGGCATGATATTTGAAGACTCACGATGTTCTGATTACTATAGGATTGGGAGAGGAAGGTTGAAGTCATAAGATATTACAAAAATGATGAGTTTGTCATAAGTTTGGGGTAAGATAATTTAAAGCTTAAGATGATACGATTTGATCGTAGCATCAAGATATCATAAGATTAGGAAAATTTCAAATTTCAAATGTTGTATAAAATTGTGTGGGGTCCACTTGGATGGTGATGGAAAATGAGAACCTGACAGATGGTGCATGTAGGTTGGAGAGATAAGCTGGGGAATAAAAAAGGAGTTTCTAAGACATTAAATAATTTGAATGTACATCTGAAGTTGAAGTTGATATTTTGAAATGATTTAATGATATTATATAGTTTATACTATATGGTCATTTAAAATTTTCAATTTATTTGCTCTATTCATGGCACAAGCCTGTAATTTTTAAATGCACCTAAGAGGAACTATTTTCATCAAAAATGTGCACTAAAATATATCGATGGAACCAAGAGAGCCTAACTTTTCCATTTTTGCAGTTAATTTTTACACAAGTATCCATCAAAAGAAGCTACATATAGATTTACGTTTCTGAGGCATTCTCAGCATTTATGAAGGTTTTCTATTTTAGAGGGGAATTAGATCAGATATGATTAGATTTGCATGAGATTATATTTACTAGTCATTTTAAAGAATACTATTGAATGTTTTAAAGGAAAATAAAGAGATGTTTTGTTGGCAAAGGTAGTTAGATTTTCATGGTTGAGGGATGAATAGAACAAGCAAGATTAGATTTGTTGGCTCCTACATACTCTATGACATGTACTAGATTTTCCTTCAGGATGTCTTTCCTCATTATTTTAAGGAAATATTTCAAATATTCTAAAACAACATTAATGGTTTTGATTGTTGACAGATAAAAAAAGGAGATGAGTTCAACAAAAACAAAAGGAAGAGTTTTCAATAGGACACATGTCAAATTCTGAGTCAAATTTTTATTTGAGCTTCTTCTCTTCTATAAATAATTTTTCTCTCTTCATTGTACAAGTTCCAGTTCTAGACATTTTTCATTGCTATGTGACAACTCCATTGGTTCAAGTCTGACTAAAATTTCCTCCACAATTGTGATACCATTTCATCAACACTCTCTCTATTATGAACAATATATTGTAGTTTCTCAAAGCATTTAGATTATATAGTTGTTCATTGTATATTTTTTGAGTTTTGCATATACATGATGTATTGATTTCAAGAAATGAATATATAGTTTTATTGGTAGTTTAATTTTGAATTTATCTCCTTTGCTATGGGTTTGTAGTTTTCTACTGATATATGCCCAAAGTGCATATCACTTAGTTGCAGCTTGTTTTGAAGTTGTATATTGTTTTATATCTTGCTATTGGGTCAAGGACCTGAGTAATTTGCTTGATATGCCATTGACAAAACTACAAGAATCATAGAAGGATCTTATAAGTATGAATTTTGTTTGAAGATTGATGTCTATTTGCAAAGTGGATAGATAGATCAAATATCTAAGTATACAAGTATATTTTGGTATCCATCTATATGTTTTGACTTAGTTAATGCCCAATTGATAAGGGACTAATCAGCTTGGAGATTACATATGTTTATTGTTGCGTACCTAGGTTATGCTGATTCAAATGATCAATCAAATATCTTTTCCCTTTCAATTTAAGAGTTAAGAAGATTTTCTCTCACTTAGTTTATCAAATTCATGTGCCCTATTATTCGCTATTTCATGTGCATGAATGTTTGCATAAACATAGAAGATTTAGGGGTTTTATCTATTGTCTAGATTCAATTATATGCCTTTACACTGGGAGTTAGTTGTCCCTAGTTGTAAATGTTCTTATGACTAGGTTATTCAAAAATTGTAATTCAGGAGCCACCAAAATGATGACTTTGTTTAGGAGTATTGAATTTAAAAGATGATTCAATACAGTTAGAAGGGCAAGAATATTTGGTGTAAATATAATATTTCAGTCCTACATCCTAGTAGTGCTTTTACTAGGACATTAATATTTTGAGAGTTAAACAACAATTGTATTGTTACTACTATTTCCATCATAAATCAGTTCAGCTGAGGATTATTTTCAAAGTGTTGTAGTGTTCAAAGTCAAGAATGAACAATAGTTTTTCTTCTCTATTTCAAGATTGTAAATCTACAAGAGTTAGTTGATGATTTTTCTTTTTCCTACATTTAAAAGTTTGGTTTAAATTTTGTCAAGTGACAAATTATGTAATACTCTCACATTTGTGAGTGGTGACTCTGTATCTCTATACTAGTGTATCCTAGTTGATTTCATGATGTAAATTTTGAGGGACTTTCAAGTTGTATGGGTAGATATGAAGCTCTTAATAGTCGTTCTTGGAAAGAGTTTTGATTCTTGATTAAAGTTGTGTGTTGTATACTTCTACTATTATAAGATTTTGAATGTTTGAAGGTGAATCATAGTTGTGATTTATGTTTCCTCTTTAAGGAGGTGGTGACTCTACAAGGTTTTGATTAGTGGTGTGAAAGAGTTTCAGTTTGTACCCATGCCAAGAATCAATAGAGGGAAGCTTGGCATCAACACTTAAGGTATTTTACTTTTCATGAGTTTCATTTTCATGAAAGTTAAGTGATAGAAACTAGTGCCTCATTTCAATGAATTCTAGCACTAAGGAAAGAGGTAAAATTTTTATTTTAAAATGGAATTAGATCTTGGATCTGAGGTTAGTCAACCAAGTTCTAAAAGTAATGAAACTGTGGTGAATAACATTGCTATGTTGAACAAGCAAATCCATAATGTGATTGTTAGTATAGTAAAAGGGGCAATGATAAGTATTCATGGTCTAAGTGTTGAGAAATGTTATATAAAGTTTAAATCTATGATCAATATGATGCCTTTTCATTCTAGACCTGAGGAATCTTCCCTACCTAGTGTTTTCCTTGACATTCTAGTGCCTAATTTAGTTAATTGACCAGCACCTGTAAAATTACAAGAGCTTTTGCAAGCTAAAATATTTATTAAGAAGATGGAAAGTGCTAACAATAGAGTTCATATTATGTCTTCTAATGATGATGGTACATGTGTTAAAATTCAAGGTAGTAATGAATATAATGAATTCATAAATAATGGTAATCTATCTTCTGAGTGTGAAGAGATGGATTCAACTTTTAGTGAACCACATGATTGCAACCAACATGAGGAAGATGGATATATAACTAAAATGAGTCTTATGATAGTGAATATGAAAGTGAATAAGTGAATAGTGGTAGTGGAATTAATTCTTACTATGATAAAAATTAATGTAGTAAAGTTTATGATTTTTAAGATTTTACTACTAATGTTGCTTCTGCTATGAGTTCTTCATGTCATCCAAGTAATAACCACAACTAGGAGAAGATTTGTGAGGCAGTCTTCTTGAGCCTTGATGAGATATCAGCTTTTTTGGCTCATGATTTTGAGAAATATGTAAGTACTTCTAAGGATGTTTGCATTTTACCTTAAAATGTTTCTTCATTTACCCAAGTCACTTCCCCAAAGTTTGATGCGGAAAAAGATACAAAATCTGAATCATCTTTGTCAAACTTTGGAGGTGCCAAAGACAATACCTCAAATGTATGTGCACATGAAGACTTGTTAGATGTAGGGGATGTGATTGAAGGGAAGTTTAGTACTGTTTCAAATTCTTCTCATGTTGGTATTGGTGAAATATGTTTTGATGCTTTAGGTGATGAAGAGGAAAATAGTGAGGGCTGCATTTCTGATTATGAGTTTTCCTTTTATGTTGATAAATCTTGAATGATTAGTTTGATGATTTTAAGGTTCATTCTAATAGTCTATTAGATAGAGATTATGATTATGATCAACAATTTCAAGAGAGTTTTTTAGATTTGGTGACTAATCAATTTTTTCAGTGCGAAGATGTTTTAGTGAGTGGTAAGTTTGATTTGATAAGTAACATGAATGCAAGTAGGCAGGGATCAGATTTCACATACTCCTCACACCCAAATACACAAGGTGAGTTGCAAAGTTTTGACATGTGCAACTTTGTGAACAAAGTGGAATATGAATACTTTGTGTTTCCTCTTGATAACATGCATCTGTCATATGTTCATGATGGTTCTTAGTTTGATTTATGTATTCAAGAGCATGCTGATATTCATTTTCATAGTGAGCAAGACAAAGAAAGTGATTCAAGTTTTTACATGCACTATGAGAATGATTTTGTTACACCTAATCTACCAATGAGAAATTTTGATGTGTGTGGTGAAATTGATGGAAATGATATTTACAAGTTACCTAAATGAGAATCATTTTTTTGACAAAGGTAAGAATTTTTGAGAAGTTTTGGAGGCCCGGGGCCATCATCTTGTACAATTAGAGTAGGTTTCCTATTTTCAATAAGTTGTTCAAGAGAAGTTTTTGCTATCAAGTGTGTGGTTTGTTTCTTCCAGAGATTTTCAATCCTTTTCATGCCCACAAGGGGCATGCATACTTAGACAGATCCACTAATGAGACTCAAAATTGTGTTCCCATTTTGAGTGTCATTCTAAAATTTTGAGTCATTTTGAGCACTATAAGCAAATTTTCTTGCTTGTGTACCCGATTGTCATTTTAAGGTCTATGAGGTGTTTTATATTTATAACACCTTTAATTAAGTATATCCATGTATACTATAGTGATAAATTGACATTTCGAGTCATTCTGTGAAGTTCTATATTGAGCAATGTTCAATTTTGCATTTTTTGCCTAAGTGTCAAACATCGATAGAAGGCCTAGTTTGCATTTGAATATCTTGTACCCAATAATGTTTCATGACTTGCCTCTTTGGGAGTATTTATTATGCATATCAAAGAACCTATGTTTCAATTTTCAAGTTATTTCAATATGTTTTGACATGGCTATGAATCCCTTGAAGTTGGTTACTTATCTCTATCATGTTGATGCAAAATGCCTTGAATTTCGAAAGGTCATGTTTGACTAATTGTAACTTTGACGTAGTTGATTATACTGAGAAAATTACTTTTGCATTATATTCTAGATGTCACACACTTTCTATGTTCCATATTTTATCCTATAATGAATCCGTTTGATTAGTTTTCAAACTCAATTCCAAATGCAACTTGTAAAGTTCTATTGTTGTCAAAATGTGCAGATTGATTGGTACCCCTGTTTAGGATGTCATGACTCTAAATATATGAATGGAGAGACCAAATGGATTGAACCTCTATGTTCTACTCTAAAAATAATTCAAGTGTGCCAATTTTCATGTCTTGATGAATCTGTTTGCACACTTTCCCTGGTCTATTCCATTTGCACAAACCACAATTCTACTGATGTTTCCAGTCCTTTAATTCTGAGTACCTCACTTTGCACACTTTCCAAATGTACCCTATTATTTTTCATGATCCCAAATAATAGAATTGTATTCCCCTCATGATAGTGAACCAATTCTCCAATTTTCAAGCCCTCAAGTATCTATTTGCCCTGATTTAGAAGCCAAAACCAAATGCATTTCACTATTTTCTAAAATGTTTATTTGCAAGCAATTTCGACTAGGCAAATTTGAACATCAATATCTTTTGGTTGAGTGATCTTCATGAGTTGAGATATGACAAGGTGCAAGAATGCAAAATAATGTATCAACATGTTAGTA
Source organism: Cupressus sempervirens (assembly GCA_028749045.1). Taxonomy (NCBI): domain Eukaryota; kingdom Viridiplantae; phylum Streptophyta; class Pinopsida; order Cupressales; family Cupressaceae; genus Cupressus; species Cupressus sempervirens. Next base: position 204,638,206 of record CM053792.1, read on the forward strand.
TTTAGAGCCCAATTATCTATTTTGGGTAGTTTTTAAAGCCAGCCTATAGGCCTTCCTATCAACAAATCACACTTTGTAGATGAGTGGGCAATTGAGTTTTAAATCTTTATTCAGTGCTCAAATTTGAATCCAATCAATGCAAAAATCTCAATGGATCAATTTGAGATTTTAGTTGTTTGTTGGCAAATAGATCGTTCTTTCTGATTCTGACTCCTAAATTCCCAAACTATGAACAATATCTGATTATAGACAGTTGAAAAGTTGCATCTAAAAAGGATAACTTTTCTTTGAATTAATAGGCACAACTCCCTATTTTGGATTTGTAATGAATTATGTTTTATTCCTAAAACTTATATGGGGTGTGTGCTTCATCTGAGAACAGGAGAGGTAAAATTGAGTCAAGCCTAAACAAGATCTAACTCAAGCAAGAAGTGATTTTTGAAGAATTGATTAAGTTCATGAACCCACACATCTTATGAACTCATAGAGCTTAATGACTCAAAATGACATAACAAATAATACTAAACCAATTCAGCCAGAATCTAAGCTACAAAGAAAGAAAGATTAACTAAAAAGGAAAACATCTAAGGGATTTCTCTTTGAACATGCAATGACACTACTTATCACATCTGTTCACTACTTTGAAACAGGGGAATGAAACTCCATTCATTTCTTGCTTCAATTTAGATAAAAGAGAAAACATGTAATTAACAACTAATAGAAATAGAATAGAAAATAATCGATACAAAATACCATTCAATTGACTCTGCAACATCAAGTACTTCACACCAAAAATTACCCAAACTTTTATTAATCTTTCAATTTCATACATATAGGATTTTGAGATGACCATTACAATAGAAGTTCAATTGGTTCATCTCCTCAAAAGAATGACAAATGGCAAGAAACCAGTTTGTCATATTATAATGATTACATCAGAAAATGAAAGGGGCAGAATATGAATCACTTCACCTTCTTTCCCTTTTCTACTTTTTCCCTATAGGCCTTAGCAACAACAATGATTGGGATTCGCTCTTCATGTCTAGGCACGTGTATGTTGGTGTATCTCAAGAGCCACTTAGAATTCTCCCTAGCCAAATTCTTCATAGCATTCAATTGATCTTACAATTCCTACATGGCCACATGTATGCATCCACTAAGTTTTTGGAGTTCTGCAACTCTATTTTGATTACTGGAGGATACATCTATCAGACTATCTATGAATTTGGAGAAATTCTCCTGCATGATGGTTATTCCAATGATTCCTTTCCCTTGGCTGCTAGTCTATGAATCTATATGCAGTCCCTTCATGAGCTCAAAATCTATGTCTTGGTCCTTCTTTACTTTATCCTCTATCTCCTTAAGTCCTTTCTCTGCTAACAAGATCATTTCTGATTTGAATTGTATGCTTTGAAGTCATTCGAACAAAGGTTCATCTCCCTTGGGTAGGATCTTTGCTTCAATGACTTCCTTTGCCTTCATTTGAATAATAATATTTAGAAGAGAGATACAATCATTACTCTTCACTCTTTCTCCAACCAAAGTATTTATATTTGATGAGATATTATTCTTCTCTACTTCTAATCTTAAGATGACATTGCCAATTTGTTCTATAATAGAGACTCCCTCCAATTTGAGCTTCCTAGTCGAGTCCTTACCAAATTAGCCAAAGTGCTTATCTTCTTGGAGCTGAGATATAAGTGCTTGAACATCCACAATAGTAGGAATAGTAGTCATAGATCTCCCAGAGATGCTCGCTAATAGAGTAACCAATTGTCTGATAAATCCATTCAATTCTTGAATCTCTACCTTCATCTTAACCTTTGACAACTTGAGGCTCTCCATTTGTCCTTCAATTATTTCATTGGTTGACTTCCAGAAGCCAATCTTGGTGTCATGTCTAGCCTCTCCAAGATCCACCAAGTGTAGAGTGAAATCATCTACGGACATATCTTTAATTCATCCATCCTTGTTGGATTTTTCAATTTCCATTGTTAGGTGCCATATTTTTGGATCTTGTCCCAGAATAGACAAGGTCTTCTACTTTTTAACCTTACTCAATGTAGATCCAGAATGAATTGCAAGAGATAAGGTATCCTTACTAGGAGCACCTTCATCCTTCCTCTTTGTCTTCTTCTCCAAAGTGTCCTCCAACCAAAAATATATGTCTATCACATTGGAGGTCGTCCCAAGTGAGTCTATGCTAAACATCTTCTTCTTGATTGGAGTAATTTCCATCATAGTCAAGGAGAAGGGGTTCTTTAGGGCTTGAGAAATGAGCTTGGAAGAGCTCTACCCTTTTTTTACCTCTAAGGTTTTCTTAGCTACCTCATCAAATTCAATGGATTCATTGCTACTGCTCCCTCCATCTCCCAAATCCACTATCTGCACTAGAGAGCTACTTGGTTGCAAAAGTGTAGCACTTACTTGTGGAACTGGGCTATTATGAGATGAGGGAAATGGGATGACATGAGGAGAGGAGACTAGGGTAATAGCACTATCTTTTGGCTTCTCTGTCTTCTCCTTCACAACATCAGTCTGGGTTCCAATAATTGGGAGGGAGCCATCTTGACAAGTCTTAGCCATAGGGGTATTCTTGTCTAGAGGTTGATCACCTCTCCTTGATGGTTGAGTTAGTCCTTGAGTGATGGCCAAGGTTACACCTATTATGCCACCTTGAGAGGAAGAAGGAGTTGTAGCTACTAGAGAAGCTTGAGCTAGTGCGCTTTTACTTCTACTCCTCCTTGTAGTAGTCCATTCGACCCAATTTCTAATTCTTTTGATGATTCAGGCCATCATGATATCTAGGTCTTCCTCAGCATCCTTAGAAGGCTCTAAACTAATAGGAGTGCCTCTTAACTTAGTCAGATATGTATTACTATACATATGTTGCCCATCATCCTCTAATCCTTCAACATCAAGATTGATCTTATATGTTTTTATTTGCTCCAATTTGAGCTTGGTGAAAGCAAAATATCAACTTTCAAATTTTTCTTTACAATCTACCCAATAATCTTCAATAGTGGTAATGTGTTTGATCACACTCCCAATCTGCAACACCTCCCTAGCATATCCATTTGGATCAAACATAGGTCTCAAGACCTCATACATCTCTAATTTGTACTTCATCTCAAACACTTTAAGCATATTCTTTGCATCAGATCAGGACTCACAATTGAAAGTTCCTACTTTCATTGGGAACTCATATCCCTTCTTCTTTAAGCTCCCACTCAACACGTTCACTTGGATTGCCTGCCTAACAATCTCAACTAGCACAATCATGTCACTTGGATATCTGGGTAGCTTCAAGGGGAATCCATCAAAAGCTAGAAGGTGCAAATATGAGAAAGATGAGAATTGGATAAAATAGCTTCTGAACTAGCTAATAGCCACCATTGCTTCTAGGTTGAATCTCCTCTTTGGGAATCTGTGGAGCTCCCTACAAATTATCATAGTGAATGCATCATTAAATTTGACATACTTTGCATAACTATTTTACAATTGTAAACAAGGGTAGAACTCACAAGACTTCACATCATCAGGAAACTCTTCTACTCTTTGGAGTCCTAGCCATAATTATAGAGAAGCTAGCATATAAATGAGAAAGGAAGACATATAGAAGGTGTTGTAGAATTTTGTAACATAGAGAGCATTGGACAGAGTCTCACTTACCTTGTGAGCCCAATCAATATACTGAGTATCAAAGCATATAACTTGCACTAAAAAGAAATATTGTTTAATAAAGTTTAAAGCCTCTACTTCACCTCTCACTCTGTGCACAAGACTAGGGTGTCAACAATCTCAAGTTTGAGATTAGTACCAAATAAACTATTGGGGACCTTACTCTTGGCACTGCACAACTTTTGAAACTAGGACTGCATAATCTCCTTCCTCTAGGCCATATAATCTCCTTCCTCTAGATCATCTTCTTAGCAGAGAACTCAAAAATTATTCCTCCCACTATCAAATTCAAAAAATTCTCCCATTATTCTAGAACTCAAAGGCAATTCACCACAGTTTGACTATCAATAAAGATCAACATTGTATCATTTGGTAACACAATCTGTCTAGTGTCTAGGTTGTAATGATTTATGCATTCGTAGATCAATTTTAGGGCTTGAACTACCACTAGGAAACTAGTTGCCTCAACTAGCCCACATCCTTGGAGCTTCTTAGTTATGGGATGAATTGGCTTCAATTTCACTCTCTTCTGAAAGTCTTGCATATCATAGAAGTGGAGAGAGGTATCTGTGAAATTCTACAGTGCAAACTTAATCCTATTCAACCCATCAAAGCCTATAAATCTAGTTGCCATTTTGTCTGAGAATGAATTGAATTTTGAATCTAGTTGAAGAAAAGAATAGAAAATGCACAAACATAGGCTATATGAAAAAGTTGTGCAACTTAATATAATAACAGTTCAAGAAAAGGTGGTAGTTTGTATAACTATTCATGTTTCCATCTATATAGGAGTTTCAATTCACCAATTGATCTTTACGATTTGTGCCACATGAATGAATTGAAGGATAAATCCATTGAAATAGTAAATGTAGAGTCTCTAACAAATATTTTGGTGTCTTTTCACTATTTCTATTGGCCCAACGATAACTTTCTATTCTTTCATATTTACTTTCCCATTTCCCATTAAGTTTCAAGAAGTTATGAAAAGAGTACTCTGTAAGAAAATATCTACCAAATTGAATTCTTCTTACTATAAATTTCTTGTAATGGTTAGATTATTTCCATTATCATCCTAAGATTTTTTCTGTACAATTTGTGGGTCCAACCCTCTTACAAAGTTGATTTTTTTCAAAATGCAAAAAGTTGTCCTCATGGGTTGAAAACCTACCGAGGAGAAGACAATTTTCATTTATCCGCCCAGTCTTTCTTTTAACTTTATCTTTTGAGTTAATACTTCCTTTGGGTTTAGAGAAGCTCAAAAGGAATGTGAAAGTCAAAAGGGACCCACTCCTTTTTTCTTTTCCTTTACAATTTTCTTTGGCAAAAAATAGACTTCATGGGTTGAAAACCCATCGAGGAGAAGTTAGTTTTGAGTTTTTTGCTTGAGATTATTCTAAGCATTGTGATGAATCCTAAATGTTTCCCAAGGTACTATATCATAGTGAAAACAAGAATTTACCATTAGGATCTCATTATCTTCTTACATAGACCCATACGCATCATTTGGTGCTCTTCGCAGGAAATCACCTTTATCGGTTGAAAACTCGCTGAGGAGAAGACGAAGTCCATATTTCTGCAAGTTTTTATTCTCACAGAGAAAATGATGGGCCACAATTAGAAATTTTCTCTTGAAAATGATCTCTGCATGTTTCATGAATCTTCATCAGATTGGGTACTAATCTACTTGCAAAAATCCTTCAACTCAAAGGGAGAAAACCACCAGGCTATGGAATGTAAAGAATGGGAAAATGGAAAATCTGATGAAGACTCCCTCTCCCTAATGGGTCTCAGACCTCAACTATAACATGCCCAGGACCTCACAAAACCACAAATCCACTTTGATAATTGATTAGCAATCAAAAAGTGGGGCAACAATTTTTAAGTGCAATTTTTTTAGCTGGGCCCACTTTCGGACCCAACTAATCCTCATCAAATTCATAAGGTTATCATGATAGGGTTTGGAGATGTATCATAGATGTTATAATTTTTTAATTACTATAATTTTTTCATGCACACTTTTAATTTAGATCAAGAGAATGAGAAATTATGGGTGATTTTTGTGCAATAGGAGCCTGATCTTGTAGAGGCATATCCATCCTTGGGGAATAGGAGTAGAAGGTTAGTTGATATCTTGGGCATGTTGGTTGGTATATTCAAGTCTAAAGAGTAGCTTGTAAATGAATTTTCCAATTTCATTGGTTGTAAAATCATTAAACAAAATTGATTATGATGTTGACCATGAGAATCAAACTGTGGAGCCTTTTAAAATACTATGTGAAGAAGGAAGCAGGCAACGATGTGAAACCATGATCAATGGTTCAATTGCCTCAAAAGGGTGTAGACATAAAAAAAAAAATGAAGCATGAAATAAAAATAAATGTGTGTTGTAAGCCTCTTATTAATGAATGGTACTTAGACCTCAGAGATTGTGAATGTAGGATAAGATATAATGTAGACACTCATAGGTATGCCAAATTTAGGAGATGACATAAACATTGAACCATCAATGAGGGGCTAAGTAGCCGTAGGTTCTTTAGGCTCCTCTAATGTGTTGGAGAGAGCACATAGAGGTAGGCCCTAACACCACCTATCTATAATGCATAGGAGCCCCAAATTGATCTTCTTTGGATGGATAGGGGATCTCCAGTCAAATCCAAACATGCTGACACTAATTGTTTAGACTCTAACATACCTTTTAGATGCATTACACTTTTGAATTGGGAGGATCTAAAGAAAGCATGAAATTTATAGGCAACATGCATGGTGGAAAGGATGAGCATATATAGTAAATGCAATATCTATGACAAGAGGTTGGAAGCCACATTACATCCACAACATGTGAAACCCACAGTATTGGAAGGAGACATTATTGGAGGTAGCTAGACATCTTTCCTTGGGGAGTCACCACTAGATGGCATGGGTAATGAAGATGAGAGGGAGTTATTATAAATAATTATCTTTTGGCAAGGAAAGAAAATTCTTTCAATTTGTATTGTGCACTCTAAGACTTTGTGCTTGGATGTAAATTAGATTGCTATCAATAAAAGAGGCAAGTTGATTTCAATCTTTGTGTTGATTTAGGCTGAGGCTGAGCCGCGGCATAGGAAGGGAGGTGTTGTCAACTATAGCCACTACGAGCTACGCATGGGTGGCACAATGGCAGCCCCATGGTGGTGCAGTAGTGGCACTACAAAATTAATATATATATTTTATTTTTTAGGCACCAAATCATCCGTATGACTGTATGGAAAGCCTGAAACAAAATTTTTTTGCCTCCCGGAGCTCTGTCTCCAAAATTGGAAAATTTTATATGGATCCTAGCTTAAAAATGCCTTCTAAATCCAATGGCAATGTTCATTTGGGTCCAAAGTGCTCTGAAAATTTGGTCTACCCCTGATTTGAAGAAAAAAGAACAAATAAACTAGGGTTTGTGACTCCAAATCACAGCTTCAAAAATCCTTTAACAAAGCAACAATAGGAAGGCTCTAATACCATGTTGGAGTTGATGAAATCCAACTCCAAAGATGCCCAAGATCAACTACATGCAAATAACCTATCAAAGGGAAGCCAAGGAAGGAAGAGTGTGGAGCAAGGGAAAAACCCTAAATGGACATGAGAGACAAGAAGATATTGCAACACAAGAAAATATGTATTTACAATATGCAAGAATGAGATGATGAAAATACAATGAGGGAGCTTGAATATAAAGAGCTCAAGGAATCTCCTAGAACAAGATAGAAGATGCTAGGAGATTAGTGTGACAACTAAGCATACATCTACATGAGGTGGAAAGTCCTCGAACAAGGTGAGAGGATAAGTATGACTTAGGAGAGAACAAACTCCTGTATTGTCAACAACTTATAACAAACTCCTAGGCTACAACTAATGTAATGAATTTACTTAAGTAAGCTTAAGTAAATAGAATAAATAATTAATAATTAATTATTTACTCTAACACCCCCCCTTAAGTGCAACTTAGGGAAATGCCTTAAGCTCACAAAACTAAGAAATGCATAAATGCAGAATGGGTCCCAGCAATGAGGCCATGTTAGATACCCATGTACAATGCAAAGAGATGCAACCTCTATAAATGGGGAAAGAGAGAAAACCATGTGGGAAAAACCCTCCCCCAAAAAGAGGTAACTTAAAATCTAGTGAAGGACTAAAGAAGCCTCCAACTAGAGAAGATGTCCCCACAAACATGAAGAAAGAGTGATCATGAAGAGCATCACTGAAGCATGAAGAAGCTGCAAATCTACCAAACTGCTAATCTAAAGTACCACCAAGGAAGAAAATGGCACAAACTAAGCCTATCTATATGGTAGATGATCCATCTCACTGAAATGCATAAGTAGCCAGCCACTATAATCGCCTTGTATATAGGATCAACCATTGAATACATAGTTCACACTATCGACCAAGCAAACCATGGATGCATTAGAACAATAGCGTAACCCCCCTTAATGTAGATGGGGTGAGATGATAGGCAATTGAGAAGGTGGCCCAAAAATCTCCTGCAGATGAACCAAGAACGAAGAGAGAGGAAGAGTTACAAACACCTATAAAGACATGATCAAACTAACTCTACATGGGGCTAATGTCATGGAAGGGACACTCACTTGACAAAGGGAGAAGGCCTAAAAAAAAAAAATATCCCCCCCATGGTGCTTTATGAAAATAGTGCATGTACAACTGACTCAAAAATAATGTTCATGAACTTAAAATGCAAAAGTGGCACTTTATCTCACTATGATACATAAAAGTGCTTCAAAATGATAGCTACAATGATCAAAACCAAAAACAAGCTGCAAAAAAACAAAGTAAAGCCCAAAAAAAAGGATCTGATACCAAGAAAATGATCCTCAAACCTGAAACACCCAAGATATCCACCATGGAGCAAAAATGCCAAAAACATGATAGAAAGAGCATGGGCCAAAATCTAAGGAAAAGAACTACATTTCTGAAAAGATGACAAAACCAACTTTCCAAAAATATAATATTTTCAAAAAATTGACATGGGACACAAAAGAAAAGCTTGCTAGAGTCAAAAATAGGACTTTAGAATTTGACTACAAAAAAAAGTACAAAACTATATCAAAACCTAAAAATACCTACATCAATGTCTCCATCTCAGAAATAGCTTTTCGGTGCTTCTTTCAGATTGAAAAAATACAGTTATGGCCAAAAAATCAAGAGTAGGTCAAAAAGGACCTTGGAGATGTGCAAGGGGATGATGCAGGTAACGTCATGTTGACATTAGCAAATCACTATGCTAAATTTGATGGCTTGGAGACTGTCACCACAAAAAAGAAGCCACGTGGCAAAGATGATGTGGTAGGGATGATGTGGTAGGTCCACATGGAAAGGTGCCATGTGGCACCCAAGCCACGTGTCAATTGCATGTTGTGCCAAGTGGCATTGAGCTGGGCTGAAGTGAGCTACATACAAGCTAACTATGTTTTGAGTTGGTGCTAGGCAATGATAGGATCCACATGTCACATGGAGGTAGAAGCCACATAATTGCAGGAGGTGCTGATTGTACCAGGTGCTACGGCTGGTGGCAGATGAGCGTAGATCTGTTGTCGGAGCAGAGAACACAGGCTGAGCGGTGATCAATGGAGGTGCCACTTGGAGGAGGTGGTGCTCAGGTGGAGCATGGGCTAAGGCCAAGCCGCGGCATAGGAAGGGCAGCATGGTGGCAGGCCCTTGGTGGTGTGGCGGTGGTGCTGTGAAATTAATATATATTTTTTATTTTTTAGGCATCGAATCATCCGTACGATCGTACAGAAAACCTGAAACAAATTTTTTTTGCCTCCCGAAGCTCTCTTTCAAAAATTGGAAAAATTTATATGGATCCTAGTTGAAAAATGCCTTATGAATCCAATGGCAATGTCCGTTTGGGTCCAAAGTGCTCCAAAAATTTGGTCTACCCTTGATTTGAAGAAAAAAGCACAAACAAACTAGGGTTTGTGACTCTAAATCATAGCTTCAAAAATCCTTCAACGAAGCAGTAGCAGGAAAGCTCTGATACCATGTTGGAGTTGATGAAATCCAACTTCAAAGATGCCCAAGATCACCTGCATGCAAATAACCTATCAAAGGGAAGCCAAGGAAGGAAGAGCGTGGAGCAAGGGAGAAAGGGAAAAACCCTAAATGAACATGAGAGACAAGAAGATATTGCAACACAAGAAAAATGTATTTACAATATGCAAGAATGAGATGATGAAAATACAATGAGGGAGCTCGAATATAAAGAGCTCAAGGAATCTCCTAGAACAAGCTAGAAGATGCTAGGAGATCAGTGTGACAACTAAGCATACATCCACATGAGGTGGAAAGTCCTCGAACAAGGTGAGAGGATAGGTATGACTTAGGAGAGAACAAACTCATGTATTGTCAACAACTTATGACAAACTCCTAGGCTACAACTAATGAAATGCATTTACCTAAGTAAGCATAAGTAAATAGAATAAATAATTAATAATTAATTATTTACTCTAACAAACCATGGGTCATTCTCTGATCTAATTTTCATTAGAGAAAGATGCATGATGCATCAATTCATGCCTTATCAATTTTTTTTATATGAGATGCTAATGTTCACTCTTTAGGAGCAACCTAAAGTTGTGAAGAATGTGAAAGCTACAAGGAAAAAATAATAAATCAATACAAGAAAGGTACAAGATATAACTCTATAGAAAATTAGTTTTAGTTTTGGAGACAACTTTGACATTGTTGTCTAAGGGGGATATGAATACTGAAAGTAAGAAGAAAATCTAAGGGAGAGAATAAGAGTATGAGAAGATGGGATGAAATGAGTAGGATATATAGTAAATGGGGGAGAGAACAAAGAGAAAGATGTATGAGAATACAAAATAAAGATAATGAAAGAACAAAGAGAAAGATGTATGAGAATACAAAATAAAGATAATGAAAGAATTGATGTTGGTGATAACTCTTTAGAAGCAACCTAAAGGTGTGAAGAAGGTGAAATTTGTGAGGAAACAAAATTGATTGGTATACAAAAGATATAAGGGACGAGGTTATTCGACCTTATCTTTACCGAACAAGAACATAGGTAGGTAAAGATAAAGAGTTTTAATAACCTTTATCTTCACTTCTATTTTAATAACCTTTATTGGTGAGGTAAAATCTTTGCTAACCTCTATTATTTCTTCATTGAATAACCTTATCTGCAATATGTAGTCTAAGGTTATTCAACAAAGAAAGAAAAAAGGTCAATAAAGATAAGGAGTTTTAATAAACTCAATTATGGGATGACATCAAGTGATAATCTAAATTACTCTAGAAGATTCTAAGAAAAAGAATTTTTGTAATGAAATTTATGGTTGAAATTGGTTAGGTGAGATCATATGGAACAAATTCAAGAAGAGGTTCATGATCCAAGAAAACTTCAAATTCCAAAGCGAATAGCAACTAGCATGATGCATTAAATATAACCGAGCTCCAAAAACATTGCATTGAAGCTGAGATGTGATCGAATGGATGAGAAGAATTCAAGGAATGTTTGATGAACAAGATTAAGTGGAAAAACAATACCTATATAAAGGACAAGAAAGAGTAATGTTGTATTTGATAGCCAAACATAACAAAAGGATATATCAAGTAGAGGAAAGTGTGAATCAAGTGAAGGAAAGTGTGTTGAATGAAGTGTGTGTTAATCAGTCAAATAAGAAAGAGTGTGAGGAAGAGTATAGAGAAGAAAGGAGAACTAAATAGGCAAAGGTAGTTGCTATTTCTACAGATAATTTCATTGTTACTTTCTAACTATTGTAGTAGAAAATATCTTAATTGAGTAGATTTAACACTCTTATTTATAAATCCTTTATAAGGTGTCATTCTAAAGAATGTACTAAGTCCTTTAATAAGGCCACTCATTGAGGAGTGACCTGTCTAGCCAATCTTTGTTCAAAATCCCCTAATAGGGTCACATTTAGTAAATGTGTTGGTAACATTTAACAGGGTTGGCTTAACCAAGCTCACTTTAGAAGAGTGAATTTAGTTGTGAGCGACAATTACTACAATAGTTTTTACACAAATTGGGTTTCCACATTAAATATTGGTGTTAAAGTGTGATTATATGTGTTGCATGTTATTTCATGTTTTTGTATGCATAAAGTTGTAAATTATTATTGGTCAGTTGAATTCTTAATTGAGTTAGTTGCTGATAAGTTTAGAGAGGTACACTTTTTTTTTTGAAATAGGGGGATTCTATAGTATTTCACAAACACATGTGACATAATTCAATTTCACTAGGTGAAGAACCTATGGTACCCTATAATCTTTGAGGTCAATTTTAGATAAAATTCTCTTACATTCTATTTCACCATAGATACTTTAGATTCACCATTTTCCATTCCTACCTTTGAGGGATTATGTAATTGGTTGACACATGAGTAGTCAAAGCTCACACAACATTGAAACTCTTCCAAGATTAAAAGAACGATGCATTGGTATCTCATCCATCTCTAAGGAAGCATAAGTAGAAATAAAAATCACAAATCACAAAGTCTAGGAAGGATTCCAATTCTTAGAAACTTCTTGAACCACCTTCTCCTAATGGGAAAAATTAAAGACAAAAAAAACTAAGTACTCTTATTATAAAAAGCTAAATCATCATGACTCTCATTAATATGAGAAGAAGATAGATGGATATGAAAAACACATTTTATATATGGAAACTCTTCTTATAGAGAAACATTGATGTTCCTTCTTCTTCATTGTTATTCTAATAGATCAAAAATAAAAAGGAAAGGGTCATGCATTATGTATAACCATTGGTCTACATTCTTTTAGGACAATACTACATTTAAGTGCTTCACAACATATGACATCTTCTTATGATTTATTCTCTTATTCTAAGGCTTCTCCTTACCCACACAAGTTGATAGGGAATAACATTTTTATCACTGTACTTATGAAAAAAAAATCTTATTATTGTATGTTTGAAAGGCTTTATTGACATTGACAATGGTGTTGGAAATAATTGATTATTTGTGTATTGTCTTTGATGTTACACAAAATTTCATATCATTACTAGTCAGTGTATGCCGAGCTCACTCTGACATTAAAGATAGTTTTATGTGTTTGTTGAGCATTCCAAAGTTTGCCTAGTTCAAAAGATAGTGTCTACTAAGTTCTCTCGGGTGAAAAAGAAAAGTTTGCAAAAATTGAGTGTTAACCAAGTTCACTTGGTTACCAATGAAACTTTGTGAATATGAAATGCTAACCGAGTTCACTTGGTTAACATAAGAAAATCACTTTGAGTTAGTGTCTACTGAGTAGGGTCGACTGACGAAGGATTTTCTTGTTTTGGCATATCGAGTTCAATTGAATTATTTGTTGGTTATAGCCAACTGAGAAGATGAATATTAATTATTCTAAGTTGTATTCAAGCCAACTTGACAATGTCTAAAATATAAATACAAGGTCAAGTTGAGGATTAAAAGTGGAAGCAAAAGTGGAACATAATTGTAGATTTGATGATGCTTAGAGGAAGAAAATCAAAAGGATAAGTAGAATATCCTTGTTGAGATGCAAAGATACATTCAATTAGGAAGGATCAAGTATTCAAACCAGAATTGAGATCTATAATTAGAAATTCAGTTGCATCAAAAATTAGGTCATCTCATTGTTACTCTCTAACCATTATAGCTATGATCTAAATCTCTTTAATAGAGTTGGCTTAATAGCTATTTATAAATCCTCTAATAAGGTGGCATTTCTATTGAATTGTCTAAAGACCTCTAAAAAGGACACTCCTAACATGGTGATTAAATCCTCTAATAGGATCACACCTAAAAATGTGTTTTGTAATCTTTTGTAGGGTTGGCTTCTAATAGGATCACTTCATAAAAGTGAAAATTAGTAACTAGTTACAATTGGTTTTTCCAAAATTGGGTTTCCACGTTAAATCTTGGTGTCAATTGTATTCATGCTATTTCTTTTATGTGTTTGTAACTAAGTTAAAGTAAGATCAATCATAGATAATATCTTAAGATTTTCATGTTAAGCATTCACTGAGTTATTTTAGTGTTTGCTGAGTTACAACATTTTCTTGTGTATTTATCAAGTTACAATAGAGTTCAGTTTTGATTTGTATTGACATCTAAGGGATCGATGATTTATTTTTGTGGTAACTAATTCACCCCTCCCCTCTCAGTTACTCCTTTTATATTTCCAACAATTTGTATCAGAGCTTTTGGTGCTTGCAGTCAAGGTTTTAAGGACCAAAGCTAACTATCAAGATGTCTTATAGAAGAGAGATTCCCAAGTTGAATTGAGACAACTTTGTAGCATGGAAAGGACTTATGAGGTTACATTTGATAACCATCAGTGATTCAAGTTGTAAATATCTTGATAATGAATATGAGACTCCTACTGGAACATTATCAATCAAAGAAATTGTTGAAAAGAAAAATCATAACATCATGATGATTGATATTGCTTCTACTCTTAATTATGTTGAATTAGATGAAGTCAAAAGTTGCACTATAGCTTATGATATGTGGATCAAACTGAAATCCATCTATAAAGGAGATGATAATGTAAGAAGAGCTAAAGCCAAAAGTCCTAGAGGACAATTTGATCAGATGAAAATGAGAGAAGATGAAAACATTACAAAATATGTTGAGAAAATTAAAGAAAAATATAAGCACAATCAAAGCATCTGGAGGAGACATTGATGACAAAATAGTTGTAAGCAAGGTATTTAGAACCCTTCTTCCTATGTATGTAATTAGAGTGTCTGCTATTCAAGAAATGAGATGTGATCCAAATAGAAAAATAACTTTGGATGCTCTAGTTGGAAGATTGACATCTTTTGAGTTGGATAACTATGATAACTATGTCCCTAGTTCCAAAGGTATTGAGTTTGCATTTGAAGCCAAGGCTTCATTCAAGAAAAATGGTAAGAAATCAAAAGCTAATAATAGAAAGTAAAGAAGAGGAAGAAATTTCAGACAGTAATCTTGAAGTTGTTTAAGCCCTACTTGCAAAGAAATATTCCAAAGGCAGAGGAAACTACAAAGATAAGATTCCTCTAAACTATTTTTCTTGTGAAGTAATTAGTCACATTGCTACAAGCTACCCAAACAAAGAATACAAGGATGAAAAGAAAAGCAATAAGTTCAAAGGCAAGAAGGAATTCAAAAACTACAACTACAAGGACAAAGGTAAGAAATCTTATTTAATGGCTAAAGATTCTAATAATAGTGAAGATGAAATGGTATATATTGTTGTAAAAGATGAGTTTGATGATGAAGGAAATAAAATGTCACTTATCTCTTATATTAGAAAAAAATGATACATGGATTATTAATAGTGGATGCTCACATCATATGACTAGTGATAAAACAAAATTTGAACACATGGAACATTATGATAGTGGTATTGTGAGATTTGGACACAATGAACCTTGTTGTATAAAGGAAAAATGATGTATCTCATTAACCAATGAACTTAGATACATGAAAATGCTTATTAGGTTGAAGGACTAAAGAATAATCTACCGAGTGTAGCATAGTTGAATAACACTGGATTCAAGGTAGAATTTATGAATGGGAAGGCCAAACTACTAGATGGTAAAAGAAATCTGGTTGGATTTGGCAAACAAATGAAAGGTAATCTATTCTATTTTGATCTTAGTGAAAGTTCATGTTTAATTTCTCAAATAGAAGAAAGTTGGTTATGGCACAAAAGATTATGTCATATAAACTTTGATAATTTGGTCAAAATAATAAAAAATAGAAGACTAAGAGGTATTCCTAGCTTAAAGAAACTTGATATGGGTCTATGAAAAAATCATCAAATTAGTAAAATGGGAAAAACTAGTTTCAAAAGAAATGAATAATGTTGAGCAAGGAACGAGAAACAATCCAAGTAAGTTAAGTGTGAAACAATGTTACCATAAGATAAGCAACTCCAAGAGCATACACCAAGATGGTTCAACAATGGAGACAAGGATTTATAAGGGGAAAGCAAAGAAAACCCCTTGTGAGTTATTATGAATGAAGGCAAATGCCTAAAGAAGAGAGAGAGAGAGTGTTGGAGCAAAGGTAGCTCAATACAATAACATCAAGTGCTTAGAGTGGTGTGTAGTTGTGAGGAAAGAAGGAGGAGCATCTCTTATATAGAGATGAGAGAGGAGTTGCATTTGTAACTCCCATTTCTATGAATGCCACATTCATAATAGGTGTGTGCAAAGTGTCACAATCCTCTTAAGGAGGATAAACTAAATAAAGAAATAAACAAGAGTTGTCCTTACATGTGGAATAAAGGACAAATAATGACATGTCCTCCACATGTGTACAAGTGGACAAATTACATGTAGGGACCCTTGGAATATCCCAATTAAAATATATCCAAGGAAAGATTAACCTTTCTAACACCCCCCCTTAAGCTTTACTTGGGGAGTTTACTTCAACGGGTTGCAAACCCAAATTTTTACAATGGAACTGAAATCTCTCTTTAGAAAGTGGTTTGGTTAAGATATCAGTCACTTGATCTTCTCCTTTACAATAAAGAAGAATAATTTGATTGTCTTCAACTTGTTCTCGAATGAAGTGATGTTGAAGTGAAATATGTTTGGTGCGAGCATGATATACTGGATTCTTTGCCAAGGCAATAGCACTTTGATTGTCACAATGTATAGGTGTAGGTGATTGTTGAGGTAGACCAAAATCATCAAGAAGTCTTCGAATCCACAAAGCTTCTTTAGCTGCATTGGTACAACCTTTGTATTCAGCTTCCGTTGAGCATAGGGAAATAGAGTGTTCCTTTTTGCTTTTCCAAGAAATTGGACCTGAACCAACAAAGAAAACATAACCACAAGTGGATTTCCCATCATTGGGATCTCCACCTAGATCAGAATCAGTATAGCCATGTAAAATGAATTCAGAGTTTGGATCATAAAATAAGCCTATATTAATAGTTCCTTTAATATACCTTAAGATGCGTTTAGCAACTTTAAAATGAGTTTGTTGAGGTTTAGACATAAAACGAGACACTAAACCAACACTATAAGCAATATCAGGTCTAGTAAGAGTTAAATAATTTAAACTTCCTACTAATTGTCTATACAAAGTTTCATCAACAAAAGGAGTATTCATATCATTCATTAATTTAGTTCCTAATTCACATGGAATTGAAACATGGTTAGAGTCATTCATCTTAAATTTTTCTAAAAGATCATAAGAATACTTGCTTTGAGAAACAAAGATACCATTAGGAGTTTGAAAAATTTGCATACCTAAGAAGTAATGTAAGATACCTAAGTCGATCATTTGAAATGTTTGTTTAAGTTGGAATTTAATATCAGAAATCAAAATGTCTAAACTAGAAGTGAGAATTAAATCATCTACATAAACAATAACAATGATAATATCATCGGTAGTATGTTTAATAAACAAATTAGGATCATTTTTGCTTCTAGTAAAACCTTGAGAAATGAAGAAAGAATTAATTTGAGAATACCATTCTCTAGGTGATTGTTTAAGACCATAAATAGATTTGTTCAATTTGCAAACTAGATTTTCACTACCTTTCTTAACAAATCCAGGAGGTTGAGCCATATAGATTTCTTCATGTAACTCACCATTTAAAAAGGCACTTTTAACATCCATTTGATGAATGGGCCAATTCAGTTTAGAGGCTAAAGCAAGAACTAATTTGATAGTAGGCATTTTAGCAACAGGTGCAAAGGTTTCATTATAGTCTAAGCCTTCAATTTGGGAAAAGCCTCTAGCAACTAGTCTAGCTTTAAATTTACTAATTTCATTATTGGTATTCAATTTTGTTTTATATAACCATTTACATGAAACTAGATTTTTGCCAGGAGGTAATGTGACTAAGTCCCAAGTGTGATTAGCAAGTAACGAATCATATTCCTCTTGCATGGCTTTCTGCCAATGAGGTTGAGAGTTAGCTTGATCAAAAGACTTGGGATCGTTAGAATTCATAATAGTAGTCATCAAAGCATAATTACAATAATTAATCCTTCTATGTTTAATTCCACCAGATTTAGAAATATAATCATCAGCTTCATTGATGAGATTTTGAGCCCATTTAGGTTTACGTTTAGTTGTAATGGAATTATCACTAGAGGAAGAATCATGAGTAAGAAAGGTATCATTAGTATCTATTTGAGTATCATGAGATGTAGGAGTAGAAATAACCTGTGGTACTTGATTAAAAGAAAGAGTAGGGTTAAGAGAGGGAGGTTGGTCCTCCACTAGCACAATTTTAGTGCCACTGAATTCTTCATCCGTTGTAGTAGAGCAATCATGAACTCCAGTTTCTGCAATACAAACATCTCTAGCAACTTGAACTTTGTTAGTAGTGGAATCATAAACACGATAACCCTTAGTGTGTTCATCATAGCCAACAAACATATAAGGAGATGACTTAGCATCTAATTTATGCCTTTTTTGTTTAGGCGTATGGACATAAGCAGTAGAACCAAATATCCGTAAATGATGTAAATTTGGTTTCCTACCAGACCAAGCCTCTTCTGGAGTGATAGCTTTGAGAGCTTTGGTAGGAGTGTGATTAAGAATATAAGTTGCACAAAACATGGCTTCAGCCCAAAATTTATAATGCAAATTCTTAGCATGCAACATGCTTCGAGCCATTTCAACAATGGTCCGATGCTTTCTTTCCGCTACACCATTTTGTTGTGGTGTATAAGGAATAGTAAGCTCGTGCTTAATTCCACATGATTTCAAATAAGAATGAAAAGCATTATTCACATACTCCTTTCCATTATAAGTTCTAAGAATTTTAAGTTTAGACCCAGATTGCCTTTCAACATATAAGTGAAATTCAATAAATATATCAAGAACTTGATCCTTGCTATGCAAAAAATAGATCCAAGTTCGTCTAGAAAAATCATCAACAAAGGTAAGTGCATACCGAGAACCTTGGATGGAGGTATTCTCCATGGGACCCAAAAGATCACTATGGACAAGATGCAACTTATGAGTTGCTCGCCATGATTTTCCACTTGGAAAGGGCTCCCTATGCATCTTACCACTCATACAACCTGTACAGGTAATCTTGGAAGGAATAATGTTAGGCAAGCCATCAACCATATTATGCTTTTGCATGAAAGTAATATAATCAGAATTTAAATGACCAAGTCTTTCATGCCATATATTGAAATCAATAGAAGTATGTAAAGAATATCGTGAACTAGCAAATTCATGGAATTTAAACAAATTGTCGTTATCCATTTTAGCATAAGCAATTACTTTAAGAGTTGGTGGATCTATAATATAACATGTATCTTTGTAGAATTCAACTTTATAGTTCTGACATAGCTGTGAAACAGAAATTAGATTAGTTTTCAAGTCAGGGACATATAAAACATTATGCAATTTACCATTAGGAATAGTAACATCACCTAGTCCTTCAACTTTACAAGTCTGATTATTAGCTAACTGAATAGGAATGTTAGCAATATCAGGTTGTAAGGAATCAAAAATTTCTTTATGAGAGGTGACATGTTGGGATGCACCACTATCAACAATCCACTCTAAAGGTTTACAAAGATTAAAGCTACAAGTAAAAGCTTGACGAGAATTAGAACTAGTTGAATTACCTTTTCTATGGTTTGAGGTTTGATGATTGGTACTATGATTCATAGGTTTTCTATCATTTTGTTTTTTAAAACAATTATTGACAAGGTGACCATCTTTGCCACAATAAGAACAATGAGGTTTGGAATTGGAATGGTTCCTCTGATTATTAGTATTACGAGTATTATTAGGGTGATGGGTATTATTATATTTGGGATGAAATTTATTGTTAGTGTTATTGGAATTAGATTGCTTGTAATTATGATTATTGGAACAAAAATTATTAGTTGAATTTCTAGAGACAAATGCGTGTTCAGTTGATTTGAGAGTACCAAACTGAATTAGCTTAGCTTCTTCCTGTCTCAATAAAGTTTGAAAAATAACATAAGTTAACTGAGAAGATAAAGTAGGAATAGCAAGTTGTGCATGAATATTGGTTATAAACTGTTGAAATTGTCTTGGAAGACATTTTTTAAGAATAAGATGGATTAAACGAATATCCTCTAATTGAACACCTAAAGCCATAATTTGACTTTTAAGAGAATCAAATTTTAAGAGGAATTCATCCATACCTTTAAAATCTGCATACCTGAGATCTTCGAGTTGATCTTGCAATTGTATTTTGTGATATTCATCGCCACTATCATACTTGGTCTTCAAGATGGACCACGCATCATGAGCTTTAGAACAGTGAGCAATTAAGACATATAAATCTGGAATAATAGAAATACCAATTAACCCTAAAGCTTCTTCGTTTTTAGCTTTCCAAGTATCTTTCTCATCTTGAGTAGCCGCTGAACTAGGCTCAAGAGAAGGGTCAGTGGCTATTTCAAAGAGATGTTTAAAACGAAAAATAAATGAGATATGAGTTTTTCAAGAATGATAATTTGAATAATTAAGTTTGATTTCTGGAATTAATGTTGACATGATTTGGAAAAAAAAAACTTCGCTTCTTCTTTTTTTTTTTTTTTTTTGGAAAAAAAATTTAAAAAATTACCCTTAATCAAATGATTTGGAAAAAAAAATTAAAATTTTATGAATTGAACAAAATTATTTTTTTTATTTTATATTTTATTATTTTATGTTATTATTATTATTATTTTTTTTTTAAGAATATTTGATTTTTTTAAATTTTAACTAATAGTGATAGAGAAAATTAAAAAATAATTAAACTTGGATTAAAATTAGAAAAGAAAGAGGGGGAAACGGTTTGCTTAAATTAAAAAATGGAGGGGAGCGAGCGGTGGCTGCCGCGTGGCAAAAGAAGGGCCGCGGTCGGTGGGCGCCGCATGTGGGGAGCGGCGAGCCGTGGGCGGTGGTTGCCGCGTGGCGGGAGCGGCGAGCGTCGGTGGTCGCCGCGTGATGGGAGCGGAGGAAGCGGTTGTGGGGGGTTTTTAAAACCACAGAGTGGCGGTTGCGCGCGGCAAGGGTTGCAGAGGTGCCGAGCTGCACCGGCGGCGGCTTGCGCGGCGGCGAGAATGTTTACGCTGCGGTGCGAATGTTTGCGCGTACAAAAATGCTTCGGCGAGTTAAATGTGAAGCGGCCAAGGAAGGTCCCCGGGCCAAAAAGCAGAGATGTGTAACAGTGCCTTCGGCAGTGGTTCGCTGAGGCACGGGGTGGCGCGCGGGTGGCACGGCCGCCCTATAAAAAATAAAAGAATTTTTTAAATTTGATTTTATATATATAAAAACTTTGCACTATGTTTTTTTTGTTTTTTTTAAAAAAAACAAAAAGTAGTAAAATATATATTTTTTTTTCCTAAAGAAATTTTTTTTTTTGATAAATAAAGTAAGAGAAAAAAATAAAGAGATAAAAAGCTTCACTATTGTAATATGTTTTGTTTTGGCGGCATGCCGTCCAAAACAAACCAAAAAAAAAATTACTAAGAAAACCCTTTGGCGGCAAGCCGTCCAAAGAGGGTTAGTGAAAAATATGAAGCTTTACAAGAAAACCCTTTGGCGGCAAGCCATCCAAAGAGGGTTAGTAAAAAAAATGAAGCTTTGCAAGAAAACCCTTTGGCGGCAAGCCTTCCAAAGAGGGTTAGTAAAAAAAACTTGCATGCACAAGATTAGTTAAAACGAGCTAAGATCACAACACAATCTTCTTCTCTCAATAACGTCTCCAAGTAAGGTGTGCTCCAATGAATGGCAACCTTCACCACAAAACTTAAAACAAGGATTAGATAACCAAGCTCTGATACCATGTAAGAAATGAATAATGTTGAGCAAGGAACGAGAAACAATCCAAGTAAGTTAAGTGTGAAACAATGTTACCATAAGATAAGCAACTCCAAGAGCATACACCAAGATGGTTCAACAATGGAGACAAGGATTTATAAGGGGAAAGCAAAGAAAACCCCTTGTGAGTTATTATGAATGAAGGCAAATGCCTAAAGAAGAGAGAGAGAGAGTGTTGGAGCAAAGGTAGCTCAATACAATAACATCAAGTGCTTAGAGTGGTGTGTAGTTGTGAGGAAAGAAGGAGGAGCATCTCTTATATAGAGATGAGAGAGGAGTTGCATTTGTAACTCCCATTTCTATGAATGCCACATTCATAATAGGTGTGTGCAAAGTGTCACAATCCTCTTAAGGAGGATAAACTAAATAAAGAAATAAACAAGAGTTGTCCTTACATGTGGAATAAAGGACAAATAATGACATGTCCTCCACATGTGTACAAGTGGACAAATTACATGTAGGGACCCTTGGAATATCCCAATTAAAATATATCCAAGGAAAGATTAACCTTTCTAACAGTAATCTATTCTATTTTTATCTTAGTGAAAGTTCATGTTTAATTGCTCAAATAGAAGAAAGTTGGTTATGGCACAAAAGATTATGTCATATAAACTTTGATAATTTGGTCAAAATAAGAAAAAATAGAAGACTAAGAGGTATTCCTAGCTTAAAGAAACTTGATATGGGTCTATGAAAAAATCATCAAATTAGTAAAATGGGAAAAACTAGTTTCAAAAGAAAGAACTATCATTTTGAAGAAGTCTTATAGCCTGTACATATATACTTATGTGGACCTATTGGAATAAAGAGTTATAGTGGAGATAATTTTTTCATTTTGCTTAGTGATGATTATTCTAGAATGATGACTGTAATGTATCTAAAAGAAAAATCTAAAGCTTTTCAAAAATTTAAGTGGTATTTGGCAAGAGTAGAAAATGAAATTGGAAGGAAGCTTAAGTGTTTGAGATCAAATAGAGGTGGTGAATTAATTTTCAATGAGTTCAATGATTTCTACATTGAAAAAGGAATTGAGAGACAAGTATTAGCCCTTGGTACACCTCAATAGAATGGTATAGTTGAAAGAAGGAACAAATCCATCATGAACTATGCAAGAACATTGATGATAAAAAAGAATGTTGCAATCAAATACTAGAAGGAGACAATCAGTACTACAGTACATACCTTGAACATAGTACAATTGAAGAAAGACTCAAATCAAACTCCTTATGCACTATGGTATGGATACAAACCTAATGTAAGTTACTTGAAAGTATTTGGTAGAAAATGTTATATCTTGAAAGAATCTAGGAAAGGTAAATTTGATGTCAAAGGTGATGAAGGCATATTCCTAGGATACTCCTGCAGAAGTAAAGCATAAAATGTTTAAATTTATCTATTTATAAAATCATAGAAAATGCACATGTGAGAATTGATGAGTTTGTAGAAAAGAGTAAAGAAGAGAGAAATAAAGAACTTGAGGATTATAGAAGATTTGTTTACTTTGAACCTGATAAAGTGCCAATTCTGTTTGGAAGTTAGGAGGCCTTAGCTCCCGAGTCCCCAAAATGTTTAAAAGCTACTAAGTTGCAATCAGTGTAACCCAAGTCACAGTTTGATGGACTTGAGTCATAGTCAAAAGCTATTGAGTTGTTGCTAGAGAAAATTGAGTCTAATGGACCTAAGTCATAGATAGTGGGATCCGAGCTTAATATAGAAGATCATGAAGAAGTCAATGAAACATACTCCATATCCAAAGTACCTATGTTAGCAAGATATGTTAGAAGACATCATGCACTTGATCAGATCATTGGAGACAAGTCAGATGGAACAATGACAAGAAACAAATTGAAAGGTACATGTTTGTTTGTTGAATTTGAACCTAGAAATGTTAAAGATGCTTTGGATAATGAAACTTGGATTGAAGCAATGAATGAGGAAATAGAACATACACTAGTACATTTGCACTGGTTTTCTACCAAAATTTTTGACCAAAGCTATGATTCCTTCTTTTCTTTTGTTTTTATTCTTGCATTGGTCGAAAATAAAAATTATATGCCCGATTTGGTCAAAATTTTGACCAACCTATGTTTTCCCAAGTTGAATTTTGACCAACTCAATGTTAGAAAAAAATAAAATGTTTCATTCACATACGGGTAAAATAGAAAAAAATCATTCATTTGTGGGTATGAGCGTGGGTAGTAGCAAAATTGGGATTCATTTGTGTCGGGTGGGCTTTTCTCATTTTGGTGGCTCTTCTCATTGACCATCCCACTTGCCTACAAGTAAAATATATGAAGTGGTAGTCCATCTTTTCAAATCCTGAATCCCATCCAACAATTTAAGAAAGAGTTTCCCTTGCCTTTGATTCCTCCTTTCTTACTCGACAAATTGTTCTAATCCCCAGCTAGCACTTAGTATCGATGAGAAGATCGATTACGGAAGGAGGGAGACAACAATCTAATTGGTAGGTAGTGAGACTTCTTGTCCCTAGCTTGATGCCACTTGTGCATCTTCGCATGAGTCTTGGAGGCAGCCATATTTAGGGAGCCTAAGCATATGGATTGCTGCACTAAGGATTGGTTCATTATTATTCTTTTTAAATTTTCTTTATGATTTTATATAGTGCTTATTAATATCATTTTTCAAATATATTAAATTCCTTCATATTCGTATAGTAGCTAGATCATGTATAGTATGTCAAATGACATTTTGAATATGCCCTTGCATCTTCTTTCAATCCACATCTTTCATTTTATTTATCTACTATGTGCAAAGCTCTTTGGATTAAGGAAAAATGTAGACTTTACAATATTTTTGTTTTTGAAGTAAACCCTCATTTTAGGTTTTATTTGAAATTCATGTATGAATCCAACCTATAAGAAAGTTAATGGAGCTTTTCCTAAATTGAAGTTTCTAGGTCCATGGAAATGTAGCACTATTGAAATTTCCAAATGTAGCTATCCATACAATCTAAAATGTCAATCATAGCAGGCTTTTACTTTCATTTACATTTGGAAAAGTGATAAATATGAAAACCCTTTTCTCCAAATTTAAATTAACATATACAGATTATAAATAAGGAATAATGTGATTTTTTTCGTAGTTTAGTTCTCTACCACAACTACTTTCCTTTGCCCCAAATTACATTTCCTTTGTAGGCAAGACATTTGTGGTCCTCAACCCAACAATTTTAGGAGCATTACAACTTCTCAAATATTTGGGTTATGGAAAAATTGTCATGTAATAATCTTACTCTCTCAAATTCATTTTTATTTAGAAGACACACTTATGAATTATTTAGAAATGGTTCAACATTTTGTAATCTAGAAAACTTTGTTAGCTTTGATGGTGCATCTCCTTGTTTTGAAATAAATCCCTATAGCATAGCTCTCATCATTACTTCAAAAAGTCAAACTCATTGCACAACTACTAGTAACTAAGTCTTCTTAGACACATCATGCATAGGCATTATTAATAGCAATCATAGGGTCTTTACTTACAACAACAATTTCATCAGTCATTTTTCTATTTAATTGTTCCTATAGAATTAGTATAAGAATTAGGCTCAGAGTCATTTCTTATCTACACACCACAACTTCCACAATCCTATCTTGTGGAGCTCTTGTTGCAACCAATTCAACATTTTTCCTTTTATTTCTTTCAGTTCATTGATAATCATTAACATTCAATGCAAGAGATTCAAGATGACTTTTCTGATTATCCATATCATACATCGTTTGCTTTTAATTTTATCTTTTCTTCCAGGCATTTCCAAATCATTTATAGAATTATTACTTTGAACTTGCAACATTACATTCTTTTAACCCTGCAAACTATCATCACTCATCCTAACACTTTCCATCAAAATAAATTTAGAATATCATTACTTCCTACTTCTTCATCCTTATGCTTGGGCTCTCTACATGCAAACCTAGGGCGAAGAATAGTAGGGGTAGAAAAGAACTGGGCTAGAGTAGCCGAATCTTCCCCCTACACCCTCGACTGTCAAACTTAATCTGTAACCTGCTACTCCCTCTGCATTCATGCATTGAAAATTGTGGAATAAGACTTCCATTGAAATCTACAAGAGAATCTCCAAAGAGAAACCTATAATTTGCAAAATAAGCTATCTAAAGGTATGCTTATTTTGATTCTTTCTAATTTGTTTTTCCAAAATATTCTTACGAGGATTGATTGATCCTCATATTTTAGATATTCAGTATAGTTATTCCTCAAACTCTAACATTAAGCTCCATTGTGATGCATTACAATCTATTATCCCAATGTGATCTTAGATTGATCGATATGTATCCTCATTTTATTCTTTTCTTTTTGTACATAGATGCATGTATCTAAAAGATGTAATACAAGGTCAAGAAGTTGGATCATCTAAAGAATTCTTTCCCCCTTTAAATTGACACATTTCTTTTATGAATCATTTGAAGAGGACACTGAATTGCTTATGATCATCTAAGGTCTGAAATTGAGTCATCTAGATTATGTTTTCTGACTGAATACTAGATTGCATATTGTTATCAAATTGTCATAATGTCATGCATCCAGGTCTGAACCTTAGTGATTTTGATTATTAGTGTGTCAAATTACAATTTACCATTAAACTAAACCATAGCCTGCAGGATCATGTCAAAGGACAAGGGAATTGTTTCAATTGCAGTTTGATGCCTATTATTAGTTGGAGAATACAATGTAACAGAGGAGCGTGGATGCTGGTTATGTTTCTATGTTTTGGAAATAAGAAGAAAGTAGAAACAGTTCTTTGTTCTACATAAGTCAGGAATGCTCTTTTAAAAACTATCAAAGTTTTCTTTTTCATTCTTTTTGGGCTGGTAAGGTGCAGTCCTTAAATACCTCCTACCCAAATTAGGATGCTTTTAGCATGAAGGATTTTTAGATTAACACCATCTAGATTATAAAATTATTTCAATTGCACCTTGTTGCCTACCATCAGCTAGAAGATGCTTTTTAAAGTGCAGCTATCTATGCTGTGTAATTAGTTTTCCACTATGGTTTTAGATGGATTGTACATCTTCTCAAATCAATATTTGGGATACATATCTAAATATATCCCAAAGATTATCTAAGGACCCAAAGGAAGTCATCCAAAGTTTTGCCCCCTTTGATTGATGAATTCCTCTAATTTATTACTTAGTGATAGCAGTGAATTGCATATTGCATGCAAATTGTCAAATGGAGCATGAAACGACTAGATTATGAATGTGATTATGTAAGTCATTGCTACCCCAAAACTATAGCTCATTGGATTTGTGTCATCCAAAGATCAAGGAATTGTACTTCTCTAGAGATTCTCTTGCAGATTGCACACAAATCATTTGATATGTCGTCAAATTAATTATTACCTCTGCTTGGATGATGTAATAAAAACTAGAGAATGTTTCTCTGAAACATTTTATGGCTTCCAACCACCTCCATTATCCATAGCTATGAGCTCATTCTTCTAGCATTGACATCGGCAATTTAGGGTGAGCAATATCCCTTTTGGTATGTTCAACATCATTTTATTCAATGGAGAATCTTTGTTCATTTTCTCTATGTTTGTAGGTTTTCATTGTCTCTTTAATTAGAAGAAAAATGATTTAGATTAATTTGATCATTTCTTTGATTCATCTGTTACAATTAATTTTTATGGGGGTTTCAAATAGATAGATCTATGTGTAGTGTGAATCACAGATTTAGCCAACGTGTTTAATTTAAATTATGGATTTTATTGTATGAGCTTCCTCTCTATTTCAGTCATGGGATACTTGCAAGAAGTTGGTTGTAATATTCCATTTTATGGTAATATCTTTCAATGGTGCCTCTTGAGACTAACACATATTGGTGTTCTCTGTTTGGCTTGTGGTGATTTAATATTTGTTCAATTAAGAGCGCATGTCATTAGCTCACAAATATATACCCAAATCCAACATGAATTAAATTATAGCTATTTTGCATTAGCATATTTTGCAATTGAAAGTTCTTTTTAGAGATCAACATAAAATTTGGTATCTATTTCAAAAGAAAATATACCTGTGGTGGAAAAGTTGCACAAAAGGATGTATGGAGAGGGGAATGTATAGAACTAATTAGGGATGTGAAGAACAAATTTTGATTATGAAATGATGAGTTGGTAATGAATTATTTTTAAATGTGTGAAGCTTAAGCACTATAGGAAAAATCTCAAATGATGTCCAATTATGGTTGTTATACTTAACGTATAACAGATTCCAAAATGAATTGAAATTTCCTTAGCTAAAAGGAAAAGAAAGTTATAATCATATGAAATTTGGAAGAGTCAACCCTAATGTCATTAAATATAGATGCAAAAATACAAAAAAATTAAGGTGGTAATAGTGGATAAGACAAAAAGAACAACAAAGCCAACATATAGTCTTGAAGATAGAAGAGATCATTCTGAAAACCAAAGCATGAACACAATAGAAGGTAAAGTATATGGTTAGTGACATGGAGGAAGTAGAGAAATAATTTATTACCAACATAGGGGTGATGATCACAAAGCATGGAAATGTCTAGTGGAAACTAAGGGCTAATAATAGGCAATATGAAGAGCAAACCAGTGATCTGCAAGTTAATGAAAAACAATTGTAGAAGTGAAAAAGTAGATGAGTATGAAAATGAGGTAGTGAAAAAAAGGTGATCGAGAAACTTGGAATTTTTGGAAGAATTTTCCAAAAATAATATGCCATGTCAAAAAATAATTGATATTGTTAAACTCAAAGAGTTTGATGTAGGATGATTTTGGAAAGTGAAGATAATAGTTTTTTTGAAAAAGAGCCTAGGAAAATAGTTTGAGAACTCATATTTTGAACTTGCAAATATCATGATTTAAGGTTGGGAGTTCTATTTGCAAAGAATATTTTTCTTTTAAGTGCAACTTTTAGATCAATGTTATGAAGCTCAACTTGTATAAGTATAGTAGATAGGAGAATGAGCTCAGACAACATATGTTTCTTAACAAGCTATTTTTTATTGAGAAACTATTGTCTCTATGCAATTGATTCAGATAAAGTGTCTTAACTGATAAGTAGAATATTTTTCCACAGCAAGTCAAATTATGATATTGCTATCAAGAATCAAGTGTGTAGTTTTTGAGTCAAACACATTGATCCATGTTTCATCAAGAACCCATATCTCATGAGAATGAATGGAACAATTAGTACTCATTGCATCTAGGTGATGGTCACAAAGGTCTAGGACTTCTCGGGAGGTCACCCATTCCAATACCACTCAAGCTCAAGCATGCTTGAACATGGAGGTTCAAGCAATGTGGGCTTAACCTTGGAGGAAACTTCATGGTTATGTGTGCTTGAGCTAGAGTAGCACTGGGATAGGTGATCTTGTTGGAAGTTCTGATGCTTCAACTCTATGAGCATCACCTAGATGCAATTAGTGTTAAAAATTTTATTCATTCTTATAAGAGATGGGTTCTTCTAAACCACTACTCAAGAATCATGTGTGTGAGTTTCACTCAAAAACTATAGAGTTAAATCATGATATCAATATCACAATGTGCTTTAAGTTACATGATTGATTGTGCTCTTTAATTCATGGTCATTGTATGTTTTTGCATCTAACACTGTGCTCATAGACAAACCCATGGCCAAATGATGCATCCATTTTTTAGTATTACAAATTCTATAATTTTTAGGAAAGACATTTTAATCCTAAGACACTATTTAGAAGTTGGTCAAGTATTGACTTCTCTTTATAAATTAGAACTCCTCAATGGACTCTAATTTCAAATAGACTTGGAAAAATAGCTGGCATCTATTACTCAACACTACAAACATGTATAACACCAAATTTATGAGCCTCAGCTATGAAATTCCCTTATTTTTTAATAGAACAAACATACCACATACACCAAAGCTCTAAGGTTCAACAATAATCTTGAGTATTGTCATTATGGTGAAATTGAATTAAGGTTAATTTAATCAACATGAAAACAATTGAATCAAACTCCATACCTTCACTCATATGCCTAAATAGGCTTAAGAAACAATAAAAATAAAAAATGTTGAAAATCGGAAATGTCTGACAAGTATTCTTTGATGATTCATTGGGTTGCATTCTAGTTGTCAAAGTGGGTGGGAATTTTGTTGAAACAAGGTTTGAGTACTCAAATTCATTCATTTGAGATCAAAGAACTAAAATAACATAATGCTAAGAGTGTGTTATCAATTTTCCCATCAAGCTAATAGTAAGGCATTGAAATTAAGTACATAATTAACTTTGGTATAGGCTTGCAAAATTTACTACCATCCACTAGTCAACACAAAAAATAAATATAACCCAGAATTCTCAACCTCAATGTTGGCATTTTCTATTCAATAAAACCAACATGCCAAAACACCAGAGCTCTGAGATACTCTTGTCATAATCTTGACCTCTAATTCAGCTTGTTTTCTTTATATCAACACTAATTTATAGACATAAAAAATCATAACTTCAAAATTTTCTTAAATTTATTTTTAACTCCAACATCATATCTTCACTAATATGCTACGGGTGATACTATGTCCCACATTTACTGAATTGGGTTCGCTAAAAACACAAATAATAAACACCATGAATAGAGCAAGTTTTAAAAATACTTCATTACTTTAATGATTCATTAGGTTCCATTCTAGTGGAAATAATAGAAAATTTATTTACAACAACAAAGACTGAGGTTCAAATTCAAGTTAAGAGCCTTTCATGTTGATATGGCTTGTAGATGTACCCCAGGAATTGGTTTTCAATCAATACTCAATAGATTGGTTTTCTTCCAAATCAACTTGTAAAAGACGTGAGATGGAAATCAATACTCAATCAATTCTTATTGTCACTACATTGAATGATTTAATTTTTTGGTTTTGCATTGGTAAGGCAATACAATCAAATCCATCAATTGTTGAGGCTTTGAAAAGGCATAGGCAAGCAAGAGAAACATTAGGAGAAAACAAAGAGGTAATGATCTATATTTTTTATATTTTTGAACCAACTTGTCTCTTAGCTATAGCATAGTAATTCCATTGCTCAATTTACTTTTTAAAATTGAATAGGAAAGTTTTGGGTCCTTTATGCCATGTCTTATAAAGCTTTAAGATAATGCTTGACTAGGGATCCATAGTTTTCTTCACTTTCCTAATCTATATACTTACTGATATTTGTGTCCTATGTGCATAGCTTTTAGACCATATCACATTTGTTGATTCTCTAGGAGTTCTATCTAGAGAAAAGCAACATATGTGACGTAGTTATGACTTCACTAGTGTGACTTCCTAGTTTGTTGCAAAATGTGATCTTATACTCTTGTTATTTGACCCATACAAGCTTGATATTAGTGATGAGTTCAAGCATGTTATTGGGTCCCTTCATGGCCATGAAGAAAAGACAAGGGTAGTTCCCAACAAAGCAAATCAAGTCGATACACAATAGGTAAGACAATCTGCTTAATTTTGTTTAGAACTATAGGCTTTTGGTTTTTTGTTTGTCTTGTTATCTATTTTATTCCATCTGTTGATTGTCATTGTAGCTAATGAGAGTATATGGAGAATTGATGTGGTCACTTGGAAAATTTTTGAATACACTAAAAGTGATGTGGGTATATATTGGGTAGGTTCAGCTTATGCTTTGAATAGTAAAGAACTTTCTAGAATCACCCTATAAGCTGATTGGTCATATTGTAGCCTAATAGAGTCTAGTATAGAGGGTTGTGCCCTCGTGAGATTACATTTTTTTTTTTTTTTCCTTCTTACAATTTTTATTGCCTAATATGTTTTGGGTTCAAATTTGAAAACAGGACACTCTCATGTGTCCTTTCTTAAAGTATTGATGCAATGCCGCAGAAAATAATTCTTTTCAAATCAGTTTCTTTGTAGAGTTGATCAATATGAAATATAGTTAGTATATTCTAAAACAAGTAAGAGAACCTAAAAATGATTTATCCATGATCATTAGGAGATGACCATCTCAAAAGTGTTTATTCTAATACTCCTAATTTGCTTCCAAACCATGGTTGCATGTAATAGATACCCAAGAATACTTTCAGTCATTGCATTCCAATTTGTTGGACTTTGACTAGTAAATTATTATCATAAAGTTGGAATGTTGGAAAGGGTTAATACTTGATTATGTATATTCATCCCATATGTTCCATGAGGTTTGTGCTATTGTAACTTTTTAAGATTTAATTTTGTGGATTTTTCCCTCATGTTGTACATGATAGGTTTGTTCAAGTGACATATGATGAGGTGAGTTGAAGTGATTTATGAAGCAAAGGGCTATTTAATGTAGCTACTTAAATCATGTGTATTTCATGGCCATTTCCCACTATTTTGCAGTCCTTTTTCACAACATTATTTCTAACTTGGTGTCAGTTGTTCAAGTTCATGAATGATCACAATATCCATGACTATACAACAATTGTGTGTGTTGGCCAACAATTGGAACATTTGTGGTTTCAGGATACACTCTTTTTTAACCCCTTTCATAGTTTTTGGATATAATTTGGTCTTTGTGCATGTAGCCTCATTCCATCAACCCTCTTTTTCCAAGTGCTTCTCGTCTACTGCACTCTCTTACTGTTTGTGCATGTTGCTTGAATCATTGCCCAAGCTCTGTTACCCTTTTTGTGCATGTTTCTAGAAGCACTGCACAAATATTTCTATTTCTCACTGAAGTACCCAACTACCTTTTTATGCCTCTTACAAATGAGTAGAACTTGTACAATTTTATTTTGAATTTGGTTAGAAAAAATCACAAGGAATCCAATGTTCTTTGTTTTTCATTCTTTTGGGCTTTTATTTCTCAAAAACTACAAAATCCTCATTCATCATAAATGATTGTTATAGAGCTTGTTTTTTATAAAAATGCATTGCAATAAAGTGCCACCAACTGCATTCTTCTGAGACAGTTTTGATTAGCAATGCATCAGTGTTTTTCATTGTGCAAACAGGGGAAGTTGTTAATCCTCAAACTTGTAAAATGTCATCACACAAGCATTTTGTAATCAAATAACTTAAATGAAGTTCCAAATCTGTCAGAGGAAATCTAACCAGGTCTTGTTATTGGATATTTCAATTCATCCTTATATCATTACCATTAAAAAGGAAATTATTTCTTAGTTAGATAACTCCTCTTGTATAGATGGATTTGCAGCTTGGTTGATCTTTATGGGTTCATTCTTGAAAAAAGCATTTGTTGGTAGAAGTGTGCATAGATTAATCAAAACAATTTTGTTTTGGGATTAACTAGTCTTAGTGTTAGCAATGACACATTCTTGTCTCTCTCACAGATTGAGTGCCCTTTCACTCTTTTGACCAAAACTTGGTAGATGAATAAAGATATGTAAGAGGCTTACTAATTTTTCATCCTAGTTTCACAATATTCCTTTAAGCATTTTCTCAAATAGTTTGTCGATGTCCATTGATCACTTTCTTTCAATAACTTTTTTATATTTAGAGGAGATATTTAGCTTATTGTTGTATTATTTTCTAACTATATTTTGGCATACATTGGTGATATAACAAAAAGTTAAATGCAAAATTTTGATATGTATTTAGGAGAAAACTGGATAGATTTATGCATCAGGAAATAACATATTTGACATGAAAAAGGAGTAAAATGCACCAGAAAGTAACTAGCAAAAATGCATAAGGCTTCAGTTACATTAATCACTTTGATGCATGTTGGTACATTGATGCTAACTAAAACCCTTTAAAATACAACTATAACTTGGTGGATTAATAGATAAAAAGCAGCTATGTAAACCAGCACTTAGACTAGTGGTGACTTCAACCCTCTAAAATAGGTCTTATTTCACACACTCAAATCAGCATAAGAGCCATGCCAATCAGGTGACCTTGCTGTGTAGAAAAAAGAAGGAAATAAGTGCTCAGAATATTTGAAATAAACCCTTGACCAACAGATACAAACCATGTGAAAAATAATCACTCAAAATCTTCCAGTTTCAGTGCACACTTTTCCAAGTGAATTCTTTAAGTATTTGAGCCAGTTGTACTAATGTTTATTTAGGTAATCAAATTTGGTAGTTGATTCACCCAAAATAATAATAAAATTGTTCTTCAAATGACATTGCAATCTTCACAAGTTGTTTGCCTCTAACATATTTATGAAATGACCCAATAAATTCTAGTATTTTCAAACAACATGGAAGTTTGGAAAATTTATCTTAATAAAAAACTTACAAATTTTGCGAGATCTTTCAATTCACAATCTACTTAAAAAATTTCTCGAGCTACCGAAAATCTTCTCAATCTGACCTTAAGCATACATGTGAATTCTAAAGTAAATTCACTAATGGGTGGAATTAGGTTTTTATCCAAACCACTAAGAAACCCAAGGGTTTTAGTCCTAGAGGCTAGGGCACACTAAACCTACAAACACAAGCTCTCATATCCTCTAAATGAAATTACATGCCAAGATTTTTTTTCCCAAATGACTTGCCAACATTTCATTATAAAGGCCTAGCTAAGCTTTGTAGAAAAATCTAAGTGACTTTTACAAGAACAATATATGTCTTGTGTCATACTCGAGAATTGGTATATCAGGTATTATAGTTTATGGACTGATATAGTGGAATTTTTTCTTTGATAACTGGGCTTTTGTGGTTACTTTATACGTAGTTATTACCATTAATAATGGTTTCTTACTAGTTTTGTTTTATTTTGTAGATATGCCATGAATTTGAGAGATTTATCACTTATTTAATAGACTTGAAGGTGTTCGTATTCTATGGAGGGGTAAACATTAAAGTCCATAAAGCATTGCTAAAAAATGAGTGTCCACACATAGTGGTGGGTACTCCTAGAAGGATACTTGCTCTAGCAAGGGAAAAAGATTTGAATCCCAAAAATGTTAGACATTTTATCCTTGATGAGTGTGATAGAATGTTGGAATCACTTGGTATGTTAGTAGATATCTTTTTAAATAAATTCTGATTACTCTTGGGAGGTTTTGTTGATTGTCCAATTTGGAATCACTAAATGAACATAAAATACAATATAATAAATTATAAGGCATGCTTTGGAGTGTGTAGTATCATTTTTCATATTAACAGGTGGCCTACAGCATAAGTAGTACCAAATTCATAACCCACACCTATGTAGATCAGTTGCATCATTAGGGAAGTATTTTTCACCAGGAGACTTCTAATCTTTGAGGATTTCTAAAGAGGGTGCATAGCACTTTTCATGCAATTTATTTTATTGTAATCATCAAGAATCTAAAGGACTTGAAGTCATAAGAATCAAACTACTCATCAAGGCAGAGGCTATCTGTAGGACCATTAGAAGAGATATACAAACTTTCATTCATGTTGTTCAATGTGTATTTAACAAGAACAACATGAAATAAAAATCCCCTTCATCCTTAAAAAATGTATTGCCTAGGATGCAGATATGACTTTTTCACAAATACAATACAAAATATTCATACCTCAACTATATTGGGGTGTCTCAAGAAATTCAAACCACCATGTGGGTGTAGCCAAACTAAAATTATTCATGTTCACCTATTAATTTGATCTCTTTGCCTATTTCTCTCCATTCAGCACCACATGTCAATTACTTTTAGTAGAATCCCTAAAACATAGATTATTTTTTAGTTGAGGCTTGCTCAAGTTTTTTGTATGTAGCCTATTAAGCTGCTTAAAGTGTGGAGGTATCAAGTCACAAAAATTGATGAACTTAACTATTGGCAAGACTAATCAAATTTTTTTGTACAAGATATTGAGAGAGGTGATCAAGGCAAGAGCCACCACTGTTGGCATTGGGGATACTATGGGGTATTTATTTCCTTCTAACTACTATGAATTGATTACAAGCATCAAAGCCAATACTCCAGGCATTAAGATTGCCATTATTTCAATTCATTGCCACAATGACCTTGGCTATAATATTCCTTTTCTATAATTCTCACTACTTCCATTATCTATAAATTTGTGGTATTGAATGTTAAGTTTATGACTTCTCATGATGTGAATTATAGGGCACACTTGTAGGACTAGGTCAATTAGAGGTGACTATTAATGGCATCAGAGAAAGAGCTAGAAATGCTTTTCTTGAAGAGGTGATAAAAATCTTCATGAGAAAATTTAGAGAGTACATTTGCAATTTCAACTTCTTTGGATTGCTTAAATTCTATCCACTTGCAAACATATTCACAGTTTGCTCATTTAAACCTTTTTTTCTCAATAAAACTTGGTTTTTCTGTTAAGTTGACTTATATGCCATATGAGCCAAGCCACATGAGACTAACACATATTTTTATTATTTAAAATTGAGTTCTATTCATAGGAACCCACGTTCATGTAGCTCTTGACCTTGTTGCATATACGGGCTGTCTAATAGTGACAAGAGCAATTTGAATGTGCATCTCATTCGAGTGTTATCTCTTGTCATTATAAACATGCCTTTAACACATACTAGTCTATTTTTTGACTTGTAGAGGTGACAAAAACTTTTGTATATAGCTAGTAAAACTCCGCTTCAACATTTCTATTGATTTGAATCTAGTTTACTCTTGCAAAAGCAATTCATCCTACCCATTGCATAAATCTCATAGAAGATAGGTTATTAGTTATTGTCATTTGAAAATTGTTTAGTTATTTAGTTTTTCTATTTTCTATTTATTTATGTGAGTAAAACTTGATTATTGTTTAGGTAAGTTCTATTTCATGTGGGCCTATTGATAGGTGATGTTTGGATTCAAATTCAAGGTCTATTCATGGGTTCCATGCCCATTTAGCACAAGCTTTTTGCATGTATGTGTGGTTACAGGTCCCTAAATTGTAGTGAGGGTAATTTGAACTTGGTCTCTTATAAGATTTCATATCTTACTATAGCAAGCTATCCCTTGAATTAATTTGGCTACATCTACATCACTCACATAATTGATGTTGCCCTATGCATAAATTTCCATTTGTTCCATGTTGTATCAAGCAATTGTTTCTTATCCAAGCCATTTAATTTGCAACCTTTTATATCTCTGCAAAGATAAAGTTGGAGCAGGAGAATTTTTCTTCTCAAAGGTGTCCTCTAATCCTAAAGTGTCCATTCCATTATCTATTGAACTAGATATGTCTTGTTTGTTGAACAAATAATGGAATGGACGCTTTACAATCAAAGGACTTTTGAGAAGGAACTTTTTCCTGCTCCAACTTTATCTTTGTAGAGATTTAAAAGGTTGCAAATTAAATGGTTTGAATAAGAAACAATTGCTTGATACAACATTAAAAAAAAATTGACCAAAAATTGGTGGAAATTTTGACCAATTCTTGATAGTTTTCTACCAAGAATTGGTCAAAATTTCCACCAATTATTAAAAAAAAATTGACCAAATATTGGTGGAAATTTCAACCAATTCTTGATAGTTTTCTATCAAGAATTGGTTGAAATTTCCACAAATTATAAAAAGATTTGACCAAACATTGGTGGAAATTTTGAGCAATTCTTGATAGTTTTCTATCAAGAATTGGTCAAAAATTCCACCAATTCTGAAAAAAATTTGACCAAACATTGGTGAAAATTTTGACCAACAATGATAAATTAGAGCTAGCAAAAATTAAAATTTTTCAATGAATGTATTGGTCAAAATTTTGACCAATGTGTAGGTTGGTCAAAATTTTGACCAACTTGGGTCAAAATTTCAACCAAAATTCATCAAAAATTGAGTCCAAATTTACTAGTGATATTGAGAAGAACAAAACTTAGACACTTGTTCCTAAAACTAAGTATAAAACTGTAATCAACACAAAGTGGGTATTCAGAAATAAGCTAAATGAAGATGGAGAAGTCTCCAAAAACAAAGCAAAGCTAGTATGTAAAGGTTATTCTCAAGAAGAAGGTATTGATTATGGTGTAACTTTTTTCTCCTATTACAAGATTAGAAGGTGTTAGAACTTTACTAGCAAATGTAGCTCATAGAGGGTTTAAAGTTTATCAAATGGATGTAAAAGTTGCATTCTTGAATGAAATTCTTGATGAGGAAGTCTAGCTTGAACAACCTAAAGGTTTTACATATCCCAACAAAAGAGATATAGTCTACAAATTACACAAAGCTCTATACAATTTTAAGCAAGCTCCTAGAGCTTGGTATGAAAGACTTCATAACTACTTGATAAAGATTGGTTTTCAAAGAAAAAAATGATAACAACAATTTGTATATCAAAGAAGGACTAGACAAGAAGATTGTGTTGGTAGAAATATTTGTGGAAGACACTTTATTTATAAGAAATGATGACTTGTGCAAGGCATTTTTAGAAGAAATGATAAAGAATTTGAGATGTCTATGTTTGGAGATATAAAATTCTTTGTTGGATTCTAGATCCAACAAAAGAAAGATGGTATCTACATTACTCAATCTAAATATATCAAGGAGATACTAAGTTTGGAATAGAAGATTCAAGACTAGATGGAACTCCTATATCTACTAGACATAAGCTTTCCAAAAATGATGATTTCAAGGAGGTAGATAAGACCACATTTAAATCGATGATTGAAAAATTGCACTATGTAGTGCACATAAGGCCTAATATTGCATTAGCAATTGGTATGGTGGCAAGATTCTCAACAAATCCTAAAGAAATTCATATGATGGAAATCCAGAGAATCATGAAGTATCTCAAGGGTTTTGAAAACTATGGATTATGGTACAAGAAATGAGGCAATTTAGATTTGAAAGCCTTTATAGATGTTAATTGGATAGGAAGTGTTGATGACAGGAAGCGAAACAGTGGTGGAGTGTTCTTTCTTGGTAAAAGACAAGAAGCAAAATTGCATTTCTTAGTCCACAACAGAGGAAAAATATGTGCTAGCAATAGTTAATTACTCTAGTATTGTTTGGTTCAAACAACTATTGGCAAGTATGAAGGTAGAGAACAAGGATCTAGTGGTTATATACTATGATAACACTAGTAAAATTAATATATCAAAGAATCCAGTGATGCATACCAAAACAAAACACATTGCTATAAAATATCATTTTTTGAGAGAATTAGTACAAGATAAATGTTAGAATTCTTTAGAATAACTAAGAGGGGGGGTGAATCAGTTATTCAAGGTCCAAATGCCCTATTAATACCTTTTTACTACTTTTAATGAATCCATACTTAAATCAATCATATAAGCAAGTTACAGTAAATCAGCATGCAAAGATAAAACACTCAAGATCAACACATGACACAATGATTTACGTGGAAACCCAATTTGGAAAAAACCACCAGTAACATGCTACTTGATTCTCACTCTTCTGAAGTGATGCCCTATTAAAGGCTTACAACACACTGTTAAATGTGACCTTGTTAGAGGATTTCACCAAACTGTTAGGAATGGGCCTAGTTAAAGATCTTTAGAACATTCACTTGGAATGTCACCCTGTTAAAGGATTTTTCTAATGGTTTTTAAACCAACCTAAGTCCATAGGATTTAGACTTGCATTTACAATTGCTAGAAAGTAACAATAATGGTCTTTTGATCTGATATAACTTACAACATACTTTGCAAATTTCAGATCACACTTTCAGTTCAATCCTTATGCTTGGCTTTAATCTCTTTAGCTCTGACTGCTTGTCTTCCTCTCAAGCTTCGTCTCCTTGAGTCTTCTCACTCATTCTGCCAATGCAATCATCTTTGTGGTCATCTATACAAATAGAATTTCTACGCTATCTTCTCCTAGGCACATTCTTCAGCATTTCATGCTTTTATGCTTGACCACTGTCTCTTTTCATTCTATCCCCTCTCACTCTCTCTTTCTCATATTAACTTATGTCTTCTTATATAGAAGTATGATTTTCCTTTACCGTTCAATTCTCCCTCTTCAATTTTAGGGTTTCAAAATTGATTAGGTAGGATACAATGTATCTACCCCATATCTTGTTTTCTTCTTGAAACTTTGCCAGTTGTATCTAAAAAATGTTCTACATGGTGTTTTTTGCCACCAACTCATCATTCTTATCTTCCTTTTAATTCACAGATTTCTAGATAACAACCTTGTCAGCTTAGATCTGGCGAATCTTCGATTTTCTAAATAATGCAGCAACTCGACATTATTGAGTTACTGGCGCTTGGCACCTTTGTGTTACTCGGCACCTATACCAGCTCGGCACTTGAACTTGCTCGGCACTTAAACTTACTCGGCACTTGATTCTACTCGGCACCACTCGGCATCTGAAGTTTACTCGGCATTAACTAGAACTTTCTCGGCTCTTACTAGCTTGCCCGACTCCTTCTCTCTAATGAACTTAGTTTGAGCTTTACAAAAGACTTAGTTAAAACCTTAAATCTTTGATATGTTTTAGTGTGCTCATTCTTTGTAGTATGTCATCAAATACATTCTTTCATCAATGGCTTAGCTGATCCTTGTACTTCATTCCAACATATAAACTTCAACCTTTCTCTAGGTATTTTAGTTACATCTTATTAATTGCCTCTACCTTGACAATCAACTAATTGATAGTATTTGGATCACTAAAGCAATCGTCATCCCTGCAAGTAGCAAGTTTGACATCAATGACAAAACAATGATTGAGGACATTCTTTACTAGTTCCATATTATATTCCAGCAATCTCCCTCAACTTTTCTTATAATTATTTCAATCATTTTCAACAATCTCCCTCTTTGGCATTGATGGCAAACCAAACTGATCAAGTAATCAATTCAGTTACCATCAAGATTGTATACGTTGTCTTGTTGTATTTCACTACTGATCTCATATATCTCCCTCTTTCATATATATATCTCCCTCTTTCTTTGCATTGATCATTTTTCCTGCATATTTCTCCCTCTTTGACATAAATGCCAAAGATGTAGCATTTTTATCATGCAAAATATAAGCTTTGGCTTCTTTGTTATTTTTCTCCCTCTGTCACCATGCTTGTGACTGATTTGGAGTTTTTGTACCTGCTGTCATCCTTTGCATCAACCTATTAATATTTCAATGATTTATTCCTGTTGATGCAAGGCAGCTTCCTTGTTGCCTTAAACTGCTTGGGTTAGGGGTATGACCCCCAATTTGCCTCTAAGATATTCATAGGCATCCTTGGGCAATGGTTTGGTGAAGATATCTGCAATTTGTTCCTTTGTGTGAATGTATTCCAACTTCACTTGTTTGTCTTCTACCAATTCTCTGACATAATGATACTTGATTGCGATATGCTTGGTTTTTGCATACATCACTCGATTTTTTGATATGTTTATAGCACTTGTATTGTCACAATACAATATCACCAGTTTTGTTACTTCTTCTTTCATTCTATTCAATAGATGTGTGAGCCATACAATGTTTGTACAATTGACTGCAGCTGCCACATATTCTGATTTTGCAGTGGATTGGGATATACATGTTTGTTTCTTGCTAGTCTAGGTAACCAGCCTTTTGCCTAGAAATAATTCACCTCCACTTGTGCTTTTTCTGTCATCAATGTTTCTTCCCCAGTCTGCATCTATATATGCATTGAGTTCAAATTTTCCAATCTTTTTGTAGTATAGACCAAAATAATTAGTCCCTTTGAGATATCTCATTATTCTTTTTACTGCTATGAGATGATTTTCTTTAGGATTGGCAGAAAACCTAGCCACTATTCCAACTGCTAATGCTATGTCTGGTCTACTATGCACAACATATTGTAGTTTTCCAATCATGGATCTGTACATTGTTTGATTGACTTCAGTTGACTCATCATTTTTGGACAGCTTATTTCCTGTGGCCATTGGTGTGCTTACTGGTTTGGATTCCTCTAATCCAAACGTTTTAAGAATTTTTTTGATGTACTTTGATTGTGTAATAAATATTCCATGTTTAAGTTGGTGTACTTGCAATCCAACAAAAAATTTGACTTCTCCAAACATAGACATTTCAAATTCATGTTTCATTCTATCTGCAAAGCCTTTGCAAAGTACTTCCTTACCACCAAATACTATGTCATCCACAAAAATTTCAGATACAATAATGTCATTACCTTCTTCAGCTTTGATGTACATGTTGTTGTTATCATCAGTTCTTTCAAATCCAATTTGCACTAGATACTTGTGAAGTCTCTCATACCATGCTCTAGGTGCTTGTTTCAAACCATAGAGTGCTTTATGTAGCTTACACACCATATCCCTGTTGTTCTCATCAACAAATCCTTTTGGTTGTTCAATGTAGACTTCTTCTTCTAGTATACCATTTAAGAAGGCAGATTTTACATCCATATGATAGACTTTGAAATCTTTGTAGGCAGCATATGCAAGTAAAGTTCTTACTCCTTCCATTCTAGCAACAGGAGCGAATGTTTCTCCATAATCTATTCCTTCTTCTTGAGCATAACCCTTGCATACTAATCTAGCTTTATTTATGGTAATATCGCCATTCTCATCTAATTTATTTCTGAATACCCATTTGGTACCAATCACATTCTTTTCAGTTGGTCTGGGAACCAAACTCCAGGTTTTTTTTCTCCTTATTTGATTAATTTCTTCTTCCATAGCTTTATACTAGTCATCCTCCTGTAATGCACCATGTGCTGTCTTGGGTTCAGATTTGCTGATTATACATGATTCATGTCTTAGTCTATTCCTTGTCATTGGTCTTGCATCTTTGTCACCAATTATCTATTCAGTAGGGTGATGTCTTTTTACATATTTGGATAATCTTGGCTCTGTTCTTGTTTCCAAGTTTGATCTTTCGGATTTAGGATCACTATGTACTTCATTATCATGTTGTTCTTCATTATGTGTACTGTCTTCAAAATCAGATTGTGCATTTTCTTCATTTTGTAACTCGGCTTCTGAATGCAACTCGGCATTCATTGGTTGTGAATTGGCTGAAACTGACACTTGTTGTTGATTTTCAATTTGATTGTCATCATCCTCATCAGCAGTCATTCCTTCATAAGAATATACAAAGGTTCTGTATTTTTCCATTTTCTTTGGTTTTTCAGCTTGGACTTCTGTGTGCTCATAAAAATTTACATTTGTACTTTCCACAATTTTGTTAGTGTTAACATTTAAACACTTATATGCCTTACTTCTAGTGGAGTAACCAAGAAATATACCTTCATCACTTTTTGCATCAAATTTTCCATTTCTAGTATCCTTCAGCATAAAACATTTGCAACCAAACACTTTGAAATGTTTTACATTGGGTGAGTAACCATACCATAATTCAAAAGGTGTTGTATTTTTACCTTTCTTGACTTGTACTCTATTCAGTGTATGAACAGCTACACTTACAGCTTCTCTCCAGTATTTTAGAGCAACATTCTTTTCCATCATTAATCTTCTAGCACAGTCAATTACAAATATGTTTCTTCTCTTAGCAATTCCATTCTGTGGGGGAGTTCTAGGAGCTGACGTTTGTCTTTTGATTCCATTGTCATTACAGAATATCTCGAATTCATTTGATGTAAATTCACCACCTCTATCTGATCTTAGGCATTTTAGACTTTTTCCAGTTTCCTTTTCAACTCTGGCCACATACCATTTAAACATTTGAAAAGTATCAAATTTTTGTTTTAAAAACATGACAGTCATCATCTTGGAATAGTCATCAACAAATAGCATTATGTATTTGTCTCCTCTATAGCTTTGTATTTCCATTGGGCCACATAAGTCAGTGTGAACTAACTCAAGTATCTCTTTGGATGTATAGTTCTTGCTTTTGAAACTTGATTTTGTCATCTTTCCTAGCTATCATTGTTTGCACATGATATTATCAGGCTTTTTCAATTTTGGTAGACCTCTGACTTTTTTCATTTTACTGATGTTGACTAGATTATCAAAATTGACATGACATAATCTTCTATGCCATAACCATTCATCATCAAATTTTGCAAATAGACAAGAAGCATAATCCATATCAAGGTAAAACAAATTACTCTTTGTTTGATCTCCTTTTCCTATTAGTTTACCATCAGTATCATAGATTTTTGCAGTTTTGTTTCCAAATTCCACTTTTCAACCTATATTTCCTAACTGTGAGACACTCAGTAAATTGTAGTTTAATCCTTCAACATAGTATGCATTATCACATGAAATCTGTTTTGTGAGCTTAATGGAACCTTTTCCTTTGATTTGACATGGAGCATCATTACCAAATCTAACACTATTTCCATCATATTGA
The DNA here is from genome assembly GCA_028749045.1 of Cupressus sempervirens. Classification (NCBI taxonomy): domain Eukaryota; kingdom Viridiplantae; phylum Streptophyta; class Pinopsida; order Cupressales; family Cupressaceae; genus Cupressus; species Cupressus sempervirens. The sequence continues at coordinate 204,681,865 of CM053792.1, forward strand.
GTAAAGTTGACAAGCTTACTTTTGTCTCCTGTCATGTAATGTGAGCATCCACTGTCTATGATCCATCTGTCATTCTTGTTTATACATGTCACCAGTGTTGTGGCTTCTTCTTCATCAGATTGGTCCTTCATGGCTACATAAACAACTTCATCATCATTGTCATCATAATTTTCTTCAACAATATAACACTTCTTACTTTTTTCTTTGTAATCTCTTTTGTCATCATCTCTTCTGTTCTTGAATTTATTGCTTTCCTTGGAATCCTTTTTCTATGGACACCTTGCAGCAATATGACCTACTTCATTGCAATTGAAACAGATGATAGACATCTTACCTTTGAATTTTCCTTTGCCCTTGTGAAATCTTCTAGCAAGCAATGCTTCCAATTGTTCCACATCTTCCTCATCAGTGCTACTGTCACTAGATACATACTTCATTTTTCTTCCTTTCTTTGATTTTACCTATTCGGCATCTTTCAGTGATAACTTTGCCTTAAAAGAAGATTCAACATTTTTAGGTTTGTAGTTGTCAAAGTTAGATAACTCAAATGCTGTGAGTCTACCTATTATACCTTCAAAGCTTAGATTATTTCCTAGTATACATCTTAGTTCTTGTATTGCTGATACTCTAATAGCATAGATAGGGAGCAAGGTTCTTAAGAACTTACTTTTAACAGTATCCTCATCCAGTTGACCATTCAGACATCTTATTGCACTTACCACTTCCTTTATTCTTGCACCATACTGAGTAGCATTCTCATTTTCCTCCATTTTCATGTCGTCAAACTTTCCTCTGAGACTCTCTTTTTGCTCTTTGTACATTCTGATCTCCTCCATAGATTTCTGATAGTGCTTTCCACATTTTGAATGCAGTGTCACATCCCTTGATATCATCAAATTCAGCATAGCTGAGTGTAGATGCAATTTCCAGCATTGTCTGATTGTGTTCTTGTTTGTTTTTCATGTCTTCAGCAGTAGGAGCACCTGTTGGATCTACATGTTTAGTGAGAATTGAATTTTGGGCATAATCTCCTATGGATCCAAGATGTAGCTTCATCAAACTTTTCCATGCAACAAAGTTGTCTTTTTTGAGCTTGGGAAATTCTCTTTTTGGCATTTTGATCTTTTCTGCTAGTAGTCCCTTTAAACTAAATCAGTAGTCAGGCTTTGATACCAATTGTTACAATTCTTTAAAATAACTAAGAGGGGGGGTGAATCAGTTATTCAAGGTCCAAATGCCCTATTAATACCTTTTTACTACTTTTAATGAATCCATACTTAAATCAATCATATAAGCAAGTTACAGTAAATCAGCATGCAAAGATAAAACACTCAAGATCAACACATGACACAATGATTTACGTGGAAACCCAATTTGAGAAAAACCACCAGTAACATGCTACTTGATTCTCACTCTTCTGAAGTGATGCCCTGTTAAAAGCCTGCCCTGTTAAAGGCTTACAACACACTGTTAAATGTGACCTTGTTAGAGGATTTCACCAAACTGTTAGGAATGGGCCTAGTTAAAGGTCTTTAGAACATTCACTTGGAATGTCACCCTGTTAAAGGATTTTTCTAATGGTTGTTAAACCAACCTAAGTCCATAGGATTTAGACTTGCAGTTACAATTGCTAGAAAGTAACAATAATGGTCTTTTGATCTGATATAACTTACAACATACTTTGTAGATTTCAGATCACACTTTCAGTTCAATCCTTATGCTTGGCTTTAATCTCTTTAGCTCTAACTGCTTGTCTTCCTCTCAAGCTTCGTCTCCTTGAGTCTTCTCACTCATTCTGCCAATGCAATCATCTTTGTGGTCGTCTATACAAATAGAATTTCTACGCTATCTTCTCCTAGGCACATTCTTCAGCATTTCATGCTTTTATGCTTGACCACTGTCTCTTTTCCTTCTATCCCCTCTCAGTCTCTCTTTCTCTTATTAACTTATGTCTTCTTATATAGAAGTCAGATTTGCCTTTACCGCTCAATTCTCCCTCTTCAATTTTAGGGTTTCAAAATTGATTAGGTAGGATACAATGTATCTACCCCATATCTTGTTTTCTTCTTGAAACTTCGCCAGTTGTATCTAAAAAATGTTCTACATGGTGTTCTGTGCCACCAACTCATCATTCTTATCTTCCTTTTAATTCACAGATTTCTAGATAACAACCTTGTCGGCTTAGATCTGGCGAATCTTCGATTTCCTAAATAATGTAGCAACTCGGCATTATTGAGTTACTGGTGCTCGGCACCTCTGTGTTACTCGACACCTATACCAGCTTGGCACTTGAACTTGCTCGGCACTTAAACTTACTTGGCACTTGATTCTACTCGGCACTTGAACTTACTCGGCACCACTCGGCATTAACTAGAACTTGCTCGGCTCTTACTAGCTTGCTCGACTCCTTCTCTCTAATGAACTTAGTTTGAGCTTTACAAAAGACTTAGTAAAACCTTAAATCTTTGATATGTTTCAGTGTGCCCATTCTTTGTAGTATGTCATCAAATACATTCTTTCATCAATGGCTTAGCTGATCCTTGTACTTCATTCCAACATCATAACTTCAACCTTTCTCTAGGTATTTTAGTTACATCTTATTAATTGCCTCCACCTTGACAATCAACTAATTGATAGTATTTGGATCACTAAAGCAATTGGCATCCCTACAAGTAGCAAGTTTGACATCAATGAAAAAACAATGATTGAGGACATTCTTTACGAGTTCCATATTATATTCCAGCAATCTCCCTCAACTTTTGTTATAATTATTTCAATCATTTCCAACAATAAAGAGGTAAGATTGGAATATATGACTACAAAAGAACAAATTGCAGACATATTCACTAAGCCACTACCTAAGGATACATTTATGTATCTAAGAGGTATATTAGGGGTCATTCCCCTATCCAAAGCTAACTAAATGAAGTTTAGTGATGCATCAACCAGAGCATGTTGAAGATCAATCAGTTGATGTAGTATTGACAAGGGCATATTGCAAATGAATCAATACATTAGGTACATTGATATTCACTGAATATTGTCTTTGGCATGAGATGTCAAAGAGGGAGAGTTTGGGTGTCATATCAAAAAAAAATATTTTGACAATGTCAATAAGGAAGAACATGGTCTAATACCAAAGAGGTAGAGTTTTGCAAGGAAGAGGGAGTTCACATTGATAGAGGGAGTTCTCATGGATGAGAATTAGAATGAAACTATGGGTATGATCCTTATTTTATTCTTTCTCTAAAATTTCATTGTATTATGATGTGTTTCCATCAATACCAAAGATGGAGATTGTTGGAAATAATTGATTAATTACGTATTATCTTTGATGTTACACAAAATGTCATATCATTGCTAGTCAATATATGCCAACCTCACTTGAGCATTGAAGACAGTTTCCTATGTCTACCAAGCATTCCAAAGTTTGTCTAGTTTAGAAGACAATGTCTACCAAGTTTACTCGTGTGACAAAAGAAAGTTTGCAGAAGTTGAGTGTTAATTGAGCTTGCTCGATTAATGAAGGAAATGTTGGATGAAACCAATGTTAATTGAGCTCACTCAATTACCAATGGAACTTTGTGAATATGCAGTGTTAACTGATTTTTCTTGGTTAATACAAAAAAATTGCTTTGAGTTAGTCTCTATTGAGCAGGGTCAGTTGATGAAGGATTTTCCTATCTTGGGATATTGAGTTCAATTGAATTGTTTATTGGTTCTAGTTGACTGAGAAAATGAATATTAATTATTCTAAGTTGTATTCAAGTTGACTTGAAAATGTGTAAAATATAAATATAAGTCAAGTTGAGGATTAAATGTGGAAGCAAAAGTGTAACATAATTGAAGATTTGATGATGCTTAGTGGAAGTGAATCAAAAGGATAAGTAGAATATCCTTGTTGAGATGCAAAGATATATTCAATTAGGAAGGATCAAGTATTCAAACCAAAATTGAGATATGTAATTAGCAATTTAGTTGCATCATAAATCAGGTCATCTCATTGTTACTCTCTAACCATTTTAGTAATGATCTAAATCTCTTAACAGAGTTGGCTTAACAACTATTTGTAAATCCTTTAATAAGGTGACATTTCTATTGAATTTTCTAAAGACCTCTAACAAGGTGATTAAATCCTCTAATAGGGTCACACCTAATAGTGTATTTTGTAACCTTTAACATGGTTGGCTCCTAACAAGGCTCACTTTAGGAGAGTGAAAATTAGTAACTAGTTACAATTGGTGGTTTTTCCCAAATTGGGTTTCCACATTAAATCTTGGTGTCAATTGCATTCATACTATTTCTTTTATGTGTTTACAACTAAGTTAAAGTAATATCAATCACAAATCATATCTTAAGACTTTCATGTTAAGCATTGGCCAAATTATTTTAGCGTTTTCTAAGTTACATCATTTTCCTGTGTATTTACCAAGTTACAACAAAGTTTAGTTTTGATTTGTATTGACATCTAAGGGATCTAGGATTTATTTTTTTGGTAATTGATTCACTCCTCCCCTCTCATTTACTCCTCTTATATTTCCAACAAATGGTTCATTCAATAATGTACTATGCATTTCATCTTTGTCTTCTAAACTTTCCTCTACCTACCATATTATTCTTAACGGGATAGGGAAGATAGTTGAGTTCACAAAAGATCTTGTACACATCACAGATAGTATGGACATGCAATATTATTGCAATAGGGAAATTTAATTATTACTCCCACTTTTACTCTTTCTCCCATTTCAGTCTAACTTATCTACTACTAAAGGGTTGCTCTCTTTCTTCACTTGACATTTATATTTTTCTGAGACTAGTGTTGTGACTTCTACACCTCCACCTCATATTAACTTTGCATCTCTTCAAAATGATTCATCTTAATCTTTTCTTGAAATTATAAATCCATGTATCAAGTCACCTATTGTATGTGTTGAGGACATATCAAAGAACATTCATCTCCTCTCAAATGACATATTCCACACATTTGTTATCCCACCTTCATTAGGAATTTCTTTGTAGAATTCTCATGCATTCTCATTTTAGCATCATCTATTCCTTTTAGTTTCACCTCACATTTAGGGGTTTCTAATTATTTGTCTATTGCTTTTGTTTCTTTTGCATTGGAGTCACATTGGTCTAATAATTGACACATGGGTTATATCATTTTGCGGGGGCTTGGTTATACGAACAGTCTTGAGAGAGTCTCTTGAGACATTGAATTTATACCTTCACTAGGAATTTTTTTGTAGGATTCTCATACATTCTCATTTTAGCATCATCAATTCCTTCTAGTTTCACCTCACATTTAGGGTTTCCAATTCTTTGTCTATTGCTTTTGTTTCTTTTGCAATGGAGTCACGTTGGTCTAATAATTGACACATGGGTTCTATCATTCTATGGGGGCTTGGTTATAAAAATAGTCTTGAGAGAGTCTCTTGAGACATTAAATTTATACCTTTTATTTCATCATTGAATTTATACCTTTTATCTCATCTCTTTTTGGAAAGGAGTTTTTGCTCACTAAGTTCTCTCCTTTTTGTCTTCTTTACAAATATTTGGTTATGGTTGGACCCATGTTCGCATTCTTGCAAGTAGTTGCATTGAACATGCACTTGAATTTTTCATCTACTTCCTAAGTTTATCTTAAGGGGGTTGTTAAAGTAAAAATGTTATTTAACTTAATTATTTTAATCACATTCATTAAGTTTTTATTAGTTTTGTCTTTTTTGTAACTTGTAATAGCACTTGTAGACTTGTTTGTTTCAAGTTACCTTCTCACAACATATGTATATAATTTTAAGAGGTATATTTCTGTAGAGATATGTCTCTTTAACTCTCATTAGTTATCAATAAAAATTTTCTTACTATCATGATTAAGTTTATGTGTGTGTGTGTGTGTGTACAAAATATTTAATATATATAATATATATACAAATATCTTTAGGGCAATATTATTTGACCAAGACTATACTAACATCAACACTCCCTCTTAGTGAGGGAGGACATACATATAGGTAAATAGTATGCCATTGATAATATTTAGGAATAAAACATTTAAGAAATCTTAGATCAGAAGATTTCTAGAATATAATATCATATAAGTATTGGTCTATCAGAATATCAAACACATGAAATTCACCAATTACTATTTGATATCATATTAGGTAACATGTGTATTGGCCTATCAAAACATCAATCAAATGATATTCACCAAGTGCTCAATGCAGTAATGGCCTATCAAAATATCAAGGTAAGATATTCACCAAGTACCTATCATATATATATATAAACAAATTAAATAGACTTTCAATTTAATGACATCTAACACTTGGTTATTTGATTTAAAAGGTAAAGCCTTTCATGATCTATTTCAACATTTAAGATAAATTTATATCATGATTCAAGTTATTGAAAGGTCATCACCTTTCAATGACTTCTAGAAATACAAGTAATCATTTGGAAGTCATCACTTTCTTATGATGTATAAAGGAGGCACATCCATACACACATGAAGTCACACGTATACTATCATGTGGAGTTGTCATGACATCCACCATGGATCATACCAAAAGAATAAGCTTTTCACCTTAGACTTATCTGATAGACAAGAATGTATTAAAAGGAATTTGCACATGGAAATTCTTCTTTGTGAAGAAACACTATCCTTTTGACCTCCTCATAAAGATTACTAATAAAGTGTCAAAAACTCCTTCTAAATTTGATATCAACTTTTCTAACCCCTTAGTACAAGGTTCTTTCCGATGAAGTTTTAGACTCTCTCTGAATCTTTATCATCCTTCTAACTTCATGGCATCAGGTCATGGCATGCTTCCCTAGTTGAATATGTTTTTTGATAGCATAAGGATTTCTAGCCTACATACATGACACTCTATCCCATGAATCATAATATTTTAACTACTGGGTATGTGCAGGATCATGGTGTACCAAACTATGGCCTTAAGTGGCAGTGAAAAATCAACAAATTAGGGTTATGTCAACTTGACACATAATTTTAAAGTGGTTATGGACTTTATATCAAAAATTTATAAGAAAATAATCTATAGAAAATTGAATTTATTTTCTAAACTACTAGGCCTTATTAGGAGAAAATAATAATTGATTGATCAAAAGTTTAGATTTTAATGCAATACTACAAAAATTTCAGGGCGAAAATAAAAAGTAGGTGTATGTCTGACCACCTTACTCAAAATAAAATGAAAATATTTTTTTAATATAATTATATATATAAAAAGTAGACTCATGCCTAGATGTGATGCATATTTTTGGTATTTTTATTCCAAATAAATAATTAAATATGAATTTTCTACTAAAATATTTTCAAAAAAAAAAACTCCAGTGTCTGACCACCTTAACTAATAGAAAATTTTACCAAATTTTATTTTTATTTTATTTTTCTTATACTAGGCAAAGCATGGAATGTGATGCAACTTATAGATTTAAAAAATGTTATACCATTTGAAAGTTATAGCTATTTTTCAAACAGTATGTCAATCAATACTTTACAATAATCTTCATTGATAATTAACTAATAAATACTTATCGAACTCAGAATTTGATAGCAATAATATCGATGGAATCTCGAAAGTGATATTAAAAACCCTTTTTCGCTTCATTCAATTTTGATCAAAATAACATTGTCAGATGGCTACCTGAAGTCTGAGTGTCACTAAAACCCTCCTCAAACACGTTTTTTTGGTTGATCGGGAAGGGTTGGTAATTAGCAAGCCTAATCAGATATCCAATATGGCTTGGTGACCTCCCATCCCTTTTTGGTGGAAAATTTCAAAAGGCAAGTTTTATTTAATTTTAAATATAGAGGGAAACAAATTTAAAGGGAAATAAACATAAAACAATAACTTTAGACAATTTTAGAAGAAATTATATATTTTGTGAATGTGTGAACATTAATATTAAAATTATTATTACATTATACTAATATATATGATTATTATTATTAAATATAATATAGTGATATATAATATATTATTATTATTAAATATAAATAATAGTATTATATGAGAAAATTATTCTATATAATAATATATATTGTTATTATTATTAAATCTATAATCTAGTAACATATATGATTATTATTGTTATATAATCTACTAAGATATTATTATTATATTAAAATATACAATATAATATAATTATTAAATATAATATTGACATGTAATGGGTCGAAGGGGGTCATAGGGTGACCCATGACCCCCTTTGACCCAAAAGAAAGATTCTAATATGTCCCTAGTGGTCCTAGGACCCCTAGGGACATATGTCATCATGTAATGGGTCAAAGGGGGTCATAGGTCAATCTATGACTGCCTTTGACCCATAAGAATGATTCTAATAAGTCCCTAGGGATATTAGGACCCCTAGGGACATATGTCATCATTTAATGGGTCCAAGGGGGTTATAGGTCACCCTATGAGCCCCTTTGACCTATAAAAATGATTCTAATATGTCCCTAGGGGTCATAGGACCCCAAGGGACATATGTCATCATGTAATGGGTCGAAGGGGGTCGTAGGTCACCCTATGACCCCCTTTGACCCATAAGAATGATTCTAATATGTTCCTAGGGGTCATGAGACACCAAGGGACATATGTCATCATGTAATGGGCTGAATGAGGTCGTAGGTCACCCTATTACCCCCTTTAACCCACAAGAATGATTCTAATATGTCCCTAGGGATCATAGGACCCCAAGGGACATATGTCGTCATGTAATGGGTTGAAGGGGGTCGTAGGTCACCCTATGACCCCCTTTGACCTATAAGAATGATTCTAATATGTCCCTAGGGGTCCTAGGACACCTAGGGACATATGTCATCATGCAATGGATCGAAGTGGGTCTTAGGTCACCCCATGACCCCCTTTGACCCATAAGAATGATTCTAATATGTCCCTAGAGGTCCTAGGACCCCTAGGGACATATGTCATCATGTAATGGGTTGAAGGGGGTCATAGGTCAACCTATGACCCACTTTGACCCATATGAATGATTCTAATATGTCCTTAGGGGTCCTACAACCCGTAGGGACATATGTTATCATGTAATGGGTCGAAAGGAGTCATAGGTCACCCTATGACCCCCTTTGACTCATATAAATGATTCTAATATGTCCTTAGGGGTCCTAGGACCCCTAGGGACATATGTCATCATGCAATGGGTTGAAGGGGGTCATAGGGTCCCCTTTTACCCATATGAACAATTCTAAATGTTTCGTCAAGCAATGGGTCGAAGGGGGTCATTTGACCCATATGAAATATTCTAATATGTCCCTAGGGGTCCTAGGGACATATGTCATCATGCAATAGGTCGAAGGGGGTCATAGGACCCCTAGGGACATGTTAGAATCGTTCTTATGGGTCAAAGGGTGTCATAGGGACATATGTCATCATGAAATGGGTTGAAGGGGGTCATAAGTCAACCTATGACACCCTTTGACCCATAAGAATGATTCTAATATGTCCTTAAGGGTCCTAGGAACCCTAAGGACATATTAGAATCGTTCTTATGGGTCAAAGGGTGTCATAGGTTGACCTATGACCTATGTCATCATGTAATGGGTAGAAGGGTGTCATAGGTCAACCTATGACAACCTTTGACCCATAAGAACGATTCTAAAATGTCCCTAGGGGTGCTAGGACCCCTAGGGACATATGTCGTCATGTAATGGGTAGAAGGGAGTCATAGGTAAACCTATCACCCCCTTTGACCCATAAGAATTATTATAATGTCTCTAGGGGTCCTAGGACCCCTAGGGACATATTAGAATCATTCTTATGGGTCAAAGGGGGTCATAGGTTGACCTATGACCCCATTCGACCCATTACATGATGACATATGACCCCCTTTGACCCATAAGAATGATTCTAATATGTCCCTAGGGGTCCTAGGACCCCTAGGGACATATGTCATCATTTAATGGGTTGAATGGGGTCATAGGTCAACCTATGACCCCCTTTGACCCATAAGAATGATTCTAATATGTCATCATGTAATGGGTTGAAGGGGGTCATAAATCACTCTATAACCCCCTTTGACCCACAAGAATGATTCTAATATGTCCCTAGCGGTCCTAGGACCCCTAGGGACATATGTCATCATGTAATGGGTCGAACGGGATCATAGGTCAACTTATGACTGCCTTTGACCCATAAGAACGATTATAATATGTCCCTAGGGGTCCTAGGAGCCCTAAAGAAAATGTCATCATTTAATAAGTCAAAGGGGGTCATCACTCACCCTATGACACCCTTTGACCCATAAGAATAACTATAATATATAGGACCCCTAGGGACATATGTTGTAATGTAATGGGTCGAAGTGGGTCATAGGTCAACCTATGACCCCCTTTGATCCATAAAAATGATTCTAATATGTCCCTAGGGGTCCTAGGATACTTAGGGACATATGTTGTCATGTAATAGGTCGAAGGTGGTCATAGGTCAACCTATGACCGATGACCCCCTTTGACCCATTAGAATGATTCTAATATGTCCCTAGGGTCTTAGGACCCCCAGGGAAATATGTCATCATTTAATGGATCGAAGGGACCTATGACCCTCTTTGACCCATAAGAACGATTCTAATATGTCCCTAGGGGTCCTAAGACCCCTAGGGACATATGTCATCATGTAATCGATCAAAGGGGGTCATAGGTCACCATATGACCCCCTTTGACCCATAAGAATGATTCTAATATGTCCCTAGGGGTCCTAGGACCCCTAGGGACATATAACATCATGTAATGGGTTGAAGGGGGTCATAGGTCAACCTATGACCCCCTGTGACCCATAAGAACGATTCTAATATGTCCCTAGGGGTCCTAGGACACCTAGGGACATATATTGTCATTTAATGGGTCGATAGGGGTCATAGGTCAACCTATGACTCCCTTTGACCCATAAAAATGATTCTAATATGTCCCCAGGGGTCTAGGGACATATGTTGTCATTTAATGGGTCAAAGGAGGTCATAGGTCAGCCTGTGACCCCCATAAGAATGATTGTAATATGTCTCTTGGGCTCCTGGGACCCCTAGGGACATATGTCGTCATTTAATGGGTCAAAGGGGGTCATAGGTCAACCTATTACCCACTTTGACCCATAAGAAAGATTATAATATGTCTGTAGGCTTCCTAGGACCCCTAGGGACATATGTTGTCATGTAATGGGTCGAATAGGGTCATAGGTCAACCTATGATCCCCTTTAACCCATAAGAACGATTCTAATATGTCTCTATGTCATCATGTAATAGGTTGACCTATGACCCCCTTTGACTCATAAGAACGATTCTAATATGTCCCTTGGGGTCCTATGACCCCTAGGGACATATGTCGTCATGTAATGGGTCGAAGGGACCTATGATCCCCTTTGACCCATAAGAATGATTCTAATATGTCCCTTGGGGTCCTAGGACCCCTAGGGACATATGTCATCATGTAATGTGTTGAAGGGGGTCATAGGTCAACCTATGACCCCCTTTGACCCATAAGAACGATTCTAATATGTCCCTCAGGGTCCTAGGACCCCTAGGTACATATGTCATCATGTAATGGGTCGAAGGGGGTCATAGGTCAACCTATGACCCCCTTTGACCCATAAGAACGATTCTAATATGTCCCTAGGGTCTTAGGACCCCTAGAGACATATGTCATCATTTAATAGATTGAAGGGGGTCATAGGTCAACTTATGACCCCCTTTGACCCATAAGAACGATTCTAATATGTTCCTAGGGGTCCTAGGACCCCTAGGGACATATGTCATCATGTAATGGGTCAAAGGTGGTCATAGGTCACCCTATGACCTCCTTTAACCCATAAGAATGATTCTAATATGTTCTTAGAGGTCCTAGGACCCCTAGAGACATATGTCGTCATGTAATGGGTCAAAGGTGGTCATAGGTCAACCTATGACCCCCTTTGACCCATAAGAATGATTCTAATATTTCCCTTGGGGTCCTAGGACCCCTAGGGACATATGTTGCCATTTAATGGGTTGAAAGGGGTCATAGGTCACCCTATGACCCCCCTTGACCCATAAGAATGAATATATTATGTGCCTAGGGGTCCTAGGACCCCTAAGGACATATGTTGTCATATCATGGATCAAAGGGGGTCATAGGTCAACTTATGATCCCCTTTGACCCATAAGAACAATTCTAATATGTCCCTAGGGGTCCTAGGACCCCTAAGGACATATGTCATCATGTGATGAGTCGAAGGGGGTCATAGGTTCACCTATGACCCTCTTTGACCCATAAGAACGATTATTATATGTCCCTAGGGGTCCTAGGACCCCTAGGGACATATGTTGTGTTTTGATGGGTCGAAGGGTTTCATAGGTCACCCTATGACCCCCTTTGACCCATAAAAATGATTTTAATATGTCCTTAGGGGTCCTAGGACCCCTTGGGACATATGTCATCATGTAATGGGTCGAAAGGGGTCTTAGGTCAACCTATGACTCCCTTTGACCCATATGAATGATTCTAATATGTTCTTAGGAGTCATAGGACCCTTAGGGACATATGTCGTCATGTAATGGGTCGAAGGGGGTCATAGGTCAACCTATTACACCTATGTCTCCCTTTGACCCATAAGAATGATTCTAATATGTCTTTAGGGGTCCTAGGACCCCCTAGGGACATATGTCGTCATTTAATGGGTCGAAGGGGGTCATAGGTCACCCTATGACACCATTTGAGCCATAAGAATGATTCTAATATGTCCTTAGGGGTTCTAGGACCCCTAGGGACATATGTGATCATGTAATGGGTCGAAGGGGGTCATAGGTGAACCTATGACCCCCTTTGACCCATAAGAACGATTGTAATATATGTCGTCATGTAATGGGTCGTAGGCCCCTTTGACCCATAAGAACGATTCTAATATGTCCCTAGGGGTCTTAAGACCCCTAGCGACATATGTTGTTATGTAATGGGTCGAAGGGGGTCATAGGTCACCCTATGACACCCTTTTGACTCATAAGAACGATTCTAATATGTCCCTAAAGGTCCTAAGACCCCTAGAGACATATGTCGTCATGTAATGGGTTGAAGGGGGATTATATTATATTATATTTTATATATATTATATTACACTACTATATATTATTATATAAAATATTATATTATATTATTATAATTTATAATATATTTTACTTTTTTATTATATGTTATGTTATAATATATTACTTTATTATTATTAGATATTATATTATATATATATTTTAATTATATATTATATATTATATTACTTTACTATATATTATAACATAAAATATTATATTATACTATTATAATATAATATATTATTATATTGTTATAATATAATATTATTATTATATAATATAATAATATTATTATTATATTATATTATTATAATTTATAATATATTATACTTTTTATTATATATATTATATTATAATATATTACTTTATTATTATTATTAATTATATATATATAATATTAAATATTATAATATAATATTATTATTATAGTATAATATTATATGATTATAATATAATAATAATAATGTTATATTATATTATAATAATTTTAATTATGGGATTGTAATTATCTAATATCCGATGTCGAATTGGATATCCGATAGAGCTCGGCCTTACCTTCCAGTTTGGTACTTGGAGAGGTGGAAAAAAGTCAGAGTGAATTTTGAAGCGCTTTTGGATGTCTTCTAACTCTATTTTTTTCACATTGCCACTTTTTGGCACACCATGATCCTGCACATACCCTACTATAGTATTAAATTGCTAGAGAATCCATGATATGGTCTACTCCCTTTCTTTGTCCAAGATTGCCTCTAATGAACTATCATACTCCCTCTTGATATAGAAGATTACTTGATAATCTTAATCATCAAAGATATCATAACATTGATTTCAAAAAAAAAAATTGGGAGTATGCATAAAGTGCCAACCTTATTTTCTTGTGTTTCTTCTTGATACGAGTTACTTCAATGAAAGTTCATCAAATCTGAAAATACCGTTTTTTTTTTTTTTTTTTTTTTGGGTCAGATTGTTTACCTATTTGAATCATCGCCATAACTTAGTATGCTCTAAGCTTAAATATTGTCATCTCTCTCACACAACTTCCAGCAGCCCATGCTACCCATTAGATACTTTTCTAGGCATCCAAGAGCTAATTATAACGAAGTCCACCAATGATTTAATCACAGACGTTATCCCCGAATGAATGGATGCTAAGATTGAGAAACAATGAATGATAATCTTTGTCTACTACTACTACCATACTAATACAAAAATCATGATTTTATCTTCTAGATAACTCCAATACAAATATTTATCTTCAATCTTGTCTATGTGTATTCTGTGTCATTGATATTGCATTGCACTTGTCCCTTTAAAAAGGGAGGATCCTTGTGCTATACGAATTCATAATGATAACCTTCTGCATGACACTCATTACCAATTCGAGAATTCCTCATAAACACATATATGATACATACAAACATGTTTCTCTACACTTATATTGCTTGCATCAAGGATTTTAATGGATGGTCAAATCCACCCTCGTTTTACATCTGGTACCCTTCCGACAAATTGCTTGCACCCCCATCACATGATAGGGGCTTGTGAATAATGAACTCATCATCCTTAATTCCAGCATTGGACCGGATGTTCAAGACCTCCTTATCCACATAAATTTATGATCAGAGTGCTCTTAATCAAAGCTGATTAAATTATTCCCATGATCTCTAGATCCTTTTCAAATTGATATCTAATCACACACTTGAACATCATATATTAATATAAGACTCTCAACATCTGTAGTTTGTGGAAGCTTGTGAGCGACAATTACATTCACTGTTATTTTGTTAGAGCTCAAACCATAGAGAAGCTGAATTATTGATGCACTTATGAAACTCCAGCGTTCTGATTATGAGTAGTCGATGAATATATTTACTACTCTGTATCTCCAAGTTGGGCAACAACACCCATACTCGCAAATGATCTGCAAATTCACGTGGGTGAATCAATTCAATGATACTCCCTTGCTTATGGTGACTTGTTTCTTTGTAGCATTCAGTGATGGTGGTATTCAATTCTTGTGTTGGTTGCACTCAGACTGGTCACGTTTATTATGGAACACTCCTCCAATATGCCATCTAGGAATCACAGGATCATGCTCTAATAGAGCTTGTAGATAAATGTGTGCTTCAAGTTACCTCTTAAAGGCATATGTACATATGTATATAATTTTAAGAGGTATGTCTTTCTAGACATGTCTCTTTCACTCTCATTATTATCAATAACATTTTGCTTATTGTTATGATTATTATCTAATTGAAACTACATCAACATTAACAATATTGATTATTAATTTATTTTTTCCATTTCTCCACATAAACTAGATAAACAAATCTTTAGTTTGCATGCTTTAATCATTGTATTTTATGGATGCATTTAAGGTTTATATTTTTAGATTAAGTTTTCTTTTCTATTTATTGTGTTATTTCTTTTTATAAAATAAATAAATTCTTTTACAATTAAATCATTTCAATATACAACTTTTTTTTCATACTTTCAAATCACTTTTTTGTCTGAGGATTGTTTCTTGTATGTGGCAAGTTACTTGCATGCAGGTAATTATTGGGATTGTGAGAATTCACCAATTTTGAATTCTAACATTTTATGGATCTTGTCTGTCCAATATTTAGGTCTGGATAAACATATCTACTATTTTCAATTCTATATCCACATTTATTTTCTAATTGTCATTTTCCATTTCAAAATTACATATTCAACAAAAGATAATTGATCCATCTAGCACTTTGGACCTTTCTATCCTATCGAGACTTCGTCCTTCTCAGTGCACATAATCTTGAAAAGGAGAAGTGATCTAACCTATTTGCTTTGCTTTCCTTTTCATATTATACTTTTTTGTGAACTAGACTCATAACATTCACATTCTGATTTGAGTGTTAGATCTCCTTTGTATGCTTATTATATTTTAGTAGAAATTGTATAATTTACTAAGTTAGATTGGTGTGTGATAATTGTTATCAGAAAATTTTGTGTCTATGCTTGGGGTATGAACCCTAAGAAACCTTATGAATAATTGAGACAACATCTAAGTGTGGAACCTTGTGCATGTGGGGATAGATCTCCAGAGAATACCAACATCCTGACAATCAGGGTGTACCTAAACTAACAACTTTGATGGAAAATGGAGAATGTGTATAAAATATATAAAAAGTGGGCATTTTACCAAATTGATTATAGTGCCACTCTTCTTGTAAATGCACATAATATCAACAATAACCCCTACCATACATAAATCATAGTATCAAACATATTCCAAAGACATATATATAGGTTACAACTTAATATTTAATCCAATACTTGAGGGGTCCTCTATGACTTTTTCATCTCCCTTTTTAATTTTTATAATTTTTTAAATATTTCTTCACATTTTGACAATATTATGGAATTAAGTTTTGTGTTCTTATTGCCTTTACCTAACCATGTTTCCCAAGACTTTTGTCTCTAATATATTTCTTCTTTGTCCAATACATTTTCATTTTGTTTAACAAGAAATTTTTATTTAGAAATATTTCTTGATCTAATCCCAATGCTAGCACCTCCTCAATTGACTTCTGTAGTTATGCAACTAAATTTTTGTTTATCTCAAAGATATTACAAAAGTGTTCCTTGTTTCATTGGAGGAGCTTTCTTTTATTTTTTCTCAATTCAGATATAAAGATAAGTCTTGGATCCCAATAATTGCTCTTCTTTCCACCATCACTTGATTAATTTGATTAGATTATCATATCTTAACCATAATTTGTCAAAATTAAATGGTAACCATATGTGTTTTCTTTCTTCATTAATTAAAATTTGAACTGGAAAATGGTCTGAACTTGAATAAGATAAAAAAATTCTTTGAGATTGTAGCAAAAATCTATCCAAGCACCCTTGTACAAGAATATATCTAGTTTGTCTTTAATATGGTTGAATCCTTGACTCCTATTGTTCCAATTATGTGCCCCATTCTTTATTTTTATTTCCGTCGGCTATTTTTTTTAACACAATTACTAGATTCAATTGTAATCTAAATTTATTTTGAAATTCCTCCCTATTTTTCTCTATTATTTATTATGGCATTGAAATCCACTCCAATGAAAAAGTTTTTTTCTATGAAGCTTATTATTGAAAGGTTTGAATTTATTTTCATAATAGGGTAAGTACACTTAGTCATTGGTTAAGAAAGTGTGTAATGCCCCGCTCAGAGATCCTTGGAAACAAGGATTCAAATCAAGCCAAGATATTTTTTTTTTACAAGTATGAATGCACAAGACAACATCATACAGGGATCACAAAGATCGCAACGGAAGACTTCAACACAATTCCGGCAACCAACGAATCTCTGAACGCCACTACCAAACTGACACACACAAACAAAGCCAACAACAACAACGCACATGATGAGGGCTCAAGAAATGACCACTCATCAAGAAAACACCAAGCTGGGGTAAAATGCAGGATCCCAAAATTTGGCTAAGCTTGAAATCCTTAAGCCCTGAAAATTGGCTAAGTCTGGATTTCTGAAGCCCTGAAATTTTCTAAAATCCATAACTTATCTCTGAGAGGTCTGAAACCTATCTCAAACGATTTGTCGCATATATTAAAATATATCTTAAGAACGATATATTTTAAACTCCGAAGGACTACAACAGAAATCCAAAACTTGAATTTCAAAAGAAACCTCCTCAATTCAAAATGCAACAACATAGGCTCGAAGATTGCCCAAAAGGGTATCCAAAACCACTCTCAAAAAGATCGGATCACGAAGAAAAGTGCTTGCTGATGGCACGCGCAGGTTTTTCACAAAAATCGTGCGACACTTTTTACTAAGGGAGGGCGACACTTCTCCCTTACTGCGTGTGACACTTCTCAAGAAGGCGTGCGATACTAGAAAAGTATCGCGCGACATTTCTCATAAAGCCGTGCGACACTCTTCCAGTGTCGTACGACATTTCTCCAGTAATGCGTGCGACACTTTACAGTATTGTACGAAATTCTTTCTATGGGCGTGCGATACTTTATCAGTGTCGCACAATACTGAACAAATGTCGCCCATAGAAAGTAAAAACACTTTCAAAACTCAAAAATGGGGAAAATTTGACAAAAGAACCTCCATACCGGGGAGTACCGGATCCACCAAGGCTCGAGGAATGAACACTCAAGTGCAAGAACAACACAGAAAGAAGAACACCAAACCATTTAAACTACAACAGCAAAGAACACACTGAAAATAAGCATTGCAGAGAACAAAATAACCAAACTAAGTACGCGGTTCCTCCCAACCGTCAATAGCATCATAAGACCATCGTGGGTCCTAGCCATCCCCCGCGCGTAATATCCCAAGCCACCGACCAAATCGTCGGTACTGTCGTAATAGGGATATCACTACTAAAAACATGCATAATAATAGCATAAGAAAATCTAACATGCTAGTGATAACCCATAAGATAATCCTACGGTAGGTAACATCACCTATCACATGCTAAACAGCAGTAAGCAACAAATATACTACTAAATCAAATAACATCACCTAATCATATGCTAAACATCATGATAAGGGAATGCGTCAAGTAAACTAACATCATCTAAACATGATATCCAAGCATTCCAATGAAAGCATAAATCATGGGAAAGCATACTCTGGAACTCGAAGTACCAAGTGAAAACATCCAGCAACGGTCGCACTAGGATAAGAGACCGTCTTTGTACACCAGTCCCTAGCAGTGGTGAAGGTAGCTACGCCTCCCAACCATGTGGCACCCATAGGTCCACACCCACCGTGCTGATGGAGATAATGATCCAACCACAAACACACATAAACGACAACATCCAAGGCTAACACTCACGCTAGACAGTATGATGGTTGCAACCAAGAACCTAAGACAATGCAAGGAGTACAGGTCCTGGTCAGACACTCAAAAGGCTACTAAGTAGGGGCTGACATCATGGAGAGTCGCTTGGCATCGAAAAGCCCAAGCTCGGATCTGTGTAGCTCAACTCCCTCAACGGAATGCCAATACACCGTGTAGCTCAACTCCCTCAACGGAAGGCTAATACACAAAAGTACCATTTTATTATCTTAAGTTTTATTACCAGTCACACATTTTATTTAGTTATCACTTATATAAAACTTCCTCTGCCAACCGAGAAGTAGTCACCAGGTTACAGGATAAAAGCCCCCTCCATATGCTACCCTACCCTACCCATGCTCATCCTACGACAAGTGCCCGTGGGCATGCATACTCCCATCCCCAACCCCAATGATCATAACTTTTGGCAAATCCACGAAAGATTGGGCCTCGCAAGTCACCCAACAAATGTACACGTACGTACTCGTGTGTGGCGCACCACCATCACGAAGATCATAACACAAGGACAGGAATGAGAACACAATGCAAAGAAAACACCCAACTGAAAGCAACATGGGAAAGACCAATTTTACACGAATCCCAAAGCCAATAAAACTATACATCATGAAATCACTCAACCGGCCTCAATCCGAGAGTATGGATTCTACACGAATCCCAATGATGTAACAAGACCAAACATCATGAACTCACTCAACCGGCCTCAATCCGAGAGTATGGATTCTACACGAATCCTAGTGTTCATGAAACAAAAGCAAAGGTCCAACAAAAACCATAACAAGTATAAAATCACTCAACCGAACACAACGTTGGGAGTACGGATGCAACACGCATCCCAATGCAACAAAAATGTACAAAAGTGGTCTGACTGATATCCAAACAGATCATCAAGGTCCATGACCCACATTGTGCCAAGAAAACTCGAGAAAATAGGGCGGCACGCAAAACAAGGCTAAACCCCCAAAACTTTGGAAAACTTCAAAATGAAAACCCATTTGGCCTTTGGGTTCAAAAACCCCAAAAATCCAAAAATAAATGGAATCGGACACCGTATGCAAAAACGGCCAGCATAACAGCGTAAAATCCCAAACCCTCTTCCCAAAAAATAGGGAAATGTTCATACCCTCCCAACCGGGTAGAACTAACATACAGAAATGGAGGAGAACACTAGTTCTCAGCCTCCAAACAAACGGCTACCAAAAACAGGAGCTGAAATGGAGCAGAAACAATAAAACAGGAAAGCCCTACCTCACAGCCAAAAGGGCAAAATGGGAATCTGAACCATAAAATAACTATCTCGCAGAAGTAGCTGAAAATCGCGACAATCCAAGGTTTCTCAGAGCTGGATCCAACGAGCCCGACTTCGCGACGATCCCACGCCTGTAGCTCCCACAACGAACAAAACAGTAAATCCTCATGAAGAGGATTTTGAGTTTTACTCTCCAACTTTCCAATTCAAAAGTGAGAAGTGAGGAATTAAATTCTTTTTTGGATATTTATTCACTTTTCGGGTGAATAATCGATTAGGGCATTTAACTAGCCAATCTAGTTAAACCCCGAATCGACCCAAACGAAAACAGCCTATTCCTATAAATAAGAATTCATCTATGGCAAAGCTGCCAGAAATTAAAATAAATCAATTAAAAAGCCCAAAAACCCAAAAACACATAAATCTCCTTAAACAACTTTCGCGACAATGCGAACCTCTAAATGCACAAACACGCTTACGGGTCTAATCACATAATGCAAATGAGTTTGGATTTAATAATCACCGAAAGGTTTAAATTAAACATTTAATAAAGGATACATCGACCATACAAGGACGACATTGGGAAAATATGAAAGGTTGAATCACTAACTCCAAGTGCCACTGCTAGGGATATAAATCCTGCACACTAAACAACACGATCAAGTGCAATTGCATATAATAACATAGCCGAAGCAATAAATGCATTAAATCACCTAATTTAACCATTTATTCAATTATATTAAAATAATCTATTTACATCGCTCACGTTCGCATAAAGCATAACAATGTAGGAATGAAGTAAATAACCATAGCACTAAATTCATCACATAGCAAAATCAGAGGTATGTCCAAATACCAGATAATCAGATAACATCATAAAACACATTGTCATCTCAAAATGGCATCATCATGCAATATGATTAACTGAACAGCATAGTAGTCTAATATCTATGATACTGGAATCAAAGAGTAACATTTGACCCTTAGGTCATTTCAAATGTAAACATCACATAAGAACAGATATCTCTCAGATCAAAATAAAACAAGGTAAATGTCCACAGCACATAACCAAATAACCCAACAAGAACAATCCATTCTAATTACTTAAGCATTTAATAATGATTGGTTACTCCGCATTAAAAAGGCATTTAAAACATATAAACAACCATAGTCATAAACATGACTAACCACTGCTACAGGAACCTAGTCCCGTGTAGCATGGTAATAGAACGTAGTGCAATCTCTGCACACATCTCAAGGTAATCACGGAACAACCTCATGATACCACATCAATCCTAGTAACCACTGGCACAAACCTTAGTGAACCAAAAATCACATCATAATCTCAAAGATCAGTCAAAATCATAATCAAAGCAACTGATACAAAAACATAAATCCAAACACCTCAACGGTTTAGACCACTTAGGGTCACAATCATGATCCCATCACAACAAAAGATCAGCAAGGTTGCATCCATCAAGACGACTTACAAAATTCAAATGGGAGAGGCACTACATCATCCCTCCCAAAGACTAGGCTTACTCCTGGAAGCCTGCAATCCAAGAATAGAACCCAAAACACACAAGAACAAAATCAAAAGCGAGCAATAGGAATGACTCAACAACTCTGTACAAGTCAAACCCAAATCACTCCAACATTCTCCAACCATCATGTTAACCCCCAAATAGGTTAACCACGAGAGAATGGGTGTCACACAGAGACAAGGTCCTCCAACAAGGAACCTTCTAAGTGCTAGGAAGAACCCATCTAGCCATAGAGTCAACAATACAAGGTAAGGAACAAGCCACTCTACCTTGTCAACAGGTGCACAACAAAACATGCACCTACCACATGACCACAAAACTAGGTCAAAACACAAAGCACTTCCAACAAAAGTTGGAATCATGGGGAATAACCATCCCAAACTTTCCAAGAATACTATCATGTCACACATGATCATTCTGGAATCCACGTAAACTCACCCTTAGAACAAAGAGGATGAAAGTTTACCAACTAAAGGACACACTCCAAAAGACTACTCACTACCAAGCGTAGGAGCACGAAGCCTCACCATGGCACAAAAGCTCAACTACCACTGGAAACTAGGGTAACATAACCCAACCAGACAAGATATCCCCTTTCCACAAGGTTCAAAGACCTTCGTCAGTGGACACAATCATCAAATGTCTGCATACCAAGTCACGAGATGGTAACATGTGTCTAACGATACCATGTCCCTTTAGCACCATGCTAGGAAAACTACACCCAATCTACCGCTAAACTCAATCTCTAGCCTCAAGTCAACAGTTAATGAGAAAACTTGACTGAGACAATCCACACGAAGATATAAGCTTAGGGAGAAGGATACTACAGAGTATTAGGACTGAGAGGGAGTCTCTCTCTCAACCTCTACACTAAATCAGCCCAAGACGCGTTAGGGAACTCACAATTTCCCCAACCATCAACATACTCACAAGAGAACACTACTGAGCTAGTGGCATAACCACACTAGCCTACTCTCTCAAGAGAGAAAAAATATGGAGATGTGCCAAGGTCAACATCCAAAAAGGAGAATGTAGACTCATCAAAGAACTGAGTCACTCCCAAATGATAAGGCAACATCATCCACAACAAGGAATGCTCACAAACCACACTACACCTCACAAGGGTGGTTCAGTGCAATAGGGAACACAAAAACTCAAGCACGAACTCCAACAAGTACCTAGTAGATTATGAAGACAAGATAACTCTTCTGTTATGAATAACATAAGGAGTTAAACTTCTCCAATGGCCATAAATACGATATGTCATGATTGAATTGGCCTCTACTCAAAAAGATACTTGGAACATCGATCAACAACTCCAAAAGCCATAGCCTCACAGCCGGACTCGGATTGAATCCATTTGAAAAGCGTCGAAAAGATATCGACAAGGACTACAACATGATGAAGCTAAGAGAGACCAAGACCTACGATCTGAGCCACCACTCAAATCAAAACAACAAAGACAAAACCAACAGCCTTGGTCACCAAGACAAGCAACAGACGAAATGTCCAAATCCACACAATAGCACACCTGCCCAGAACAACATAAGGCATCGAAAGAAAGGTAAATCCCACATTGAAACCATCATTACTCTTCTTTCATAATTTCATTACTTAAGCATAACATAAGCACTAATGCATAATGAACTGAAAGATTTTCAAGCATGGGTCCAAGAGTCACCATAAAATAAGTGCATATCTTTCAATTTCTTTCAAAATAACATTCCATTTACTCATCTTTTAAACCATCCAATTACATTAACACTTAAAATCTATCAGACACACTAGCATGTTCTCCATGATATTATCCCTTGTACGTACTACCAGAGGTTCGAGATGAACATGATAGAGTCACAACACACAACTAGGCAGCAGTAAAACACATCTTGAATAGTCATCATGAAACATAATCAAAAAGCCGAAATGGGAGAATTATCAATTCCAACAGTAAGTACCAGAAAGAGCTCATTTCAACAATAAGTCAAATGTGACAACTGTCACAAAGAGAGCGATAGATAAAATTTGATGACTATTCCAAGAGAGGAAGAAACTAAAAACCAATGCTAGCCCAACAACATGAGGAAAGTACCTCCAGCCAAATAAAATAAGGTATCAAACAAATCACATTACAAGTGATGACTGAGTATAGTCACACAAGAGGGATAAATCACCACACAATGCTAAGGAATACATCATCCTAGCAATGTTAGAGAACACACTCACACACATCAAACAATAAACCATCAATAATCTCATGCATATGCAGAAACACTAATTTCCATGCAATGCAACATTTAAATATTCATCAATTTAATACAATTTTACATAAGCTTAAGAAACAATCAGATTGGGGACTTAAGTCATTAACCCAAGGATATAATGCAAACCTACTCTTTGCAATGATTCACAATAAACACTCATTTCAATGAAAGGAACCATTTCATCATTATAACAACAAAATAAAGAATCACAATAAGATTCATTCATCAACTCACAACGAGGAGAAAGCAGGGAACAACACACCTAACTCCACAAGGAGAAACAAAGACGCTCTCAAAGCCAACACATGGACACCAATCAGTGGTTCCATCCCAAAAAGGGTCACACAAGCAACCAACCAACCAAGGCACATTGATTCCGCTACCAAACCAAGAAGATTCACTTCCCTCTCCACATAGTGCTCTAGTCACATCTACCGGACAAGCAAATCCATCCCAAGTAGATACCAAAGCAACAAAGATCACGAGTTCTCACCGAGACACTCGCACTCAACCAACGCATCAACAACTACAAGGGCAACATAACACAGAGATCCCAATGTTTGAACATGGGCTCTGATACCAGATGTAATGCCCCGCCCAGAGATCCTTGGAAACAAGGATTCAAATGAAGCCAAGATATTTTTTTTTTACAAGTATGAATGCACAAGACAACATCATATAGGGATCACAAAGATCGCAACAGAAGACTTCAACACAATCCCGACAACCAACGAATCTCTGAACGCCACTACCAAACTGACACACACAAACAAAGCCAACAATGACAACGCACATGATGAGGGCTCAAGAAATGACCACTCATCAAGAAAACACCAAGCTGGGGTAAAATGCAGGATCCCAAAATTTGGCTAAGCCTGAAATCCCGAAGCCCTGAAAATTGGCTAAGTTTGGATTTCTGAAGCCCTAAAATTTCCTAGAATCCATAACTTATCTCTGAGAGGTTTGAAACCTATCTCAAACGATTTGTCGCACATATTAAAATATATCTTAAGTATAAGGAATTAAATATACATCAACTTATACTTAAACGATATATTTTAAACCTCGAAGGACTACAACAGAAACCCAATAATTGATTTTCAAAAGAAACCTCCTTAATTCAAAACGCAACAACATAGGCTCGAAGATTGCCCAAAAGGGTATCGAAAATCACTCTCAAAAAGATCGGATCACGAAGAAAAGTGCTTGCTGATGGCACACGCAGGTTTTTCACAAAAACCGTGCGACACTTTTTACTAAGGGAGGGCGACACTTCCCCCTTACTGCGTGCGACACTTCTCAAGAAGGCGTGCGATACTGGAAAAGTATCGCGCGACATTTCTCATAAAGCCGTGCGACACTCTTCTAGTGTCGTACGACATTTCTCAAGTAAAGCGTGCGACACTTTACAGTATCGTACGACATTCTTTCTATGGGCATGCGATACTTTATCAATGTCGCACAATGCTCAACAAATGTCGCCCATAGAAAGTAAAAACACTTCCAAAACTAAAAAACGGGGAAAAACTGACAAAAGAACCTCCACACCGGGGAGTACCGGATCCACCAAGGCTCGAGGAATGAACACTCAAGTGCAAGAACAACACAGAAAGAAGAACACCAAACCATCTAAACTACAGCAGCAAAGAACACACTGAAAATAAGCATTGCAGAGAACAAAACAACCAAACTAAGTATGCGGTTCCTCCCAACCGTCAATAGCATCATAAGACCATCGTGGGTCCTAGCCATCCCCCGTGCGTAATATCCCAAGCCACCGACCAAATCGTCGGTAATGTCGTAATAGGGATATCACTCCTAAAAACATGCATAATAATAGCATAAGAAAATCTAACATGCTAGTGATAACACATAAGATAATCCTACGGTAGGTAACATCACCTATCACATGCTAAATAGCAGTAAGCAACAAATATACTACTAAATCAAATAACATCACCTAATCATATGCTAAACATCATGATAAGGGAATGTGTCAAGTAAACTAACATCATCTAAACATGATATCCAAGCATTCCAATGAAAGCATAAATCATAGGAAAGCATACTCCGGAACTCGAAGTACCAACTGAAAATATCCAGCAAAGGCTACTAAGTAGGGGCTGACATCATGGAGAGTCGCTTGGCAATGAAAAGCCCAAGCTCGGATCTGTGTAGCTCAACTCCCTCAACGGAAGGCCAATACACAAAAGTACCATTTTATTATCTTAAGTTTTATTACCAGTCACACATTTTATTTAGTTATCACTTATATAAAACTTCCTCTGCCAACCGGGAAGTAGTCACCAGGTTACAGGATAAAAGCCCCCTCCATATGCTACCCTACCCTACCCATGCTCATCCTACGACAAGTGCCCGTGGGCATGCATACTCCCATCCCCAACCCCAATGATCATAACTTTCAGAAAATCCACGGAAGATCGGGCCTCGCAAGTCACCCAACAAATGTACACATAAGTACTCGTGCGTGGCGCACCACCATCACGAAGATCATAACACAAGGACAGGAATGAGAACACAATGCAAAGAAAACACCCAACTGAAAGCAACACAGGAAAGATTGATTTTACACGAATCCCAAAGCCAATAAAACCATACATCATGAAATCACTCAACCGGCCTCAATCCGAGAGTATGGATTCTACACGAATCCCAATGATGTAACAAGACCAAACATCGTGAACTCACTCAACCGGCCTCAATCCGAGAGTATGGATTCTACACGAATCCTAGTGTTCACAAAACAAAAGCAAAGGTCCAACAAAAACCATAACAAGTATAAAATCACTCAACCGAACACAACGTTGGGAGTACGGATGCAACACGCATCCCAATGCAACAAAAAGGTACAAAAGTGGTCTGACTGATATCCAAACAGATCATCAAGGTCCATGACCCACATTGTACCAAGAAAACTTGAGAAAATAGGGCGACACGCAAAACGAGGCATAAACTCTAAAAATTTGGAAAACTTCAAAATGAAAACCCATTTGGCCTTTGGGTTCAAAAACCCCAAAAATCTAAAAATAAATGGAATCGAACACCGTATGCAAAAATGGCCAGCATAACGGCGTAAAATCCCAAACCCTCTTCCCAAAAAATAGGGAAATGTTCATACCCTCCCAACCGGGTAGAACTAACATACAGAAATGGAGGGGAACACTAGTTCTCAGCCTCCAAACAAACGGCTACCAAAAACAGAAGCTGAAACAGAGCAGAAACAATAAAACAGGAAAGCCCTACCTCACAGCCAAAAGGGCAAAACGGGAATCTGAACCATAAAATAAATATCTCGCAGAAGTAGCTGAAAATCGCGACAATCCAAAGTTTCTCCGAGCTGGATCCAACGAGCCCGACCTCGCGACAATCCCACGCCCATAGCTCCCACAACGAACAAAACAGTAAATCCTCATGAAGAGGATTTTGGGTTTTACTCTCCAACTTTCCAATTCAAAAGTGAGAAGTGAGGAATTAAATTCCTTTTTGGATATTTATTCACTTTTCGGGTGAATAATCGATTAGGGCATTTAACCAGCCAATCTAGTTAAACACCGAATCGACCCAAACGAAAACAACTTATTCCTATAAATAGGAATTCATCTATGGCAAAGCTGCCAGAAATTAAAATAAATCAATTAAAACGCCCAAAAACCCAAAAACACATAAATCTCCTTAAACAACTTTCGCGACAATGTGAACCTCTAAATGCACAAACACGCTTACGGGTCTAATCACATAATGCAAATGAGTTTGGATTTAACAATCACCGAAAGGTTTAAATTAAACATTTAATAAAGGATACATCGACCATACAAGGACGACATTGGGAAAATATGAAAGGCTGAATCACTAACTCCAAGTGCCACTGCCAGGGATATAAATCCTGCACACTAAACAACACGATCAAGTGCAATTGCATATAATAACATAGCCGAAGCGATAAATGCATTAAATCACCTAATTTAACCATTTATTTAATTATATTAAAATAATCTATTTACATCACTCACATTTGCATAAAGCATAACAACGTAGGAATGAAGTAAATAACCATAGCACTAAATTCATCACATAGCAAAATCAGAGGTATGTCCAAATACCAGATAATCAGATAACATCATAAAACACACTGTCATCTCAAAATGGCATCATCATGCAATATGATTAACTGAATAGCATAGTAGTCTAATATCTATGATACTGGAATCAAAGAGTAACATTTGACCCTCAGGTCATTTCAAATGTAAACATCAAATAAGAATAGATATCTCTCAGATCAAAATAAAACAAGGTAAATGTCCACAGCACATAACCAAATAATCCAACAAGAACAATCCATTCTAATTACTTAAGCATTTAATAATGATTGGTTACTCCGCATTAAAAAGGCATTTAAAACATATAAACAACCATAGTCATAAACATGACTAACCACTGCTACAGGAACCTAGTCCCGTGTAGCATGGTAATAGAACATAGTGCAATCTCTGCACACATCTCAAGGTAATCACAGAACAACCTCATGATACCACATCGATCCTAGTAACCACTGGCACAAACCTTAGTGAACCAAAAATCACATCATAATCTCAAAGATAAGTCAAAAGCATAATCAAAGCAACTGATACAGAAACATAAATCCAAACACCTCAACGGTGTAGACCACTCAGGGTCACAATCATGATCCCATCACAACAAAAGATCAGCAAGGTTGCATCCATCAGGACAACTTGCAAAAGTCAAATGGGAGAGGCACTACATCATTCCCCCCAAAGACTAGGCTTACTCCTGGAAGCCTGTAATCCAAGAATAGAACCCAAAACACACAAGAACAAAATCAAAAGTGAGCAATAGGAATGACTCAACAACTCTGTACAAGTCAAACCCAAATCACTCCAACATTCTCCAACCATCATGTTAACCCCCAAATAGGTTAACCGCGAGAGAATGGGCGTCACACAGACACAAGGTCCTCCAACAAGGAACCTTCTATGCGCTAGGAAGAACCCATCTAGCCATAGAGTCAACAATACAAGGTAAGGAACAAGCCACTCTACCTTGTCAACAGGTTCACAACAAAACATGCACCTACCACATGACCACAAAACTAGGTCAAAACACAAAGCACTTCCAACAAAAGTTGGAATCATGGGGAATAACCATCCCAAACTTTCCAAGAATACTATCATGTCACACATGATCATTCTGGAATCCACGTAAACTCACCCTTAGAACAAAGAGGATGAAAGTTTACCAACTAAAGGACACACTCCAAAAGACTACTCACCACCAAGCGTAGGAGCACGAAGCCTCACCATGGCACAAAAGCTCAACTACCACTGGAAACTAGGGTAACATAACCCAACCAAACAAGATATCCCCTTTCCACAAGGTTCAAAGACCTTCGTCAGTGGACACAATCATCAAATGTCTGCATACCAAGTCACGAGATGGTAACATGTGTCCAACAATACCATGTCCCTTTAGCACCATGCTAGGAAAACTACACCCAATCTACCGCTAAACTCAATCTCTAGCCTCAAGTCAACAGTTAATGAGAAAGCTTGACTGAGACAATCCACATGAAGATATAAGCTTAGGGAGAAGGATACTACAGAGTATTAGGACTGAGAGGGGGTCTCTCTCTCAACCTCTACACTAAATCAGCCCAAGACACGTTAGGGAACTCACAATTTCCCCAACCATCAACATACTCACAAGAGAACACTACTGAGCTAGTGGCATAACCACACTAGCCTACTCTCTCAAGAGAGAAAGAATACGGAGATGTGCCAAGGTCAACATCCAGAAAGGAGAATGTAGACTCATCAAAGAACTAAGTCACTCCCAAACGATAAGGCAACATCATCCACAACAAGGAACGCTCACAAACCACACTACACCTCACAAGGGTGGTTCAGTGCAATAGGGAACACAAAAACCCAAGCACGAACTCCAACAAGTAGCTAGTAGATTATGAAGACAATATAACTCTTCTATTATGAATAACATAAGGAGTTAAACTTCTCCAATGGCCATAAATACGATATGTCATGATTGAATTGGCCTCTACTCAAAAAGATACTTGGAACATTGATCAACAACTCCAAAAGCCATAGCCTCATAGTCGGACTCGGATTGAATCCATTTGAAAAGCGTCAAAAAGATATCGACAAGGACTACAACATGATGAAGCTAAGAGAGACCAAGACCTACGATCTGAGCCACCACTCAAATCAAAACAATAAAGACAAAACCAACAGCCTAGGTCACCAAGACAAGCAACAGACGAAATGTCCAAATCCACACAAGAGCACACCTACCCAAAACAACCTAAGGCATCAAAAGAAAGGTAAATCCCACATTGAAACCATCATTACTCTTCTTTCATAATTTCATTACTTAAGCATAACATAAGCACTAATGCATAATGAACTAAAAGATTTTCAAGCATGGGTCCAAGAGTCACCATAAAACAAGTACATATCTTTCAATTTCTTTCAAAATAACATTCCATTTACTCATCTTTTAAACCATCCAATTACATTAACACTTAAAATCTATCAGACACACTAGCATGTTCTCCATAATATTATCCCTTGTACGTACTACTAGAGGTTCGAGATGAACATGATAGAGTCACAACACACAACTGGGCAGCAATAAAACACATCTTGAATAGTCATCATGAAACATAATCAAAAAGCCCAAATGGGAGAATTATCAATTCCAACAGTAAGTACCAAAAAGAGCTCATTTCAACAATAAGTCAAATGTGACAACTGTCACAAAGAGAGCGATAGATAAAATTTGATGACTATTCCAAAGATAAACCCAAAAATTTCAGAGATAACTTATACTTAAATGATATATTTTAAACCCCGAAGGACTACAACAGAAACCCAAAAATTGAATTTCAAAAGAAACCTCCTGAATTCAAAATGCAACAACATAGGCTCAAAGATTGCCCAAAAGGGTATCCAAAACCACTCTCAAAAAGATCGGATCACGAAGAAAAGTGCTTGCTGATGGCACGCGCAGGTTTTTCACAAAAAACCGTGTAACACTTTTTACTAAGGGAGGGCGACACTTCTCCCTTACTGCATTCATATAGTTTTTTGAAACTTACAATAGCAGTCGCAGAAATACATAAAAGTACTCATAGTACATTTTCAGGTATTTAATCCATCACTATCTCTCTAGTAAATTACATTTAATTGCTTTTGTCCTCATTAAATAACTGAGCATCCATGTGTCCTTTCATACAAATTTTCCCTTAGTCTTTTGATAAGTAGTTACCTTTTCTATTAATAAAATATCCTTAGTTTACAATTAACAAAAAAGGGGCTAGGGGATACAAGATCAACCCGCGAAAGAGTTCAAACGGCTAAAGCTGGACAAGAAACACGACCGTAGCTGAAATCAGAAACTATTCATAAAAAAGAAAAGAAAAAAAGGCAACTTCAGGCTGCCAAAGCAGTGCTAGCCGAGGGTGGTGGATCATCTTTATCTTGAAAATTCCAATCATCTTTGGGATTGGGGGGTAGGCTGGGAACAATCCACCCATCTTCACCAACAGTAGCAACAGTGGTAGCCTCCGCATCTTTAACCTCTGGCCATGGAGGGGAAATCGCCAGGTCCAGGTGAGGCCACTTCCCTAAGTGCACACGATGGGAACTAGGAGGAGGAGCCGGGGACCAACCAGAACCACCATGGGGTGGGGAAGCTAAGTGGCGCCTCCATCCGCCATCACCACCACTAGGAGAGTGGTGGCGAGAAGCCTAGGAGCACGAGGTGTGCGAGTGGTAGTTGGAGAAGTGGTGCCGAGGACGGCAACCGTGGGGCGTCGAGGTCTCCGTTGAGGCATCTGGAGGAACTCTGGGGACAGTACAAGGGGCATTGCCCCAGTGATTGAGCAACTCTTGTAGGTGAGCAACTTCAAGTGCAACTTTATTAGCTTGCACCTTTATCTGCATAACTACATTATTACAAATGCATGCCTTAGTATACATAGCAATGTTAACATCTAGAAAACTGTGTGTAAAAAGAACAACATTCCTATCTTTCCATAGAGAAAACAGGATCTCCAGCCTGAAGGTATGCCAAATCTGGGTGAACTTCTAAGGAAATCTGGGAGAGTCACCTAGTAAAACCATATGCCAAGAGAAAAACTCAAGTTTGAATGGCTTGAAGAAATCATGAATCCAGTGCCAATAATTCTGAGCATGCTTGCAGAACCAAAAAAATGCAAGAAAGACTCAGGTTGTCCACAAAAGGGGCATCTAGGGTTAGAAACCCCAATGTGTTTGAGCCAAGGCCCTAGGGGAAGACCTTGGAAGGCTAGGCACCAAGAAAAATGCGCAATCTTGAGTTCAATTATAGCATTCCATATGGTGTTAAAGCATTTTCTCCATTGAGAAAGGGAGGATTGCAAATGCCATCTATGGTTTAACATATCTACCATGGGAAGATGAGGTGAAAGCCATCTGTAGCCCAAACTTGGCTTGTAATTAGAAAAAGGAGTGGCAGGAAACCACCTCCAATCAAGCCACCAAGGGCAAACAGACTGAATTCCCACTTTATGAACTAAGTGAACATGGATGGAAGAAAGTAGAAGGTCAAAAGTCTGCCGGTCTAAATGGACAAGGCAATACTATACTTGCATATCTTCCCAAGTCCTGAAATTCATGGTGACCCGTGAAAAGAGATCCTTTGGAGTTTTGATACCACGTTTCAAAAAACGCAGAGCACTAGCCCCTTGAGTCTTGGCGAGGGGAGTACCTTGAATGGCAAATGGGGGAGACCACCATATGTTATGTTGATTCAAGGAGAGGCCATTGTGAAATTCATCTCCAACCCATCGAAGCTAGGGCTTGATAGCCTCCTAGGCTTTCCAGATGCTCTTGATGACAAAGGAGCCCTAAATGACCACAAGCTCACGCATAATGAGAAGGGTTTGGAAGCCAATCCCCTTCCAAGCAGGCCTGTTGATAAGGAAGCTGGAAGAAATGCAGTGCTAAACCAGAATCTTCCAAGCTTCATCTCCCAAGAGAGCCCTAATAATCCATTTTGCATAGAGAGCAAGGCCTTGTCTCCGAGTGGAAAGCAAGCCAAGACCACTGGATTCTTTTGGGAGAAAACAGAAGTCCTAGGCCACTCAATGGAAGCCATGGTGATTAGAACCAGAGGCCTAGAGAAAATCCCTGAGCAATCTTTCTAGCTTCATGTAAGAGGCTTTGGATAGAGCCTAGCAAGATGAGTAATAAACATGAGTGGTTGCAAGAATCTTAGAGCAAATATAAAATTTTATCGTGAGGGAGAGCGGCTTTGTGATCCAGTAGTCAAGCTTTTTGCTAATCTTGGCCAACATAGCATTCCAAAGTTCCACAGGCGATGCTTGGAATGCAAAAGGAATGCCGAGAAAGTAGAAGATTTCTCCATGAGTAACCCATTTCCACTCAAATTGGCTAAGCCAAGGTGGAGTTGGCAGAAAGGACTAGTGGAAGCAGAGTGTTTTATGCCATTGAATGGCAGAACTATAAGCTTGACAAAAGGTGTCTAGGCAACTTAAAGCATTATTGATGTTTTCATCATCCTCTAAAAGAGTGAGAAAATAATCATCAGCAAAGTGTCCATTAACTAGTTGGGAGGATGATCCAGGCAAGGAAATGCCATGAACTAGTCCAGAGGACACAGAATGTGCAAGTAAATAACCAAAACCTTCTACAGCAAGGACATAAAGTGTAGGAGCTAGTGGACAACCTTGTCTGATGGAATGAAAAAGACCAAAAGCCTCCAATTATGAATTGTTGATAGTAATGCAAGCATTAGCATCCCCAAAGAGCATCTCCATGGACTAGAGGAAGTTGGGGCCAAAACCCAGAGCTTGGAGCATAGCCAAGATGAAGGGCCATTCAATGCGATCATAGGCTTTAGCAAAATCTATCTTTAAGAAGATGGCCTTCTGATTGGACTTGCAATCCCATTACATTCCCTCCCAGACAGCAATGATGTTGTCAAGAATATATCTGGACTTGATGAATCCAGTTTTCTCTGGTCGAACAATTAAGGGCAACATGTGCCTGATTTTGAGAGAGAGAGAGCCTTGGCAATGATCTTGTATGACACATTCAGAAGGGTAATGGGTCTCCAATTTCATATATCCTCTAGATCACCGGCTTTAGGTATGAATTTGATATTTCCTTTGTTTATAATGGCTCCTAAGCTTTTAGAGTGATAGGCTTCAAGATAAACTTGGTGCAGGTCAAGACCTATATGCTCCCAGAGGTGTTTGTAGAATTCACAAGGGAAACCATCACACCCAGGGGACTTGTCATCTGCCATGGAGTAGACTGCCTCTTTAAGGTCATGGAGAGAAAGAAGTTGCTCACAAAAAGTGCGTTGCTCAACTACTAGACAGTTTGGAGTAACAAAAATACACTTTCTGAGAGCTACCTCTTGAGTAACTGAATTTCCCTACGAAGCAAACACGTTCTCATAGTGATGAACAAATGCTTGCAAGATGGCAGGGAGACTAGACAGAACAACATTTCCTTGTTTGATTTTTTTAGTCCCAACATTGGTATGATGAGCTCGAAGAGCCTAAAAAAACTCCTTCGAGGCTTTGTTGCCAACCTCTAACCAGTAGAGACGGGCTTTGATTTGAGCATCCCGTGCAACATAATTATCAGCAATTTGCTTTTCATGATGAAGCTTGGCAAGATGAATTTGCAATTCCACATCAAAGGGATTGAGGGTGAGGGCCTCATAGGCTCTTTTGAGGGCAAGTGTGTTGGCCTCATAGGACCGTTTGCAGAACATAGCCAATTGTCGCCCATAAATGCGCAAGAACCGAGCAGTTCTGCTAATGGCATCATTCCACCATTGAATCCAACCCCTTTGATAATGTGGACGTGGCTCCAAGTTCCAAACACATAGGATGTGCAAAATGGTGGAAGCATGCATCAACACAGATGTGTTGAGGAAGAACTGAGACTTGGCCACCTTTGGGACAACTGTTTTCCAAGAAATAACAAAATAGATGGGGTAGTGGTCAAATAACATCACATCTAGTAGGGGAATGACAGGTAAATCTCGATCCTTAAAAAAGGAGAAAAAAGATTGCACAGTGATCATAGCATGATCAAGGCATTTTAATATGCGGTCAGAGCCAGCTTGAAAGTTGGACCAACTGTGCCAAACCCCACTATCCTGGTGGCAGTTGGTATTGGGATAAAAAAGCCCCAATTTATTGTGCATGTAATACTAGGCTTGTCTTTCAGCAACTGTCCAACAAAAAGGTAGAATTTCATCTTTGTTAGAGGCCACTTCAACCATATTAAAGTCCCCACACGTAACCCAAGTAGCTGGAGGCAAGTTGTCAGCTAGCTAGGCCCACATCTGGGATCTTTCCACAACATCATTTGAAGCATAAACATTAATGACTCCATAAGAATGATTGTTAATGGAAAGGAAAAGCCAAATAATTCTATGTGTGGGGTCAGAACTGTGCGAAATAACAACAGAATGAAGGTGAGGTGACAGGAGAGTAACTAAACCACCTCGGCTAGCTTTGTGTTGGGAAGAAAATATCACGCCATCCTACCAAATTATTTGGCATGCCAAAGCAAGCAGGAAACTAAAATTTTTAACTTCTTGGAGAAAGAGAAAATCTAAATTACCAAGTCTATGACAAACATCCTAAACATAGTACTTTCTGGGGAGGTTTGTGAGACCTTGCACATTCCATGATAGGCAGTTCATGAGAACTCTTCCATATCATCTTCATCCTCAAGAGAGGAGTAGCTATTCTATAGCTATTCTACAAGAAGGTAGAAACATGGTTGAAGTCAGACAGAAAATCCTCTAAACTTATAGCCTGACATTTCACCTCTGGTATCTCCACACGTCCAAGAGGACTACGAGAACACCGCATTGCTGGTGGAGCTATGGAAGAGGAAGCAAGAGGAGTTCGCACCCTAGCCAAGGTAGAAACCCTGGTTGCTACCTTAATCCCCTGCGAGCTAGTAGGGTTTGAATCTTGCAAAACTCTGGAAGCAGGTCCTTTGTCTGCTGCTTGCGTCTCTACTCTGGCAGAAGTTGACACTCTTGTAGGGATAGGAGGAACCACGACGACTACAACATAGGACTACTTGGGGGGCAAGGGATTCAAGGGAGCCTTGCCCTTACGCACAACAGTAACCCATTCTTCTTTTTTCCCTTTGGCTTGTTTGACAGGCACCTCTTTAGGCGAGGGCTTGACCCTAAGTGTAGCCAGAGGGCAGTCCTTGATCTTGTGTTCTGTGGACTGGCACCTATAACAGGTATTGGGGAGGTTCAAGTAAAGAACCTTATGAGAGAAGGTTTTGGTCCCAATCTGAATTTCCATAGAATCCTTGAGATCCTTGGAAAGATCCACCTCTACGCAAACGTGTCGTTGCAGGTGGGCATTGAAGAATTTCTCAGGCTCCTTGGTGACAACTTTGCCAAGGGCTTTGGAAATGGACTCAATGAAAGGCCAACAAGGCAGGGGTAGACCTGGGAACTTGACCCATATAGGAATCCTAAGCTTTTTATCATCTGAGACTGTGAAGTCTCGTGACCATTTTTGAAAAACAAGCAAGGAGGAACACACAGACCATGGTCCGTTGTTAAAGATCGCGTTTGCCTGCGAGGGGTTAGCAAAGCGAAATTAAAAAAACCTTTGCTAAGGTTTTGCACAGTGTCAAGGTAGACTCCATGAGGAGTCCAACTCTTGTTAACCTATTCTTGGAGCATAGCTTCAAGGGGAGTCCTACCCATAAAATAACCTATTAAGGTGTGTTGTTCTAACCAATCACATGCATCATCAAATTCTTGCAAAGGAAGGATAATGTCAGGATTACCTCGTGAAAAACCTTTGGGAAAAACTTGTGCGG
Source organism: Cupressus sempervirens (assembly GCA_028749045.1). Taxonomy (NCBI): domain Eukaryota; kingdom Viridiplantae; phylum Streptophyta; class Pinopsida; order Cupressales; family Cupressaceae; genus Cupressus; species Cupressus sempervirens. Next base: position 204,718,817 of record CM053792.1, read on the forward strand.
ACATTTGTTCTGTGGAGGTGTCATGGCAGACCGAAGCAACAGCATGAAAACCAAAAACAATTGGTTCATTGCTGGCCAGAGCCATTATATCCTAGCCTAAAAAACTCTCGCAGTAAATACGATGTGACAAGTGGAGCTAACAGAGGGAAAGTTCAAACGAAAAGCCGTACACAAAAAAGATTGCATGAAGCAAGAAACCCTAGCAGAGCGAAAGCTTCCGAAATCATTGAAAATGTTAAAAACCCAGCAAAATAGAAAATAAGAAAAATAGCTACAGAAATAATTTAGGCTTACCTAAGGCTTTCAGTTGTATGTGATACCCAAAATTAATGAGATTGTGCATCCGAGAACATTAGTTCCCTAGAGGCAGGGACTAATATAAAGGCAGGGAGTAATAAGTTTAATCTTCACTATCACAAACACCATTTAATACTTATATTTTCCCAATGAACTACATATGCCTATCATTGTATACTCCTTTGGTGGGACAGGACAACACACGATTTAATTATTCCTATCATGAATCTCTTTTTAAAAGAGATTAGCTGAAGGGATGTAAATATATGTTTTCTATCATAAAACACATTGAAGCATTATGGTCCCTACCTATTGGCATATGAAAAGGAAAGGATAAATTTAAATTTATTCTTATTGTCTAGTTCACAAAACTAATTATACAAAGCTATTTGAATTCATTAATTATATGGTTTGGGTTTTGTGTACAGACCTCAACTTTACTATTTGATAACATAATCTTTGTATTTGTAAATCTAAACTTCAATTTCTGAGACAATAATTATCATTATCCTACCAAAATCAATAGTAAAAGTGTAAAGACTGTCGGTGGCTTTAACATAATTAGTTCTCATCTTCTTTTTCCTTTTGACCACACTGGTTTCCATATTCCAAATCGATAGTGAAAGTACAAACTAGCAATCGCACCTTAGTGTGCAATAGGTGTGTCGTATTTTGTTGTAAAATTTGTTCTTAACTAACAAAAATGAGACATTTTATTTGTTCTTCTCAGTCTCCATCTCTACACATCTTTATGCCCCCTTACTCTCTCATTCTCTTGCCTTTATACCACTCCCTCTATATTTTTCCTCTCTCTCCCTCTCTCTATCTCTCTCTATCTCTCCATCTTCATCTTTCTTTGTCTCTCACTCTCATTCTTTCCTTGTGTCTCCTTTACAAATATTTTCTATATAGTATTAATTAAATTAATATCAAGACATTAGATTCTTCAATCTATATTATTTAGAGTAGGCTTTGGATTTAACTATTCGAATTTTATTTAAGTAAATAATGTTTCAAATCATACTCAATGAACCACCATCGAGAAATTGTATCATATCTATCTTTACTTCTTTCTTCCAATCTATCTCTCTCCCTTGTTTCTATCTCCTTACCTTTCCCCACCCTATCTCCCTAAATACATATATTTTCTATCTCCCTACTTTGTCTCTATCTCCTTACCTCTCCCCACCCCCTCTGCCTACATACGTAGGCTTACTTTCTCCCTCCTTTGTCTCTATCTCCTTATCTCTTCTCACCCCCTTTCCCCTTTCCTACATATGTATCCTTTCTATCTCCCTCCCTTATCTCCAACTCCTTACCCCCCACCCCCTCTCTTTACATATGTACCCAATCTCTATGTATATCTATCTATCCCCCTCTTTGTCTTTCTATTACTTGTCTCTTAACACCTTTTTAATCTCTCATTCTTGCCCTCTCTACCTCTATCTTTTTATCTCTCCCTCTCCTTGTCCCCCTCTCTCTCTCCCTCTCCTTGTCCCTCTCCATCTATATGTTATTAATTTTACATCACATATTCACTCTAATTATATCTCACTATCTATCGCCACCCTCCTCTTTATACATATCTTATTAACATTATATGTCCCATATTCATTTCTACTATATATAACACATCATTTCTCTATCTCTCTCTTTCTCTTCTCATACATATTTATCATGCATATTTATTTGTCTTTCTATATTTCACTCTTTCTCTCTCCTCCCCTCTATCTTTTGTATATCTCAACCTCCATCTCTAGATCTCCTCTTCTCATCATCTGTACTTGTTGTTCTCTATCTTCTTTCTATATGTTTGTCTCTTTATCTATTTCTAAAACTATCCCTCTCTAGATTATGGAAAGTGAGGGGTCTTCAATAACTTTCTTTATCAAACAACTGAGGCTATCCAGAGGAGAGTTCTCCATTGAATCAATAGATCCACCATGATTGATTATAATATCTATTTCCTTTTGTCCATGCACATGCTCAACATGTTGGGATTCTCCACTTGCTTGTGATATTATGGATGCATTGGTCTCTCAAGTAGTGGTCTTGAAAGATAAATATGTGTAAAATAGAAACCCAAAACCTAGAGGTATGGTTCATATTGTGCTCTTCTACATGGACAACATTTTTTTTCATTATGTCATGCTTATCATTGCACTTTTATAATCCCCTAGAAGAACTAAGAATGTATTCATAATACCACAAACAAACTTGTCTCTCTAAGCTAATTTAGTAATGCAACACCTTGAGAGATTTTATTTAGGGTTTTAATATCTAGATAACTCTTATTCTTAGTTGAGTTTTTTGGTGCATACACATGTTGGGTTTCTTTGGGCTAATAGATATTTGGGTTTGTTGATCTTTAAGGGTTTAAAATTGGTGATCAACATCAGGGACTAATGGGTGAAATCAATGAGAATGAACCCAAATTCACTCGAGTTATGGGTTTTGTAACAATATTTATGTGTGGTATCATTTGTAGCTTCTTCTTACCCATCATTCTTTCCATTCTTTCATGTTGTGTGTCATAAGATCATTCAGTCATTCACAAACACCTTCAATAAGAGTTGGTTAATTCTATAGATCAAATGGGTTCTTGGAATAAACCTCCATCTTGCAACATCATGTTTCTCTTTCATCATACACATGTTATACAAATGATGAAGATCCCAAAGCACAATATAAGTCTGTATTGAGACATTGATTATAGAATAATATTTCTATATTCTATTATAAATAAATCTTCGGATGTACATTATCGTAAATGCAATATACAAAAACTAAGAGTGTCAATATTCAATGTCATGCCTATCTAAAGTAATCTATCTATTTTTATTTTTGATCTCCGACTCTGTATCTCTCCCAATCTTCACCCATATATATTTGAAGTCTCTCTAATATATTGAATATATATATAATTTAATTTGGAGTATATGAAGGCTATTGAATTAATAAGTATAACCATAATATGATTTTCAAATAATAATTATCAACTATGGAAATGGTTGTTCGAGTTTGTGTATCCGCAAAGGGCAGCGCTCTTAACTGCCATGGTTACAATGGGAGGACAATGATCCTGGTCATTCAGTTGGGCTACTCTGAGAAAACTAGGGAAAAATTGACAGAATTGCTCAAATTGTTCAACCACTACAAAGATGAGTGAGAATGTGTAGAGAGTGTCGATTTCAAGGATATAAAGTGATCTTTCTAATTGTTTCGCCTTTGATTGTGATTGTGTCTTTGATTTACCTGCTGAATTTGGTGTTTTTTGAATGAGAATTCGATATCACCAACTGCAAATTTATGTTGAATTCCAATATAATAAATACTATACTTTTCATTTTTGTAATATATTATTTATTTAATAGAATAAAGATGATAAATATTATAATTATTTTTTTAAACATAATTACTATATATTTAATAGATATTTATTCTTATTTGAAATTATAAATAATGTCTAATAGTATTATATAGGAGAATATTGATACTATTTTTTTAACTTAATTACTATATATTTAATAGATATTTATTCTTATTTGAAATTATAAATAATGTCTAATAGTATTATATAGGAGAATATTGATACAATAATATAAATACTATGTTAGTATTGTTACAATTGCAGATATATTTTTAACTGTGTACAGTGTATCTAATATATTTCGAGATTTGATTGCGATAAGTTTTCTATTATCAATATTTTAGATCATACTCAGTGAACCATCATCGAAATTAGAATGAGAAAATGAATGATAGATTATGGACTGTGATCAGAAACTTAACCCAACGGTTACATCGAGGAAAAAGATAACAGATACGTCATGAAAAATGATGAGACAAATTATACTTTTCATTATTGCTATAGAAATCATGTGGAAGAAATTGCAGAGATAGGCCCAGCTATTTAAAATGGTTTTCACAAGTGGGAAAATCGAGAAAAATCAGCACTGCTTTGCTCTTAAAACTGCTCTAATTCTTTGTCTACTAATAAAAATAATATTCATGACAGCCTGTAGTTTCTACGAAGTCCATGTGAGAAAATTGCACAGGGGTACCGAGATATTTATGACTGTTTTGTTGTGTTCTGAGATATTTATTATGATTTGTACTATATTATTATTTAAGTCTTTTGTATTATGACACTCGTACAGATATTTAGTATGATGTTGGTAGTGGTGTATGTAATTGTACAGATATTATGTGAGGAAATTGCCGGGTAGCCAAAGTACGGTAACTTTTATGCTGCATCGGTCAAAATACGGTAACTTTTATGGCCATGCAGGGGCATCCAATCATGTATATTTAACTGGGTGGGTAGCCGTTGCCGGGTAGCCGTTGCCATTGCAGAGGGGTACCGAGGTATTTATGACCGTTTATATTTTATCTAATTGTACAATCATCCTGGTTGGTCTGATGCTGGTCGTAATAGTACAGTCGGACCAGAAGTGCCTGACGTGTAATGTGGTATAGCCGGTTAAGAAGAGAAGAAAAAACAAGTCCAGCAACCTTTTCATCGAACGATTGGCAGGTTCCCAATGGTCGCATCATAAACAGTCAAAAATAAATTCATATTCAATGGCATCTGACATGAATTACTTCCAATGGGATCACAAACGTTTAAGATTATTTCGATGGTAGTCATTGTCTCTCCACGATTGCTGACCGTCGGATGGAAAATTTTGCTCTTCACATTCAAATAGGGAACGCCGCACTTGTGCCTTCTTTACAGCTTGCGCGCACCACAGGAAAATAATGTTTTCCCATCTTTTTCTTTTTTGACAGGACCAAATGTTCATATTCTTAATCAATACGCATTATAAACATCTTCATATTCTAAATCAATAATCATTATAAAAGGGTGTAAACTTCGGAACAATCTCATCTGTTATACACACTCTGAGCAATCTGTTTCAAGTAAAATCTCGCCCAGTTACATTTCCCAGCTTTTTTCGTTCAGCATCTCATTAAGAGAAAAATGGGCAACACTTCCTGCTGTTGTTCATGCTCTTCTTCCACTGTAGATTATCAAGATCATATCAGTAAATTGGATACGGTTAAAGAGATGAGTGAAGTTGATCAATTGATTTCTTACATTGATCAGCTCTTAAATGACATTGGCCAGGTAAGTATTAATTCCTATCGGCCTTCACTAAAATTCAGTAATTCTGAGTACATATTTACATTGATGATAAAACACTGAAAGCAGGAAAGACAAGAAAGACAAGTTGCCCCGACGGCTCAAGTGGGTTCTTCTATCAATTCTGCTGGTGGTTTACTGGAGAAGGTATTAAAGCGATCTAAGAGACATATATGCAAGGTATTTAATTGTTTTCTAATTAAATGATTTCAATTGATACAATTTGATTTCCTATTTATCAATCCAAGATTTGATTTTCTATTTATCAATCTAAGAGTTGAAGGGCTTTTTAATGAATGGTTCATAAGACATAATATGAAAGTTTTGAAAATGGGGTTGCAAGCAGAGTGAGTTTAACTATGGAGGAAACGCCATAGTTATGTACGCTCAAGCTTGAGTAGTCCTGGAATGGGTAGCCTCCTGAAAGTCTTGATATTTCACCTCTATGAACATTTATTATCATTATCATGAAAAATAGATTCATATCTATTCATGAAACATGAGTCAATGAGTTCGACTCAAGAATTACACAGTTAAATCCCTATAGCAATATTAATTTAGATTTAAAGAGTGTTATTAAAAAGAAAGTATTAATGTGACACAGATCTGAATTGACATGAGATAATAGATTCAATTTCAAAACAAACTAATCTATTGTTGTTATTGGCTGCAGAAGAATATAATGCCAAATCTGAATCGAGAAACTCGCAAATTTGTTATTGATGCAACAAATCAAGCAGCCCATATTAAATGGGTGGGAGTGGCGCTTTCAGTTGTCGGTTTTGTGTTGGAGAGAATAGATCAGATCTCTTCCAACAAACACGAAAGTATAGAGCTACTAAAATATATGTGTTATCTCGCAAAATATGTGAGGCGATTGGACGAACATTTGCCAGAGGAGAAGCTGAATCGGGTCATTGGGTTCATTGTAAAAGGCTGCCTCATGTGCATTTCCCAAATGAAATCTAATGATCTTTCCAAGTAATCCCCTTCAATTCATCCAATGGTCTTTTTTTTGTGGGGTGGGTTCATATGATATTAATGTTTAGGCTAGTGTTAAATTAAGGTTTTAATTTGTTCGTTTGTTATGTTGAACAGATTTTTCGCTGCTCCAATTAACGCAGAAGATTTGCGAAAATTTCAAGGAGAACTTGGACATGAATACCAAGAACTCTCCTTAGAAGCATTAATTGCATTTTTGGATCGGATTCCAGTTGTCTTACCTCTTTCACAAGGAATCGCTCCTCAAGCAGGTACCCAGCTTTCTTTATCCTAAATAGGAAAATAACATAAAATATGTTAATAACGAAATAATCTAATTTTTTTATTGGTAACTCAAGTAAATTTCATTTAAAAAAAAAAAAGTTTTGTTTCTTGTATTTATATTAAAAGAGACATTTCAATGTTCAATTTAATATAATTAATTTAATTGAAATTTATAGTTGTGCTTGTAAAAATAAGATAAAAATATGACAATAAAAGAAATCATATATTTTTAAATCAATGAAATAACATTCAAAAGAAACATTTGTAAAAGGAAAAACCTTTGTAAAAGGAGGAAAATGTAATATTGTGTATAATATCTTAAGTTAGTTAATGCTCACATCTATAATATTCATTTTTTTATTGATAAATTTTGTTTTGTTTACAGATTTTAAGGGGACTAGAACCCTATATAGTCTTTACAATAGAATCCTTAACAATTATAGTTAACAAAAGTTTAAAAAATAATAATAATCAAATATTCACAATAATCTTTTTCAAAATTCATAGATAATACTTGGAATACAAAATAATAATAAATAATAATAATATATTTAGTGTATTATGACTGACTTATTATGGTAGATTATTGCATTCACTTGATAAATAAAAATCTTATTTACTTTTTTTATTAATTATTTTATAACTATTAGATAATTTTAATAGTTGAACTTGGTGAGACCTCCTCCTTTGAAATAGGATTCTTTTTTAACATGGTGAGTTTTGTTATATATTTTTTATTAATTAAATTTTACATCTCATATATATATATATATATATATATATATTCCAACTCAAATACAACACTTATTTCTATATAATATAATACTTAGTCATCATATATCATTTGCTTAATACAAAATATAAATGTCAAATTTATAATAAAATTTAAAAATAAATTTTATTTTCATGAATGAAATATTAAATCTATATTTATTGAATAATTTTAACTATTATTGTCTATGACAATTTTTCTCTTTTCTTCTTAGTCATCTATATAAGAGACCATCAAACCATGTAGTAAATGACTCATGTATTAAAGGAGAAGATTATTATCATGGATAAATTGTAACTACTCCAAATTATCACTAAGACTATATTTATATTGTTGTTTTTCTCATTGAATTATGGATAGTTAAAATACATTAATTTTACTAAATGTAACTGTCAAAAACTTAAATTAATTAAAATGTTTAAACATATAAATAATATAATATATAATTATTTATTTAAATTTAAATTAATTATATTTTTTAGATTTATGATAAAAAATCAAAATTGAACGATTTGTATTCATTTATAGAAATTCAAATATCTATTATATATAATTATTAATAAAAAATTATAAAAATAAATGATCTAAACTACTAAGAATGATGTTAATAAATAGGAGATATTTTTTCACTAAATTGTGACATTGTAATCATGATTTCTTCGAGTCAAACTCATCAATTTATATTTCAGAGTAGTGGTTCACATGAACCCATCGTCTCTCGTGAAATCGAATCGAACACTAAGCACGCATTGGATCTAGGAGATGCTCCCACAAGTGAAGCATTAGAACTTCCTAGGAGGTCACCCATCCTAGCAAGCGTGCTTAACTATAAAGTTCCTCCATGATTAAACACACCCCATTTACAATTCCATTTGCAAAACCTTCAAAATGTTGTTCCTTATGAATCATACATTAAAAAGTTCAAAGCCCCTTAAACTCATCAATTGATTGATTGATTGTTCTTTTTATGAATGATAAACTTCTTCATTACATTAAACTATTTTTTAAAAAAAGTGTATTGCAATTCGCAGTTCCATGCTGCTTCTCTTGTTCTCTAGCAGTTTTGGTGTTTGCTGCTTTTTGAACTTCATCCGTATTTTCTAGACTTCCTGTGTGAATTGCTCAATTTTACTATTTAATTAAGATGTACAAAAACACAATTTCTAATAAATTTATGTTGGATTTGCAGTTGGTTTAGAAGAAGCCACAAAAATTGTGACTAAACTTCTAGACATGAAAGGTGGATCAGTGAAAGTGGTTGTTATTTATGGACAAGGCGGCATAGGGAAGACAACTCTAGCCGCTGCTGTTTTTAGTACAATCGATCTCAAATCTTACAAATATTGTAGAGTTGATATGGAACAAAATTGTTCAGAGGCGAATCTTAAGGTGATGCAACAGCAAATTTTAAGAGACCTTTTTGGCCGTACTATTGACTTGAGGAATTTGAATGAAGGTAGTGACAAGTTATCTGAAGAATTTAAAAAATCCTCTCAGCCTGTCTTCATTTTTATTGACAATGCATTGAGAGAAAGTGATCTAGAGAAGCTTTTGCCTATAAGTGCCCTGCCATCCCTTCCAGTGCAGAGCAGGATTCTTTTAACAACCAGGAATCTGAATGAGACTCGTGTAATTGTGCAGGCAAAACTTGAACGCATTCCTTATCAAGTAGCCTCTCTTCCACAAGAAGATGCACTAAGAGTCTTATCATTGTATGCTCTAGGTAGTGACCAAGAAAGATTTCATCCCGACATAGATATTAATGGCCTCCTCAATGTATGCCAAGGGATTCCACTGGTTCTACAATTGGCTGGAAAGAGATTATGTGAACATGCTCAAAACATGCAAAAGTGTAAACAAGAAGTTGAATATGTCAAGTCATGGCTATTGGAAGGAGCAGAGGGTGAAATAAGAGAACGCATGGTGGATTTTGTATATAATCGCTTGGATGCCTCGTGTAAAGAGGCATTTCTTGACATTGTCTTCTTCTTTTTTAATTGGGAGCGGAGCACAGTGGCCTTTGCTATTGGAGAGATAGAGTTTCAAGAGCTCGAAAGGGCAGCACTTGTAAATGTCACAGATGAAGACAGAGTGAATGTTCATGATATAGTGAAAGCACGAGGGAGAATGCTGTCAGCAGAAAATGGGGAGAGAATCACCGATGTAGAATCTCTTACTGATGTTCTTCAAAATGTGGAGGTCTGTTTTCTATCCATCAATATATTAATATATAGAAAATTTAGTAATACAAATTTTGTAGAGATTTTCATATAACCAATTATGGGATTTTTTTTGTAACAATCAATTCTGTCTATATTAAGCTGCAGAGACTTTTTCTTTTTGTTGCAGAGGATTAAGAAAACGAAGGGGATTTGTCTTTCTGAGGACTTTGAGCTTAAAGCATCTGATCTCAACTTAATGAAGAGATGTTTAAGAGTTTTGATTTTGACAAGAGGGACACAAATAGTAAATGGAAAGTGCAATGAAGCTTTTGAAAATCTAAGGTTGCTCAGCCTCGAGAATGATAATAATTACTCACAAATGAATGTCAGCAAACATCGAAGACTAGCAGTACTGATTTTGTCATATGATGAAGACTCCAACTTTCCTGAGGCAAAATCTACAAACTCTGCCGACTTCTTTATATTATTCATTTATTTAAAAACCCCTTCTGCTTAATTAAATTATAATTTTATCTGTTTAACTCAAATAGCGAAATTGTTTTGCAGGTCCCCAGCAGCACATCTTCGTTGAAATATGTGTTTATTCAAAATGCTACATTAGTTCATTTTACCACCATCCACTCTCAATTTCAGACTTTGCGTTCTCTAGCATTGCACTATTGCCGAAGGTTTGAGAGCTTGTCAGAAACAATTGGGTACCTACATGCTTTGGAAACGTTGGATTTATCTCATTGTTTTGATTTGATGAACCTTCCAGAGAGCTTTGAAAAATTATCTTCCTTATCAAAGTTGATTTTAAGGTCTTGTTCCAGGTTGGCAAGTCTTCCAAACAGCTTTGGCAACTTATCCTCTTTACAAAAGTTAGATTTAAAATATTGTTCCAGCTTGACGAGCCTTTCAGACAACTTTGGCAGTTTAGGTTGTTTAGCAGAGATAGATTTATCTTGTTGCTCCAATTTGCCAAGCCTTCCAGACAGCTTTGGCAACTTATCCTCTTTACAAAAGTTAGATTTAAATGATTGTTCCAGCTTGACAAGCCTTTCAGACAACTTTGGCAGTTTAGGTTGTTTAGCAGAGATAGATTTATCTTGTTGCTCCAATTTGCCAAGCCTTCCAGACAGCTTTGGCAACTTATCCTCTTTACAAAAGTTAGATTTAAATGATTGTTCCAGCTTGACAAGCCTTTCAGACAACTTTGGCAGTTTAGGTTGTTTAGCAGAGATAGATTTATCTTGTTGCTCCAATTTGCCAAGCCTTCTAGACAGCTTTGGCAGTTTAGGTTGTTTAGCAGAGATAGATTTATCTTGTTGCTCCAATTTGCCAAGCCTTCCAGACAGCTTTGGCAACTTATCCTCTTTACAAAAGTTAGATTTAAATCATTGTTCCAGCTTGCCAAGCCTTCCAGACAGCTTTGGCAGTTTAGGTTGTTTAGCAGAGATAGATTTATCTTGTTGCTCCAATTTGCCAAGCCTTCCAGACAGCTTTGGCAACTTATCCTCTTTACAAAAGTTAGATTTAAATCATTGTTCCAGCTTGACAAGCCTTTCAGACAACTTTGGCAGTTTAGGTTGTTTAGCAGAGATAGATTTATCTTGTTGCTCCAATTTGCCCAGCCTTCCAGACAGCTTTGGCAACTTATCCTCTTTACAAAAGTTAGATTTAAATGATTGTTCCAGCTTGACAAGCCTTTCAGACAACTTTGGCAGTTTAGGTTGTTTAGCAGAGATAGATTTATCTTGTTGCTCCAATTTGCCAAGCCTTCCAGACAGCTTTGGCAGTTTAGGTTGTTTAGCAGAGATAGATTTATCTTGTTGCTCCAATTTGCCAAGCCTTCCAGACAGCTTTGGCAACTTATCCTCTTTACAAAAGTTAGATTTAAATGATTGTTCCAGCTTGACAAGCCTTTCAGACAACTTTGGCAGTTTAGGTTGTTTAGCAGAGATAGATTTATCTTGTTGCTCCAATTTGCCAAGCCTTCCAGACAGCTTTGGCAACTTATCCTCTTTACAAAAGTTAGATTTAAATCATTGTTCCAGCTTGACAAGCCTTTCAGACGACTTTGGCAGTTTAGGTTGTTTAGCAGAGATAGGTTTATCTTGTTGCTCCAATTTGCCAAGCCTTCCAGACAGCTTTGGCAACTTATCCTCTTTACAAAAGTTAGATTTAAATCATTGCTCCAGCTTGACAAGCCTTTCAGACAACTTTGGCAGTTTAGGTTGTTTAGCAGAAATAGGTTTATCTTGTTGCTCCAATTTGCCAAGCCTTCCAGACAGCTTTGGCAACTTATCCTCTTTACAAAAGTTAGATTTAAATGATTGTTCCAGCTTGACAAGCCTTTCAGACAACTTTGGCAGTTTAGGTTGTTTAGCAGAGATAGATTTATCTTGTTGCTCCAATTTGCCAAGCCTTCCAGACAGCTTTGGCAACTTATCCTCTTTACAAAAGTTAGATTTAAATGATTGTTCCAGCTTGACAAGCCTTTCAGACGACTTTGGCAGTTTAGGTTGTTTAGCAGAGATAGGTTTATCTTGTTGCTCCAATTTGCCAAGCCTTCCAAACAGCTTTGGCAACTTATCCTCTTTACAAAAGTTAGATTTAAATCATTGCTCCAGCTTGACAAGCCTTTCAGACAACTTTGGCAGTTTAGGTTGTTTAGCAGAAATAGGTTTATCTTGTTGCTCCAATTTGCCAAGCCTTCCAGACAGCTTTGGCAACTTATCCTCTTTACAAAAGTTAGATTTAAATGATTGTTCCAGCTTGACAAGCCTTTCAGACAACTTTGGCAGTTTAGGTTGTTTAGCAGAGATAGATTTATCTTGTTGCTCCAATTTGCCAAGCCTTCCAGACAGCTTTGGCAACTTATCCTCTTTACAAAAGTTAGATTTAAATGATTGTTCCAGCTTGACAAGCCTTTCAGACAACTTTGGCAGTTTAGGTTGTTTAGCAGAGATAGATTTATCTTGTTGCTCCAATTTGCCAAGCCTTCCAAACAGCTTTGGCAGTTTAGGTTGTTTAGCAGAGATAGATTTATCTTGTTGCTCCAATTTGCCAAGCCTTCCAGACAGCTTTGGCAACTTATCCTCTTTACAAAAGTTAGATTTAAATGATTGTTCCAGCTTGACAAGCCTTTCAGACAACTTTGGCAGTTTAGGTTGTTTAGCAGAGATAGATTTATCTTGTTGCTCCAATTTGCCAAGCCTTCCAGACAGCTTTGGCAACTTATCCTCTTTACAAAAATTAGATTTAAATGATTGTTCCAGCTTGACAAGCCTTTCAGACAACTTTGGCAGTTTAGGTTGTTTAGCAGAGATAGATTTATCTTGTTGCTCCAATTTGCAAAGCCTTCCAGACAGCTTTGGCAACTTATCCTCCTTACAAAAGTTAGATTTAAGCTATAGTTTCAGCTTGACAAGCCTTTCAGAAAGCTTTGGCAGTTTATTTGGATTGGTAGAGCTAGATTTAGGAAATTGTAAGCAGCTGTCTGCGTTTCCAGAAAGTTTTGGAAACCTTGGTTGTCTTGAGACGTTGATTTTGCAGAGTTGTGAGAAGCTCTTGAATTTACCTCAAAATTTTGGTCAGCTCAAGTGTTTAAGATTTCTAAACATGGACAGATGCAGGGTATTGCAGACCCTCTCTGGTGATTTTGAATGTTTGAGTTCACTGGTTGCTGTTAGCGCTTCAGAATGCTCTCAACTGGAGGAAAATACAATGGACAAGTTGGCAAATATGAAGGGATTGATGATTGTGAATATAAAAAAAAGCCCTATGTTGCAAAGGCGGTGGGTACAAGTGAAGGACCAATATTCTTTATCAGTACTGACAGAGGTAACAGCTGCAACACACTTTCACGTTTTAAAATAAGAAGACTTTTATTTCATAGTTATGCTTGTCTCTGTTTTTCAAATGTGGGCATTCGTTGCATTGCAGGCACACCAGCGTGGAGCGGACCCATATAAAGATGTGATGCGTAGAGGATTTTTTCACAGTGAGTCAAAATTCCTCTATATTGATGAGAATGGGCTGTCCCGGGAGTCTACTTGTCCAGCTGGTGGCATGAAGCTGTGTGTGTTTTTAACGGCGTCATGTGATCTTACATCGCCTTCAAATAGAGAACGTTTGGAAGCAGTGAAGAGGAAATGGATGGAGTGTGATGGGCAGATGATATTGGTGGAGGTGGGGAGTTCATGGGAGGAAAGGGAGAGGCGTGTTAGGGAAATTCTCCCACTTTTGCCGAGGGGCTGCTGTGCATGGATCGCTGCTGACAATAGGGCAAGGTTGCACTTTGCCTACTCCCTGTTCAAGCTACTTCCAGGTAAAAGGTGTGATGTCATCGTCAGCATATCAACATCTGTGGATGAAGAGGGAAGGACGCAGATGCATTTTGATGGCTTGGACCATCCACCTCATGTCCAAGCAAGCGAGCAACACCACAATTGGGAAGAAATACTATCCCCTGTTTCCGAAGCTTGGGATTTCATAGATTCGTGTTCCTATTTCTAACTGGGTTTTTCCGGCCGCGAATGGTTGGTCTGCCATTATAGTTTTGAATGCACTGAATTCCATAAAGTCTGTGATTGAAAAAATTGATTAGAAGAAAACGAGAGCTACATGCAGATGGAGTCCATGTCATTGCAAAACAAAGCTTCTGTAGTCTTATTTGTCTATGGAAATGTCTGATTTGCGATGCATAATTGTGTCCTCATCAAGTACACATAGACTCCTGGAATACTCACAATAGCAGCAACTTAAACTTGATGTCTGAACAATCTATGATGAATTGAATATGCTCCTTCTAAGTCTTTGACTCCACCATTTTGCTTTGCATGTTTAATTAAAGTTGGAATATCAATGCCATTTTTGTTCTTAATAGCTCCTGTAATATCGATTATAAGTACCAAATTTTCTTCATTTCATGGACAATTTCAGCTGCCCAAGAAAAAACATTCCCAAAACCCTGAAAAAAATGACAAAACCTTCGAGTTCCCAACAATAAAGAGGACAATAATTTTGATTCTTTGTCAAGAATTATTAGTCCTGGAACTAATGTTTTCACTGCAGTTAACCTATTAATCTATTAATTTTTACCTCTTAAAAAATCTAACAATCTAAAGTTTGTTAAAGTTCTATTTTTAAATTTAATTTTTGTTCACAAATTTCTATTTTCTCATTGGACAATACTAATTTTTTTAGGGTCTAAACTCAAGAAATATCTAAAATAAAAATAATAAATATGTATTAATTAACTGCAATTAAGATATCATTTGGTTAAATGATATACTTGCTAATGTCTTCTTACAATTAATTAAATCATGAGCTGGTGGCTAAATAGCCTAGCCAAATAAATGCTTAAAAATCGACGTGCGTGTAGCTAATAGTACATCTGTAGCGAATGGAAACCCTTATTTTTTCAAACATTGATTGACAGAGCACGGGTGAGAGGTTTATTTTCAAAACCAAGAAGAATAGTATTTTTTGTTTTTTGTTTAATTAAAGAAATAAATAAATATGAACAATTGATAATATTTTATTAATAAAATATTTTAGCTAATATTAGTAAAGACATTATAAATATTAGGACTTAATTTAAAAAAAATTATTGTGTTTATTTTATTTTAATAATTTACTTTTATTATTATTTTGAAAATTTGAGTTATAAAAAATACTAAATCTAATTTTTCTTAACTTCTGTTCAAATATTTTATATTTTATTCGTTTTAATTATTTTTTAAGAAAATCATTTGAAGATGTTTTTCATTTTGAGTACAATTTTAGTTAGAAATCAAAAATTTCGATAAAAATATAATAATAAAATTATTTTTGTTGATTAATTCACACACATCATTGAGATTGCAAACTTTTCAAATGTTATAGCTGTATTTTAAAATTCTAAAAAGTTTTATAATAGTAACACACAAATAATAGTTCTTATTGTTTTTTAAAGATTAATAATTTTAAAAAATGTTAACTTTATTATTTTTCAAAATACTAAATTATAAATAATGAGATTTTAAATAATTTATTTCAAATTAAAATACCTTTTATTGTTTTTTTAGATTTATAAAAAATCTTATTTAACAAATTACAAATTATCCTCTCACGGTCTTTGTCCCCCTCTCGGAATGAACACACTTAGTCATTTTATAGTTGTATAACAATGAATTTTTTTTATTAAAATGAAATGTTAAAAACTTACAATTTATCCATTTTATAAGTGTATAACAATGAATTTTTTTATTAAAATGAAATGTTAGAAAACTTAGTCTTTGAATGTTCACAATTTATTCATTTTATAATTGTATATTAATGATTTTTTTATTAAAATGAAATTTAATTAATTTAATTTATAGAAATTTAAAGAACTTCTATAAAAACAAAAGTAAAAACTAAATTAAGAAATATATTTGGATGGATTTTCGAAATTGTTATTTTTTTTTTCATTTTCATTGAATTCATATTTATAATTAAAATGTAAGCAATATTTAAGTTGAATTTATAAATATGTGTTAATTTTTTATTTTATTTTTTCTATTAGCTATGGAGAGTACCAAAAAATCAATAATGTTTACCAAGTATTAGAACAGAGGCATTGCCTCACACCAAAACAACAGTAGCAACTGTATAAATATACAAAAACATGAACAACAAAGCACTAAACAACAGAGGCACTAATGCAGAATATTAGGGTAGGTATCCACCCACATGGTCCAACCAAGTGGGCCTTCCATCCATACAATGTTCTTTCTTTCGTGGATTTGGGCCAGCATAAAGATCTCCTCCTTCCTAGAATTTTGGTTCCTTCTTATCCCCTGGTTCAATCTCCAACAAGTGTTCTCAAATATCCGCAGATTATCCAAAGTCCTACGCCATTGATAACCATACTTGAGCTCATAGAAAAAGAACATGGCTTGACCATCTTTGAGAAACCTCCTGAGCTTCTCCTTCTCTATCATCATGGTAGTTTGAATCTACAAGAAGATTTTAAAATATGTGAGTTTACGATAACACTCAGTAAGAAACCTTGGCTTACCTTGATATTTTTCTTCATTCATGCACTTCGAGATTTGCCAAAGAATGTTAGAAGATAGAATATTCTAGAAAAAATTAGCATTCTTACTAATACCTTTAATATAGCCAGTAACACTCTGAATAATATTCACATTAATAGGATAAACAATACCAAAAAGTCTTTGTAACTCTTTAGCAAAAGGCAATCAAATAAAATGTGTCTACTAGAATCATGCATCTTGCAAATATTACAAATATTAGAAGACTGAATGTCTCTTTTGATCGGCAGTCAATCAAGTAAAACCAACCACTTAAAACATTGTATTTTAGGTTCAACTGGGCTTTTCCAAATGTTATCCAAAAGCTTATTCCAAGTTTTAACATCAAAAGAACAGTACCAAAAATTGTTAAGGTGATCAAGAATACCAACTTTGTGATCAATAACTCTATAGATATTCTTGGCTTTTAGCTTGTTTAAGACAATACCATTTGGCCATTTGCATTTAAGGTATCTATGCGAATCCACATGGCAAATGGCAGGGATATCCTTAGCAGCTTGTAAAATCAAATTATAAGTCCTTTTATGAGAATCAGGTAAATTAAATTTGCACTTGAGATCCACCCACGGAATAAGAGTGTCATGCTAAAAAATATTAGCAAATTGAGTGATGAGTGATACCAGTCTTAGCCCAAAACTTAGTAGAGCAACCCTGGTAGAGGGCGAGGGGTTTATCATTTATGCTCAGGTTCCACCAAATGGACCTTTCACCATGAAGGTAATTATCATTATAGAATTCCTTATTGGTAATAAACAACCGAACATGCTCCTAGGCACACCAAATGGATTTAAATATGGTAGAACCTTGAACAAAAACCAGGAAATTACCAACAATCAAATTACAAAATGAGAGATTCTTCCAAGAACTAGCTTTCTTGGGAAAACCTCTCTCAATGTTATGTTTAACAAGCACTTTCCAAGGACTGTCACCCTCTAGAGAGTGAAAGATCCATTTGGCAGCAACAACAATTCCTTATAGTTTAAGATCTTTTAGCCCTAGCCCTCCCAGGGTCTTATTTGTATGACACCATTCCCATTTAACACTATGAAATTTTCTATTACCTTTTCCATTCGACCAAAGAAAAAGTCTAATAGCCTTTTGAATTTCAAGAATTTGATAATTACTAAACATCCAAGCAGAAGAATAATAGGTATTATAAGAGGACAAAAGTTTTTGACAAACTTGAACTCTCCCAGCAAGAGAGAAAGATCTATTGTGCCATTTATTGAGCTTATTCATTATCTTAGCCTTAATCCAATGCCACATATCCTTAAGAGAAGGATCAACCGAGTAGGGTATACCAAGATATTTAACAATTCTATTAGGACCTCCCCATTGATAATTATGTTTAGAAAACCAATCAGGAGGATGCTCATCCCACCCTAGACAAATAGATTTCACTTGAGAGATGCGAGCACCAGAGATGGTGCAAAACATATTCAACTTAGATTGTAGATTTAAAAAATTATTATCAGTGATCTCAAAGAAGAGAGCAGTATCATCAACAAATTGGCTATTTATAAGCTCTTCATTGTTAGGGAGGTATAGATCTCTAACTTTTGGGGATAGAGTGTTATCTTTGAGGATATAGTATAAAGCTTTAGTAGAAATGACAAAAAGAGAAGGAGCTAACAGGCAACCTTGCCTGATAGATCGCCCGAGGGGGAAAGGATCAGAAAGAGAACCATTAATCTCAACTTGAGAAAAAGCATCTCTAAGGAGGATTTGAATAGCATTGCAAAAGTAAGAAGGGAATCCAAATGATTGAAGTATCATAATTATAAAATTCCACTCAATCCTATCATAGGCTTTCTCAAAGTCAATGATGCAGGCGCAATCTTTATTTTAAGCTTGTTTGTTAATCAAGAAACTTCTAGATAAATAATCTGAGGTGGTGAGGCTCTCACAAAATTTGGAATAGATTAGTTTCAATTATGTAATAGGAAGTTGAGACATTATAGGGATGTCATTAGATTAGTTTCAAGCTTAACTTAGCCTATTTTATAGTATAAAATAAGCCTCAGTGCAGCTTGCAAGAATGATAAGTAGTGTATGGTAAACCATAATGTAAAAAAAGTTGTTGTTTTACATCCGACTATTTTATTCGGGTTCTTTTTTTGTGAGTCTTTTGGTCTCTGCTATCATTTTTTGGAGTGTATTTTCTAGACTGCATTAGTTGGTATCAGAGCCTGTCAATAGCTTTTGATGAGATTAGACGATTGCATATTAATCTACGCCAGATTGCAGCTGATCACACTAGTCAAAGTGTTTGCTAGACTGTTACATGAGGTCACGTTGTGAATAAAGTATAACCATTGTTCAATAGAAGGAAATCTTCTTGGATTTATAATTCTGATTGTTGAAGATGCCAAGTTAAGGAGATCATAAGGTGTTGATTCAAAGTCAGATCATTGTTGAAGTCATCGCTTGTTGTTTGGTATCAGAGCAAGTCTGATACAACCACTGGGTGAGGAATACATTTGCAGCCACGTGAATAGCATATAGAAGGAAGTCTTTGCAGTTTGGAAATTTTTTGATGAGGACCCAACGCAGAGATCAGTGCAAGAAAAAAAGAGAAATGTTAAGTTATCTGGCATCACTATGAAGGTGTAGACATAAAAGATCAGTCCCAGTAAAATGATCATAAGTTTCTTGTTTTTAAACGAAATTCAGAAATTCAAAATGTTTTGGAAAGCTGAGAGAGAGGAGCATCAAACCCAGAAATTATTTTGAATAATTCATTTCAGCGAATGAGCAGATTTCATCACAAGGTGACGGATTTTACTACAATATATAGGAGTAAGTTTTATGAATTTAAATTTAATACTGTTTGCATATTTGAAATCTCTTCTCTAAGTGATCCATTTTATAAAAGAGGACATTTTGATCTTAGTAAGAATAAAAAAAATTGTATGAGAAAAAAATTATTCTTCAGCCCACTACCATTATTGTCTGAAAATAAAGAAGTCCTAGCAAGTGTGAAAGAAGACCTTTGCCTAGAGATGGCATTCAGAGTTCGTGGAAGAAGAGGAGGTTGAGGAGGAGCAACTGCAAATGTAGAAATCCTAGAAGAGATGAGACGCATGCAAGCATGATTGCAAGCTATGGAACTTGCACAAAGAGGAGGTATTGATATGGAAGATATCAGTGACGAAGAAGAAGCTCAGGAGGCA
This sequence comes from Cupressus sempervirens, assembly GCA_028749045.1. Lineage (NCBI taxonomy): Eukaryota > Viridiplantae > Streptophyta > Pinopsida > Cupressales > Cupressaceae > Cupressus > Cupressus sempervirens. The sequence continues at coordinate 204,738,718 of CM053792.1, forward strand.
GAGGTAGAACCTGAGAAAGAAGGATTTGAGACAAGATTCATTAAAGCAATTACCAGAGTGACTTCCAAACCCAAGTTGGAAGTGCCTATGTATGAAGGTAGCCTGGATGCTGAGAAATTGATCGATTGGATCAATGCAATGGAGAAATACTTTGAGTATGAAAGTGTTGCTGATGACAAGAAAGTAAAATTTGCAGTAACAAGACTGGAAGGTCATACATCCCTCTGGTGGGATGGAACTCGTACATGATGAAAGACGACAAAAAGGGAAATTAAAGATCAAGAGTTGGGATTGGATGATAGCAAAGCTTAAAGGTAAATTCCTACCTAAAGATTACCAGGTTAATCTTTTTAAGAAATTACAAAATCTTAAGCAAAAGGAAGTGTCAGTTAAAGATTATACAGAGGAATTTTATAAGTTGACCATTAGAGCTGGTCATATTGAAGATGATATAGAAAAAGTGGCTCGATATCTCAATGGATTGAGATATAATATTCAAGATGAGATTAATCTTTTATGTCCAAGAACAGTGGAAGAAGCATACCAGTATGCTCTCAAAGCAAAGGAGAAGCTATCTAGAAAACAAGCGCAAAGCTTGAGAGGGAAAGGTAGGAGCTATAGAGGAAGAGGATCATCAAGTGGTAGAAATTAATGGCAAGCTCATAGGGAAGAAGCTAGTAGTTCACATCACCAGGAACAATATTCCCTAGATAATGATTCCTTTAGAATCAGAAGACCCTATTCAAGAGGTAGAGGTAGAGGATTTGTTGGCAAATGTTTTAAATGTAATAAGTATGGACATAGTTCTTATGAGTGTCCAGAGAACTCTGTGACAAGCCAAAAAAGTGCACACATTGCTCAAGCTGAGGAGGAGATTTTAGAATCACTTGTTCATATAGATGTACCTGAGGTTGGAGAATCACTGCTCATGAAACAAGTCCTACTTAAGCCGACCAAAGAAATTCAAGAGCCAGTACAAAGGAAAGCATTATTCAAAACTACCTGCAAGGCCGAAGGTAAATGTTGTAAAGTTATAATTGATAGCGGGAGTACTGAAAATCTTGTATCCACTGAAATGGTTGATAAGTGAGGCTTGAAAAGGACAACTCATCTAACCCCATATAAGGTGTCTTGGCTGCAAAAAGGACATCAGGCATTGGTAACGGAACAGTGTCAAATAGAATTTCAAATAGGGAGTTATAAAGATAAAGTAATATGTGATGTTATGCCTATGGATGTCTGTCATATTCTCTTAGGTAGACCTTGGCAATTCGACAGGAAGCCAATCCATGATGGAAGATGTAACACATACACTTTTGAAAAAGATGGACATAAACACACACTAATACCTCTTAAGGATGAAAATGTAGTTGAAGAGGTCAGTCCTAAGATATTAATGGTAAGTGGGAAAGAATTTTTGCATCAAATCAAGAAGGAGGAGGTAAATTTTGCTCTAATTGGGAAACCAAAGTTAATTCTTACAAGTACAAAATTGGTTGATTTACCTTTGGAAATTCAAAATATGTTAGATGAATTTATTGATATTGTTGTGGATGATTTGCCTAATGAGTTACCACTAATAAGAAGTATCAGCCATCATATTGATCTTATCCCTGGAGCTAACTTTCCAAACAAAGCAACCTATAGAATGAATCCAAGAGAGAATGAAGAGATCAAAGCCCAAGTACGAGATTTGCTTGACAAAGGGTTGGTCAGAGAAAGTCTAAGCCCCTATGCCGTTCCTATAGTATTGAGTCCAAAAAAAGATGGAGGATGGAGAATGTGCATAGATTCTAGAGCCATTAACAAAATCACCATCAGGTATAGATTTCCTTTGCCTCGTATGGATGATTTAATGGATTGTCTAAGTGGTGCTAAGTATTTTTCTAAAATAGATTTAAAAAGTGGATATCATCATATTAGAATAAGGGAAGGTGATGAATGGAAAATGACATTTAAAACTAATGATGGGCTTTATGAATGGTTAGTAATGCCATTTGGTTTAACAAATGCTCCAAGCACTTTTATGAGATTAATGAATGAAGTGCTTAAGGAATTCATAGGAAAATTTGTAATAGTCTATCTTGATGATATTTTAATCTATAGTCAATCAAAGGAAGAGCACCTTCGACACTTAAGATTGGTTTTAAGTAAGTTGAAGCAAGAAAAACTTATAATCAATCTTAAGAAGTGCATATTTTTGAAGGATGGGTTAATTTATTTGGGTTTTGTAATATCTAAAGATGGATTGAAAATGGATCTTGAAAAGGTTAAAGCCATAATAGAGTGGCCTACTCCAAGAAATGTTTTTGAAGTCAGAAGTTTTCATGGACTAGCTAGCTTTTACGGGAAGTTCATAAGAAACTTCAGTGGTATTTGTGCTCCAATTGTTGAAACAATCAAGGGAAATAAACAGTTTTTCCAATGGACTAAAGAAGCAAAAACAAGTTCTCAGTTACTTAAGAAAAAGATTACTGAACAACCTATTCTAACCTTACCTGATTTTGATAAACTCTTCCAAGTTGAATGTGATGCTAGTGGAATGGCTGTAGGTGCTGTTTTAAGTCAAGAAGGTAAGCCAATTGCTTACTATAGTGAAAAACTAAATGATACAAGGAAGAAATATTCTTCATATGAAAAAGAATTTTATGCTCTTGTTCAAGCTTTGAAAAAGTGGAGGCATTATTTAATGCCCAAAGAATTTGTGTTGTATACTGATAACCATGCTTTAAAGTTTATTAGTAACCAAACCAAAATAAATCAAAGGCATGTAAAATGGATTGAATTTCTTCAAAATTTCACCTTTTTTATCAAGCATAAAAGTGGTCAAACTAATAAAGGTGCAGATGCTTTGAGCAGAAAAAGTTTGATCATGCAGAGCTCTGAAATAAGCATAATGGGTTTTAATGATCTAAAGGAGATGTACAAGGAAGACATAGACTTCAAAGAAGCATATGAAGCATGTGTGAATCCTCTTAGTAAGGATAGAAGCCCTTGGATGGATTTCATGATACAAGAAGGTCTTCTGTTCAAAGGAAGTCAGCTTTGCATCCCAAGAAGTTCCATGAGAGAGAATTTGATGAAAGAAAAACATAGTGGTAGTTTAGGAGGACACTTCAGGCAAAACAAGACACTAGCTCAGTTGAGTGCACACTATTACTGGCCAGGTATGAGCAAAGATGTTAAGAAGTTTGTAGAAAGATGTAAAGTGTGTCAACATGCCAAAGGAGGTGGTCAAAATGTAGGTTTATATCATCCATTGCCAATTCCCAATAGGCCATGGGATTTAGTAAGTATGGACTTTGTACTTGGTTTACCAAGAACTCAAAAAGGGCATGATTCAATCTTTGTAGTAGTTGATCGCTTTTCCAAAATGGCTCATTTTATTCCATGTAGAAAGACAAGTGATGCTACAAATATTGCCAATTTTTTCTTCAAGGAGATAGTTCGGTTACATGGATTGCCTAAAAGCATTGTCTGTGATCGAGACACTAAATTTGTAGGACACTTCTGGAGGACTCTATGGAAAAAGTTGGGTACAAATTTAAGCTTTATCTCAGCTTATCATCCTCAAACAGATGGTCAAACAGAAGTAGTCAACAGAAGCCTTGGGAACATCTTGAGAAGTTTGATCAATATGCATCCCAAATAGTGGGACTTGGTAATTGCACAAGCAGAGTTCGCATACAATGACTCACCTAACAGAAGCATGGGTATGAGTCCATTTCAGATTTTGTATGGTATGCATCCTAGAGGAGTATACGAGTTAAGGAATTTGGGTAAATTGGAAACAAGAAGTGCCGATGCTGAAGACTTTGCAAGAGCAATGCAAGATTTGCATGAACAGGTAAAAAGGAAACTTGAAGAAAGTACCATCAAGTACAAAATGACAGCTGATCAGAAAAGAAAAGAAGTCAACTTTAATATTGGTGACCTTGTTCTAGCTCATCTTAGAAAAGAGAGATTTCCAAAGGGTGAGTATAATAAGCTAAAGGCTAAGAAAATTGGCCCTTGCAAGATCTTAAGAAAGTTTTCTAGTAATGCATATGAAATAGAACTTCCACTAGGAATTGCGATTTCTCCTATATTTAGTGTTGCAGATTTATACCCTTTCAAAGGTGAACAACAAACAATTAAAGCACCTGGAAAAGATAAAGAACAGATTGTTGAGTGGAAACAACAATTACCCAAAGAAACACCCAAGCAACCCAAGGAAATTGTGGACAAGAAAGTGGTCAAGAAAACCAGATGCAAAGAATATTTCCAATACCTAGTCAAATGGAAGGGCCATCCACTTGAGGATGCCACATGGATGATAGCTTCAGAACTATCCAAGCATGGTACAAATATTGAAGACCTCATGGACAGGAGTTCATGAACAAATCTTTTGTTTCTTGGGAGTCTGATGCAGACGCAATCTTTATTTTAAGCTTGTTTGTTAATCAAGAAACTTCTAGATAAATAATCTGAGGTGGTGAGGCTCTCACAAACCTTGGAATAGATTAGTTCCAATTATGTAATAGGAAGTTGAGACATTATAGGGATGTCATTAGATTAGTTTCAAGCTTAACTTAGCCTATTTTATAGTATAAAATAAGCCTTAGTGCAGCTTGCAAGAATGATAAGTAGTGTATGGTAAACCATAATGTAAAAAAAGCTGTTGTTTTACATCCGACTGTTTTATTCAAGTTCTTTTTTTGTGAGTCTTTTGGTCTCTGCTATCATTTTTTGGAGTGTATTTTCTAGACTGCATTAGTTAAGGAGCAACAGAGCAGAGTTTTGATGAGAACATTTAGCCCAGTCCATGGCTTCCCAAGCCGTGATAAGGTTCTCTAAAATATATCTGCCTTTAATGAAGCCTATTTGATTAGAGCTAACAAACTTAGGGAGAATGTGGACCAACCTAAGGGCTAAAACTTTCACCAAAATTTAAAAAGACACATTAAGGAGAGTAATAGGTCTCCAGTTTCTGATAAGAGTTTTATCCCCATCCTTGGGGAGGAGCGCAATAATTCCCCTGTTAATCTCAAAACCAATGGAACCAACATTTATGGCCTCATTATAAATATCCAGCAAGTCTTTACTGATCCAACTAATATTGGCTTTGTAGAATTTGACAGAAAAACCATTAGGCCCAAGGGCCTTATCATCCTTAAGGGACTTTATAGCCCCAATAATCTCATCAATAGAGATAGTTCTAGAAAGGGATGAACTATCAACCGAGTCCAACTTTTTAGGAATAAGAGCCCTGCATTTTCTTCTAACATCTTCAGCTTCCCTAGTATCTTCAAAAGAAAATAGATTACTATAATAGTCAGAAAAAGCCAAAGTGATACAAACAGGGTCTAAAATTTCCTGATTATTAATAACCAACTTGTCAATAGACTCTTTAACTTTCTCGTGCTTGAGAAGATTAAAAAAGAATTTAGATCCTCTATCTCCATGCTAAAGCCAATTGGCTCTAGATCAAATTTTGCCTCCTTGGATTTTGACCTATTGGTGTCTACTCAAAGCATCTTTGGCAATAAGGACCTTATTCATAAGATCTGGGTTAGAGGAATTAGACTAAACTTCAATCTCAGCATTCTGAAGATCAGAGCAGAGCCGCTTTTCAATGAATCTATAATCTTTGGCAAACTTTTGCCCTATAGTCTAAAGAAAACATTTCCAGGATAGAAGGTTAGCCCTCCATCTATCAATCATGGAGGAGTCCTGAAGATTAAACTGATTAATATTCCTGATAATTTGAATAGCACAAAGAACATCCTCATCTTGAAGAAGTTTAGCATTTAAAATAAACTTATTACAGGCGGGCTTTTGTCTAATGGGAATAGAGTTGAAACTAAAACATGTGAAAATGGGGTGATGATCAGATAGCGTGGTAGCGATAACCAAAACAACATTACCATTGTGATCAAGAAGGAAAGAGAAATAGTCTTTATTCCCATAAAAACAATCAAGTCTAGAATATATCCTAGCATGACCCTGCTGGAAATTGCACCAAGTGTGCCATAATCTAGGATTAGTATCTTTGTTATTGGCCAGAGGGTCAAATAAATTCTTAGAATAGATAAATTTAGACTAGTGAAGATTCTCACAATCTTTCCATATCAAAGGATTGCCTCCAACTTTGTCAATTTGGGATTCAACCATGTTAAAATCCCCTCCAAATAGCTAGGGAATATTAGAAAGGGTGACAAGCCAATTCTAGAGGGAGATTCTACCCTTGGCATCATTAGGAGCATATATAGAACAAAATCCCATTGGTCTATTATTAATACTTATAATAAACCAAATGACCCTTTGACAGGGGGAAACACCATTATTAGTAATGAAAGAACCCCATTTAGGATTAAGCAGGATAGCAATGCTTCCTTTACCTCTGCTATGATTAGAATAAAATTTGATAGCATCAGGCCAAATATAATTAAGATTGGTTTCAAGAGTGAAACCGACGGATTGATTTCTTGCATCATGAAAATATCAACCAAATTAAAGGAATTTAACAAACGCTTAACCACAAATTTTCTATTAGGAGACTCAAGACCCCTAATATTCCAAGATAAACAATTCATTGAGAACCAAAAATAGGAGTAAGACATGCATCATCTGCAAAAACAATGCTAGAGTTGTCACCAAATTTTTTAACCACATGTTTATTCTTGGATCCAGGAGGCCTCCCACACCTTTTAAAGGCAGGGTCCTCAGGTTTAGGATCCGCATCAAAATCTGAAGATTCCATATCAATATTCAAAGTTGAACCAATAATAGGAATAACTTCAAACAAATAATCATCCTGTATTATTTTAATTAAAAATAGATGCATTTAATATAAAATAAAATGTATTATTTTAAATATTGAAGAAAATATGGCATTGGCTAACTATCAGTTTAGTACAGTCATCATCAATATTGTACTATGAATGTAAGACCTTGGATTTTTTATTTATACATTAGAAATAGAGTATTGATAGAAACATATTTGATTAAGTGATGCTTTTATTTTATGTTAATAAATTTTATTTTATATGTTAAATTTATTAAGAAAAAAAAAAAAACTTCATGCTTTAAATTAATTTCTTTTTTACTATTTTACTAGCAATTCAAATCTCTAAACAATTGTATTGATTTTTCTAATCACTTCAACATTAGAATTTTTTATAAAATATGAATTTAATTTTATATATTTTAATTTAAAATTATAGTTGAATAACATATTTAAAGTTCGTTCATATAGAAAATGAATTCAAAAAATTAAAACATACATATTATAATATTCTATTGATCTATTATATTATGTTGGAAATTTGTATTTTTTTTAATCTCCACACTTGTCCATTACTCCACCTACTCTTTACAAATTAGTCATTCTAATTAAAAAAATATTCTATTATACACAATAGGCAAGGACTCATGCTCCAACAGAGCTCTTGTTACAAATTTATATTGAACTCTAAAGATCAATTTGGTAGTTCATATCTTCATTTAATTTTAAACAACCATACCAAAAAAATGATGTATAATATATTTCATATTTGTTAAGGGCTAGTTAGGTAGTCCAAAACATATTAAAATACACATCATATAATTATATAATATAATATTCTCTAATATAAATTGTACACAATATAATATATATCTAGAAATATTAGGCATCTTTTAAATAAAAGCAGTATTACAAACATATGAACTTAAATTGTCTGTTTGGAATCCGGTTCAAGATTCAGGTTTGACATTCACATAATTTTTTTCTAGATTGGATTTGGGTTTGTTGGTACAATTATTTTATTTAAAATTATATATATGTAAAAATTATAATAACTTCAATACGCTACTATGATAATACTAAAGCAACTTAGTAAAATACCCCACCACATAAATTGATGATTTAGTTCGAATGACATAACAAAATGTCAAAATACACCACCATATCAATGTTTCAATTCAAAAGCAATAATATCAACATTACTAATTAGTCATTTGTAATCAAATATCATAAAAAAACCATCATCATTATGTTGTTGTAGATTAGAAGCACAAATAGCACAACTAGCATCAGTACTAGTAGCCTCAAGCCTAGCCTCATAATCAACTTCAACATCACTAAATATCCCATGATCACCATCATCAATTGCAAGTGTATCAAAGTGGACTTTCAACTCTAAAAACTCTGGTTCAACATGCCAATGCTTTGTCTTGACTATTTTGTAATTATTCTTTGTGTATTGTAAGCCTCAAGTTTGAATGCACAAAGACTAAATTATATGCATTCTTGGAGTTTAGTTGGTTGTGTTTTCATGAGTGGGTGAAGAAGTATGTACTCCAATTCCTCTCAAATGATGATGAGCTAGCAACATATCAAGATCTACAATTTTGAAATTAGAGAGTTAAGAGTGTAATGTCCCCATGGCTGGATTAAGAGATGATTGCTAAAACCTGCAACAAACCATTAGTACATCATAGGAAAGGTATATCAAAAGCATGTTAGAGAAGTGGAATCGGCTAAGTATAATCTAAATGCCATCCCTTACTAACCCTTCCTAATCCTTTGAAAGGGGACTCTTCTCAATTTGCCTAACCCTCTAATGCTCGAATAACTTCTCGGTTAGGTGATCCTCATATGAAAAGTGCCCTTCCTAAGGCTTTTTACCCATGTTGAATGTTGGATTGAGTCGTAGGTATAAAGGGCAATAATTAAATAGATTAAAATCTTATTTTTCTATCCTTCCTTCCCTGCATGCATGTGGAGTGTTCCCTTGTTTATCTGTAGCGTGCTCTATCGAGCTGCTTCTCCATATTTTTGGAACCCATCCAACTTGGAAATGGCTATGTAACTAGTTAGATAATTTACCTAGGGGTGGGTTTAAAAAAAAAAGTAAGTATAGCAATTCCCCCTTGGTAAGATATCTAAATAACTGGTTGCATAGCCATTGCCATCCAACTTCTTGATTCCATGCCAACTCCATCAATCCATATGTCTCTAGTTTGCGTTAGATGGACTTTTCGCTATTATTCCATAATACTTGAGAAAAAATGCCTTTCATTTTTTCCCATGATTCACCTTAAATAGACAAAGACTATGGTGAATGGGCGTGCCTTTTTATTACTTCGTTTAGTTTGTTAGTTTAATATGATTCTTCATTATTTCTATTCGATTCATATAAAGGAATTCGTATGGATATATTATTTATAAAATATGATTTGTTTTATAAATATTCCTTATGACATTTCATAATGATTTATTTATCATTTCTACTTATTTACTTAATATTTTATATTTTTTCCTATTTATTTAATATTATTTATGATTTAAGTATGCATCTAAACATTATTATATTGTAATAATATATTTTTATTTGTGCAACAATTTAAAAAAAATGCTCTTATTATTTAGGACATTACATTTGGGTAAGTGCACCAAGTTGTAGTGCCAAAAGGGGGGTATAAGTGGACACCTTTTTCTTGAAATTTGCAAATTTTGAACTTCAACAAGAATTTGAAGATATTTATATGTTCATTATTGGGGTTATTACAAAGAGTTATGAATATTCATCAACAAGAATTTTGAAATTAGAGTCTTAAGATTAAAGAACTTACCGATAGTAAAACAAACTGATGGGAATGAGTTACAAGTGTTCGTACATTTGTTACAAATTGTCTTTTAGCTCAAAATCATGCTCTCTAGAGGCAATTACATATTTTCATGTAAATGGGTTTAAAGACAAGTTATGCACAACTTAAGTGATGAATTAAACACATGTTAATTTAATTTTTAAAGAAATATTACTTAATTGGGCCATAAATAATATTTACACTATATATATTTTTATATAATATACAAATATCATTCAAACAGTAATATTTAGTAAGATGTTTTGAATTAAAACTCAAAAATTAAATTAAACTATATAGTTAATATAGTCTCTTAAGTGAAACATTAAAAAGTAACTCAACTTAAAAATACAACATAAAGTGCTCTATAGTTACTTTAAGTGAAAAATTAAAATGATAAAGTAACTTAAAAACATAACATAAAGTGGATAATGTTATATTTTTCAAAAAGTGAATGCGAACTTTAAAATATAACATGATATTTTAATTCTTGCAGAGAGTCCACTTTTTGGGCACTAAAATGGTCATATATTTTGATTGTCAACTCTGATGAAGCCCTAAGATAGGCCGAATCAAAGGGAAAAATGAAAGACATGATTTGAGCAAAACGAAAAGACCCAAAGCCAACAAACACACTCAAAAATGAGAAAAATGACACTGAAGGCTTCAAAAATCAAGTATAAATTTGACAAACATAAAAACTAAAAAGACATGATGAAAGCCTTTAGTAAAAGGATTCATTATATCAATTGGAGTTGATTGGTTGATCAATGTTAGCCAATTAAATAATGAACTAACTTAGCAAAATACAAAATTAAGTTGAAAAAGTTTCATACTCAACAAAAAGCACATGAAGCAACACATTTTATGCATGGGAAATGCATGAAAATGGATGGAAAGATATCTACTTATAATGAGAGTTTGTGTTTTTGTCATAAGTAAACGTGCTTGCATGTACTATTATGAGTATTTAAGTCATGTGGCTACAATATGCAAGGTACCGATGGAGTGTATGCAAGCATGAAATTGGGATTTTTGGATGCAAAAACACGTGATAAATGAGCTCACTTTCTTTGATGGTCTCTTTCAATAATATGGTTTTTAAATCCCGATTGCACATACAAGTAAGGTGAAGTACTTGGAGAATTTAGAGGGAAGATAGCACATATATACAAGAAAATATACAAATTTGAAAAATGAAATGAAGAGATTCACAAAAAAAAATGAAAGAAAACATCTATACAACTTTTCCCTATGAAATTCACAATAAATTTTACCTCTTTCCACCGAAAACAAGAGAAGTCTCTTCAAATCTTTGAGCAAAATTTGAAGTGAATCCAAGAGATTTTTGGTTTTAGAAATGATTGTAGTGAAGATGCAATATAGATTTTAAATCTTGACTCAATCATTTCCAAATGAATGCATTCTTAGGTCAAAATTTTTTGCTTGACAAGTGTAGGAAGTTAGAGATTAAAATTGCACCATTTTAGCAACCACTTTGACCACTTGCAATGTGCAAAATGCAAAGAATTTGGGAAATGGCATTCAAACTAGAATAAGTGATTTGAAAGAGTTGAATGAAAGCTAAGATGGAAAGGAAATTCTTTGGAACTCACCTTCAACCAAACACTTGCTGATTTGAGCATGCAAAATGCTCAAAACTAAGAAATTCCTAGGAAAAAATGTGTCCCAAATAGGTTGAGAAATCATGATGATTTCATGCAAAAACAACTTAAAGATCTTCAAAATCCATCAAGTATTGACCAAGATATGAGTGATTATTTTTTGCAGAATCCCATTTTTCTCTAAAATGCCCCCAAAAAGTGGATTTTTGCAAGTCAAAAACATGTGTTTTCGGGTTAAAAATTGCCACTGATGCTTGGGTAACAAAACTGCATGTAAAAGTGAGTAAAGACACACTTTTTAGTGCTCAAAACATGTGTTTTTTCCTCTCTCCAAATCTCCAATTTATGAGTTTCTACTGCAAATGAAAGTATAGATGGGTTTTTAGAATGCAAAAGCACATACTTTTGCCTTTAAATTCTTCACTTTATGAGTTTCTAGTTTTAAAAAAAATAATTAAGTGTTTTTAGAATAGAAAAGTATGTGCTTTAAACTTCAAAAAGTCCACCATATGCTTTAACATGTTCAAACACCTGTATTGGAGAAATATCGATGGGTTTTTAAGATGCAAGAAATATGCTATTTAAAATATATGTGCTTTGGGATTCAAATTCCTCACCTATATGCATTTTAATCCTTACTCAAGCCAATAAACACATCAATAAACTTTAAAAACACAATAACATGTATTTTTGTGTTCAAATTCCGCACTTATAAGCAACTAAATGAGTAAATAACATGTTATTGTATTTAAAATATTCATTTATACACTTTTAGGACTTATATGTATTGGCAATGGAATTTAAATAGTTGTTTACAACATTGATATATGCTTTGAGTGATAAAAACCTCACCATTGTGCATTTTTAATGTCTCACGTAACTAGCATTTGCACCCAAAATAGGTGCAATAGTTACACCAATAGTTATATACACAAATGATATTATCTAAAACAACATAATAGGTATTGACATTTGATGTGTAGTTACTAGTTTGACACTGTTAAATGCATATTTTAAAGGTACATGGAAGAAACTTGGCATTACTTAAATTTTAACCATGTTAAATCTTTGCTAGCTTCTACAACCATATTTATTGATCTAATGTTTTATATTTTCCCAATAAAGTAACAATCTAATTTCATAAACATTTTTTCTATTTAAATAATGCAAATAATAAAAAATGCGAAAGAAATTGCTATTCAACTATTCTTATCATTATATAAAAGTGTTCACTTTCTTTATAACATTTTATTAGTAATATTATGCTAATTAAAAATCAAACACACTTAATAAAGTGTTTTTTCCTTAACAAATAGTGTGCCAACAAAAGGAAGAATGACGAAACACATGCATCACAATGTATGCATATGCTTCGAACTCTAAATGGAACTCATTTATTTTTATTTTTACACTATATATAAAACTAATATTATACTTTATTTCTAAGAATGTGTATGTCTTTTTTTATATGCAAATGTAAGATAATATTTATTTTACGCAAAATTAACAAAAATGCTATGATTTACTATAAATCATAAAATATATATATTTATTGTCTATCAAATATATATTTGTAGTGATTTACAATGATTCATAGAAAAAATATAAACTAAAATATACAGTGTAACCCTAGTATTGGGGTACGTCGAGCCAAGTTTTTGGGACATGGGGAAAATATACCTCATTTTTGGTACAACAGGGGATGACCAATGGACAACAACAAGGGGAGGATGGGGGGGGAAGGAGTGTTGTATAGTATACATAGAACTTGAAATGCCAGTTATGAAATGATGTTTTAGTACAACATACCAAATTAATATACTTGAACATAACAAAATTGCAACACGATCTAGAACCATTGAACATTCAACATAGTAACATATTACATACCTAATAGTAACACTCAAAAATTAAAATTCATATAGAAATTCAAGTACCCATCCTAGACATAGTTGCTGAATGAGGAAGGTGGGGTACTTGGGTACTCAAGTACCTAATGCAAGGATGTCTCGGAGATGGATACCTCAAGGTTTGAGAGGAGGGTGGAGTCCCCGGATCACACTGAAAATATACAATAGTAAAGATATTTTGACAACATTCATCAGTCACTTGTATGGTTTCATGGAATTGCTACTGGGGCTCTTTCATTGATTTCTTTTGTGGAGGGAACATTTCTTTGGAAATGTTTGACCAGGCGGATCCTTGCAAATTACAGGAATATAATTGTTGCAGATAATATGCACTCGGCTTCCCTTATGTGGCAGGAATCTGCGAGGAAGAAATATTCCTTACAGTTCTCTTGTTGTTTATTGGTTACAATTACAAATTCACTTAATCGGTCTGGAACTGAAGTTCGGAGAATGTATATGTATTTAACTACTTTTTTATTACTATTGTTTTATTACATTACAAATAATATCTGGTCAAGTTTATGGTTTTTGTTTGGTTTGGGCATTGTTGATGTGCTCCATGAAACTACAATATTTGTTATTCCTTTGAAGACTATTATACCCCTCTTGATGAGGCTTTTCTTGTCCATTTTCTTGTCTACAGATTAGTGTTGATCTCTCCCATTCACATATTTTGTACTTCGGAAAATGCCTGCTATTGTATTCTAAATGATAACGAGTCCGAACATGATCAGAAGAGGATAGTACAAATTAATTGCAAATTCCTAAGAAGAGATTTTTGTCGGTGGGCACAGACACATTACGACGCCAATCCAAGTACTTCCTCATTTGGTTTGACCCGAAGTGATTTTGCATCTCTAGTTTGTGTGCATCTACGTTTGGAGATTTTGATCAGAACGGACTAAGGTTTGTAAAGGTATTTTTTTTTAATGCATAAAGCAAACATAAACCACTACACCTACAAACAGCTCTAAGCAATGTTGATGCAAACACCTCTAGGTGTTCTTCCTGTGCTATGTTAATCCGAGCAACTCTTTACAATATTATTATGGGTTTGATTTTGAAATATTATATCATCGGTTCAGTTTGTGTTGCGATGCCAACTAAGTCCCTCAAATCGTATCAAGAGACTAGGGTCTGTTTGGCTGTGGGAATAAGAATATAGGAATAGGAATACATATTATGGAATTGTTATTCTAGAATAGAAAATAAGAATATGTATTCATATTCTTCTTTGGTTAAGTGGGAATTTGATAGAGAATTCACAGACCCAAAAATTTATGTTTTCTAAAATAAATAAAACTGGAATAGGAATAAGTATTCCAATTCCACCTATTTAGGTGGAATTGCAAATGCTCATTTTTGGGCCAAAATTGGAATACGTATTCCTATTCACAATTCCAATTTGGTGCACCCAAACAGAGAATTTAAAATTTTAAGAATTTACATATGCCTATTCCACTCATATTCCCGCTACCAAATGGACCCTAAGATTTTCCATTTATAGAAGAAGTTGATTAACAATCAAACAACATCAACTAATGTTATTAGTGGGAGGTCAATAAATGGTTTCATACAAACTTTTGGGACTACTACAAACCAGGTTAAGTTTAGGCTTCGACACTACAAATTAAAAACCTACATTTTATGATAAAAAAATTTCATGCTTATTAAACTTGATATTCAAAAAGATTATGATAAGGTTGATTGGAGATTCATCTTTAAGTGCCTTGAAGCTTTTGGTTATTCCTAGTCCTGGATTAATCTCATCTTTAGTTGTATTGCTTCTCCCAAACTTTCCATTCTAGTTAACGGTAGTGTAGTAGGTTTCTTCAGCATTTTTAACAGTATTAGACAAGGAGATCCAATATCTCCCTTTCTCTTCATCATCATGGCCAAAGCTTTAGGTCGATCTATTAAAAAAATCCATGAAGAAGGATTGATTAAGGAGTCTGAATTGTTGAAAATACCCCTAATATAACACACCAATAATTCACAAATGATATCATTCTTCCAAGAAAAAGTACTTGTGAGGAAGCTAATCAATTTAAACATATTCTAATTAATTATATGGATGCATCTGGTCAAAGAGTCAATGCAGAAAAATTAGAAATCTTCTTTTTAAACACCAATCCCAAAATAGAGAAGGACATTTGTAACATCTGGGGTTTAAATCAGGTCTATTCCCTTGCAAATATCTAGGTATCCCTTTAGACAAAGGTTATAAGAGCAGAAAACTTTGGGATAAAATTCTTACAAAAATTCATCATAAAGTTGATGGTTGGAAAGGAAGATGGTTATCTAATGTCGGTAGGGTCACAATGATTAAATATGCCCTATCTACTATCCCTACTTTTCAAATGTCTGTCCTACCCCTCAATTCATCTCGCAAATTCAAATGAGAGGAAAAACTTAGGAATTTCTTCGGGCAAGGTGCGTCTGAAAAAAAGTTTGCACTTACTAAATGCGAAAACATTTGCAAACCATTAAAGGATGGCAGTCTTGGCATTTAGAATTTGGCTTGTCAAAATGTAGCCCTAGGAGGGAAATTGGTTTGGAATCTTCTTAAATTCCCAAATCAGAAGTGAGCGTCCATTATCTTAAACAAATATATTGTTAATGTTGATCCAATTAACATTTTATGTGCTTGCTCCCACTCAAAAGGGTCTAGAATTTGGAATGTCATTAAGACTTGTATCCCAATTATTAATGATAGACTATTATACATGGGATATAGGGGATGGGAAGTCTATTGTATTTTGGAAGGATTTATGGGCAGGCTATCCTCCTTTAAAGTCTTTAGGAATAGGGAAAGATATTATTTCTACCCTTAGTAATTGTAGGGGATCAAATCTTAATGACTACATTGTTTCAGATTGTGAGTCTTCTCTAGGTTGGAAATGGAAAGATTTTAATGATGCCCCATTAACTAATAGTAAAAAATAAACCATTTATAGATACTTTTAGAAAGAACATTCACTGTCATAAATAAACTTGATAATTTAATTTGGTTAAGCTCAAATAAGGGAAGTTATAAGGTTAAAAATAGGTCTAGATTATTATCTTGGTCACAAAATTGTGTCTTTTGATCTTCCTATTGATCTATGTTGGGATAAAAGTTATTCTCCAAGAGCTAGAACTTTTCTCATGGCAGCAATACATAAAAAGATACTAACAACAGATTGGTTTAAGAGAAGGGGTTTCAAAGGTCCATCAGGATGTGTTCTTTGCAAAGCGAATGAGGAAACAATGGATCACACCCTCCATAACTACCCCCATGCAAATGAATTTTAGCTTTACTTCAGTGCAAAATTAAATTGGCATTTTTCTATTCATAATAATCTTGTTGATCACTGAAAAAGCTAGCCTCTTTCACTATGAAAAGGCATTTATCATGGCTTATGGAAAATTTTTTACTCTATAATCATGTAGGAACTATGGAAGGAAAGAACATGTCACCTATTTCAAAATACTAAACTGCCAATTATGTCCTTAGTTAATAAAATTTAAGCTAGTATTGTTGAAACCCTAAATAATAGTAATCATCAAGAAGGTAGTTTCGCTATCTTTGACAGAATCATTCGTAAAAATTAGTTTAGTTTGATTATTATGACACAATATGTTAAAGGAGGCTCTAAAAGCAAGGAAGAAAGAGCTAATTCTAAATGGGTGCAACCAAAACAAGGGTGGCATAAACTTAATTTTTATGGGGCATCAAGGGAAAACCCTGGCAAAGCTAGCATTGGATGATCAGAGACCATTATAGAAAGATAATTTCCAAACTTGCTAAACCTCTGAAGGAAACTACAAATAATATAGCGACAACTCTTGTGTTAGTTGAAGGATTAAGATTAAGTAAAAATTTAGGATTAAGAAATCTAGAAATTGAAGGTGACTCACAAATCATTATTGACACATTAAGGACAGGAAAAAATCCTAACTGGAAGATCCAATCTTTTCTGGAAATAGCCTTCGTGCTACTTAAATCCTTTGAAAATATAGAATTAAAACATATTTACGGTGAAGGAAACTCAGAGGCAGATCATTTAGCAAACAAAGGTGTTGATGACGAGGTAGTATGTGAATAATGGCTTTTCTACAATACAAGTAGTATTTTAGTAGACATTCCTCTCACATCTCATTAGGATCTTTATTTTTCACCTCTTAAAGATTTCCTTAAAACACTCTGAATAACCCTTAGATTTTATGGTCCTTATGTACTTCCTACATGTTAGATACCCTCTTGGTTTTAATTGGATTGATCAATTTATGAATGAAGACCAAGTTGGATTATGGGAAGATATTGACAACAATAGTCTCAAGTTTATCAAACCTATGATCCTTTCAACAAATTGTCTAATTCTGAAGTAACTCCCTCTCGGTAGTGATATTCTTGAGCCTCAAATCTTGCAGATGGAAAGAGTGATTCTCATTGTGATTCAATCTTTATGCATTATTAAGAAGAGATTCTTTTGTCTCAAAAGATACTTTGATTAATGAAATATGTTATCATTTATATTTCATATTATGGTCTTTCAAAATCTTCTTGGGCTAATGTTATATTAATTCCTTTCATAGATTATCCTGTAGCTATGTTTCTTGATTAATTATTATTAATTATTCATAAAAAAATTATATTTTAGATTACAATTAAGATCTTACCTAGCTTTTGATTTTTAAGGTTGATCAAAATAGGCGATGTTAGACACACACACAGTGGATTAACAAATGGGCTCTTATGATTGATGAAGATAAATAAACAATTATAAAATGACTAAACAAGGGGTACCTACCCATCTCTTATCCTTGGTTTCTTATTGAGATGGGTCTTTAAAATAACTTTCAAGCTATGGCCTTTAGGCCTATTACCTATCCAAAAAAATTTGAATTTTTTCAAAACTCCAATTCAAAAAACCATAGATTATGAATAAATAGTGTAAATCTACTAAAAAATCTAGAACAAGTTGCAAAATTTCAAATTTTAATGGATTTTTTACTCTATTGCACCCAGGAGATTCCCAATTCGAGAAAGTGATCATGATTCAACTACATCTGGGCTTGAATTGCGATGGCCACCCATTCCCCAAGCGACAGTACCACAAATTGGCTCTTGTCGAATGAGCGTCAAACTTTTTCTATCATAAATTGTGATGACAAGGGCGTTCGTCAAATTGCGATGATAAAACTAGCATAAATTGGAAGAAGGCAAGGGCAAGAGTTCATCTTCACGTCATCCCAATTGCGACAGTACACTATCACAATTACGACGGCTTAAGCTTTTAGTCAGGTGTCGCACTTGCGATAGGTATGCGACAACTGTGTTGTGGGAGTGACGTCTATCCATTAGAACAGGCTGTCGCAATTGTGATAGGTAGCTGATTTTTTTTTAAAAAAATTGCTTCTCCAAAGAGGTCCTTTTACCGCTGAAAAGATTATCAATTCTTTTTTTTAGTAGTGAAGATTAGTTATACATGACCAACTTGTAAATTTAGTGGGCAGATGTTTTATGTACAAAATACCATGGGACATTGGAGTCTAATTTTTTTTATATAACCATATTATAGATGATATTTCTGAAAGTATAATAATGAGTGGCTTATGCCTTTTATTCTAGTTGGTTCTATGAATAGGATTCAAGTGCTCATCTACTTTTGAAGACCATAGGCAAAAGGAGCCAAATATGTGTTTAGCTTTAGATTTTCTTGAGAGCAGAGCCATTAAGAAATGTTATACAAGGGATAGAGATTTGACACGTATTACAAATGTCTATAAATGGCTATTTGCAATCATTTGTCATACAAGTGCCAATTGATATCAGTGTATCCTTTATATTAGTGACATTTGTGTGGATGCACGTTTTTATTATCAAATCAATCTATTTTAGTTATCATTGACATATAATTGTGCATATTGAACTATGGTGTCCTTCTGTATTGTCTAAAACTAATAGATTCACACAGTTAGTTGTCATGCAATCATAAGTTAATGTTGAGCTTCACTTGGTTTCAAGAATAGTTTAATATTCTCTACTAATCAAGGGCAACCATGTGAAGGTGGAATCTCACTTGGCCCCACCACTCCCCCTTACATCTAAATTCCCCATTAACATCTAAAATCTTAAAGAAATGATCAATCTCTAAAGTACCTGGAATTTCCTTATCACCTCCTGCTACTCTCAGGGGAAGTCCATCTTCATTGCTCATGAAAAATTCATCACAATTCTTTAGTGATTCTTGTACATCTAACATGGGTACATCCATGAATGTCCTCATCGTCTCCTACACAAAATGAATCCAATATTACAAAATTTCCCCTAAGAAATAATATTTCAAATAAAATAAACACATGAAAAATGAGAGAGAAAAAGAGGAATCTACTTGCCAATAGGCATTGCCATTGCATATGTGGCCATGCTACGTGTTGAGTGAGTTTTTTTTTTTCTTTTATGCCAATATCTCTTTGTTTATATACATACACAGATAGATAGACACACACATATGTGTGTATGTGTATGTATATATATACATATATATACATATACATATACATATATATACATATACATATACATATACATACATACATACATATACAGAGATCACAAGGGCACAACAATGAGATGCAAAGATCACAAGGGTACGAGAAAAAAATGCAACAATCAAAAGGGCACAACAACAAAATCCTAGATCTCCACTAATCTCCACAATCCACAAGATCTCTCTGTATATATACTTACATACATACATAGACACACACATGTATGTATGTATGTATACACACACACACACACACATGTATATATATGTACATACATACATACATGCATACATATATATACATATAGATATGTATATATATATGTGTATACATATATACATACATACATATACATAAATAATAGCAATATATGTATTGCATTTGCATTTTCTTTGGCATTGCTTATAAGAGTGTTTCAAGGTTGGGAATCACTTCAATGTCCTTTGCATGGTTTAGAGGTAATTTAATTGTGGCAAAGGCTTGTGCAAGGGAGTGAGCCTCATGATTATGGCATTTACACATAAGAAAAACTTGCTTCTTCAACTCCTTACACTCAACTCTTCATTGAAGTTATTTTTTCAGCAGTGAGAATAGATGCTACAAATTCCTGGGAGCCAAGGGACCCTAAACCTATGCTACATTTTTAGGAGACATGGGAGAAGTTACTATCAGCTTCAATACTTCATAACATTTTGGATCATATAGTGATGCCCAAATTAACAACAATAGTAGATACTTGGGATCCTCGTAGGTAGAGTGTGCCAATACATGCATGGTTACATCCTTGGCTTCCATTCTTGGGCTCACATATGGAGCCTTTATATCCAACCATTCGTTATAAATTGGGGAATTCGCTTCATGCCTGACATGCAAGTGATGCATATGCATATGCAATTTTATCACTTGGGAAATCAGTATTTGATCCTGGTAGCTAGGATCAGTTGATTGTTTGTTTTATCATACCTACTCTAATGAAATTTCTACAGGAATTTGTAATCAACCTAGCTAATCAGAAAATAGACCAATTTAACAAGATTATGGCTTTTTTCTTTCTAAAAATATCTTCTATGATACGTTATTGTTAAATTTCTTGTGAACTCTGACCATTTTTCCTATTCTACATTATTTTTGTGTAGGACTACACATATCACATATAGGTGTGCATTAAACTTGGATTGAGTAAGGGAAGCAAGTTGTTGTTGTAAGGAAGAAACATTTTGATCAATACTAATGATAATGGAATCAATAGAGGAAATAGGTGGCAATGACACATTCAACACACTAGGAAGAGTGTAAAAATTAGTTGGAATAGAAGGTGCTACAGGTGGGACATTTGGAACTATAGTAGGAGGATTAAGATAAGTGTAAGGAACACTATTGTATGAAGGTTATGAGATAGGAAATGAAGTAGGTGGACCACTCACAAGTAGAGAAGAAATAGTAAGAATACTGATAAATGGTTGAATATAAGTAGTCACAATAGGAGCAACATAAGAAGGAATGCTAGAGATAGGTTTGGAAAGAGACAAGGTAGGTTCAACACTAGTGATACGTGAAGCCATTCCTATTTTAGATGCAGCTTGAGTTGAAGGCTTAACATGAGTGTGGACAAGGTGAGTAAGACCACACAAAAGATCCATGCCCATCATTATAGATCACTTTCTTAAGAGCATCAAAAGTAGCCATAGTATCGGTATTGTGATTCTCTTCAAGAAGTCAATCATGCATTTTATCAATCTCAATAGCAATCTTATGAACTTGTTTAGGATGAACCCTTAAAGCCTCATCCTCATCATGAGATGAATGAGAAGAGTCATGATCCATAGAAGGATTAGGGCCATGAGAAACCATAGGATCACTAAGGTTCCTAAAGAGAGGAGAAGAGGAATCTTGATCAAAGTGAGCCATGAGTCTATGACGTTTCCTAAGGGGATACTATAAGTAGGGTTTAAGGTAATATAGCCCAAGGATGCAAGATTATCAATAACCCAAGGTTGCACCTACATTAGACACCCAAGGTTTCAAAAACAAGATGTTCCATAAGGACTTATTAACATCTGAAGAAATTCAAAACATAAATCCCATGTGCATTCTTAATCCAAAAATCCTCTTCATCAATCATCCTAGAAGTTTGTCCAAACTTACTGCTACAACCAACTGTATCATCAGAAATATCATCTCTTCTCTTCCTACTGTAACTACCAGGATCAAATGAATCATACTTGTTGCAAACCTTCATTTGATTAGAAATTTTCTTTCTTCTTCTTCCACTCTTAATCACAAGATTAGATAACTGTCTTTCAATAGTAGGAACCTCAACCGCAAGTTTTTTTATCTTCAAACTGAAAGTCTTAAAAACACTTAAGTTCACTACAACATTTGGGGTCAATTTGTGACAACAACATAATTTGTGGATTTTCATGTTTTTTTTTTGCAATTGTCCTTGATATCGTCACAATACTGATGTTTGCATTGCAATTATGACACCTGCGTGAGTATAATTTTTTTTTTAAAACATAACATAAATCATTCCTCATTTTATTTTATTGATTGTGGAGAGCTACGCGTGAAAGAGGGTGGAGAGCTCTGAATGAGGGTGGAGAGATCTGAACGGTGGTGGAGAGATTTGAGCTTTGAACGTTGGTGGAGATTTCATTGTCATGCCCTTGTGATCATTGCATTTCATTGCCATGCCCTTATGATCTCTACTTTTCATTGTCATGCCCTTGGTGCAGATCAATGGAGATCTATGATTTTTTTGTCATGCCCTTGTGATTGCTACATTTTATTGTCATGCTCTTGTGATCTCTGCATTTCATTATCACACCCTTGTGATCTCTATGCCCTTTCTCCATGATTTTGTTGTTGTGCCATGCCCTTGTGATCTTTGTGCCCTTTCTTTGCAATTTTCTTCAAGGGGAGAAGAGGTACCTACGTAAATGTTCTTTTTATTTCCTTCTAAACATGTATCTCTTTATATTTCCTTCATCAAGTGATTAGAGAAGCTTCTCTTTATGTTTATGTATGTGTATATATACATACACACACACATATGTGTGTGTCTATGTATGTATGTATGTATATATAGAGAAGGTTCTCTTTATGTATATGTATGTATATATATACACATACACATACATACACACACATATATGTTTGTGTCTATGTATGTATGTATGTATATATACAAATATCTATATGTTTATATACATGCATACATAGACACACATATGTGTGTTTATGTATGTATATATACACATATATATGTATGTATATATATATATATATATATATATATATATAGATATATATATATATATATAGATAGATATATATATATATATATATATATATCACAAGGGCAGGACAACAAGATGCAAAGATCACAAGGGTACGACAAGGAAATGCAGCAATCACAAGGGCACGACAACGAAATCCTAGATCTCCCCTAATCTCCACAATCCACAAGATCTCTATGTATATATACATACATACATATATAGACACATGCATATGTGTTTATATGTATGCATATATATACATATGTATATATATGTATATACATACGTACATACATACATACATACATTTATATATATACATACATACATACATGAATGCATATACACGTACATATATACATACGTACGTACATACATACATATACACATACATACATACATACATACATACATACATACATCTGCACATGCAATTTTATCACCTTGGAAAATTGTATTGATTCCGCTAGCTGGGAGCAACTGATTGTTCATTTCATTGTACCTAATCGTATGACAGTTCTATAGGAATTTGTAATCAACCCAACTAATCAACAACTAGACCCAATTAACTGGGTTATGGCTTGTCTCTTTCTAAAAACATCTGCTATGATATGTTTTTTGAAATTTCTTGTGAACTCTGCCCATTTTTCCTAGTCTACATTATTTGTGTGCAGGATTTTGAGGTAAGTCACTTAGCACAGGTTGAGTGAGTTTTATTGTTTTATTATTTGGATTCTAGAATATGTATGTAGTTGGATCAATTTTGTTGTTGTGCTAAGATGTAATAAGCACCTTAAAAAAAATCTCTCTATATATATATACATACATACATACATAAACACACACATGTGTATATGTATGTATATATACACATACATATACATAAAGAGAAGCTTCTCTATATATACATACATACATACATAGACACATACACACATGTGTGTGTATGTATATATACACATACATTTACATAAAGAGAAGCTTCTCTATTCACCTGCTGAGGGAAATATAAAGAGATGTTGAAGGTCATTAGATTTCTTATAGAGTTGACTATGAATGTCTTTTCTATTTTCAAAGCATAATTATTAGTAATATCTGCTCTTTATATTTGAAGTTACTAAACATCAAAGGGAAAGGCATTTATTGATTTTGATACCTCTCTTGGTTGTTTAGTTAGGTATAAGTATTGTTTCAAAAGACACAAAGCCAAAAAACATGTCACAAGAGGACATGTCTCATGTCCACTCATGACATGACTGTTGATATAAATAATTATTAACCTTATACTAATTAGTTTAGTTAATGATTAACCAAACATGATTTATATTAATTCGTTGATCTATATAAACATAAATGAATCATCTACTTGATCGTATTATGACTTAATGTGAATGCATTTGATCATTACCTGAACAATATTATGCACAAGATCTTTACTCAATCACCAAGAGATAATATAATTTGTAAGTACATATTTCTTCATACTTAGTTTGGTATGAATAGTTTTGATCGAATGCAAGGATAGTTTATTGTGTGAATTCAAGATATGAATGATTAATTTAATTTAGCACAAGTACTATGCAAGTGTGTATGTATGCATGTAAAGCAGTTCACATAGTGAATTGATATACATACATGCATACAATCATCATAATTAGTTATCCTTGAATCTTACCAAAGCTATTATATATCAACAAGAGATACATGTTTAGAAGGAATAAAAAGAACATTTACATAGGTACCTCTTCTCCCCTTGAAGAAAATTGCAGAACAAGGGCACAAAGATCACAAGGGCACAACACAACAGTGAAATGCAACGATCAAAAGGGAATGGAAATAAAATCCTAGATCTCCACTGATCTCCACCAATGTTTAGAGCTCTCCACCCTCATCCAGAGCTCTCCACTCTATTTCATATGTATCTCTTCATAATCGATCAAAACAAATGGGGAATGATTAATGTTGTGTTTTTTGTTTTGTTTTTTTAATAATCCACAATCCATAAGATCTCTATGTATACATACAAACATACATACATACATAGACACATAGATATGTGTGTGTATTTATGTATATATATACATATATATACATATACATATGTATATCTACGTATAAACATACATACATATATCATACACACATAAACATACACATACATATATACATATATGCATACATATTAAATCATCCTAAAATGGAAGCACTTCCATCATAAGAGTGTTTAGCCCTCAGAATAAGTGGTTTGGGGTCATGTCAAGCCCCTTTAATAGGTCTTTGCATGGATCTAGTTGTTTCCTCCCTATTTTTCTTTTCTCCCCCTGTTTCTAGCCTCTTTCTGACAACTTTCTCTGAGAAATTGAAGACTTTGACTTTCTGGGTCAATGACAACCTAAAGGATCAAGGTTTACCTCGACCCTAACCTAGGTCAAGGATGACCTCAACCTTGACCTAGGGCAGAGTCGACCTTGATGTTGACCCTAGCTGAAAATTTCAACTTCCTGAGATTTCAAGATATCAAGCTTCGAAAAGTTTCATTTTCCCTCTTCTAAGTCAACTATTTCACGTTTTGGAATAGTAAACTCTTAAATTTTATTTAATCTAGGTCCATTTCTAAGGGTTAAGGTTAATTGGGATTTAATTCTCCAATGTTGGTCTCTCTAAAATTTTTTGCCCTAGATCACTATATAAAGAAACCTCCTCCTCTCATTATCTCTAACAAGAAATGGAAAGAGAACATAACATAGCAAGTAGGGACATTATATCGGATGATCCATTATCAATAATTCAAGAATTCAAGCATTCAAGATCCAATTCATCAAGGAGATCCATTGTTAGCCATTGAAGGATTCAATCTCTATGGAACCCTCTTGTTGAAGATTTCTTCATCCACATACATTCAAGCCTCTTCCTATGCTAAGATCTATTCAAGATTGGTGTTGAAGACCTAATGCCATTGATTTGAGACATCCAACGCACAATTATACATTCATTTGGAGCATCCATACTTGTGGATTCAAGGATTCAAATCCTCCACAAGGATTTCAATATAAGCTAGAAGAATAGTTCCATTTACTTTGTTTATACATATTACAATTTTAATTACATTTCAAGGTTGATTCCAAATTGGGGTTTGAACAAGTAAAACCCCCCATCCTTAAAAAAAACCAATTTTCTTGTAGGTATAGGTATAGGATAGCGAATTGAATTTTAGATTTGGATACCCTTTTCGAAAAACTTCTAAGATCTGTGAACATAATTTTTGTCAAAGCTATGCATGTCAAGGTCAACTTTTTGGGGGTAAGATTGTGTCCTAGGGTAGGATTGTGCCCTGCTATCTAGGTCAAGGTTGACTTACCCTCAGAAGGCCAAAAGCTTTCTAGGTTTTCTCTGTCTCGACATTTCTAGTCAAGAGCAAGTTGCAGAATTCCCTGAAACTGTGCACAGACATTAGAAATCAACATTTTCTAGATTTTCCCTACTTTGAGGTTAGTATTTGTCTTCTATTTATTCAAGATTTCAATTACATACTTTCTGTATCAAATGATAGGATTTCCTCCTTTCTTCATATTCTTCGTCGTTTGATTTATTTGTTCATTGATCAGTTCTTTGTGATTAATCAATTTGGATCATTCTTTTTGGGAATTTGGGCTAAGGATAGGTCCTATATTCCCCCTCTTATATCATACTCACATATTTCACTCTATTCACACACATAAATCATCATTTTTTATTCAATTCATTTTATTGAACCTGACATGCTTACCCTCTTTTCTTTTGTGGAATTAGATGTCCTATTGTGTTTTGTGGTGTTAAAATATCCTTTTATATTATCTTGTTGTTGTTATATTTGTCTTTTATGTTAAATCTTGCATGCTAATTAGATTTCTTCCATCTATATTTCAAAAAAATACAAAAATATTCATGATTTATATTTTCTTAGTTTAGTTCATTTGCATTGCATTAGTTTTTGAGCTTTACTACTTCTAGTCCTACTTCTAATATTCCTGTTAGACGAAGTCGTATACTTATGGGTTCCTCTGATCTTGAGTCTTCTTCTCCTTTCCTTAGGATCCCGTATGAGAATTTGATTATTCATGATTTCAATCCTATTATGGAGAAAAAATCTTCTCACTCATCTCATGATGAGGATGATACTTTAAGAGTTCCTCCTAAAAAAGTCCAAAAAATTTCAACTGAACTTGATAAAATGGGTAATTGGCTTATTCAAGAAAACCATAATCAAGATTCTACTCAAGTGATAGAGGCTCTTAAGAAAGTTCTTCATGATAGTGATCAAGGTGTTAACCTCTTGCATGGTATTACTGACCTTGTGCATTCAAATGTCAAACCTTTCGCTCAAGAAGATCAAGATTTAGGGTTGATTCCTCCTGTCACTAGTGTAGAACCTTCTTCTATTCCTTTACATAGTATTCCTATCTATACTCCTTCTTTGGTGACTGTGACAATTCCCTCTATTCCTATGAGTGTTCCTCCTGTGTCCCTTCCTATATCACAACCTTCTTATCATAATGTTCCTTTTACTTATTCTAATCCTTTGCCAACTATTACTCCAATTGTGTCTTCCATTCCTATAGCTTCATACACTTTACTTAGTGTTTCTAATGTTTCCCTTCCTCCTATTTCCTCTAATGATTCAACACTTATTAGTTTGGCTCAAACTATGTCATCTTTACAACAACAACTTGCATCCTTGACTCAAAACAAGTTTAGTATTCCTACATGTGACATGGGAAGTCCTTCGTCTTGCAATATCATTCATACTCTTGTTCCTCAGTAAGTCGATATGCCTCATCTTGAGAATTACAATGGTGAGGGAGACCCCGTTCATCATGTTAAAACATTTCATATCCTTTGTAGTGATTATGCTCATGACCATAGGATTTTAGCCAAGTTGTTCGCTAGAACCTTTCATGACAAGGCATTACTTTTGTTCCTTGCCTCCTTATTCTATTGATTCATTTCCACAACTTTCCAATTATTTTATTCAAAATTTCAAAACAAAATTGACCTATAAATGTCTTTGACTGATTTGACACATTGTAAACAAAGTGCTAAGGAAAAATTGACTGAATTTATTGGTAGATTTAAGCATTTACATGCTCAGATTTCCTATCATGTTCTTGATATTGATATTCAATGTATGTTTATTTTAAATTTACAAAAGGATATTAGAGATAAGATTTTTCTTATTGAATTTACCTCTTTTCAACAACTTTGTGTAGCGCTTCATTATTATCAATTACAACTGAGTCAATTTGAGAGCAACACTCCAATGGCTCATGTTCTTGTTGATAAAAGTGACGCTGCTCCTAATCCAAACAAATTAAAAAAATTCAACAAGTATGTCAAGATAAACAAACAAGAAAGTGCAGTTTCTAATCAAGTTTTTGTTGCATCTCATAATGCCACTTTTGTATCCATTGCTTTTCAATTAAATCATATGTTTCCTCCTCTTTTTTAATCTTTACATTCTATTATGAATAGGTTGTTAACTACTAATATGATTACTTTACATCCTATTCAACCTCTTTTACCTGCTACAATTTCATCTAAATCCTTTGATTCTAAAGATTTTTGTCAATATCATCGTTAGAATGGTCATGAAACTGAGAAATGTTATTCTTTAAAACATAAGGTTCAATATTTAATCGACCCTAATGCCTTATCTATTGATAATTTTGATGGTAGTGTGAAATTTTTTGTTTCTCCTCCTAATCAAAATCTTCAAATCTATACGAATCCTTTACCTACACATGATACTAATATTATTGCTCAGCCATCTTCTATGGATATTGTGTATGATTCAAAGATGTATGGTCTTAATCAAATTGATAATCAAGTGGAGCATGTTGTTCAATCTGTATCTCCACCTCAACCTCAACTTTAATCTCAAGTTCTATCTCAACCTCAACTAAAACCTAAGCCTAAATTGAACACTCAACCTAAACCTCGACAACAACCTAAGAATAAAAGACCTTAGGAACTTTTGATTACCTTCGATGATTCTAAGACTATTAAAACTCATGATGGTCTCCTTTATATTTATGCTAGGATTTCTCAGATACCTACTCGTGGTTGTCTTGTTGATCCTACATCCTTAGTCAATGTTATTATTGAAGAAAATATTTTTTATGAAAAGATTGCAACATGATTCTTATGATACATCTGATGTGTGGATTTAGACTTGTAATGGTTTTCTTTATCCATCAATTGGTTCTATTAATTTATCGGTTGAACTTTGTGATAAAATTGTGAACACTACCTTTTTTGTTGTTCCTACTTTTGATCAGTTTCAAGTTAATCTTGGTTTGTCATGGTTAAATGCCATGCATGTTGTTGCTTCACCTATCCATAAATGTCTTAAATTTTTTCATGATGAAGAAGTGAATATGGTTAATCATAGTTTATATGACCCTTCTAGGCGCAAAGGTTATGCTACACTTGACTTCTTTTGGCCTTCATTACCTAATTCATGTCTTTCTTGACCTGATCATTTTTTTTGCTCACATCAAGCCTATATGTATTATAAGATTCTTGAGTTAAGGTTACCTCCTATGGATCTTAATCGTGGTCTTTTTCCTACACCTTCCATACCTCCTTTATCTATGACTTCTACATCTATTAATCAATCTCCTCCTATTGCTTGTTTGTCTATTGATAATCCTATTATTTCTCCTATAGAACTTGTGAAGGATCTAGTAATTGCTCCTCCTAGTTCTCAACACATTTCAAACAAGACAAAATGTAATCAATCTACTAATGAATGTCGTAAGAAGCATCATGCTCAAAATAAGGCTCGTAATTCTATTCTTCAAAAATCTTTACCTTCTTTGGATACAACTATGCATGATGTGTTAGAAGAAGTTGGTGCTAATAATGATGTTAAGATGCATGATTTTGATGATTCCATTCATATCTTAGATCCTATTTTGATTAATCTCGATGAAGAAGATACTATTGATGATACAAATGATGTTAATGATGAATATGAAACTATTTAAATTGAGATTGATTTACCTAAAATGATTTCATCACAATTGGCACTAACACCTAGTATCGAACATTGCAATTCTCAAGAGGCTCCTTATTTAGAACTAGCTATTATTCCTACTCTGTTGGATATAGTCCCTCTTGAAAGTTACCCACCTTCCCTAATTGATATAGAACAAGATAGGGAGAGTAGGCAACACACTTGATTGGCTTGTCCTTTATGGTAGCCCTTTTGTGTGTTTGTCTGTTGTATTGTGCTTCTCCCGCGATGTGTTTGCTAAATGTTGTTAGATTCTTTTATACAATCCTTGTTGCTCTATTGGTGCAAGGTGATAAAAGAATTGAACTTGTTATACTATTCCTCTATAGGGTGAATGCACAAAGTTGGGTTGCAATTCCATGGAAGTCAAATCCGCAGAATGAGACCTCTTAGAAACAGGTGCCCGATTTTAAAAAATAGGCACCTGTTTTTGGCTTGAGTACCCAACCCTAAATTTAAAAAATGGGCACCCATTTTTTTAAAAATTGAGTACCCATTTTTGAAAAAATAAAAAATTTGAATTTTTTAGAAACAGGGACCCATTTTTAAAAGGGTACCTATTTTTAAAAAATTAGGTTAAAAAAGGGTACCCGTTTTAAAAAAATTAGGTACCCATTTTTTTTAAAGTAAAAAAAAGGTACCTATTTCTAAAAAATTCAAATTTTTAATTTTTGAGGGGATTTTAAATGTTGCTTTTAATTTTTCAAAATGGGTACCCTTTTTTGAATTTCAAATAATGGGTGCCCATTTCTTACAACACGAGGCAAGATTTTTTTTCATGCCTCAGATTTTGGTTCGGGATAGGCTTGGTGAGACCAAGCCTATGCCTTGGCCTCTCAAGATTTGGCTAAGGTATTGAACTGACAAATCCATGTCTTGCCATAATTTTTAGAGGGTCTTCCCGATCAAATTATTTTACGAAACAAAAACTCATTAGAGCTCTCGCTGTCTTGGTTTCAGAAATATAAATTTTATAGTGTTATAATTTTATTTACTATTTTTGTATTATTTTTTATTCAAATGTGATACCTAAATGTAAAATAGTGGTGTTCACTAAAAATTTAATAACTTTTTTATTTTATGATTTTTCTTAAATTAATTTATATGTCATCAATCTATTCAATTCTTTTAAAGTTAAAAAAAACAAATTTTGAAAAAAGTGAAATTTTGATCAAATTATGGTGTTCGTACATGAGAGGTTTTAAAATTTACCTTTATAACCAATTAAAAATTAATAATAATAAAATTATTCAATAAAAAATTAAGAAAAAAATATTATCATCAATCTTTGGTGTGTTAGGTAACTTTATTTAAAAGGATTTAAAAAAAAAAATTTACTTGTGTCAAATTATGGTGTCCGTACACGAGTGTGGTATGGTCTTGAAAAAGACATTTTGAAAAAGTGGTTTTTAAAGATCCATACCGAAAAAAAATCTATCATATGGGTACACAAATAAATTACATATTCAAAAAGTAGATTCTAAACACTACAATTTTTATTTATGAAGTTTTTTTTATATTCAATCTCTAAATGCGTCAAATTTTGACATCAATTGACAAGAAATTTTAAAAATAGGAAAAACACTTCCATTTTTTGCCCAAAAGTGAGACCCAACTTCTTGTATATATGTATCTTTATTCTTCCATATGTTGTTTCATGTTATGTTGTACCTGTGCTATTGTTCATTAATTTTTCCTTGTGTAAGCTGCTTGGATCCGCGACTTGGTAGTACTGATTCTTTTTGGTCTCTCGGTCATGGTCTGAAAAGATTTTTCTTTGTATCTCTTTTGTGATCTTTCCTCCTTTATGATTGAAGTTCTACTTTCTTTGGGGAATGATGTCAATTCATTTGCAATAATATCATATATATATATATATATATATATATATCATCTTATGATCATACTGACCCCACGGTAGGTAGATCCCTTCTATGTTCTATGTATGTTTATGTGGTATTTCCCTTGATTTGTCTTCGTCTAGGGGCATTTGGTAGTGGAAATGTAATCAATGGAGTTGTTTATGTTTTCATTAAAGCATAGTTCCTATTAAAGTGTTAGCAATGACTTTAACATGGGGGCATATGCTCTGCTCACCTATTGTGCACACGCAATTTTTGATATACATATATTATTTTTCAAGATACCTTTTCTCCCTTTTTGGATTAGTGAGTAATCCTTAAAGCATGGATTTATATTGTAGGATCTCTTGATCCCTCAAGTTTAAATTTTTTGATCCCTTAAGGTCGAAGGCGTCTTTAAGATTGGATCTCTTTTGCTTTTTCTTTTACTCTTATGGAATAGAATATTATTGAGGGTGAATCCTTGATGGGTTGAATAGTGAGTAGCCACATTCACTAGGCAGTAAAATTCCATCTTTTTAGTTGCATTGTTTCCTTGTGTGTGGTTCATAATGGGACATAAGTTCTCATTGGGCGAGATAATCACAATCTTTCTCTCTTTGTCTTTTTCTAGAGATGGCTCTCTTATTGTGATCTTGGAGTTGATGAAGACTTGAGTCCCTGGGGGCTTGAGGATCCCTTTGTCTGTTTGATTTTAATAAGATTATCTTTTCATTATGATCTCCTTTAGCAAGAGTTTGCATTGATTCCATACTCTTGCTAAAGTGGGGGCTTAATGTATCATCTCAAAATGGAAGCACTTCCATGATAAGAGCATTTATCCCTCTGAGTAAGTGGTCTGGGGTCATGTCAAGTGCCTTTAATAGGTCTTTGTATAGATCTGATTGTTTCCCCCCTATCTTACTTCTCTCCCCCTATTTCCAGCCTCTTTTTGATAACTTTCTCTGAGAAACTGAAGACTTTGAATTTTTGGGTCAATGACAACTTGAAGGGTCAAGGTCAACCTCAACCTTGACCTAGGTCAAGGAAAACCTCGACCTTGATCTAGCACAGAGTTGACCTAGACTCTGACCCTAGGTCTAAATTTCAAGTTCCAAAGGTTTCGGGATATCAAGCTTTGAAAAGTTTCATTTTCCTGCTTCCAGGTTGGTTGTTTTGGGTTTTAGATTGGTAAACTCTTAAATTTCATTTAATCTAGGTCCATTTCTAGGGGTTAAGGTTAATTGGGATTTAATTCTCCAATTTAAGCCTCTCTAGAAGTTTGTGCCCTAGATCACTATATAAGGAAGTTTCCTTCTCTCATTTTCTCTAACAAAAAACAAAAAGAAGACATAACATAGCAATAGGAGACATTATATCAGATGATCCATGATCAAGAATTCAAGCATTCAAGCATTCAAGATCCAATTCATCAAGGAGATCCATTGTTAGCCATTGAAGGATCCAATCTCTATGGAGCCCTCTTGTTGTTGATTTCTTCATTCACATGCATTCAAGCTTCTTCCTATGCTAAGATCTATTCAAGATTGGTGTTGAAGATCTAATGCCATTGATTTGAGACATCCTACACACAATTCTACATTCATTTGGAGCATCCATACTTGTGGATTCAAGTATTCAAATCCTCCACAGGGATTTTAATATAAGCAAGGTGAATAGTTTCATTTACTTTGTTTATACATATTACAATTTCAATTACATTTCAAGGTTGATTCCAAACTAGGGTTTGACCAAGGAAAACCCCCCATCCAAACAAAAAAATCATTTTTCTTGTAGGTATAGGTACAAGACAACAAATTAAAGGTCATATTTGGATACCCTTTTCAGAAAACTCCAAGATCTGTGAACATATTTTTTGTCAGAGCTGTGCAAGTCAAGGTCAAATTTTTGGGGTAAGATTGTGCCGCTATCTGGGTCAATGTCAACCTGCCCTCAGAAGGACAAGATTTTTTTGGGTTTTCTCTATCTCGGCATTTCCAGCTGAAGCAAGTTACAAAATTTTGCAAAACTGTGCACAAACATCAAAAACTAGCATTTCTCATATTTTCCCTACTTTGAGGTTAGTATTTGTCTTCTATTCATTCAAGATTTCAAGTGTATACTTTCTATAGAAGATTGTAAGATTTCCTTCTTTCTTCATATTCTCCATCATTTGATTCATTTGTGCATTGATCACTTCTTTGTGATTAATCAATTTGGATCATTCTTTTTTGGGAATTTGGGTTAACGATAAGTCCTATATTTCCCCTCTTCTATCATACTCACATATTTCACTCTAATCACACACATCAATCATCTTTTTTTATTCTATTCACATATACATATATACATACATACATAGATGAAAACAAAAATGCACTTTCTAAGAGTTTACAATTGTTTAAAAAAATTAATGTTTTACAAGAAAATGCACCTAAAAAATTGTTAGCTCAAAAGCAAGAACATGGTGTTGAAATAGTACAGAAAGTGCTTGACATGAGAGGTCCACAAGTGAGGGTGTTGACCAATCTTGAAAAATTGAATGCTGAAATGAAAGCTATCGATGATCAAACACCTATGCTAGAGTTACAACACAATATGAAGTTAATTTTAGATATGGTAGAGGCAAATATTCAAAAGTTTGAAAATCAAAATTTAAGGCACGAAAGAGAAGGAGAAGGAGAAACTTTAGAAAGAGACTGCATGGTAAAAACAACAACTAGACAACATAGAGGATATTATGGGAGCCAATGGATAGAATTCAGGAAAGTGTTGCGGTGGGTACTATTACATTGGAATCACTTGCAAGTTTCTTTGAGTTAATTTATGGTCCAAATATCAGGAGGACTACAAGTTGTGCAATTTGTCATGTATTGCATCTGCATTTTCTTATAAGAGTGTTTCAAGTATTGGCACAGTCTCCTTGCGATGATCCCAAGTATCAATTTCTTATAAGAGTGTTTCAAGGTTGGGAACCACTTCAACATCCTTTACATGGTTTAGCAGTAATGTCATTGTGGTAGAGGCTTTTGCAAGGAAATGTGCCTTGTGATTATGGCATTTACATAGAAGTAGAACTTGCTTCTTTAACTGCTTACACTCAACTCTTCACTGAAGTTATTCTTCCAGCAATGAGAATAGCTTCTACAAATTCTTGGTAGCCAAGGGACCCTAAACCTATGCTATATTTTCTAGAGACATGGGGTAAGTTACTACCAAATTTAGTACTTCATAACATTCTGGATTATATAGTGATGCCCAAATTAATAGCAATAGTAGATACTTGGGATCCTTGCAGGGAGAGTGTGCCAATACATGCATAGTTACATCATTGGCTTCCATTTTTGGGCCAACATATGGAGCCTTTATATACAACCATTCATTATAAATTGGGGAATGCGCTTCATGCCTGGCATGCAAGTGATGCATCTGCATATGCAATTTTATTACCTTGGAAAACTATATTTGATCCTACTAGCTAGGAACAACTGATTGTTCATTTTATTGTACCTAATCTGATGATAGTTCTATAGGAATTTGTAATCAATCCAGCTAATCGAAAACTAGACCCATTTAACTGGGTTATGGATAGTTTCTTTCTAAAAATATATGCTATGATATGTTTTTGTATAATTTCTTGTGAACTTTTCCCGTCTTTCCTAGTCTGCATTATTTTTGTACAGGATCATGAGGTAAGTCACTTAGCATTGGTTGAGTGAGTTTAATTTTATTATTATTTGGATTCTGGAATTTATATGCTACTGGAACAATTTTTTTGTTGTGCTAAGATGTAATAAGAACCTTACAAAAGATCTCTAAGATATACATGTTTAGAAGAAAAAGAAAAGAACATTTACATATTCCTTGAAGAAAATCACAGAGCAAGGGCATAGAGATCCCAAGGGCATGACATGAAAAAGAAATCATAGATCAAGGGCATAGAGATCACAATAGAGAAAGGGAACGACAACAAAATCACAAAGCAAGGGCACATCAATGAAATGCAGAGATCACAAGGACATGACAACAAAATGCAGAGATCACAAGGGCATAGAAATGAAATGCAGAGAAAGGGCACGACAATGAAATATAGAGAAAGGGCACTACAATGTTCAGAGCTCTCCACCCTTGTTCAAAGCTCTCCACCCTCTTTTGCATGCAGCTCTCCACAATAAAAAAAAAGGGGGGATTTATTTATGTTGTGTTTTGTTTTTCTTTTTATTTATAATCACGCGGGTGTTGCAATTATGATGCAAATATCGATATTGTGACGAAATTAGGGACAATTACAAAAAAAAACCTAAAAATCACCACAAATTACATCGCCGTCACAAATTACTATCGCAATTTGACCCCAAATGTTGTAGTGTTTCTAATAGTATTTCTCCATATTTTTGGAACATGATTTTTTTCCCCCAAATTTTGGGGATGGTGTTCAACAATATTACAAAATTGAGTATAAAAACAAGAGTAAAATTGGGTATTACAATTCTACTATTGACTAGCATATACCATATTACCACACCCTAGATGATCCATTTTGTGTGAAATTCACCATCTTAACGTATGCACACTAAAAAATCAGAAAGCATTCATTAAATTGCATTGTACCAAATGAAGAAGCCTTTTGTATGAGGATTTGATATCCTTAGCACTAGAAAATGTAGAAAACATGCAAGGTGGAACAATAATCAACTATAAGACTACGGGGACATATGCCTTCTTTTATAATGCTTATGGGTTGTCAAACTCTAAGGTTGATAGCAACTTATCATTCATCTCACATATTTACGTCACCAACCTAGATCCCCCTCATGGAAATTTTTCTCATCTAATATACTTTTCTTTCATTGATAGAGAGATATTTACTACAAAGTATACAAGCCTAGCCAAATTGGATCATAATTAGGTATTGCACAGATGGATAACGTTTAATAGTTTGGCTTCTCAAGTCTTGAAAATCACAATCAATTTTAAATTAATCCTAAGCCATAGGAAAAGGTAGATGGCTTATTTTATTTGTGATGAATTTATTTTTTCTCAAATTTGTGAAACAATCCATCTTTGTAGGAAAATGAAAAGAGATCATGCAAAAAATAAAAAAAGCAAATTGATATCTATTCCATGATAAAATTGCTTGAATTAAAATAAGCATTAAACATGATTTTATAGAAACTAAACTACCCTAAAGAAAACATGCAAAATAGCATAGACAAAATCATCGTTAAAATCACTGCTAAACATAAATTATGGTGAGATCAATTACAGTGAGATCTGCACAATAACTGAGAGTTTTCGCAAATTACGAATGCAATGAATAGTTACAATTAACTAACTCTAACACCCCCCCTCCCTTAATTGTAATTGAGGAGAATAGAAATCTAATGAAAGAAAGGAGATAAGAGAAAAAATCTACAAACCCCCCTTTAAAATATATAGAGATTAATTCTTCTGTGACATGAAAAATATTGTGGATATTTGTGAAATCATAACCACCATATTGAATGAAGAACCTCCTTCAAAACCAAGATGAAGATTAGGATCAATTTGTATGAATGCCCCCAATGACACTACTCGAACAATGAATAGATGGCAAACAAAGACAAAACATGTGTCAATCAAATCGAAGATGTAGTTGACAATAATCTGCATAGCTCCCTGAAACAAAGTATAGATGGCAAACAAAGGCAAAACATCTATCATTTAAGGATGCAGATGACACATGAGTCTGTACGAGTGACTATAACAACACTACTCAACTATGAAAGAATAAAATGTTGATTGAAAATACAAGTATCAGTCGTGTATAAATTTGATCAACTATGGAACCAAGAAAGCATTCGCATAAAGAGGCATGATAGATCAACAAAAGGAGTGTGTCACTAGAGAGAAAAGAATAACAGAGAAAAGAATGAAAAGATCCATGCAAAGAGAGCACGACCTTGACCTATCTCTGATGTAGAATCGGGTCCAACCTTTGATGTTGTGACATTTTGATGCAAGCCTCTACCTGTGGGCCTATACAACATTGGTGGCTTTCATTTGAAATAACTGGATCGCATAAGAAAGACAAATGCTAAAAACTCCATTTTTGAAAGCTCTAATCTTTAATCCCTGCAAAAAAAAAACTCTCTTGCCCAACAACTAGGCTCTGATACCATGTAAAATTTTGCAATAAATCTAGTTGGGGAAAAATAAACAATCCATCTTTGTAGGAAAATGAAAAGAGATTATGCAAAAAAAAAATAGAGCAAAGTGATATCTATTCCGTGATAAAATTGCTTGAATTACAATAAGCATTAAGAAACTAAACTACCCTAAAGAAAACATGCAAAATAGCATGTAGAGAACCATCATGACTGCTAAACATAAATTATGGTGAGATCAAATATAGTGAGATCTGCACAATAATTGAGAGTTTCCGCAAATTACGGATAGAACAAACAGTTAGAATTAACTAACTCTAACAAAATTTGTCTAGGACGTCCCATATTTTGTGCCCTTTGAAGAACTTGTGTCAACTTTCAAAAACCTTTGTGCTAAATTTATCTTCATTGGTAGCGGGTTGGGCGGCTTGGAAAACTGAAATTCATATCCAATGATGTAAATTTGCACATCGTGTTAGGCTCCAATGTTATTTTCAAGTACCAGTTTAAAGAATCGAAATAACCCACCTGCCATTACCAACATTGAATTGCCCTCAATAAATCATTTTTAACAATTTATTAATTAGCTTCAAAATTATTTGTAATGTGTTTGTTATTTTTTATTTATTAAACATATTACAATTAAGATAAATCGGTCGGCTAGTTAGCCACTGGCACATTGTTATGTATGGAAAATAGCATTTTCAAGTGCATCAAGTTCATTCTCCACTTGTCCAAGATTTTGTTGAATAAATTTGCACCTTGAAGTGCCCGGTTGATTGATCACATGTGCATCAAGGAGTATTCTATGTGTTGTTTATCCAATCTTGTCTACTTGCTCATATTATATTTTATTAACAATTTTGAGGTTTGGATTCTCTATGGTAGCCACCACAAACATTTTTGAAATATGCTTTGTAATCTGATTTCCTTGACCTTCTATGTTTTGAGCCTTTAGGGTCCGTTTGGTTGCTGGAATATGATTTTAGAATTGGCATTCGAAATTCTTGATTTGCGATTCTAGAACTTGAAATCTAGGTTTTGGTTTTGGGGATTCGATTTGGGCCCGTTTGGTTCACCGAGAATTCAATATGAGAATACACATTTCCTTTTTTTGGTTGCACATTTAGGAATTGAAATTGGAATAGACATGAACAATTCATTTTTTTAAAGATGAATGAAATATATTTTGAATACATCATTTTAGCATGATTACACATTATATGATTTTAAAGCCATTAATATTTATTGTCATCCAAATTGTGGAAAATACTTGGTCCACCAAAATAAAACTACACTAATTTATAATTTATTGTGATATTACTAAAAAAAGGGTTGAATATTTGTATAGAAAACAAGAGCTCAGAGCTTGAGTCACAACACATATTGCCAGGTGTTAATAATGTAATTTGCGTTGATAATATTTAATTTAAAATGGATAATTTTAAGTTATATGTAAAATACAAAAGTTTTTAGGGCCAAGGCATTTGAGCAGCTTTGTGGTTGACCCACAAAAGCATGACTTGGGAGGAGGAGAAACCGATCTTAACCTGTGGGAGGGTGAAGTCATGAAATTTCTTTAAGAATTGTGCTTGCTAGGGGTTCAATTCGAACCACCTCGTGCTGTGGAGTTGGACTCACTAGAACAAGAATCATGATGTTTTTAGGTTTCTAAAGAAGGTGCAGGAGGTTGTTGGTTCGAGTCTCGTGCCTTGAGTTTCACATACCTGGCTTCTAGTTCTGGATCAAGCCCATACTTTGTTCCCAAGGATGGTGGGTAATTCTTAGGAATTCCTCATCAATAATTTGAGAGAGGAGGTCTTCCACTGCAATTTCATCCACATCAAAAGATGAAACTGAAGGAGAGGAATGAATATGAAAATGCTCCATTTGCCTCTACTTCCCTCTTGCTTCGTCACCATTGACTGCTAAAATTGTTCCATGGTAGGTGCTTCACATCTTACATCAGATTTCTCTGACTCTCTGTTTTCATGATTTTGATTTTGTTGGATTCCCCAACTTCATTTTCCCCACATCGGCTCCATTTCTGTAAATAGATATATCCCAGTGGGAAATGAAATAGCTCCTCGTAGATGTAAAAAATTATGCCTTTCAACAAATATCATATGCCAATTTTAATAAAAATTGGAATTAGAACGGGTTTATGACCAATTCCAGCTATTTCGGTGGAAGACAAAATCCACGAAATGGGCTATAAATGAGGATACAGAATCCCATTTCTATCAAATTATAATTCATGTTTCGCACACCCAAACAGTGGATTGAAAAGTTATTAGAATACAGAATTCTAATTCCACCTCAAATCCACGAACCAGACGGGCCCTTAAATTGTGGATAGTCATACAACTTTACGCTTTGAAAATACAGTTCTGGTATTTTTCCAATGTCGTATTCTATATTTTGGAATGAGACATCCTTTCTACCATACAAAACTTCTCATATAATATTCTATCAGCTAATTAAATGCAATGGAATATTATATTTTTTAACAAGGTATCGTGAAAATCAACTTAAAATGAAATGCTAATTTTTATGGAAAATTAAAAACTATGGTCAAATCAACTTAGAATGAGCTGAAATTTTGAAATGATTCTCAAAATCCACTATAAATATTAAATATGATTTTATATCTTGCATTTGCCAATGAAAAGTCCACTTTTGGAGGTTTTTTAAGCACGATGTGTTGTCAGCTTGAAAAACCCCACCTTTTCTTTCATTACTTGAGCTAGCCAACTCTGTTTGGGGCCTAAGTTAGCTCGAAATAAGGGGGATTGAAAAGACTATTAACATAATGAAAAAACAAGACTCAAAAACAATAAAAAAACAAAATAAAAAACACACCAAATACGTGAAAGTTGACCAAAAAGCAAGAATCTACAATTAGAGAAGTAAAACTCTTTCTTGCACACATTGGAGATTAAACTTGTTGACACTTTGCCCATATGTTAAAAATGAAGAAGCTATAACTATGAATTTTTTGTACCCATTATTATTATTATTTTTTGATCGGTAAATGGTCGAGGCCTTTTTCTTATATAGATGCAAAAAAATAATACAATGTTTCTTCGTTCAAACAAGCATTGGTAGAAAAGAACAGAGAAGAAAACCTCCACTCTTGTTCAAGACTTTCGTCTGATACAAGTTTACAAATTAAAAGGGGCATACCCCTATTTATTTTTATCATAATTAATACATGTACATGACTATTTCTTATTGTTACGAGGGTTCCTAGAATGTTCATATGTGTACTCCTTTGTTTCTTGATGCTCTTTTATTGGAGATACCACTAAGGTGATAGTTTATGCCTTCCTTTACTTGTTATTTTGATACTAAAAATTGATATCAAAATGTTAGAAATATTAGGGAGCCAATTTTACAATGCATAATCCCATTGATTTCTAATTCCTAATCCCATTTTTAAAGATTCATTTTCCTTGTTCTGATTATAGATTCATTTATCTTTTAATTTTAAGATTAAGATTTTTAAAGATTTTGCTTCCTTCCTTTGATCACAGATTCATTGATCTCTTCATTTTAGTTTAAGATTGTTAATACTCTTAACTCAGTTTAAGTTTAAAAATATGGGTGAGGGCCTAGAGTAACATATCTCCTTACTCGTTTCTGATAATAATTATTAGTTAAGGGTTTAAGGGTTGACGTGTTGAAAAGAAATAGAGTGTGGTAAAGTTATACTTAAGGTGAATAGTATTTAACACTAAGTCATGAATTTATTGGTCTTGTTATATTAATATATCTTCACCTTCTAGTCCTTTATTTGCAGATAATCTGCCTTTTGGTTGCCTTCTCCAAATATATGCTGAATTTTTATTTCCTCTAAAAAGTCTAATAAATTTAATACCCCTTCTAGTTTCGAATTCAACACCCAATTTGGGGTTTTCCTTTTCCTTAAGGCATTAAGTACGATTTGAGAGTCCCCTTCTATTATTAGTTTCTTAATTCCTAAATTTGAACTTAATTGAAGACCCTCTTGGAGGGCTTCTAATTCTGCTAAATTATTCGTGATGATGCCCATAGGCTTTTCTCTTTTAATGGCACATTTTCCAAAGGCAAAATTAATGATACATCCTATACCTGCTATTCCAAGATTTTCCC
This sequence comes from Cupressus sempervirens, assembly GCA_028749045.1. Taxonomy (NCBI): domain Eukaryota; kingdom Viridiplantae; phylum Streptophyta; class Pinopsida; order Cupressales; family Cupressaceae; genus Cupressus; species Cupressus sempervirens. Next base: position 204,780,858 of record CM053792.1, read on the forward strand.
TAGATGGTCCATCAAAATTCATTCTTGACCATCCTTTCGGTGGAGGTTCCCATTTGTAGTTTTTCCTAGCTTTCTAATTGTTCTTATTATATACTAGTGTTGGATTGATAAGTTTGTTCCAATTTCACTTCATTTCTCCATCCCATTATATGAAGGATCCTTCCTCTTTTACTATTTTCCTTAAATGATTATTCATGACTTCTATTATACATGTGTCTATTTTGTTGAGTAATGATGCTATATTGAGTTCTGAATCACAAAAAAATTGCATGTTCATTTCTTTCCAAATCTCCCACATAAGTATGGATGGGCTTATGTTCCAAAGTTTTTCATAAATTTTAAAAGAGCTACCATTAGGTCATCCTATCAAGTGACTCTCAAGGTTCCCAAATAGAGGGGATGTCTAGACAAGTTTTTGTCAGAGCCATTCCCAACATTCATTTGCATACGAACATTGGAATAATAGGTGCTCTGTAGTCTCGCTTATTTTTTGCATAAATAGCACTTCGAAGGTCCCTCGATTCCTATTCTCCTTAGTCTATCTATTGTTAATATCCTCTTTTGAATTGCTGCCCAGAGGAAGATTTCTGCTTTTGGTAGGCATGCTGAATCCCAGTGGAGTTTGAGAGGCATATTAATAGCTTCCCATCTTTGTGACTATATTATTAGATTGTATCCCCTTTTAACATTGTACCTTCCATCTTTTGAGGCTCCCCAGATGAGTCTGTCTCTTCTTTCTTTATGATTGGCCTTTCTTTGATGAAGTATTTCCTCAAAAGTCCTCTTTACTTTAGGATCTAGATTTATATTATCCAAGGATTTCTATTCCCATGTATCTTTCCATTTTCCTTTTGGAGTTTCTTGTAATTTCTAACCTTAGTCCCTCATAGATTTACTAATATATTTTTTACATTGACTGGGATGCTTAAGCTATCTAGGGGGGTGGGGGAGTCCATCCCATGAATCTTCCTAGAAGAGTGCTTCTTCTCCTTTACCTATATTCGAAATTACATATTTACTAATAAGTGATCAAAATTTTACTATAAAATTCCAACTTTCTGATCCTTTTGGTAGATTGTGCATTCTAAAAAGGGAAGTGGGATCTACTTCATTTAAGTACTTTTTGTATAGGATTTTTGCCCACTTTTTTTCCCGTTCTTGGTATATTTGCCATACCAATTTTGCTCCTAATGCTTCATTTTGCCAATTGAGATTTTTTATACCTAAGCCCCCTAACTCCTTAGGTTTTCAAATATTATCCCATTTTATTAGGGCCATTTTCTTATGTTCATCTATATCATTCTAGAAAAAACTTCTATGGTTATCATTCCATATCATTCCATATTATTCACTTTTTTGGAAAGCGGGAGGCATGACATTTGATATGTGGGAATTGTTGAAAGTATAGCTTTGATTTTTGTAACTTTACCTTCTTTTGTTAGCCATTTTCCTCTCCAACTTCCTATTTTATTGTCAATTATTTCTAGAATATTATTCCACCCTTTTTTGTGTCTTGTTCCTTTTTCTAATTCTATATCGAGATATTTACATGGAAATGATCCTTTTTTATATCTCATAAGATTGCATATATGGTTTTCTAGGCCAGACTTGGTATTAATGAAGAAAATTTTAGACTTGTCTACATTTAGTTTTTGACCAAAACCTTCCATTTATTGATGTGTGATGTTTCTGAAGTTTTGGGCTTCTACCAATGAACTTTCTCGAAGCAATATTGTATCATCAGAAAACTATTGGTGAGTGATATTGGGAATAATTTTTTGTAATAGTAATACCTTTGATTTTACCTTTTGCCTAAGCACTTTTTATTGATATCCCAAATTCTTATGCCATAATGATGAAAAGGAATGGAGATAAAGGATCTCCTTGTCTTATACCTCTAAAGATATATAAATAGCCTTCTAGGGTTCCATTTATGAGGAGTGAGATTTTAGGTGTTGATATAGATTTGAAAATGATATTAATCCATTGGCATGAAAACCTAAAGGCTTCTAATGATTTACATAAGAATCTCCAATCCACCATATCATATGGTTTCTGTATATCCAATATCATAAACATACCTGCCTCTTTATTCTTGGTTGCAAAGTGTCTCATTTCTTGAATAATGATTATACCATCTAAAATGAAACTTTTTGGTAAAAAGTATGTTTCTTCCTCTGATGTGAGTTTGGGAAGTATCAATTTTAGACGTTGAGCCAAGGCTTTTGAGAGGATTTTATATATAGTTTTATAGAGAGCTATAGGTCTAAAATCTCCAAGAACTTCTGAATTAGCTTTTTTTTGGATTAGAGTTAAGAAAGTATGATTCATCTCTGTCAATATTGATTTTCCATTTCTAGATACTTATATAGCTTCCCAAAGATCTATTCCAATATTATCCCAACATTTTTAGTAAAAGAAAGCATGAAATCCATCTGGTCCTGGCGATTTATCAAGATTCAGGTTGAATAGTGCAAATTTGAGCTCTTCTAAGGATAGTGGTTTATTAAGTAACTTATTATAGTCTTCTGAAGAAACCAATTTTGGAATTGTTTCTAACATCTTTTCTTGTGCACTCCTATTTGAGCATTCAAAGTTGTTTAGTATATTTTTGAAATAATCCACGAATACTTCTACAATATTTGTTGGGTTTTAGATGATGTTTCCTTGTCTATCCTTGATCTTAGTGATTTTTTTTATAGTTTTGTTATATATCGTGTTGTTATGAATTTTTTTTGTGTTGTGATCCCCTTCTACTAAACACATTTCTCTTGATTTTTGTCTCCAGAAGATCTCTTCTTTTGCTAGTATTTCCTCTTGTTTTGTAATTAATTCTTTCTCTTTCAGGTATTTCTCATTGTCCATTCCATTTTTTATAACTTCATTGTTTAGTATTTTTAGGTTTTCTTCATTATCTAATTTTTCTTTGAATATATTATTAAAATGAGTATTGTTCCATTTTAGGATATTTTCTTTGATCGTTTTCATCTTAGAAATGAAGCAATACATTTTTTATCCTTGGAAGTTTCCTTGTGACCACCATAGTTTAATGTGTTCCATGAAGCTAGCGTCTAGAAACCACATATTTTCACATTTAAATGGATTTCTTGTTGGCTTTTTGGGTTCAGTTAATTCAATTATTTCAAGATAATGGTCAGATCCTACTATTGGTAAGATTGTTGACTTCAATACCATGTCTATATCTCTTAATTCCCCTTTGAAGAAATACCTATCCAATTTTTGTGCAATGTAAGTGAAATTTTTTCTTCTATTGTTTCCAAGTATAAGTTCCATTGCTTATTGGAATATCTAATAATGTATTTTTCTCTGATCACCTATTCAAGTCAATGGTATCCTGTGAGATGTGTTGCATGCCCCTGTATTTTTCATCTAGATTTAAAATAACATTAAAGTCCCTTCCTATAAGTATATATTCAATGTGATAGTCTCTCATGAATATGCTAATTTCTTCCCATAGGTGATTCTTATTTGCAGTCCATGTTGGTCTATATATATATATATATATATATATATATATATATTGATTATGATGATTTGTAGAGTGTTCCTTATACTCTTGATTTTACATCCCATCCAGTTATGGTTTGAGGTTATTAAATATAAGGCTATTTTCCTTGGGTTCCATATCATGCCTATCCCTCTTGATGCTCCTCTAGATTCCTTTAGGGTTATACTCCAACTACCCAATTTCCTTCCTAATTTAATTCCTTCTTCTTTATTAAGTTTTGTTTCTTGTATTAATATGATTTTAGTTTCAAAAAGAGTTATGTTTCACTTTAGTAAGCATTTTTTTCTTGGGGCATTTAGGCCCCTAGCATTCCAAGTTGTAATCCTCATATTGACATGGGAAGGCTCTTCCCCTTCCCTGCTTTTAGCATTTGACCAATCTTTTTCTATTCTTTAGCCTCGCCGTCTACCTCTCTTAGTTCTTTAAATGATTTCCTTCGTCTTTTTGACTGTTGTTTTCCATATTTCGGAGTCTTGATTCCTTCCCTATTTATTGAGATGCTTAGGTTTTCTAGATTCTCCTGAGCGTTATTGATGCTTGCTGCATGGTTTTCCCCTTCCTCATTTTCTTTTTCTCCTTCTATTTCTTTAATTATTTGTTCTACTAGATCAATCTTATCCTCATATTGTTTTGTGTTTTCCTCAATCTATGTTCTCCCTTCATTGACTTTCCCATTTTCATTCATTTGTTCTAGATCCATTAGAATTCTATATTCTTCCCAATTCTGCCATATTCATTTCTTATTATGGTCTTCTTGTTCTTGACTTGTATTCTATTCTTTAGTATTTGGAGTATCTTCTTTGTTGAAATTACAATAGGAAAGGTAAACTCTGGGGGGGTGGGGGTGGGGGGGTGAATCAGTGCTTTAAACGTTAACCCTTAAAGCATTCACCACACATCCATCTCACAATTCAATAAGTAAACTGAAATACCATGTAAAGCATATACATCTAAAGTATATAACTAAGTAAACATTCAGACATATTTGACACAAGATATGATTACCCAGAAACCCTCCAATAAGAAGGTAAAACTGGGGTGGGGATGACACCCACAAATCTTCACTACTGCAGTAATAAAATGTATCCAATGCAGGTTACAATGTTTGATCATAAAACATGATCTACCCTGTGAAAGGTTTTCCCTGTTAAAAGCTTACAAAGACTGTTAGGTCTTACCCTGTTAAAAGATTTCAACACCTTGTTAGAAGTGTTCCTGATTAAAAGACTTTAACTCACAATTAAGTAAGCACCTTGTTAGAGGTTTTCAATACAACTTGTTAGGACTGCCCTATTAAGATATTTGATTGATTCACCTGTTAGAATGTCTCAACAATGATCCTATGATTAACACTCTATGCTTGATGTTAGATCACCTCTATATTGATGTATTCTTGATCCTTCTTGATCAGATGTCTCTTTTCTATTCACTATTTCCTTCCTCTATTCTTCTTTAACTAATTCTGCAATAAATCTTAGATCATAATGCCTTGTTCACCATGAATTTCCTATTTGCTCATGCAAAATCTCCTTCTCACACATAGAACATTTAGGGTTTTGTCCTCCTTAAGAAGACTTAGATGACTTAGCATTAGGTATGAATCAATGGCTGTGATTCATTCATATTTCTGCTTAAACCTTCCTTTTATCTGATTGGATGCATGGAACACATAGGGATTCACACATAAGATTCATCATTATAAAAAAAAATCTTAATTAAATCCTTAAGTCAATCCAAAAATGGTTTACATAGAAGTTTATGCCAATACAAACAACTATGTCAAAACTATGTTACTAGGCATCTGAAGTCCTTGGTGCTTAGAACTAACTATGACTTCAATACTGTCACTCGGCATTTGAATGACTTGACATGCACTACCTACTTGACACTTGAATCACTCGACACATACTATCTGCTCAACACTTGAATGACTCGACACATGAGTGACTTGACACTCACTATTTACTCGGCATGCTCTAAATTTTATGTTGTGCTCAACATATGTTACTTGTTTGGCATGAACTAAGTAAATGACTTAAGTGTATAGACACTCACTTGTCAAAATTGATTTGAGATTAACAATCTCCCCCTTTGACATGAGTGTCAAAAACACTTGGTCATACATTAATAATCTTTTTCCTATGAGCATAACATAGATATTTGTTTGGCTTCTATACAAAATTTCAAAATATCAAAATTTTGCAACATGACTTATAACTCAAAATTTGATAACTCCCCCTAAGTTGTTGATTTAGTTCTATACTATACTATGTATCAAAATCTTTCTCTATTCCTTACTAAACTAATTTTTTCATTTTTCTCTCTTACTCTTATCTATGTTTCTTGCTCCCCCTTTTCTCTCCCCATTGCTCTTACTCCCCCTTTTTGACACTGATGTCAATGGGTTATACACTAATAGTGTATTTTTCCAAAAAAGATTTATGGACCTCAAGTATAATCTTAAGAGTTGCATCCCAATTATCACAAGCTACCTCCAAAGACTTAATTTAGATGGCCAACTCGGTAGCAAGGTGTACTAAGCCATCTAATGTAGAAAGATTGGGGTCTTTCTTCATGAGTGTTTTTGCATATCCTAGCACCTTGTGTAAAATCTCGATATGAGGAGTCAATGTAGATTGGATGTTGATCAATTTAGCCCTTATGTTGGCTTCATCTGCTTGTAATGTTGGTAACTGACTTTGAGATTGCAAGAGGGTCCTGAAATGTTTCTCACTTTGAGCTAGAGACTTGGGAAATAGAGCACCAAATGACTACATTTGGCTCTCCAAACTCAGGATGTGATTCTTTTTTTCTTGTGTGAAGACTATAGGATTACACAGTTTGGTGTATAGAGAGAAATTTTTCTCCAGTACCTTCTTCACACTCTCTATCTCGGTTGCTAGCTCAACCTGTGTCAGTGCGATACCATTGGATATCTTCTTATTTGCTTTTTTTTGAAACTTCCTTTTAGATCATTCTAAGAGTTTGACATTAGTATCCAGGTTTGTGTCACTAACTCTTTCCACTATATTGGTCAATTGTTCAATTATGGGCTTGGATTCATTAGGAGTAGGTAGACTAAGTGCATCTAAGAAAACTTCTTTGATGTCAATCAAAGCTTGCTTTTGCCTATCACCAGTACATTTGACCACATTTTTAGACCAAAATTTTCAACCTTCTAATAAAATAGAGTCAAATTGGGTAGAATATGCAAGGAAACACTTTTTTTTTTCAATACATGCCTGTGTTGGTTGAAATTTTGACCAACACGAGCTTAATATGTAAAAAGGCAATTTGTCGATGCCCATATTGAATATCCTTAACATGTGCATGGGCAAGAGAGTATTCTTGCTAGTTTGACCTACAAATCGACAAATTCTTGATGCCCATATTGTATATCCTTGACACACGCATGGGCGGGAGAGTATTCTCGGTACTTTGACCTCTATGTTTCCATGTTTACTAGTATGGATGAGATTAGTCTCGCAAGTTGATGAGAAACAATGAAACAAAGGTATTATTTTGAATTTTCTTTCTTTTCACGTCTGCATTTAGCATTTATGCCCATCATTTGCAAGATTTCATGCAATGTGTAATACTTCTTACAATGGTCTTATTTATATATGCACATACTTAAAAATGACGTAAGAGAGTTTCATTATTGTATAGGAAAATTGTTGATGTTTTGCAATAATGAAATTTTTTAGTTGTACTGGATTTTCGCCTCAGAAGTTTCTATGGTGAAAAAAACTACCTGTTGTCTTTGCTTCTATCATTTCAAAACTGGACAATATTCTTGTGGTTAGTAGTGAAGCAATCTGTAAAAATGAGTTGTTGTCTTTGCTTCTATCATTTCAAAACTGGACAATATTCTTGTGATTAGTAGTGAAGCAATCTGTAAAAATGAGTGGGTTTCATTTTTTGTCTCTTAAAAGCATTTTTGTTTCAAGTGTCAGGTGATCTAGAGATTCTAAGCCATCATGTTTACTTCAAAAAATTAGATGGTAGTATGCAGGGTGAACACTACCTTTTGTATGGTGATGGTTACTTTTAAAACCCTTATTTGATTATACAGTGTTGATGTCATGACATTAATAGTATTTAGTTATCACCATGATAGGAAACTATTTAGTATTTAGTTAACAAGTGACTAAAATTGTTTGGCTTTTCCAATAAAAAATCAGCTCTCAGTTTTCTTTATATGTACTTGAAATATTAGAGATATAAAGTGCTCACAAAAGAACTAAGGATAAATTTGACAGTTTATCATTGGTCTTTGTTCAATGAAGCAGAGACTTGTAGTTTCATGATGCAAGAGAAGGGGGGAATTTCAAAGTATACTATAAACTTTGTCTGCAAGTTTGTAGAGCTCTGCATTCTAGAAATAATTTTATAATATTTTTACTTGTTAAACAAGATTGGCACATGTTTGGAACATGGAGGGTAGGATAGTTTCAATGTGGTGTTATGTAAAAGAGTTTACATGCCTCATCTATGCTTCTTTGTCTTTCATACATTATTATGGTAGTTGCTACATATTAAAAAGTTCCCATTTCAATGCAGTTAGATTTATGGTTTTAATGAGATCCTTCATATTATGAAGCTCTTCTTTGCTTTGTATACCCTTAAAATTATGCAGGTTTACTTCAAAGTCGATGTTGTCCCTTCATAGACAGTTTGTAATGCCTTTTTGTTGAATGGGAATATGTGTAGAGTGTAGAAATTAGATGCAGATAGTATGCTCTACATTGTGCCAATGAATATTCATTTCTTTGTTTTGATTTATTTAAATTAGATAGTTTTTCCATTGCTCAGTGAATTTTTTTTTTACTTAGTTCCTCTAGTTTTCTAAACTATAGGCTGATCAAAATGCTATTGTGGATTCTGAATATCTGAATGCAAATTTGGGACTGAAAAAACTATAGCATCTTAATGGCTTATGCTTCAACAAAATTTTCCCAAGTAAATTATTACGCTCAATTTCTACACAAAATTTGTTTTGTTTATGTGTTGTATAAATTATACTTTGTAATGCAAAAAAATAATTTGCCAAAGTCACTGTTTTCTTTGAACTAGATGATTTAGAATGAATCCATTAAAAATTAAATGACTTACAAGGAACCCATAAAAAATCTAGCCTTGCTAAGTACAATTCATACACCCTAGCAAGTCGTATGACATTTTCAAATATTTCTTGCAGTTGATGTTCTTGAAAGCTTCTATCAAGTGCACAGCTACTAGTGACCACTGTTCATCCAGGAATCGTGGGCACAAACCTTCTAGGATCAATCTGTCATCTTTCTTTAATCAAATTATAATTTTCCAATTTCAAATCCTACACATAATGTATATCAACTCAAAATGGTACAATGTCTCAAGAGGGGATTGAGGTCGTTTTAGTTTCAAATCATTTTGAAGACTCGACGCAGCATGATATAGCATACTAAAATCAAAACATTCTCTTATATATATCTCCATAGGTCTTATTGAAGAACTTTGATGCAATTTTTTTAATTAGCCTTACATACCAAGTTCAACACTTGAGATCTTTGTGTTCTATTGTTATTATCCAGCCAGGAATAGGTGGTTAAAAAAAGTGCTACTGTTATTTATCGTTGCTTACATTCATAGGGCATTCAAATAATTATACTGAGAGAACTATGCACCAGATTGTTCTCATTACACTTCTCATAGCCGGCTGAAAAGAAATAAAAATTGCAAGCAAATATTTATTTAATTGCAGGTGCATTCTTAATTGCTTACTTATATATTACTCTTCCCAGAGCACCATTCTTTCTTTAGTTTGAGAGGCTAATGGCATCTTGTTTGTGGAATAACTATAAAATAGATTCATAGAACAGAGGACTGTTAGGATAAACCACGGACAGAAATAAAAAACTACATGCAAATATAACCAATAACAGAAAATAATAGAACGCACAGAAATGAATAGAAGGCACCAAGATTTAACGTGGTTCACCCAATCCCTGGGCTACGTCCACCAAACATCAAGTTTGATCTTAATACAATCCAGTGATTACAACCTGATTACAATCCGTAATCCCTTACAGCTCAATACCGCCGCAAGAATCAATTTTGTATCACCACACATAAAAAAATACCCAACCCTAAGCCCTTTTTATACAAGTATTAAACCGCTTTAGGGTTATAACATGTCGGCCATATGTCGGCCATAATATGTCGGCTACCATGTCGGCTACTTCCAAAATTTTTTTTTTTTCGAGGCGATGCCCTGAACCCCACTATTTATGAAGTATGTACAGTACTTTCCTGATCAGTCACCACAATCTGACAAGGACTTGTACAATGCTTGAGTGAAATTATCATTGACTTTTTTTTGGTCAAAGCAGAGCAAAGATTGACTCATTCAAATTTTTAGTGCATTTGTTTGTTGACAATGAATTCTTGTGGTTTTAGACTTACAGTTAACTAGACGATAATGTCGTATTGAGTTAGTATGTAGTTACCATTATGACCACTAAATTTAGTGTTAAGTGTACTTAATCATCAATGGTTTAGACCATCCATTTGATGATAATTTTAAAGGAGGTAAGTTATAAATACATGCTCCTAGTCTAGTCTTGTGTAGATTAGTGCTTGGAAAGTAAAAGGCATTCGATTCTAATACCATAGCTTAACAACTGAGCCACTAGCCCTTTATAGGTTTGAGTGAGGCAGCAAGATTAATCAATACATCTTGCAAGAAGTGGACATTGCATAGCTAAATATCTTTCAAACCAAATGCTTACCATCCAATGTGTATTCAGATTCATATACATGTTTGTGCCTCTTACACTCATGTATAGGCGATTATTTTGAATATAGCAGTAGCCTCAATTTAGTCCTATATTGAACAAGGGTGTTATCCCTCATGAAGTCAGGCAGATACCTTAAAGGCATTCTATAACTAAATTAGTACATTGTGGATTCAATGGAACTTGGCATATGTTTCTAGATATTATTTTAATTGAAATCAATTTATCTAAAAATGCTATGGCTTTAATGCCATTTTGTGGTCCTCTAGATCCAAGAGGTTCTCCCAAGAACATTTAGTGTAGATTATATTTCATTTTCCTACTTCAAGATAACATTCATCAAGAAGGATATATAATATGACATAGATAACACAATAAAATAATCTCCTATAGAATATTTATATTGTCAAGAGCTTAAAAATGTCTTCTTTGGAGTACAGCCGACTAGTGTTGTTGATTTATATTGCGCTTTCCTGAATTTTCCCTTTGCTTTATTGAAGAAGCACTATCTTTTACTTATAAACATTCCTATTTTTTGGTTTATCCACTAGTGGACATTAGTTCATAAGTACATTAAATTAACTTGTAATGGGATTTCTCCTAGTCTGTAAAAGTTTTTGATTAAGGCAAAATAGGTTTTGAGCGAACTCTGAAACCCCATAGAACTAGATTTTGACAGGGATCTGGTACACCACAAAGAGAAACCACTACCAAATAAAAAGCCACTGTAGACCTGCAACCCTGAACCAACAAAAAGACAACTGCTAAAACTTACAAGGCATACAAAGAACCAAGCACTCCCAAGACCCCAACAGAAGATGTCAAAGCATTACATCAAAGAATGAGCCTCCGAAGCAAGGACCAAAGAGGAGATTTGATGGGCCCTGATAAATTTCCAGAACAAAATAATGAGACAATGGCTACATTGTGGGCTCAGTTCCGAAGAAAACTTGATAAATGTTATTGTCCTTGCAAAAAGTGTAAGGGCTTAAATAATCAAAGAATTCTAATCACAATAGCCCAGAGTCATTGTAGGAAATATGGTCATGTTGAAGGGGGCCACGATTTTCGTCCATTTCTAAATGTGGATTTCCTACTAGGGGAACATGGAAGTGTGAATATCTAAGCTGAGGATAACACTCCCATGGAAGAAGATGATAATGTGCCAGAGGACATGATTGAAGAAGATGGTATTGGGGCAGGTGATGAAGAGGCTCACAATGATGGTACTAGTGAATCTGATAATAATGATGAAGATGGTCTTGATATACCTTTACTTAAGAAGGCACATGAGCCCTTATACGAAGGCTCCTAAACAACTCTGCTGTCAGCTATAGTGTTGTTGGTGAACTTAAAGGTTATGAATAGTATATCCAATGTAGCAATGTCACGTATGCTAAGGTATGTCATTTTTGTCATTTTCAATGTTAGCATACAATTACTATTCATTATATTAACAATGCATTTTTTTTTGTACGTTTATTAGTGAGTTTTTGTTACCACCATCAAACATTTTGCCTCGTTCGTACCGAGAATTATCTAACATTATGGATCAAATTGGAATGAAGTATCAGACAATACATGCATGTCCCAATGATCACATTCTATATCATAAACAACATGAATTTGCAACAGAATGCCCTAATTGTCATGTTAGCAGATATTAGTCAGATCAAATAACAAAAAAAGTGCCTCACAAGGTTCTTCGGTACATTCCCATTATTCCACATCTTGAACGGTTATTCAAGTGCGCTAGCTTGGCACAATTTATGGATTACCATGCACATAATAGAAGTCAGGATGACATTATGTGAATGCCTACCCATGGTTCTACATTTAAAGAGATAGAAGAAACATGGTCACACTTTAAAGAAAAACCTCATAATCTGAAACTTTCATTGGCAGCGGACAGTGTCAATCCATATGGAGATATGAGATCTGTTTACTCAGTATGGCCTATTTTTGTTATTAACAATAACGTTCCTCCTTGGATGTCCATAAAGAGGGAGCACATAATGTTGTCAATGATTGTGCCAGGTATTTTTTTATTTTATAGTTATCTAGATTAATTTATAAATAGTGCATGAAAATGGTTATAATAATTACGTAATGTTTATGTTCATTCAATTGCTAGGTAAATACCAAGTTAAAGATATGAACGTGTATATTGAGCCCCTAATTGATGATTTGTTGAAGTTATAGAATGGCATCACTATGTATGACATCTCTAGACTAATAGCACATCGATAATTTCAATTCCATGCAATGCTTGTATGGACAATACATGATGCCCCTGGGCTAACACATTTTTGCAGTATGTTATATTATTAAGATCGCATATTTTTGGTCTGTTATAGTGCTTACACATTACTATCAAATGCTTAAGTTGCGCATGATAATTGTACATGATCCAATTATACATGATCTTTTAGGTCTTCAGACAAAGAGAAAATTTGCATGTCCAGTTTGTGGTCTGAAGATGAAATATCATCATTCGAGAAGTTTAGGAAATCAGGTGTTTGATGAGTTTAGACACTTTCTCCACAATAATCATAGGTATCAAATTGCCAAAAAACATATTTTCAATGGGAAAGAAGAGACATCATCAAGGCCACGAAGAATGACACCTCATTTATGGAAGTTGGAATACGATCGACTAAATCGTCGAAGTAATGTCCAATTTTTCATCTAAAGTTTACAATTTGTATTTTGATATTGTCTTATATTTATTAATGCTGTAATTGATGCTCATGAAGGTTGTCAAGGCATCAATGACCAACTTCCTAGAGGAATGAAAAGTTATCCTACTCAATTTAGTAGGTTACCATACTACAAGGATCTCCCAATTGCACATTTGTTTGATGCTATGCATATTAGAAATAATGTAACAGAGACACTATGGAAAATGTTGGATGGAAGGTGTGATAGAGAACAAATTGCTAAAATTTGTACTAACATTCATGAATCCAATCATGCACTAAAATTTTTCATTGAATCAAATAGCAATGGAGACCACATAAATACAAGTGCCCTTCCTTGGTTATTAACGGAGCAACAAAGTGATGCATTAAAAGAAGTCATTAAAAAAACAAAATTTTCAACAGGATTTGCTGCAAACATAAGTACTCTTCTATCAAAGAAAGGTGATTTTGGGTCAGGGTTGAAAACACATGATTGGCATACCTTCCTCAAGGTAAGTCATATTTTCTATTTACAGTATATTTGTAAGATTGAATATAGTACCAATTGCATTATTTAATAATATATTGAAATGATCATTTTTTAATGATTGCAGTTCATCCTACCTCTATCCCTTCCACACCAGTTTGACAACTGTATTAAACAAGTTATATATGATCTTGGAAAATACATGAGGTTAGAAGTGTTTTTTCTTATATTTGTAGTTTTTTATCTGAAATCTATTTTATGATTTTATTTAAAATCTCTTTTATGTGTTTTTGCGTGTTGAATCTCTTTTAGGTGGTTATCATCCAAAGAAATTGATAAAAAAGATATAAAATATTGGAAGAGAAAAATTACAAAACTTATGTGTGAAATGGAAAAGTGTTTACCTCTAACTTTTTTCAATCAAGAACACTACCTCGTACATCAAGTTGGGGAGATTGAATTGTGTGGACCTGTACAAGCTAGATCAATGTGGATGGTTGAGAGGCACTTGAAATCTATGAAGGGCTTGGTTCGACAAAGAGCATGTTTTGAGGGTTCTATGATAGAGAGATAAATGATATACCAGATCATGGTGTATATTAGTGAATGTGTTCTAAAATTTGCAGTAGGTATACATGTAGATCGCATTTGGGATCCTAACTGTAATGACAAATTCAGAGGGGAGTACTTGATGGAGAAAGGTAGATTGAGGAGGGTGAGAGGTAATTATAAGTTTTTTTTTGTAATTTAACAATTCTTATCCATCATCAATATATATAAGTTGTTTCTAACTAGTGTAATTGTCTTCTTTATAGTTGGTCATGAGTGGGATGCACTACACTTGTATATGTAAACAATCTTGATTGGATGACAGTATGGATTGAACAATCTCAAGAAAATGGTTGCTCATTAACATGGGATGGTGTTGCATCATTGGTTAAAGAAGCTCATCGTAATGGAGATCCCAATGTTATGCCAATGGTACTTGATCTAATATATGGCTTAAGAGATAGAAAGGTATGCATAAGATTACTAATCATGAGACATAATTTTAATATAAACTCATAGATCAATTAGAAGATTCTTGACATGTTTGAATAATTGTAGGTCAAACACCACAACGCTATGTACTACCATGGTTATAAATTTTGCACAAAAAAGTTAGATGAAACAAAGAAAACGTGTGATTCCTAGATAAGTGTTGTCTTCGTAGTCACCAATATTTCATTTAGAATTGACATACATCCTCAACAATCTGAAAATCAATACTATGGCATTTTGGATGATATACTTGAGTGTGACTTTAATTCATTCAAAATAGTTCTATTTGTTGTCAAATGGTTCAGGTTACAACTGAATCAAAATGATCCTGATAGGACTATTATTGAACATGATAGTGGATTTCCTATGATTAATACAAGATCATTTGAGCTAGTCCGAGATGAGCCTTATGTTCTTCCAAGCCAATGTGAGCAAGTGTTTTACTTTGGTGTTCCACACAAACTAGGTTGGTCATTTGTTGTTAAACATGACCCAAGACGAAGGCTGGTAAAGTATAATGTGATCGAAGAAGAAGATATTGAAGAAGCACAAGAGGAAGTAAATGATTATTAGGAATGATAGTTACCCAGTGATGAAGAAGAAGAAGATGGTGATGATTTTGTTCATGCTAATGATAATGGTGATAATGATGATGATGCTAATGACGATCATGATCATGGTGATGATCATGGTGATGATGGTCATGATGATGATAGTGATCAAGAGGATGACGATGGTGATGAAGATGGTGGTGGTGACGATGATGACCAAAGTGAAAAGTACGATGATGGTGGTGATGATGATGATGATGATGACATGGATGAAGATCATGATGATCAATGAAATGTCTAGGTAGGATCAATGTCAACTATGATGGGGTCGTGTATGACCAAATTTTTCTTTCTAAACCATATGTGCACATATAAACATTAAGTAGAACATGTCAATAAGTTGGAATGTGGTTCCAAAATAGAAGAGCAAGGTAATAATCACCCTGACCCACATTCCTTTTTCCATGCTACCAATTGATTTAATGCCAATTTCAATAGTTATCTATGGATGAATTGTGGGCTATAATGAATGATACAAAATGCTAATATAAACCTTTTTTGGTTAATGTTTCTAAATATATTTCATGACTCATTATGTTGATCTAATAATTAGGAAAAGAGAAATAATATATAATAGAGTATGAACTGAAATGTTGACTAAAGAGAAACTTTGTTACATAATCAAATTCAAAATCTTATTCAAAATATTTCTTGAATTTTTCTGAAGCGAGCTCAAACAAACTGAAGTGGATTGCAAATTCCTAAGGAAATGCTACGAGTCATTAACAGAAGAAAATAGAAGATTGCAGGAAGAATTGGCACAACTGAGATTTGCAAGACTTGTATCACCTTCATCTCCATCTCCATTATACCTTCCAATGCATGCAACAACTCTAACAATGTGTCCTTCCTGTCAAAGAGTTCTAAACTCTGATAATGCAAGGTGTTTCACTCCTCTTCAAAATCCACCCTACTATACTTCTTACACACATCCTTCACTAGCATGTTAACTATTTAGTTGTTCAATATAATAGATTTTGGAAATCTAATATCACTAATACATAGTTATCAATTCATAATTTTGAATACATGTACCAAGAAAACATCAGAATTTATGAAGTTGCTATTACACTCTAGTGAATGTTGAATCCAAGTAAGATGTTAATGGGATATTGGATGGGCCCATTTTCCTA
The DNA here is from genome assembly GCA_028749045.1 of Cupressus sempervirens. Taxonomy (NCBI): domain Eukaryota; kingdom Viridiplantae; phylum Streptophyta; class Pinopsida; order Cupressales; family Cupressaceae; genus Cupressus; species Cupressus sempervirens. The sequence goes on from CM053792.1 coordinate 204,797,116, forward strand.
AATTCTATATAAAATCATGTTTATATGAATTCAGTCAATGATTTTTCTCAATTTTCTCTGTATTGAATTATCTCTTTATGCTTTCTTTCTTTATTCTAATGTTAAATCACAGAATGCGATCTAAAATATTTGTGAAAAATAGTCATAAATTAGCTTTCAAAAATAACATTAATTTTGTTTATATAATTTGATCATTATTATTATTTGTTGATTATTTATTTTAATGATGTGAGAGGGCATATAATATAATATATGATTATAATTAGGAGAGCACATGATGTTGGTTGGGTTTGTCATGGGTTGAAAGTAAAATGCACATATAAACAACTAAATTTTTAAGACAAATGATTTACATATACAATCTACTTTATTATTAATATTTTTTGGTAAGTCTATTACTTTAATTTCGTTGCTGATTTTTAGGACTTACTAATTTTTTTCATAGGGCGATATGGATGCACCATCTCAAACACCTTCAATAGAGGTAAACATTAATTATTGTAAATTTTAATGTTAATATAGAAACAAATGTCATATTATTATGCTCTTTTCTTTATGGCTTTGGAGTTATTTTGATGAAATTATATGAATATTTGATGTCACAAATGATAAGAAAAAGCTACAATGATCGTTGATCAAATGCTATTTGAAATACAGGCATCATATCTACATGACATTGCCATTAGTATTAATCCTGTATTCATCACACAAAAATTTAAGCAAAGATACACTAATGAACTTGTTAACATTATCATCAAGGGTGACAGAAGTGAGGAGAAAGAGACACTAAGAAAAGAATTGAACTGTAGAATCCAATCTTTGAAGGTAAGCAGTAATTCGATTAAAGCAATAATAGAAGTTCAATAGATATTAATATTTTATAGTATCTTATGGATCATGATCTCTAATTTTATGTGTTCTTGTATAGACATATGTGCCAATTGTGACATCACATGGTGAACATGGTTAGGGTTGTTGAGCACAACCTTCGTGTAAGTAACACTTTGTTTGTTTTGATCAACATTATAACACTTACCTTTTTTTTGTGGACATTTCTCACTAGTATCCCATTTGATCTTTATCCATTGCAAATGTCTTTGCTAACAATATACTATGCTTTAGCTCATGATGAAGTGCGGACTCCTTCTTCGGTTGGCAGTCCAGTATTGTCTGCTGCATTTTTGGTAACAAGGACCATGCAAACATCATCATCTATGCCCACTAGAATTGGTAAAACCTTGTTTTGCTATATTTTGTAATGTGCTATATTTTGTAATGTTTTTCTACAAGTTGATGAACAACGAAGTAGCATATCAGTGCTTAAATGATGTCTGCAGAAGCCTGCATACACACAAACACATGCATACACACACCACACATATATACATACATACATCTATATACCCACACATAGAGAGACATGGACATAGGCAGGGAGGTAGACCAACATAGAGCAATACTAAAATTGTCATTTAATTTTCATGATGTTTCAGGTGATAGACCAACAGAGAGTAGTACTACTAAAGCTGATCCATTTCTTGGAGCAGTTCATGTGATTAGTATTGGTTCGTATGAAGGGGCATTATTGCTGAATAAGAAAACTATGTTTTCATTAAAAGAACGCAAGCTTCCAGGTGCTTTAAAATTATTTTTATTTAAAGTGTAAATTTAGTTTACTTTTACATTACTCATTTTGGATTGATAAATCCTTTATGTTTTTGTTGGTAACAATGCTTTCTTTGAACATCTTTTTTCATATGACATTGAGACTATTTGGACCCATCATACATAAAAGGTACGTAGTTTCATATCATTGCTACATAATTTTTCTTTTCTTCTATTTATTGTAATATATTAAAGTTATTGATCTAACAATCTATTTGTTTTTAAAAAGGTGGAATTTACAAGCTGTGGAATTAAAAAATTAGCTGATTGCATCTATTGAGGAGAAATTTGGAAAAAATATTTTTGACACTGGCCTACTTTTGAAAAGAGCAGCAAAACATATAAATACTGTGAGGGATCAATATAGAAGGGCTCTTAAGTATAACCCAAAGTACAACCATCCTCATATGATTCCATCGATGGAGTGGAATGAAATACTAGAAGATGCAAAGGAGAAAAGGCTATGAGAAGATAGAGATAGTGAAGCAGCACAGGGCAAAAAGAGGTATGTCATTATAGTATTAAGTACATTGTAATCATGCACTAATTATTGATATTTGTAAATATAATCTAAGATGTTTAAAATTGTTCATAGATTTTAGGACACATCTGTGGCTACAAAAGCGAGAGTAGAAAAGGTTGGCCAACACAAACTTGGCTCTGGTGGCTATATGAATCTCCAGTCTCGACTTGTAAGTAGAGCAATGAATTTTTTTTTTTTTAATATAATGTTGCAAATAGTTTTGTTTAATGAAACCATACATGGAAAACTAAAGTTATCAAGCAGAAAACATAGGGCATAGTTTTCAATGTGGAGCTCACAGATGAAGATAGAAAAATTGCCTTGAAGGAAGGCTATAAAGTTGTGGCTGCACGTCTATGCTAAGAATCTATAAGCCTTGCCCAAAAATCAAGTGCACCAAATGATATCTCATAGGTAAATTGGTCAGATGAAAAGTAAATGAAATTAAATAGTTGAGAAGATTTTTTTTGGTATTAGTTTTAAATGTAAATTGACTACATAACAATGTGCATAACATTTTACTACAACCTTCATATCCTACCATAGAACCTTCTCATGATGAAGGCCATGATGTGCATTATAGTGGTGGAGGTATTAATTTGCTATTGGAAATTAATTATGCAATTATGAAAACAATTTAACATCTTTAATTGGAATTTGACATGTATCCTTTTTTTGAATATTTCAAAGCATTTTGAACATCATTTTGAAGGATTGGACCATGTTCCAAGTGTTCAACATGTTGACGCGGTAGCAGATCAAAATGTTAATGTACATGATGTGGCATTTTCAAGTAAGAAAAATGCATTTTATGTTGTACTCATACTTAATTACAGACTTGTAACAGTTAGAAAAAGAAAAAAAGTATGCCAATTTATCCCATTCACTTGTTCTTGCAACAGAGCCCCCTTTAGTGTAGCAACCTCCTGCTCCTTCAAAGAGAAGGAGCCATCGTAATTTGACATTACATGTGCCAGAAGAGGAGGAGAATGATGTGGATATGGATGCTCCTATGAGTGCTTTTCTTAAGAGAGCTTTGAAAAACAAGAAAAAGAAACGATGTTTTAAAAATCTTCTTTGATAAACCTTGTTGGATAATGAAAGAACTTTGTTTTAAGTAATTATTTTTGAATGATGCATATTAATACAGCTTTTTATTTTATGTTAATGAATATTGTTATGTGTTAATGAAGTCTTGATTAGTATTGTTTATTAATGAATTTTATATCATATTAATGAATGTTATGTGATTGTATTGATTGAATGTTATAGTTCATAAATGGATGAATGAATGAATGAAGTATGTAATTAGATGATAATGGGTATTTTAGATTGATGTTAGGGGGAGGGGGGTGAGGCCAGATGAGCTTCCACCTTCACGTGGTTAGCCTTGTTAAGTAGAGAATATTATAGTATTCTTGAAACCAAGTGAAGATCAAACTAACATAAAATGGACACTTTGCATGTCGTAGGTCTAAAATGATCCACAACTACTGCTGCCCATAACATACAATGCAAATGTGATATGGGATTTATGTGTGGCTACCTACAATGTTTGATATTTGATCATTTTTTTCCCTTTATATATTTACTCTTTTTTTGGCCCCCTTAGCAATAGTTGTCAATAATGATATTCTGAACTATGCATTAGGTGACTTAAATGACCATTATGGGTGAATTCAAATTTGGTAATGATTAAAACCTACATCATTTGTGGTATACATTGGTTTGTAAAAAGATAAGCATGAATTTGTGACATCATTTGTGGTATACATTGGTTTGTAAAAGGATACACGTGAATTTGTGACATGCAATTCAAAGAGGTTTGGATCAGGTTTAGACACTTGGAGAATGTTGAGGGTTGTTTATGACATTTTGCAGTAGGGCTTGGCAGAAGGGGAAAAGAGTGACCAGGGTTATTATGAGCAATTTTGGGCTTTGTGTGAAGCTACTGGTATCCTTAATTGGCAGTTTCAAGTCTTGCTTTGGTTCCATAACTGCCAACACTCTTGTAAAGAGAGGTGGGCTATAGTGCGGAAAGAAGCTATTTATTTGTTACAAAGGAAACAACCCATGGCAATGTGTTATATAGACGGGATGTTCAAATTCTCAGTTCTGTGTTTGGCTTGGTAGAAATAGAAATTTTCTTCATTTTATTGCTTCCCTTGAGATCTACAGTAATTCCTGGCAATAGTAGCTACTTATAACTCAGAAAGAGAATGTAGACGAGTGATTGACCAATAATGTAATCTTTAATGAAAATGAATTTTATTTTTGAAATAATTTGGCATGTAGAATTTACAATCTACTTCTTCGAAGAACTTCTGACTTCTAGAACTAGTGCCTTATCCATTGGGAAAAACTTCAAACTATTGCTAGGAGATCTAACACAAACCACTTGTGAATGTATTTATCAATAGTAATCACTTCTTTCCCTTCTTATAAGATCCCTTTCATGAACTTATGAATTTTACTAATAAATTGAAGCATTTACATAATTCATTGAATTAAAAGCAACAATATATTCAATATACTATCCATCTGGATTGCATTCACCCACTCAAAAATTGTTCAAATGACTTCAAAACAAATAAACTCATAAACTGGAGATGGAAAGTAGTGACACAGAATATTTTGCAAATATCCTTTTGTATTATCCTTTCAAAATGACTAATACAAGGACCAATAGACTTCAAAGAAAACTCAAAATATGTAACTGATTCTTTTAATTCTATACATCAAAAAACCATTGAAGGATGTAAACCAAAAACAGCTACATGAACACAGGACCGTCTGTATTATTTCTTGACACTCCAAAAAATATCAGAATTCAGACCATCACAATGCCTTGAAAACTCATTTATATAACATGAGTTGCAACAAGCAAAGGGAAATTGTGACTGACAGGTGTCCTTTTCCTAAAAGAAAACAACCTATCACGAAAAGCCAAAACTATTTGAATAACAGAAAAGACCTTGACATGAAGAAGATCATTTTGGTGGGTCCCCTTATGTTGTTAAGACAAGAGCATGTACATGATTCTTGATTTACTCCAAATCATCAGAGTAAGTGGTCTTCAAATTTGTTAGAGATGAATCATCTTTAGTTTCCTGCATGCTTACTCAAAGTTGGGGATCTTCCTTGTCTTTTTCATCAACCGTGAGGGTGACAGTTACCTCGATACTATCTTCTTTTTCATCACCTCCTACAGGTTGCTCCAAATGCATGATTTTATCTTTCCACTCACCAAAAATAGTATCATTCAGCCAATCAAAATTCAAAACCTCCCTATGCACGGCTATCAAGGAATTTGCCATTGCCTCCAAATCAACAAGATCTTTTCTGATATCATTGTAGAAGATTTGTACCTTTTCCAGCTCTTCATTTTTTATTGCCCACAACAAATACCCTTTTTCATTAATAATTCTATTTAACCTCCCACAGAAAATTTCATCCAATTCCTTTTTCCATTCCTCATTTTCCTTTATTCTATGAATACTTTTTAGAGCACACGGGAATAAATCAAATTTTCTAGTCAAATACTTAGAGAAACAAATTGTTAACCTTCTAAGAAAGGAGTCCTGTTTGTCATCAAAATCTTGTAATTTATTTAAAAAATCAAAAACCTTTTCTACCTAATGACAAGTCAAGCTTATGATAGACGTATACATTAAAGTGATGTCATTGCTCCTTTCCCTCCATTTTTGTACCAAGGGTTTTAATATAACCTCTTTTCTTTTCATCTCATCCCTGGCAGTTGCTATCCTTGCTAAAAAATCAAAAAAGGATGACCATTCCACCCTATCCACCATGTACATGACACCCTATCTCAAATTTTCTTTGTATTCATTATTTAACTCTAGATGTAGTGCATATAGTTTACTCTTTTCTTCTTCAAAATCCTCTGCACTGTAAAACTGAGGTCTTTCAGGGGTGTCTAGTATATCAACAATTGGGGTTGACTTAAAAGGTTCTACAAGTGGCCTTGGGGGATATGTAATTCTAGGCCTGGAGGTTCCTTTTAACATTTTGTTTTCCAATTCTTTCCATCTTATAACCTCTTGATTGTATGCTTCTACAATCCTCTCATACTTACTATGTAATTCAAGCATTTTTTGTTCCTCCTTTTCTGTAGTTGCCAAAGAAAATTGAGAATAATCCACACCCATACGTGCTACCTGTACATGTGAGGTATCATCAACTCTTCTTACAATTATGCTTCCCTATAATCCAGATTCATCTGGCTGTGTCGTAGCTCTAGACCCTCTCCTTAAAGACCAACTGACTAATGCAACCTAATCCTGAATAAAGGTAGTGCCCTGGAAGTTTTCTTTGTCTTGATCTTGGAGATTTAATCTATTGGAAACAAAATTAAAGACTAAAGCATCAACAATATCCCAATTGGGCAAGAACAAGATATTTGATGCTTTCACCATCTGCCTTCCCTCTTTAGGGTTCATATTCTAGAATTATTTTGTCATTTCTTCTTTTACATGGCCTTCGATAGAAGCTCCATCCATCTCTGGATGCTCTGCTTTCAATTTTGTGCATCTTTCCTCAAAAATTTTCATGTTCACTCTCTAGGAAAACTGATGGAAAGCTCTAGATTTACAAAATTATCATCAGAAAGAAATTGATGACTTGCCTGCTCTAGTACAGGGTCCAATTCCTTGCCTCTATAGTCAGCTATAGTCAAATTCAAACTAGGTGGGGAAGGCTCTTGAAGGTTACCCTCATAAATTTCTACTTGGGTAATAAAAATACCTCCTTATGACCCTATTTGCTCCACCTATTCACCAGTGAGTTGTTCTTCTCCAATCCTCAAAGGGGATTAGGCAGGTGAATACTCTTGGTCATCTAACCCCTCTTCTCATATGTATTTTCTTCTCTTTGGGGATGGCTCAAGAGGTCTTTCTTCTCGGATTTCACTAGTGGATTCCACTATCTGCTTCCCCTTATCTACAGGAACCTTTTTATTTTGAATTACAGTGTATCTCAGTCTCTTTTGAACAATTATTTCACCAGCTCCTACTTTTGGAGTAAAAGCTAGCTTTCTCATAATCTCTTTGGCCTTGTTTGGGAATGAATCAATAAAAATTTTCTTCTTTTCATTCATGGCTTCCATTATTTTAGGGAAATTATTCATGAGCTTATTTATCATATCAACCTCTGTACCAGCATTATCTAGAGGACTATATTTCTGATCAAAACAATGAATAAATTCTAAAACCCGGGAGTAGACTCTCCATTTTTCCTTTTTGATCTCCTGCTTATGCAAGGAGAATTCATTCCTTATAATGTCCTCTGGATAGTATGAGACATGTTTGATACTTCCCAATTTAATCCTATATCTTAAGGTCTGATTGTAAAAACCTTCAGTATCACAAAAATGAGAATGGGAGATAGCCATTTTGTACTGATCTAAAAACTTATATAGAAAGAGCCATCCCCCTTTTTTAATCACAAACTGATGAGAAATTGTGCATGTAGGAAATATTGACCCCATTGATCTCTTCAATAAGTAAGACTCCTCCAAACCTCCTAGCTGCCACAAAATCTCAGCCACTCCAACTTTCAGAGGTACTTGATAGGGTAGCACATGAGGTGTACCCTTGTAACCATAAATTTGAAATACAGTGGAAACAGGGTAAGGAATGATATCTCCCTAATTATGTGATACTTTTAAATTATGGGGATTATCCATGGGCCTTATGAGATTCATCAATGCCCTGGGGATCCTGGGATTTTCAATTGAAATGAGGCACGTTAACCTAGATGCAAAATATCTATCAAACTTGACATAACTAGCATTTTCTGCATCCCAAGTCATAACTGCACTGGCAACACTTCCCCATTCTCTTCTCTATTCAATTCCATCTCTATACCAAAATAGGTCACCCCTTTGAACAAGAACATATGCATCAATAAAGAGTAATGTCCAAAGGTTTT